>OX439357.1:7635261-8247008 GCA_949319445.1 Mythimna lalbum | reverse complement strand
CAATGTCGAAGAATGATGCCGATCAGTGCGAAGTCTTCCGTTGTTCGGTATGTGGCTTAAGAGGTCACGACAAGTACAAGTGTCGGTACAAAAACTATAAGTGCCAAAAATGTGGAAAAATGGGTCATTTAAAAAAAGTGTGTGATAAAAGGAACAAAACCGGCGGTGTGCGCGTCAATAATATCGGAAGCGATAATAGTGAGACTGAAACCGACAGCAGCTGTAAAGAATGTCATAATTTTAATATAAGGTACGTAACAGATAAACCGTTGAATTTAAACATCAAAATAGGTGATTCTAATGTGACTATGGAGTTAGATTCCGGGTCTGGTGTTTCGGTTATGTCAAAGAGAATGTACTCAGAATTGTTTACACGTTATAATTTAATTGATTGTAATATCAAAATGTGTTTATATAACGGACATAAAATTTCGCCGTTGGGGTATTTCCAGGCTATTGTCGAATATAAAGCTCAAAAGAAGAAAATCAAGATATTTGTAGTAGACTCGAATGGGCCCCCCCTACTCGGGCGCGATTTCATGTCCGCCTTTGGTTTGATTTTAACAAACGTATATAAAATAAGCCAAGATGACGATGTAAATGCATTATTGGAACAGTTTCCAAATTTATGGAAAGATGAACTTGGTTGTTTTAATAAGTTTAAAGTCCACCTGCAATTAAAGGAAAATTCGGTACCAAAATTCTTTAAGGCCCGACCAATACCGTTTGCTTTAAAAGACAAGGTAGAATCAGAATTAAACAGGTTAGTCAGTTTAGGTATACTAGTTCCGGTAAGTAATTCACGTTATGCAACACCTATAGTACCAGTTTTAAAGGATAATAACACAGTTAAGATAGCAGGTGATTTCTCAGTCACACTTAATAAGGACCTTATAATAGATAAGTACCCGCTACCTCGGATTGAAGAAGTGTTTGCTAAACTTGGTGGAGGAGAACATTATTCAAAAATAGATTTGAAAAACGCATATAATCAATTTTGTCTCTCTGAAGATTCCCAGGAGTTGACCACCATTAACACACCAAAAGGATTATTTAAATATACACGTCTAGTTTACGGTCTTGCGAATGCTCCCGCCTTGTTTCAAAAGGCAATGGAAGTATTATTGTTTGGTATCGAAGGAGTTAGTATATGGTTAGACGACATTTGTTTGACAGCGCCAACGAAAGCACTTCATATGACGAGATTAGCACAGGTTTTAAGCAGGTTAAATGAGGCTGGTTTGCGCCTTCAGAAGGACAAATGCGAGTTTTTTAAGGACAATGTAACGTACTTGGGTTACGTTATCGATAAAAACGGATTACGAACTAACCGGGATAAAGTTAAAGCTATATTAAATGCGCCAGAACCAACAAATATAACGGAAGTAAAGAGGTTTCTAGGAGTAGTGAACTACTACAGAAACTTTATTCCAAATGCTTCAAGTATTATGAGCCCGCTCCACGAGTTGCTGCGCAGTGGCGCGCGGTGGGAGTGGGGACCGCGCCAGCGCCGCGCGGTGCGCCGCGTGTGCTCCGAGCTCGCCTCCGAGCGCGTGCTGGCGCACTTCGAGCCGAGCGCACAGCTAGTGCTTTCGGTAGACGCGGGCCCGCACGGGCTCGGAGCTGTCTTATCTCAACGGGATATCGATGGCGGCGAACGACCGCTGGCGTACGCCTCACGGTCGCTCTCGGTGAGCGAACGCAACTACAGTCAAATTCAAAAAGAAGCGACAGCGATCATTTTTGGTGTCAAACACTTTCATCAATACCTATACGGTAGGAGCGAACCTTTTGTTCTGAAAACCGATCACCGCCCCTTAGTATCAATATTTAATAATAAAACAGGTATATCGGTAACCACAGCATTACGGTTGCAAAGATACGCTATTATACTATCGGCATACAACTATACAGTGCAGTATATATCTAGTGACAATAACTTAGTCGCCGATTATTTTTCTCGTGCGCCTGTGTCGGATACTGCGTGCAAGGGAGATAGCGAATATGACGCGTACTTGTCGTTAAATTTTTTAGACACAACCGACCCTGCTGTTTTGGTAACGGATATAAAGAATGCTACCTGTACTGATAAGACTATACAAACCGTCGTTAGGTATACAAGTGTAGGTTGGCCGCGTAAAATTGTTTGCGAGTCTATCCGTCCTTTCTTTTTATGTCGTACGGATTTGCAATATGAAAATGGCATTTTGATGCGAGGTCATAAAGTGGTAATTCCAATGACACTACGAGAAAGAATGTTGCGTGAACTGCATAGCACGCATTTAGGCATCGTCAAAATGAAATGCAATGCGCGTGGTAGGATGTGGTGGCCCGGTATAGATGAGGATATTGAGAGGTGGATCGGCGCATGCGACGTGTGCGCGAGCGTGAGGCCTGCGCCACCACGAGCCGCGCCCGCGCCCTGGCCGAGTCCAGCGGCACCGTGGGAACGCATCCACATCGACTATTTATCTATACGTCAACAGACATACCTGGTAGTGATCGACGCGTACTCTAAATGGTTAGAATGTATTTATATGCGGAATGATACTACCACTCAATCTTTAATAAGAAAACTCAAGCAAATCTTTTCCATGTTTGGTTTACCTCGTACCTTAGTCTCGGATAACGACGCCAAGATAAATTCAAAAGAATTTAATGTATTCTGTTCCAATAATGGCATCAAGTACATGACATCTCCTATTTACCATCCATGTAGCAACGGTCAAGCTGAAAATTCAGTAAGAACGTGTAAAAAGATGTTAAAAATAATATTAAATGAAAATACTGCTCAACATGTATTACAGGAAAAATTGATAGGGTATTTATTCGAATATAGGAATACAGAGCACTGCACTACTGGACACTCGCCCGCAAAATTAATGTTTGGCAGGAATTTGAGATCGCGGCTCGATTTAATACTTCCAAAAAAAAATGAATCGCATAAAAAACCGTCGGAGGATAATGAATGTCGCAGCAGAGCTTTTGAAAATGGTGATAGGGTATGGGTCCGGTGGTACAGTGGAAGGAAAGAGACTTGGAAATTAGGAGTAATAAATAAAGTGATAGGAAAAAGAATGTATGAAGTATTGGTTGAGGATCAAAGTATATCTTGTATTAGACATCTTGATCAACTGCTTAACTGTAAAAATAAAAAAGGTATTGCAAGATCAATTGATTATGCTGAATCGATGCATTCCGGGGTTCTACCTGTTCCTAGTCCACCGACTTCACCAGTTCGAATGCCCGAATCAATTAGTGAATCTAATTTAGCTAGCACGGTAATGGGTGTAGTCTCAGAGGAACCGGTGGAAGGGGAAACAGTCACGGCGCCGATTGCGGCAACTAGTGTTGACGCTGATAGCAATGTGACTACGGTAACTGATACTGAAGTCCGAGAAAGTGCACGCAAGTCCTTCAGTAATTTATCAGACGCCCAGGCTCCTCAAGCCTCGGCCGTCGCACAGGATTCAGATATGCAAGTGTCACGTGCACGTTCTCAGCGCGCCAGGAAAAATATAGATTACTCGGTATTTTATAAGTAGATTAAATAAGTTAGTTATAAGGTTATTATGTTATTTAATAAAAAGTTTAATAATAAGTATTCTGTCAACAGGTTTCAAAATTAGTGTGGGAGGAGTGATGTGTATGTGTTTCTCGCTCACTCCTATTGTAGCTCCGTATAGTGTGACGGTGTGATCCAAAATCGTCAGTATTAAACTAGCGTTCATAATAAGCACCCGTCTTCTTATTTCTGCACCTCCTACCCGAAAACTTATCAGCATTACTTTGTGTAATTTATTTCATTACCACTGCTCTCAAAGCGGTGAAGGAAAACATCGTGAAGAAAATGGCATGTCATAGAACCAAAATATCGAAGACGTGTGACGTCCACCAACCCGCACTGGGCCCGCGTGGTGGATTACGGCCCCTTCTCTCTCCTATACGGCCTGAGTCCCGACAGTGGGAACATGGTTAGGCCGATTATGCTATGCTATGCTATATAGGGTTTCTTCCGACAAAGTACTAAATGAAGACTACACAATATTTCATCATGACATTTAAGCACCGTATAAAGTGGTTGCATCTTGGCGTCACGGCGACGCACTGGTCTGACTACTTTGCATTTCCTACAAGTTACAACCTTTCACTTCATACTGATAACCGGGACGAATAAATATTATTATATGTTGTTACTAGACCGGTCTTGCATATAGTAAACATCTAGGTTTATTTCGAAATAGTTGCTAGGGTTATTTTTTTTTTTTGTATCGTCGATTCTCGTAAGTATAGCTGTTGCGTTTTAGCAAACCAATACTAAAGATCATTGACCCACCAGCAATTGACATTCTTTATATAAAAAACGTTCTGCATCGATGTCGTGATTCAATTTTTTTTACAAAGCTATGGTAATGGTATGTGTTTATTTTATAAACATAACCGAAACAAAAAGAGTAATTAAGGATGCTAGTAGATGGCGTTTTGAAGTTTCTGTCAACCCTCATGGGAAAAAGGTGTGAGTGATTTTATCTGTACTAATATTATAAAGAGGAAATATTTGTATTTTTGCTTGTAATGTATAAACACACACTCCGCTGGGAAAAGCTACAGTAAAATAAACAAAGTTTATTACCCTACGAAGAGATATTAGGGAAAGGGTAATGGCCGTTGTTGGCGTGATAAAACGAAACAACTACATCGTTAAATGCCTCTCATGTTGCAATTTGTAAGTACTCATCGACACAGCCATCTTTAATCTTTTTTTTATAGTGAACCTCACGAGTAACAAGTAAGTCTTAGAAATGAGCGGTACCAGACTGTATGATACGGTACACGTGACTTTTTACACGCGGTTAGAAGATACGTTGTTGCAAATCGATTGCATGCGAATACTGATCTTCTCATTATCAAAATCAAATGCATAGAACCTCTTCATTATTCCATTAGCCTATTATTTTTTTGCATGGGAAATTATCAAATGACTTCTGTCGTTCTGAGTGGAGCAAGAGGTAGTGCCAGACTTTTACTGTATAGCAAATTCATTTTTTATTTCTTGTATTTGTGTTTGGGCCGTGTGATGTACCAAATAAATTATTTTTCTTTCTTTCTTTCTTTCAATCACCTATATTCCTTTAGTTATCGAACAATCCTGCAACCCTAGGAGACATCGGTCACAACAAACGTCTTTATTGTTTGAGGTGCGTGTGGAACAAATCGCGCTGTCGACCCGGGTTTTATCCTTATTGGACGGCGAACTACCCATTGCTCGTCGTCCGCAAGGCGTAAACCTGCTCCTACCTGGTACCTACTGTGGTATCGCTCTGTGATTTCCGATGAACGACTTCTTTTCTAACTTTTACAGTAGCCGAAAATCGCCCTGTGATTCCCAACGAACGAGTGCTTATCTGACTTTCTCAACCCAGTTACTGGGAAAAAATGGTAAGGAAACCGGCATGTCCTTGAACCAAAAATTCGAAGACATCTGACATTCACCAACCCGCACTGGGCCCGCGTGATGGATTACGGCCCATTCTCCTAGAGAGGATGCCTGAGTCCCAGCAGTGGGAACATTAAAAAGGCTGTTGGTGGTGAGTTACTGGGTAATACGGCACCGATTGATAATACAGGTTGTCAGATTGATAAAAAATATTGTATTGTTTGTGATCAATTTCGTTGACATCTTGTCTGGCAACACAAATGAAGTGATGTCAATAGTCTAACGAAGATAAGACAAGACGTTACTCATACGGTGACGTGCTTAAGTAGGTAAGTATAACTAATCAGTAACAAGCTACTTATCAGGGAAGCGATTATGTCTATACAAAGTTGCATTTTTTTTTTCTAACTTTCCATCGATAAGTGATGGAGATGGAGATGGAGATACCATGGTGGCCAGATAAAAAAGATATCGCTTTTTTGTTTTGTTTTTCTGTCAAATAATATACTGGATGTTTGAAGTGTAATTTTTGAAGATAAATACTTTTTTTCTAGAAAGGGGTGTTTTCTTCATCATCATCATTTCACTCACTAAACGTCCACTGTTGGACATAGATCTCCCCTAAGTGTCGCCACAACGAACGGTCCTGTAGGTACGTCTCGCATCCATCGGATTCCCGCAACCTTTACTAGCTTCCGGTACGCGGTTACCACATCAGAACGTTTCGGCCCCAACGGCCATCTGTTCTGCGAGTAATGCGCCCTGCCCATTGCCGATAGTTTGGCGATCTTTACTTTCCTTTCGTAATTAAAAAGTATTCATAATAATATGAGAGAGAAAACCCACCCAACCAATGCGAATTGTCGCTTACGACCTTATTACAACGCGACGTTCTTCCTAAAACGGGTCGAGAGCCGATATGTAGTGTAACATTTTTGATAACAAAACTAATATATCCATTCGTATCTACTAATAATAGACATAATGACCACAGGTCTACTTAAGTTTAATAATACAAAATAATCCTGAAAATCCTTGTTATCATTATAATAAAAGTTTCTGCAAAAGTGCAAACACAGGCTGACCAACACTTTTTTTAAGTCAAAATATCTTCAAATGAATTCTTCCGCTCTGAGAGGAGCGAGAGGGCATTTCAGAATTTTCCAGACTAAAACGACCAGTGTTCCTTCATTTGCCCTTTACGTTTCAGGGTTACCGTACTCTTTCAGCTGTCATTTCTAGATCTTCGACAGTCTTTACAGATAGTCAGAAGTCAGAAAATCTGACATCAGGTTTGCCAAGTGGTTTGAGTTACCCAATCCCATCATAAATACAAAGTGTTTCCAAACAGATGTTTTTCTTCGTGCTATTTCAAAGTTGGCGCATACTAAAAACTGATCGTGTTCAAACCCAATTGCTCATCATAAGTGTCCCGAAAAAAAGGTAGAAGCGGCCACAAAAAAAGCTGCAGCGAGCGACAGCTTGTAGCCGGAAGCTTGAATGAAGCTTCTTTTTGTGGCGGCCTGTTTTTGTAGCTCGTGTGCGTGCGCACAAGAAAAAAGCTAGAAGGAGCTTCAAGCTTCTCCGGCTACAAGCTGTCGCGTGCTTCAGCTTTATTTTTGTGGCCGCTTCTAGCTTTTTTTATGGCCAGTGTGCGGGCTCATTTAGCTTCTTATTGATAGGCTCGCGTTTGACCTTTACCTCACCTGATGGTAAGCATTGATGTGGTCTACGATGAAGAACGTTTGCCTAGAAGCAACCTATTCACTCTATTCCTTCTTTATTCCTTTTGGTTTTCAAATCAGGCTGTATTTAAACCTTTACTAACACCTTATCAAGTCCCATTTATTTCGCTATCAGCTGTTATTATACGAGATAACCTCGTAATCAATCAGTAGTATCTGACACCTTTATGCGACCAATAATTTTTACTGTTGATCCTCGTATAATGACAGTGGAGTTCATTTGTTTTTTTTTTTTAATGTAGGAGCATAATCATTTGTTTTAGCATAGCATAGCCGGAATTATAATGTTCCCACTACTGGGACTCCTCTCTAGAAGAGGAAATGAGCCGTAATCCTCTGGAGGGAATTGGTTGGTGAATATGTGTAATTGTGTATATCTTTGAATTTTTATTTCCAGGACATGCCGGTTTCCTCACGATGTTATTCTTCACCGTTTTGAGAGCAATGGTGATGAAATAAATTACACAAAGTAATGCTTCTGGACTGATGACCTGGCGAAGATTGCAGGAAATTGATGGATGCGAGACGCACAGGATCGTTCGTTGTGGCGACATTTGGGGGAGGCCTATGTCTAACAGAGGACGTATATTATTTATTTAACAATTTATGTACACACATGAAAATAAAACAATAGAAGAAGGATACAGAAAAATAGTACAAAAGTAGTGAGGTGGTGGTGATTTGAAATGATGATGATGATGATGAATTCTTCTGGCTGGGTTTGAACCCGCGACCTACCAATTCGTAAGTCGAGGCCATTACCACTCGGCCACCACTGCTCTCTTAATTTTATTTTTAATCCCTAAATATGTATAAAGCGTCTAACTTTGAATGTTATGTAACAAGTTAAGATTGTTTGCAATCTAGTCTACATTATTATTTCATTCTTTACCTTCTTTAATCGTCTAGATTTCACAAAGAGCAGCTAAAGCTAGGATTAGCTCTAAGTCCTTTAACAGCTTAAGAAGTCACATGACCTGGCTGAAAATTGAAGGCTTTGGAAGATTTTCCACACAATAACGTAACTATCTATACTTAGTCTACACTAGTATTATAAAGAGGGAAAATTTGTATTTTTGTGTGTATGTTTGTAATGAATAAACTCAAAAACTACTGTGCCGATTTCAAAAATTCTTTCACGATTGGAAAGCTACATTCATCCTGAGTAACATAGGCTATATTTATTGCCCGTGCGAAGCCGGGACGGGCCGCTGGCCGTCATGCTATCACTAACTTCCTTTTCTTTCATATCACTCATTTGGTGCAACAACGGCGTAAAA
This sequence comes from Mythimna lalbum, assembly GCA_949319445.1. Classification (NCBI taxonomy): domain Eukaryota; kingdom Metazoa; phylum Arthropoda; class Insecta; order Lepidoptera; family Noctuidae; genus Mythimna; species Mythimna lalbum. The sequence goes on along the minus strand of OX439357.1, from coordinate 8,238,546 downwards.
TGTGCGGAAAGACTATTTACATCGGGAGTAACATCATTTACGTTGATTTTATTCAATAAGACGACCCACTGACCAACGATTAGAATCGAAATAAGTTTCGCTAAAATGCCATAACCATTAATATTAATCTTTGACTGCATCTCCTGTAAAATTCTAAAAGTGTAATTACGCCATTGTTGCACCAAATGAGCGATATTATTCTTCACACAATCTATCCATCTTTTCTTTGGCCTCCCTCAAAAGCTGATTCTAATATTTTTCTGGAGGTACATATCAATGTATAGTTGTCACATCTCTCTAGAGTATTTGTATAGTTGAGTTGGGTCGGTGTGCCGTTGACAAGTTCATTATAACGTCTTCTGTCTTGTAAGGGTATTTGCCTCTAGTCTAGACGTAGCGTAGTGATATTATATGACATAGCTACGTTTGATCTGTTATTGACACAAGTGTCGATAGTTACTTGGGAGTTTAGTACGCATTTAATGGATCTAAGTACGGTTTTTCTTGGCAAACTAGTTAGGATATTAGGCCTGGTCCACTTGACAGGTATCACTTCAGCACTTTGCTAGCAGGTCCAGAAGTCCTAAAGATAATAACTATGTAAATAAATAAATTATTCACATCATAAATTCTAAACTTGATTTACTTGACCCCTTATCATGCATAAATTTTATAGAAAGCCTTGTATTTTTTTATTTTTTTGGAAATAGTTTCTATATCAAAGACAAATAAAAAATAAAATTAAAAAATGAAAATCTGTTTAAAAATCCAACATCCACATTTTTTTCACTTCACACACAAGATACGCTGTACATACCCCTCATATAAAGTTGCCCAATTATATTGACATTAGTTGAAAACAATGTTTTCCATTTAATAAATAACTGCATTTTAAGATACAATTTAGGTTTTTACTAATTGATCTCTTATTAAATATAGTAAAAATTGAAAACCGACGCACACGTGTAACACGCCCGATTTGTACGTAGAACGAAGTCGCGTGGCGTGGATCTAGTGCAGCTCTACAAGTCCAGTTTCCATATAAAATGTATGGAGACCGACGCGACCAGATCGTCGTATAAGTCACACGTGTGTGCACTTGCAGTGTAGTTCTACCTTTAGGCTCTCACAGACCACTGCTATACACAGCGACTTCTCAGTAAGTACACCAGTAATATTATCAACAACGACACGTATAAACAATGCATTATACAGCTCATACATGTACCTTGCACAAGAACTTAGCTAACGAGCGTCGCGGCTAATTGCATTAGCATGACTGAAGCCACCGGCGGCATCGTTAGCTGCTTGCCTCCACTAAAACTGATTATAGCAGTACCTACCTTTATGCACTTTCATTAACCTGTCATGCCTATTCCTGATACATTTCCTATCATATCAACTAGGTACTAGCGACCCGCCCCGGCTTCGCTCGGATAACAGTATTTCTCCACTATTAAATGGATGTTATTACGCATCAAAATCCGTTGAGTAGTTTTAAAGATTTAAGCGTACATAGGGATATAGGGACAGAAAAAGCGACTTTGTTTTATACTTTAGTCTATTACGACCTCCTAGTATTTATAAAAGGAGGATTTCGTATACATTGACTGGCCTGTTGGTCTAGTGGTTAGTGATCCTGACTGCTATGCCGGAGGTCGTGGGTTCGATTCCCACCCAGGACAAATGTCTGTGTGATGAGCATGGTCATTTGTTCTGTGTCTGGGTGTAATTTATCTATAATATGTATGTATTTAGAAATATATAAGTATGTTTATCAGTTGTCTAGTACCCATAACACAAGCTCTGCTTAGCTTGGGACTCGGTGACGTTGTGTGATAGTTGTGGAAAAAAAAAAAAATACTATGTAGTGATATTTCTTAATTTAGGTATATAGTACCTATATGTTTCCGCAGACTTTAAGGGCTTGCTCAATAGACGAAACTGAACAACCATCCACAAGATTTTTTTTTTCGAAAAAAAAAAAAAACGTCCTCTTCATACAAAATTATGAACTTAATTAGACAATTTGTATAGAGAGGTCGATTTTTTTTTTCGTTTCCGGAAAAAAATGTTTCGAAAAGGATAATTAATCAGTTTCGTCTACTGTACGTCGATTCTGTAAAATTCAGACAACAACTCGCATTTCACTTCGATACTCACTCTCACTTCGCATAAGGTTCAAAACGACCTTGATTTTGCATTCTGTAAGCATCACCTAGGCACTTGCGAAGTGAAGTGAGCTCCGAAACGACCAATACTGTACTAGTGATTACCATACTCAACTAAATGTAAGTTGAGATTTATCGGTTTTTTATTTTACCAGTTTTTGACACAGAATTTTAGCTATTATGGATGTTTAAACTAAAATATCTTATTTAAAGGAATTTGAGGCAGCTAATAAGTAAAAAAAAACAGAAAACTCTAAGTTCGTGCCGTGAATATAATCTATGCTTACCTTACTAAAAAAAATGACTGACAGATAATATCATTAGTAATCTGTGGACAATATTTATGCGTTGAAGTTGTATAATGCGTAGTGCGTTGTATTGTTTTGTTTAGTTTACGTTTTGTTTGTTTTTTGATCGTTCAGTGCCAAAAATAATTGTGAAATAATCATGAAGTAGTTTTATATTTCTGGTTGTAAAGTTCAAAAATAATATTAATAAAAGAAGTGTTTATTTTGTTTTCTAAAACAACAACAACGTTTCAGTCCAAATGAAACACGTTGAACCTGAGCCGACGATCGGTGAGAGGAACAAACTAAATAAACTCTGGTAGAGTTTATGCCTAAACAGTATAAGTGGCACTATCAAAACATACAAACAGTGGACTAAGGTTAGCAGTGCTTTTTTATATGTTAGAACCACTTATCATTCCTTAAAGCAAACCACTTAAAATGTGCGACGAATCTTGGTTTAAAGTGTGTTTAAAAACTTTATTTAAACACTATTTAACTATGATTTCTTCTATTTTCACTCGTAAAATAGATACTTTTAATTTGACACTTTGAATCGGGTTCGAGTACGAAGTGAGCGTCGAAGTGACGGCGGAATTACCTTATAGAATGCCACTTCTTACGTCATCTCATACTTTATCTGTCAAAATTCCGCGGTCAATTTAATTCAACTCGCAAACACGCTCGCAAGAGCAGCGCTAGTGTAGATTCGAATTATCAACCGAGTTTCAGAATGCCAATCAAGAAACTCACGGCGGATTCAGATGCGAAGTTTAGAATGAAGTCTTACAGAATCGCACTGCTGAGCGAGCCCTCAAAGTTTGCGGAGACCGGTCCCTTACACCTTGTTGTATAGTTTTTGAGTGGGAAAACTGACTGAAAAACAATTCGTCGCGCTCCAGGGGATACTCAAGTTGTTTATTGATTAAATGTGATTGGCTTGGGTTTCAGGTGCGTTGCCCTTAAATAAGCGTGAACTGTTAACACAAACACATACCAGGTGCAGTTTTGAAACTTAATAATAACATAATAACCAATGTAAGTTTCAAATAAGTCATACATGTTTAACTTACCTTAATTTCAAAATTGCAGCTGCCTCTCCTGATCACAGCGATCCAGGGTTCTGAAGGCAGAGGGTCATTGGGCGTGGCCGTCGACAGCAATGGCCAAGTGCAGCCAGTGTGGTCCTTCTCGCCAGCAGCACCCTTGGCTCGGATGTGGACGGCCAGCCCTCGGGATGAGCCGATGTAGCCTTCACCGTATTTGCCTGACTGAAAAGATAGAGAAAGCAGGTTAATTTTAATGAAGAGAAGAGGTGCTTACAGACTATTTTCTACTTGAATCCTCTTTACTGATCGACTTCTTGACTTTTAAAGAGGTAAAGTTTGTTTTTAGGTTTTTTTTTGTTTGTAGGAGGTAATCTCTGAAAGTACTGGTGCGATTGCAATTTTTTTTTTCACCAATAGAAAGCTGCTTTATTCCTGAGCGGCATAGGCTATTTTATGTATACGGGCGAAGCCGCGGGCAAAAGCTCGTGGTTTAATAAAATTGATGACATGGTGACGCAGTGGTGGCGATTAGCTGCTACGCTGCGTGTCGCGGGTTCGAACCCCGCTTGGAACAAATCGCTCACCTAGTAAAATATTGACACAAACATAAAAGTTGAAAAGTGGATTAAAAATGTCTTTGAATAACTATTACGGTCTATACTAATAACCAAAATCACAATTTCTGGGATCGTGGGGCTATTTGGACCCGAACCGTGGTTGGGACCACTTCCACCTATAAAAATATGTTTTCTTTGGGACTACAAATGAAATGAAAAACTGTACTTTATTGCCTTTTTCTTTGTGGTCCCAAAATGCTACAAACAAAATCTATAATTTATAGGTGGTAATTGGGACAGCGGTCCCGATCCAAAGAGCCCCACGACCTACTTTCCGATATAAAATGTACTGAAAACTTCGTTTTAAAACATTGGTATAGTCTTTGATCCTAGTTTCTGTAAAACACGAAAAATGTAAATGTGCCCAATGTATTGAGCAAAATATTTGTATAGCCTACAAAAAAATATTTAAGTAATATTTAAATGCTTGGAGTTCGAGTTTCAATAGAATATATAGGTCAAAAGAACATAAATATTTCGTATTTCGCGAACGATTCGAAGAAATACAATTACTTAGTTTATTAACAAGTACCTTCTGTGGTGAAATGAAAGTAAGTCTCTGGAAATTTTCGATTCGAAGAATTATCGGTTTCTTTTGTTTAAATACAGATCAATCTTTGAGATACAAAAATCTATAATTGGTTTATCAAATACCTACGGAATACGGATAGACATTGACTGAATTGAAACAATGGAGTTATCGGTTATCATTTGAAATATCTTCATGTTTCTCTTGGAGTTGTCTGAATTTGTCTATGATCTACAATTATTGATGAATATACGAGTAGGGCCCGATCTAGCTATTTAGCCGCTCCGGGCAAAGATAATTTTCTCCGCCCTTCACATCAGTCTTAAATATTTACCCTATCCAACTTGAAGTAGGTTGGAAGGTGTCGCATAAAATTCTCAATCTGTCAACTTGGGTGTGGAACATAGGAATAAGTCAATTTTGCCGCCCCTCATTTTTTGCTGCTCTCTGCAAATGCCCTGCTGGGGCCCTGTGCCACGGTAATAGTATCATACAGTATTGTAATTCGGCCGTATCTTTGAAATAAATGCCTACAGCCGCGCGGTACGTAAACATGCGATAGGGCTGCCCTCCTCCAGCATTCTAATTACATTTGCCTGCATTGTGTTTCCATTTATTTTTGTGTTTGTAAATACTTTTTTATATAAACAAAATACTTTGTGGATTGAATAGGAAGTGTTCAATAAAAATGCGTGTTGTTTTTTGATTGGTAGATTTAAATAAAATGCTTTTCCTAGTATTATTCATACACATAGTACAATAAACCACTATTTATATTAATAATAAAATATCACGTCTTTACTTTGAATTATACAAACTAACAACAATCGCGCGATTATTGTTAAAAAAACCGTCGTGTCCGTTCGTCACTGCGGCATAGTTGTGACGGTCGCGACTGTCTACATGCCGAGACCATGCTACAACCGAGGCGCGTAGGTATAGCTCGCGTTTCGTCCGTTTGTATGAAGTTGGAATACTGTATGATATTATTACCGTGCCTGTGCCTATACGAGTGTAATACGTGTTCTTCAGCATCTTTAAACTAATAACAACAAACATTTTTGTCTACATAAACTTCAATACTTAGGCACGGATGGCGCAGTAGTTTAGCAATTTGCTGCTGCGCTGCGTGCCGCGGGTTCGATTCTCGCATAGAAGAACAAATATTCGCAAGGCCTACATAAAGTTGTTCGGGGCTGGGTATCTTGTGCCACATGTTTGATGCGATACAAGAGTTATTCCTAGTCTTTTAAATATTTTAAACACTAGGAAATCATCCGATGACTTTTCCACTGGGCGTGAGGACATGTCAGATTTGCCTTGCGTTCCAGGACCCTGGGTTTCCCTTTCGGAAGCCAAGCTACCCATGGTCCCAGTAGGTTTCAACCCTGCTGGGCCACTACGATTTTGCGGACATCTCTTTGAAGTGCGTGTGCGATTCGGGTTCGGTCGGGACGATTACCGCACGGCCGGACGACGAGCAACCTATTGGTCGGCATCCACAAGCCTTTAAATACATGGCAAAGGAAAATTGCTGCACCTATTTTGCACACAGTCACTAAACACAAGATGGCGTTGCACCTTATTGTAATTCTTCGCCAATCGCCGATAATTAATACATAACCTCAGCACATTTAGCTGGCTTGGCCATCTGGCTGGCTTCTTGCCACGGCAGTCAGAGCATACTCACCTAGCAAATGAAGTCTAAGGGCGCTTGTACACGCTAAGAAAATTCACTATGTCTGTGGCAAAAAGGACCAAACTAGAAATGTTCCGTTGCCGGCAATATGGGAATATTGCTGAAAATATTGCCAACAATTTTCATACATCGGGCAATATTCCCGGCAATATTCCCACCAATATTCCCACTTCACGGCAATATTGCCGGCAACGGCACAACTCTAGACTAAACCATCACGTACACGATAAGATTTTTGTCGGACCTAGGCACGAATATTTTTTCCACGCAAAAAAAAACATTTTTTAAATTATGACCAAATGGTATTGTGCTGTATTACGTGGACAAAAACACGGGTATTAATAAGTATTATTATATAAACTTTTGTAAACAAACAGAATTGAAGATCGAGAAAATCAATCACTGTGTGGGCGAGAGATGGATCTGTTACCTTCATTCCAAGGTCCCAAGGAACAGATCATTCTGTGAATCATCTCCGATATTGTGTAGGTATACCGTGCATGTCTAAACGAAATAATAACTATAATTTTAACGGAACTACCATGATCTTTGACTACCAATTGTATTGATTTTGTAACACCTTATAATTTTTTTTTTCTTTTCAAAAAGCGATACCCCACACTAAGAATTACTACTGTATCGTGGGTGAGTTCAACGCCATCTAGTCCCGAACTAAGCAGACCTTGTGCTATGAGTACTAGACAACTGATAAACATATTTCTAAATATAAACAAACTATATATAAACTACACCCACAGACACAGAACAAACGATCGAGCACAGAATAAACATTTGTCGTGATTGGGAAATTGGGAATCGAACCCACAACCTCCGGCATAGCAATCAGGGCCACTGACCAATCGACTAACAGGCCTATCAAATATTTGTTGTGACGGAATCGAACCCGCGACACGCAGCGCAGCAGCTAATCGCTCAACCACTGCTCCAAGCGTACCTACTGTCTAAGATTATTCAACAAGTACAGATATACTTGGTTTACGATAGTATATCGTCATCACGATTAAATACACGTAATTACCACAAATTCCATTAACGAATTTCGATCAATCAATACCTTAAGTTCGTTTACAAAACATCGTCTCGCTGACGTCATCAACATATTTGTTTTTCACGTCAGGACGCTAATTGCTTGTCAAAATATTTACCGAAAAATAATTGGCATGTTTGTTTGCCTGGTGATTCAGGGTAAACGGCTTATCCGATTACTATGAAGTTTTTGTTATCTTGTATCTACATAGAAAGGGTGTGTCTGACATCGACACACAAACAAATACCATGGTCCAGTTCAAGATTCCGGATCCCCCAGTAGTGGTTTATTTAATTACTAGCTGCTCCCAGCGGCTTCGCCCGCGTGATAGCAGAAAATTATCCCAAGGGAACATACTTCTGGGATAAAAAGTATCCTATGTCCTATTCCAGGACATGGTCTATCCGTATACCAAGTTTTAGCTAAATCGGTTTTGCCATTTAGGCGTAAAGACGTAACAAACTCACTTTCGCTTTTATAATATTAGTAAGGATTCGCCGGTTTTATCCATTTTTTTTTTCTTTTCGTTTTCATCTCACATGTTGGTAAGCGATGATATGGTCGACGATGGAATACTCTTGCCTATACAAGGCGCCAGATAACCGTGGAATAAAGTACAATGACCTTTTCCTTATATATCTGCGTAGGTACCCGAAAAACAAACAATGAATTGCTTTTCTTTACTAGATCACGTAAAGGAGCACAATACATGCCGATTCAAGACAGCTTTATGTCTTTATTTCCATTTTTGAAATTAAGAATGTCAACAAATGTAGTGGGGTCAATGACCTTTATTCCACATTTATCAGGCGCCTACCTTAGAAGTAAACTTTTCACTCTTGACATACAAAGCCCGAGCAAGGAATTTTACATGTTAGTTTAACGCACAATGTAAGTGTTTCCAAAACGCGCTTTTAGTGCGTATAGGTGGGCCATCGACCATATAATGACGATGGAAAACTCATGCCTAGAAGTAACCTGTACATTCGTGACTCAATGTGCCCCAGCAGAGGAATCCACTTGTTAGCTGTACACATAATGCCAGTCTTCCAAAACGTTTAAATACGGGTGTGATGTCCATCAGGTACCGATGGTGCAACGCCGTACATCTTGTGGTTCAATTCTTCCCCATTTCAAGTCAAAATTGAGTCTTCAACAATTTCTTTTCCCACCGCACAATCAAGCTATGTTAATTTAAACCCAGTCAATCAACCGGAACAGTAAATGGAGTCAATATCAGAAACCAATTACTGAATGCAAATCTTCTGCAGCTCACTTAGATAGCCTCTAATTAAGTAGCTGGCATGGAAACTGTCTAATTAGATACTGGTACGAATCTTTTCACAACGAGGACGTCTCAAAAGTTATTTATAATGCAGACGCGAGTGCAAACTCTAGGAGAGTGCCCTTTTTGTACGTGGGAAAAACCTTAGATGACTTCTCCCGCTCTGTCTGGAGCGAGAGGGAGTTTCAGGCCGTTTGCAAGGACCAGGGTAACTCTTTCGAATAACCCGAAGCCCTAGCAGGCGTCGGTTCTAACTGGCTCGGTCAATCTTGCTGAAATTTCTTTGTGGCGCGCGTGGAACACAACGTACTGTCGGTCTTTACTGGACGTCGTGCTACCCACGCCACGCCTACAGCGGGGAATCAGTCTGCAACTCCCGACACACAGAGCGTCTCCTCACGGTTTCGTCCTCCTCCTTTACTCGCATTACTACTTCGCAGGAGGTGGCCACCTCTCAAATCCTCTTGCTCCGTATCAGAACTGAGCACAAAAAACGCTGCCACCAGTCGCCTTCATGAGGTGAGGACCATTGGCCTAGGGGGACGTACATAGGCCATATTGGTAACGTTTTTCAGTAAAACTCAAATGTGAAATATTTTCCAGTGTGCGTATGTGACCAGAGGTACAAAAGCATACAAAGAAGGCAAAAGAAGTGTATACCCTCATGGGAAATAGGCTTGAGTTTACATATGTATGTCGCCTTAAGAAGAGGGGTGACTTAATAAGACAAAATCCGTTGAAAATTGCTGTCGCCATATGGCGTCTGACGACAAATTCTCATATTTGCATGTTAAGTTGTTGTAATATGTAGGATGGCTTTGTATAATGGCCATGCAATTTAGACATGTCTGTTTGAACTGTAGAATTATATATATATAGATAGAGTCTACGTTAGTCTGGGTTTTGACCCGAACTTTGGCAGACATGATTCACCGATATACCCGATGAGCCGCTCATGACTTCAATCTCGCGTGATGTTAAGCAATGGATGAGGTCTACAATGGTAAGAGCGAAGCTACAATAGAATAGAATTCCTGGTTACTTCAGTTATCAGCATTTTTTCTTTATTTGGTAAATCATCGAATAAGTTCTCCCGTTCTATATGGAGCCAGTTAGACATTAATTGACTGAACCCGAGTTTCTCCAGTTGCCAATTGCATTCTAAAGCCACAGTGACTTTTCTGAATTAATCCGTAGCCCAATACGTTCAAATACAGTCTATTGCCGGAGTCTTTTACAGTAGAGAGATACAAAATCTTCAGAAATTTCAAGTAACGAACTAACAGCTGTATATGGCACGAATAAGAACCTCAAAAAGGGCCTCCGAAAACGTGACATGTATACGAAATCCAATACATCGAAATAAGATTCTCTCGATACTTGTTGATCTAAAATAAAGAATTCATGCGATATTTTTCCAACAGCCACGGCGTAGAAGGCTGATCAATAATTTCGTCAAACTGAAGACACTTCAGCACGCTATCGTCATAACTTTCAGTGGCGTAACTTTCAGTCTTACAGGACTAGCAGTCCTAATGGGGGCCCCAATAGAACTGCTGTATCAATTGAAAAAAATGTTTTTGAAATTTGTCTTTTTGTACAAAGTAGCTTTTACTAGCATATAAATAGCATTGAGAGGCCTCGAAAATGAAAATGAGCTCGTTTAATGGATCATTCAGAAGGTATCATCGCAGACACTTCCGCCTGACCACCGCTAAGTTCATTTTTGCTTGCATTCGAAACGAAAACTTCAAAGGGTTTGGTTTGGCACCGTGCCGCAGAATTCAAGCGATTTTTTTTCAAAGCGATCAGGCAGAAATTACTGCGATGGTACCTACTGAATTGGTTGAGTTTTTACTGTCGTCTCAGTAAAAAATGCAAACGAGAGGAGCTTGCTAAAAACTATTTACAGAGTATCATATAGTCATTCACTCCTGAACTTTTATCGATATGAAAATGTAAGATTGTGGAACACATGTTACGAATTTTGACATATATCAGGGCCCCTGCAGCTCGGGGGCACCGTATCATTGATACAGCGGTAGCTACGCCCCTGATAACTTTATCAGTACCGTCTTCTAGAAAATACAGACAGTTCATAAATAGCTATCAGAATTACGAGTATCTTTACGTATTAGTGGTTGATATCGCCATATTACATTTGGAAAATATTTACAAGATAACAAAGGATTTTCTGTTGATAGCTAGCATTAATGTAGTCATAGTTATGAAATAGCAAATCGATTTTTAATATAACACACGCAGATTAATTCTGGTTAATGATTTTATTTTAATAAATATGAAGCAGTACTTAGCATATAGTTGTATGATTTTAAATAGATTATCTTTATAATTATATTGTATAATATATCTGTTTGTCATCTAACTCCTCCCGAATAACTTGACTGATTTGGAAAAACAATTCAATTCAGTAAATGGCATAATGGTGGACAACTCTCTGCTGGTCTGCTGGGATCGCTAGTTTCGCATTAAATTTTGTAAAAAATATCGTGATCGAGATGTTGCGATTTGCGATCATGGTAGCTGATAAAATGTGTGCGTCAGAATGGCTGGTGGTCTGTGGCGTTGGTCTATGCGAGTTGATTCAAAAATTGCTACATAATTGCTTATATTTGCTACATATAGTAAATAATTGCTACATAGGATATATATTTAGAAATACAATATTTTTTTTGACCAGCCATCCTGACGTTTGGTTGGCTGGTCAACCCCTAGTTTGAAGTTAAGCATGCAGACTTTCCCAAAATGTATTGCGTCAATAATTGCTACATATTTACTTCATTTATCTAATTTAGTTGTAACTTCAAACATATGTTAAATAAAGGATCTAGCAATTATTTAAATTATCCCAAGGAAAAGTGCCAGATAGAATATTAAAGGCAATTACTTAGTTATGTAGGTGTCGGTTTAATCGTTTAGGCTCTGGTGTTATGGAGCGAGCCGAGTGCTGCAGTGACAAATCTCCACGTGTATCAAACGACGTTTTACAATACACTTACGAAGAAATACTTACTTTCTCTGGAAATTACGACTCATTTTTTTTTCATTTTATACTGAAGAAAATGTTCCAAAGTTGATTTTAATTTTGATTTAGATGGCAGCAGGCTATCACAAGTAAGTACTTATTAACTTAATCACAATATCTGGTGACGGCGGTACCATCTAAAGAAATCTCTTCAAATCTTAAATTCAACAATTTTTTCACAAAATATAACACAAATAAGAAATAATATTTAATAGACTTTATTCTCGCGCTTTTTATCTGCAGATTGAAGATTCTTCTTCAATATGCTAAGGTGATCTTATTGGATGATTGAGAGTAGGTACATACCTATTTTCGATACACTTACTCGAAAACAGGCTCTATTTGCACTACGAATAGGTTCAACATGACATTTTTATCGCTTTTTTTTTTTAATTTATGTACCATGATTATTATTTTTTTAAAGCAAAGAGTAGGATATTTTTAAGGTTTAATATTTAATTCTAATTAAAAATATGTTTATAAACAGAATAACATGAATAAATAATACTATTTACACAGTGTTTTAATTACAATTTTAATTTGTTATTATCAGCAAATTAACAATAATCTGTATTCTAAATTCAAAAATATTTAAATTTCTAGGATATATAAGGTTTGATATCTTTTCTTCTTCTTCAATCTGCAAAGGTAAAAAGCGCGAGAATAAAGTCTATTAAATATTATTTCTTATTTGTGTTATATTTTGTGAAAAAATGGTTGAATTTAAGATTTGAAGAGATTTCTTTAGATGGTACCGCCGTCACCAGATATTGTGATTAAGTTAATAAGTACTTACTTGTGATAGCCTGCTGCCATCTAAATCAAAATTAAAATCAACTTTGGAACATTTTCTTCAGTATAAAATGAAAAAAAATGAGTCGTAATTTCCAGAGAAAGTAAGTATTTCTTCGTAAGTGTATTGTAAAACGTCGTTTGATACACGTGGAGATTTGTCACTGCAGCACTCGGCTCGCTCCATAACACCAGAGCCTAAACGATTAAACCGACACCTACATAACTAAGTAATTGCCTTTAATATTCTATCTGGCACTTTTCCTTGGGATAATTTAAATAATTGCTAGATCCTTTATTTAACATATGTTTGAAGTTACAACTAAATTAGATAAATGAAGTAAATATGTAGCAATTATTGACGCAATACATTTTGGGAAAGTCTGCATGCTTAACTTTAAACTAGGGGTTGACCAGCCAACCAAACGTCAGGATGGCTGGTCAAAAAAAATATTGTATTTCTAAATATATATCCTATGTAGCAATTATTTACTATATGTAGCAAATATAAGCAATTATGTAGCAATTTTTGAATCAACTCGCATAGACCAACGCCACAGACCACCAGCCATTCTGACGCACACGATAAAATGTATGGTTTTAGTAAGTACGAGTAGAACTAAATGAGTTTAAAAAAAAAAAACTTAACGTCGGTGATGATAAAAAACAGCTTTTTATCTTCACCAACGTTAAGACGTCCACTGTTGGACATAGGCCTTCCCTAAGCGTCGCTACAACAACCGATCCTATGTGTTTCGCATCCACCACATTTCCGCAACTCTCACCAGGTCCGATGACCTGGCATCCACCTTGTGGGAGGCTTTCCAACGCTGCGGCCCCATCGACCATCCGTTCTACGAGCAATACGCCTTGGCCACTGCTGCTTTAGTTTAAAGAATCGCTGATTTTCAAAGCGAACGAAAATAAAAGGTTAATTTCTTTGCCACAAGCTCCTACGATATCCGGGAACCAATCCCAACAAATTAACAACTACCCACACACATCACTTAGGTGATTGCTCTCCGTATCAAAATACACGTACTTTTGTACCTTTTTTGTCAATCACTTTGAGTGGGATCAGGATTGACCTACATGCTGAGGGTAAATGCCAAAAGACCACATATTTATATCGGGTTTATTTTAAACCGTACATTTTTCGCCTAGTCATAGCAGCGTGTGAAATTTAATGGCACGGACGGCGCAGTGGTTGATCGATCGGCTGCTGTGTTGCGTGCCGCGGGTTCGGTTCTCGCACGAACCAAAAATATTTGTATGGCTCCCACGATACAGGAGTAATTCTCATCAAGAAAAAGCTAGTCAGACCACTTATACTGACTAAAACCCACACGTGTCCTTCATAGCATAGTCAACCTTATAATGTTCCCACTGTTGGTTCAGGCCTCCTCTCTAGGAAGAGGGACTTGTGTCCTTCAGTTGCTCTTAACACGATCCATTTGAAGACCTAAACTGAACTTTTCAAGGGATGGAGCTATATTTTTTTTTTTACATCATTTATGAATTTAGTGAGGACATCCCATATAGGCTCTTTGGAGGTATGCGGAACAGAGAGTAAAGTCCCGCAAACCTCCGTTGGAAAGGGATCCTCCAACCAGACAGGGTGTTATAGTCTGGTGGGCGACTGCCCGATAGTTGATGTCGGGCTGTCATATATGTTCAAATCGCGCGGATAATTTTGATTGCGCGATGCAGGATTTCGTATTTTGTTCGTAGTTATGTTATGTGGCGTCATAGATGTCGCTACTGCTCCATCTGTCTTTTTCAGTCCCATGACTGACATTTTAACACGTCATAGCTTAGTATTATAGCTTATTAGCTTATTATTATTAGGGCCTTAGCCCTAATAACGTTTCATAACTGACCAAGCGTTTGTGTGGGCAGGCCGACTGTGATTGGACCGCATTCATTACGCGAAAGGTGGTCGAGCGACTTGGGCTTGATTGGCGGTTTTCTTCGTTAATTGGCTGGGCTTGATTAAAGGGATGGACGAAACGTTCGCGTTGATATCTAAATTTTACTTTTAGTAAATTAAGATCTAAATTTGACTTATAGTAAAGTAAAATTTAATCCGATGGATGCGTGACGCACAGGACCAGTCGTTGTGGCGACGCTTGGGGGAGGTCTATGTCCAACAGTGGACGTCTTTCGGCTGAATATGATGATGATGATGATGATGATGATGAAAGTAAAATTTCATTTCCTTATGCGTACAGCTTAGGCGTGGAATTCCTTGCCTCTGTTTCCTGATAGCTACATCCTGGGAGTCTTTAAGTCAAGAATTAATAGGTTAGTTATGAAGTAGATAAAAATAAATATTTTTTTTTTAACAAAAATTGAAGCAAGATTAAATATTCAAAGTATCATACAGTTAAGGAGTGGAATTCCCTGCAGGAGTCTGCGTTTCCTGATAGCTAAAACCAAGTCTTTAAACTAAGAAAGAATAGGTTACTTCTAGGCAAGCGTGTTCCATCCTCGACCAGATCGTCGCTTTCCATCAGGTGAGATGGTGGTCTACCTAGTAACTAGAACCTAAAGGGCGACACGCCCTCAATTGGAATTGAACTGGATGAATTTTTACGTCAAAAAAAAAAGATATTTACTCAAAAAAAAATATCTTGCTTGAATTTATACAAAAATATTTATAACTAGCTGCTCCCAGCGGCTTTGCCCGCGTGATAGCAGAAAATTATCCCAAGGAAACATAATTTCGGGATAAAAAGTATCCTATGTCCTATTCCAGGACATGGTCTATCCGTATACCAAGTTTGATCAAAATCGGTTTTGCCATTTAGGCGTGAAGACGTAACAAACAAACAAACTCACTTTCGCTTTTACAATATTAGTAAGGATTACACTCCACGGTCTACCTGCAAATGGGCATCACTCATTTAAGTTTACTACAGCTACTTAATTGAACAATCAAAACAAAAAGAAATTGTTTATAAAACATATTAATAAACTAACATGTTTATCGACTCGGTACAACTCACCGGATACGCTAGTGATGTAACCAATACTATTATGTCGATAACGATTATTGCAATACCCAATAGAAAATACTACGAGTAAGCTTACTACTATATAATCCACTGATTATGCGCGTAACAGTAACTCGAGCGGAGCAAAAAGGAAGTGTGAAATTAGAAATCTATGAATCACTGTTGAATGAGTGATTTATATTATACAGTCTGTTAGTACACTACAGACAATTTGTAGACTCTTTCATCAGGACCTCATTTTCCTACTAATATTATAAATGCGAAAGTTTGTATGTATGGATGGATGTATGGATGTTTGTTACTCTTTCACGCAAAAACTACTGAACGGATCTCGATGAAACTTGGTATACGAGTAGACCATATCCCAGAATAACACATAGAATACTTTTTATCCTGGGATTATGTTCGCGGGTGAAGCCGCGGGCAAAAGCTAGTATAATAGTAATCCACAACTATCACACAACGCCATCAGTCTAGCTAAGCAGAGCTTGTGTTATGGGTACTAGACAACTGACAAACATACTTATATATTTCTAAATACATACATATTATTATAGATAAATTACACCCAGACACAACAAATGATCATGCTCATCACATAACATTTGTCCTGGGTGGGAATCGAAACCACGACCTCCGGCATAGCAGTCAGAACCACTAATCACTAGACCAACAGGCTAGCCATATGTGGTGCCGAACACAGCTTTGCCTCTTTTGTGGGGTGGGGTCCAATGATACGTTCGCCATCTTGGTCATGTCTGATAAGCAGACACGTACCAGAGGCGAACCCACTCTCCGAAATCGTTGTCCAAAAGTGCCATCAGCTGTTGGTGGCATCGCTCCTGGACAGTGCACCCGCTGGGCGGTCTGTCTGGACTGTGTGTTCCTCTCGGTCTGGTCTCGCACTTGAGGCATTCCGATATGAGTAGCTCTACCGGCATAACCCTCAAGATCACTGACACACGCAAGCCCCAACACGACGACAAGGAAGGTGGGAATACGGTTGGTGGGGGCCGATATCCGTGGTGGGAGCACATTATAATGCTGCGGGAACGTTCGAGAGTTGCCATGCCGTAGCCCTTTAACGCAAAGAATAAAAACAAAATGGAGTAGAAAGATATTACAATCAATCCCATTCATTTTTACACCATGTTACATTTATTCCCAAAAATATTTAAAAAAGGTTGGACGCCACCAACATTAAGTACAACACAGGTTACGACAGGTCATAGCTGGCATTAGGTGCCAGCGCACAACTGGGAGCGGGAGCAAAACCACCTCTCAGTCGCCCGGAAGGCTCGGTGACCATGTTTTTGTGCGGTCAACCAAGTAACCACAAGTTTACAACTTTGTGATTTTTCATGATACAGTCATGAAATTTTGTACATAGATTCTTTACATAAAAATACTAGAAACGTGCTTCGGATTTCGCATATACTAAAATCAATGTTGTATAACAGATCCCAAAAGTAGAGACAACGCCCCCAGTCATTATCGTACATAGGTACTTATCTAATCGCGTGACGTTACCTTTCCTTGGGGAATACGGAGGTAAAAGGTATCCCGTTCCTCCGAACCCTCCGAACTTACTGCCTCCAGCTAAAAATACGTAGTGTTTTCAGTCACAAAGGAAATAAATAAAGGAAATTGCTCTATTTATGTCTCGCTATGAAAGTAACAAATTAATTATGTAAATACCGAACTTCGTTGTTGGAAGTTGTTTGTGGTCAGGTATATTTAATTTTAAAATGATGAGGGAAAATATAGCGAGGATATTTAAGGTATTTTTTCCCACAACTATCACACAGCGCCGTCTAGTCCCAAACTAATCAGAGCTTGTGTTATGGGTACTAGTCAACTGATAAACATATTATATTTCTAAATACATGCATAAGTATTATAGATCAATTACACCCAGGCATAGAACAAATGATCATGCTCATCACATAAGCATGTGTTCTGGGTGGGAATCGAACCCACGACCTTCGGCACAGCAGTCAGGGCCACTAACCACTAGACCAACAGGCCAGTCGAACTAAATTGGGCACACGTGTGTCACGTACGCCGATCTGTTCGTGTCGTTTTCCATACATTTTATATAGCAACTAGACTTGTAGAGTTACATTAGATCCACGCCACGTGACGCGGCTCTACTTACAAATCAGTCGTGGCCCACGTGTGAGTCAGTCTAATGTAGTTCCTGCTTTAGACTGAAAAAAATAAAGATCTAGTACTAATCTGAACTAGGTCCGCGTTGATGATAAAGGCTATACGAAATCCTTAATCGCGCAATCAAAGTTTTCCGCGCGATTAGAACATAAGAACAGCCCGAAATCATCTATCGGGCAGTAGCCCACCAGACTGTAACATCTGTCTGGTCAGAGGATCCTCCTTTTTCAACGGAGGTTTGTGGGACTTTACTCTCTGTCCCACCTATCTCCAAAACCACCACAGTAACACTGATTTCAACCGAAACACGCCCACTGTTAGATATTATATCTCTCCCCCAAATGTCACCACAACGAACGGTCCTGTGCGTCTCGCATCCTTCGATTGATATTCCGTTCCGAACAACCTTTATTATAAAGACAAAATTTTGTTTGCGTGTGTTTTTTACTCCTTTACGTTCGAACGGCTGAACGGATTGGGATGCAATGTGGTAGCAGGATAGTTTTTATCCTAGACATTGGCTACAATTTCTAAGGCTGGAAAGTGCTAATTTCTCGCAGTCGGAGCCACAGGTGTCAGTTTATTATAGAAATTGATTTCTGCATCCTGTCTCTCTGCAGGAGGCCTTATCGACCCTCTCCTCACAACGAGGGGCCTTGAATCCCAGCAATAGGGACAATACTATAATCTATTTTAAAATTAAGCAGAATAAAAATGGCAAAAAAATGTAACTCGATATAAAATCAATCATTATGAGTAGACTTCTAATTCGGTCACAGCATTCTCTAGTCTAACGAATCTATTATAAGGCCGACGGACAGTGTCGGATTAGCATGCTACGGGCCCCGCGCATTTAGGGGCCCCAATCGAACACACAAAAACAAGTTAGGATATCTCCTATATCATATGACTAGCTTCTGCCAGCAGCTTCGCTCGCGTTAAAGTAGGTTCCTTCATATAAACTTTGGAACCCCGTTTCATGCCCTTAGGGGGCAAATTTAAGAAAATCCTCTTTTAGTGCTCTCGAAGCCTTATGCAAAATTACACGCTTCTAGGCCGTGTCGTTTCAGCTGTGCATTGATATTGTCAGTCTGTCTGTTTCTCCTTTTACATATAGATAAGTAATCAATTCCGCAATATCTATTTACATATTAATTCATGAATCCCCAAGCGACCACCGGTGGCCGCGCATCTATTGTCTTACTATTGTGTCTCTAATTGACGGTATCTGAAGGGTTAAAGACAATGGAAGCAACTGCAATTGAGTTATCGCTATCTAAGGGTCTTGCGGTCTGTGAGAAAATTAAGTAGAAAGAGTTTTAATTCGTTTCTACTAAACAACAATTTTGCGGGCCCCTTGATAGAATTTGCTACAGGCCCCGCGCTGGGTTGATCCGGCACTGCCGACGGATAGTTGAAATCTGTTCATTATCCATTAATACATAAGCACCTATTCAGAACTGGTATATAATCGGATACACGATTAGTTAATACAGATCAAGGCTATGTTTTTGTGTCATTCGTATCATTATGCTGTAAGCGTTATAGACATAAATCAATGTTTGTAACAAAAACTGATATTAGATAAATATATTAAAAAAAACGGCTTAGTGCGAGTCGGATTTGTGCACGAAGGCTTCCGTATCATCTTAGCAAAAAAATAGGCAAAACATCACGTTATTTTGTATGGGCACCCCACTTAAATTTACACATCATCTGTGAAGATTTCAACTGTCTAGTTATTATCACGGTTTAAGAGATACAGCCTGGTGACAGACAGACGGACAGTGGAGTTTTAGTAATAGGGTCCAGTTCCGGAACCCTAGCATCTCACACCTCACCAGAAATGTACCCAGAATTTTGGTTTAGAATTATAAATAAATACTTTTCTATCAAAAACTAATTCGTATAATTCATTATTATGTACAACTTATCAAAATGATTAATTGCTACTTAATTAGTATAAAAACAACTGTTATCAGGTGCTCATTGTACGGGTAATATTCCAATAATAATGCGCGACAATTGTGAAGAGTCCATTTTAACCATGTTTTCCAACATAATAAATAAACCTAGTATTTTGGGACTACAAGGGAAAAGGCATTAAAGTTTATCAATAAAACTGTATTTATTTTATTTTCATAAGTGGAAGTTGGGACCGCGGTCCCGGTCCACAGAGCCCCATTACCTCAAAATAGGTCCTGTTCAGCATTAATGCCAAGACTAGTGCCTGACGCTGGTTTTCAACTGTACCTGATAATTTAAGATCTTAACTGTAGAAAAAACCTAGGCGTTTTCCAGGTTTCTAGAGTACCACCTTCTGTCCTAACAGGAATGCATATCTTGTATGACAAAAAAAACCAGTAGTCATTTTGACCAAAAAAAAAAAAAAACCAGTCTGCTTGCAAGCAATAAGTATGACGTAGGTATATGCATTTCTGCTGACCTCGCAAGTCGTGACAAGTGATAACCTATCATTTAAGACCCACGTCAATGTTTTAATTAGTTAACAAACATGATTAATACAACATTTAATTACATTACTTCTTTCGTTTGATAACACTTTTATGCGAAATTCAATTACGCGCAGTTTTTTAAATAATTGGGCCTGTGTACAATTTTGTACAATATTTTATACTAAATAACAAATTATTGTTGTTTATTACTATTAATTACAATAATTTCATTTGAAATAAGCAGTACCTTTGTGCTATTTCTATCTGTATTTGTCTTTTAATTTTTAAGAGTTTGTGTAGGTATTTTTCTGAATAAGTTAAGGGATTTAATATTATAGGATTTAAACCGAACCAGGGCCACGACCGCCTTCTCCCTTATCAACTTGATTACACTGAGGTCAATTGTAATCTATGGGCTATGTACCTAATCACGATGATGATCAAATCTCCATAGATTACTAATGACATAGGCATCTAATGACAGCGCAACAACCTGCGACGATATAAAGACCAGATAATCCAACCTATAAGTAAGATCATTATTTTGGGGCTTTTTGGACCGGGTCCGCGGTCCCAACATCAACCTTTAAAACTATTTTTTTTTATAGTATTTTGAGACCACCGGAAAAAAGGTGTTACAAAAAAATTATTAATTTTATTTGTGGTCCCAAGATACTGCTCAAAAAAATAAAATATTTTTATAGTTGGAAGTTGGGACCCTCCAAAGAGCGTGGGGTTCTCCCAGTATTTTTAATATTGCAGAAAAGCTTCCAATTTGCATCATTTTTTTTTTCATTTATTTCAGACGATATACGTCCACTGTTGGACATATACCTATTTATTTATATTACAATGTTGTTTTTGAATAATTTTAATTTAAATCTCATGACGTCTCTAATAACAATTATAAGCCGAGACATATTTTTTCTAATCCATATAAGTGAGACATGTGTAAATCGATACAGGTTTTTGTTATTCATAGAGCTGTCAGTTTTTGTGTATTATCGATAAAGATGTTATATAATCAGGTGTCAAGTAAATCATAGACATAGCAACGAATTACCAATATATACTTGTTATGTCTAGCAAGATCTTCGATCTTTATATTATGTAACATATTAATGAATCTCTTTTTTTTGGTTATACTATACCTTGCTTGAGAACAAATATCGGTCTTTTTAAAGTTTTCTTATAATTTGTAGGTTTTTTTATTTATTTACATACCTAAATATAATAATCAATGTCTTAAAATCATTGACAAACAACGCTCAACCCAGCCTAACCGCTGGGAGTAGATGGTTACATAAGGCACAATTTTTTTCCCAACACATCCATTTCTTATTAAGGAGAGCACTAAGTATTCTACCTATATGACTTCAAATTTTTTTTTTTTATTATTGATAGGCTTGCGTTTGACCACCATCTCACCTGATGGTAAGCGACGATGTGGTCGACGATGGAACACGCTTGCCTAAAAGACAAATTAATAAAATTTTCTTTAGGTAAATGTTTACAAATGTCTTAAATAAAAACAATGTCTTGTGGTCGAAAGGACCATTTTTGAAGGGAACCGCTCAACGTACCTATTTGTTCATTTTTTTAATGTGATCATCTAATGATTTCTCCCAGTCTGTGTGGAGCAGGAAGCCGTGTCAGAAATTTACTGACTTAAACCACACCTGTGTCTTACAGTGCCCTTTGCATTCTAGGACAACGAATTTCCTTTTCAGAAAATCCCCGCGGTCCTAGCGGGCATCGGCCCTGCTGGGCACGTATTTGTTCAGTTACTGTTACAATTTCGGTAGAAACTGTGTCACTGGAATGTGGTTCTATTCTGATACTTTATCACAGAATCAACAATATAATGTGAGATGACGAATTACTTTGCACTTATATTATACATAGTTATCAGCTGAAGCACTACAGGTATGTATTTACTTTTTTATATTATTCATTGTCTTCGTTAAGCGACTGAATATTTCACATGCTTTCGTTTATTTATTCATTACTAGCGACCCGCCCCGGCTTCGCTCGGGTGCAATTTTATACATATAAACCTTTCTCTTGAATCACTCTATCTATTAAAAAAACCGCATCAAAATCCGTTGCGTAGTTTTAGAGATTTAAGCATATATAGGGATATAGGGACAGAAAACAGCGACTTTGTTTTATACTATGTTGTGATCATCATATCAGCCGAAAGACGACCACTGCTGGACATAGGCCTCCCCCAAGCGTCGCCACAACTACCGGTCCTGTGCGTTACGCATCCATCGGATTCCCGCGGCTTGCCCGCGGCCCTGATCAGGTCATCGGTTCACCTTGTTGGAAGCCTTTCAACGCTGCGTCTTACGGTACGTGCTCGCTACTCCAGAACCTTTCGTCATTTATTTATTAATCACTAAAATTACCTACAGATTAGTCATTATCACACTAGCCGTCAGTTGTGATTATTTCCCAGCCGCCGCCGGGATTCCGATCCCGATTTGCGGCCACCGTGGGCACGGGCTTGCGGAGGGCGAGCAATGCGTAGCTCGCTGTCCGACCATCCGGTAACTTGTTGAAAATCAACTGAATGCATTGTGTTTCACTTTGTCGAGCAGACGAAATGTTCCCATTTTATACGATCGTGAATTTGAAACGACCATACAGCCCGGTCGTTGTGAAATACAGACACAAGTCAAATAAATAAATAACCTATCTATGGTATACCTAAGCATCAACCTTTTAATCTTCCCACTGCTAAGATTCAAGCCTTCTCTCTACGAGAGAGAATGGACAGTTATCCACCACGAAGTCCCAGAACGTGTTGGTGGATATCACATGCCATTGTTGGTTCTAGGACATGCTGAATTCCTCACGATGTTTTCCTTCAACATTTTAAGAGCAGTGGTCCGCCGGGATTCCGATCCCGATTTCCGGCCACCGTAGACGCGGGCTCGCGGACGGCGAGCCGTGGGTAGCTCGCTGTCCGACCATCCGGTAATTGTCCGGACCGAACCCAAGACGTCGACTGCGCGCATTGTTCCCGCGCGCCTAAGTTGATACATATGAAATTCATAATATTTTTATTTCATTTACACTAAACACATTACCTTAGAACCTGTATCTGATCTAAGATTAGCTAAGACCCAATCTGCTTCCATAACTAATTTATTTTCTCGACCACCAAATATTTACTGTTCAATTAATTAAAAGTACTTAGACTTAATTAATTTACCCAATCAATGTTACACCGCTAGTCTGACGAGAAGACTTCGCAAGATGTAAAACATAATGATTAATTACTGGTCACAATTAGTCTAGGCAATTAGCTTCAGTTTTCGCTTTGATCGTAAAGAGAATTACATTACAAGAGGTTTCTATAATTTAATTACATCAAGTTATAATTATGTTCCATTAGAATAGACGTACCTCATTTCTAGTTGGGTCTATGTTAAAAGCAATGGTGATTGTTTAATTTATGTTCAATGATAGTATTTTTATTAACATAGCATAATGTTTAATCTCATTACCATCACATGACTTACATAACTAATATATCATAATTATTATTAAGATGTCATAACTATATTATGTCCGTGACGATAACTTCAACTCACGATAATTTAAAGACGCATCATGGACGTATCTAACATTTTTTCTAGATTTGAGTTATATACATTGCCGGAATCAGGAAAAAAAGGCGCATCTGCCTGTATTTTTTACATTTTACGAACTTTCTCCAGTGCGGTTTTAACAAAAGAAGAAAAAAGGCCCGATTTCCCGTTTCATTCATTAAAACATTTTTTCATCCATTTTTGTTTTTGTTAGATACGGTTTTTTAACTATCAGGGGCAGCGATGGTTGCAGCACAGGACCGGTTATTATGGTGACACTTCGGGGAGGCCTATGTCCAACAGTGGACGTCTTTCGGCTGAAATGATGAACTGAAGGGCCTGTAGCACCGATAGAGATAGACCAACCTGAGTCCGTAGTCAGTTTAGAGATTTTCAGATTGGCCACTGCAGTTCATGTCCCGCGGCAGATGTGAGATAAGATTATTACTAATAACTAACGTGCAATAAAAAACAAGCCACTATTTGTTGTTGTAAGTATTTGATATGGTACCTACATTACATACAACGTTATAACCAAAGGTCGGAATTAGGTACTTAGTTGACGAAAAAGATCTTTTTCAATGAAAAATACTAATAAAATCTTTGAGGATTTCATTAACGGCCACAGGGTATTTTTTATTAGAAATCCATATTAATATCAACATTTCAATGCAAGTACATGAATAACTCTACCGACTAATATAGGCTATGTTATTCCGACCTCTGGTTACATAGCCTATATTAGTCCATATACACCCATCTACAACCAACTATAACTAATATAGATTCAGAATATAATTCAATCTTATCTCATTACCATCAGACCCTACAACAATAAGCCAGCAACAAAGGAAGCCAAGATGTCTCCGTTTACTCCAGTCCGACACAGAAGGCCTCAGATGAAGCCTTGAGAGCTGATGTTTATTCAATAGACACGCTTGACGACGCCACATCCGCGCAGCCATAACCAAATTTAAAATTACAAGTTAAGACGGAGCAAGAATATCTTATGGAAATGGTTTTGAAATCTTATAGACAATGGATAGTTGACTGAAGACTGGCCGTAAAAAAATATCTATGAGTTTCATCATCATCAAAATTTCAGTCGAAAAACGATCACTTTTTTTTATAATGGATAGGCTCGCATTTGACTACTATCTCACCTGATGGTAAGCGATGATGTGGGCGACGATGGAACACGCTTGCCTAAAAGCAATCTAGTCATTCTTGACTTAAAGACCTAAGGGTTATAGCTATCACAAGAAAAGTTTGGTCTTAGTACAATAACTCAAAAACCATGATTTCTAACAGCAGTACATCATAATATTATTATAGCTGACAGCAAATATAAAAATAAACAAAAATGTTGATAAAAATGAATGAATGAAATGAACGAATTTTCTGAATGTTGTTGTTGATGCTCATGTTTCGCTGTTTTAAGCCTGTCTATCAACTAAAATAGATTTTTTTTAAACTTTTGAATGGAGGAAAAGTTCCCAATAGACGTTTTTAAGCTTTTAGATCAACTAAAAAAGTTTCCAAAAGATGGATTCCAGCTTTTGAATCAACTAAAATGTTCTCAAAAAACGTTTTTAAGCCCCCCTTTTTTACTATAATAAAGGCACTAGGTGCTCGCACTAGGTACCAGTTTGCACCCATCTGTCGTGCCGTAATGAATCTACATGAAAATTACAATGCAGATTATGTATGACCGGCGACATTTTTTCCTCTGACGCTCAATCCTAGAGCGGGAGCAGTCATTAGATGATTTCCTACCTTAATACAGGATAAATCCCTAGAGTAGGACTGGTGACGTAGTGTGGATTAATTTTGACGTGGGTGAAGGGGCCTTTTTCTTAAATAATTTGGAAAACGAGACAGCCATTATTGCAATCCAGTGTTCGACCACTTGTCGGTTGTCGCCTATCTATATTAATATTATAAAGACCGGCGACATATTTGTTAAAAATATAAATAAACATGAGAGTAAATGCAGAATATAACATGTTATTTTTATTGTGCATCTTGTTTCTGTTGCCAAATAAGTGTTCATTATAAATACTGTTTAAACGTAGTCACAACACTCTACACTAATAATATGAAGAGGTAAAGTTTGGTTTTTTACAAGCTTTTATTTATTTTCATCTGTCTCGATGTTTGTCTGTCATCAAACCTTGTATATTAAATTTGACCCACTTTCCGGTTACCGATTGAGCTGAAATTTTGCGTGCACGTGTAAATTAGATGAGAATGCAAAATTATTATGACATGGAGCTGATCTGATGATGGAACCGGAAGGTGGATATAGGAACTTGGTAGTTAAACGACACAACCTCATCGAGTTTGGGCTCGTATGATTCGTCTTGACGAGTATTAATTATATAGTATGATTTTCATTAAAACCCAAAAAGGTTACCTCAAACAAAAAAAAAAAATAAACAAATGTTTTTTTTTTGTTTGTTTGAGGTAACCTCTGAAAGTACTGGTCCGATTGCTAAAATATTTTCACTAACCCTGAGTAACATAGGCTATATTTTATGTACGCAAGCGAAGCTGTGGACGAAAGCTAGTCTTTTATATTTTACTTTGGTGGATCTATCTCCTTTCGGTTAGCCCATCCAAAGGTTGTCTTTAAAATATTGCCATATGTACATTTGTTTTTATAAACGTTTGTGTGCTATTTTATGAGGTGTACAATATAGAATATAATAAATAAATAATAACGTGTATCGAGCATATCAAAAAAACAATCGATATAGGTACTGTGTGAAAGATAATATTTCAAGAAAGAGAGTGACTTTTATGATGATTAATAAAGAGATATAGAGCAAGAAGTCAAGTTGTGCTGACCCTAAAACAAATTGGGATAATATCGAGAGAATGATGAGACATATCGTCATAATCTTAATACGGGGCCACCAAACGAGTAATCGAATTATGTCAATGAAAAGGTCAATAGGTGAATAGGTGCTGATACTAGCACTGTTCATCCAAATTCAAAAAGATCAAATTTAATTTTGACTGGCCCGTTGGTCTAGTGGTCAGTGGCCTTTACTGCTATGTCGGAGGTCGTGGGTTCGGTTATCCAGGACAAATGTTTGTATGATGAACACGATCATTTTTTCTACGTCTGAGTGTAATTAACTGTCCCCGCACACGGGCTTCGAAAAAACGCCGCTTCAAGCTTCATTTTGAGGCGGCCTCTTTTTGTGGCTCGTGTGCGGCGGTGCGCCACAAAAAAACGCTTGAAGCGGCTGTAAGCTTCAAACCGGCCACAATCTGTCGCACGCTTCAGCGGTTTTTTGCCGCGGCTTCTAGTTTTTTTTGTAGCCGCTTTTAGCGTTTTTTTTTGTGGCGGCGTTTTTTTGAGGTCCGTGTGCGGGGACAGTTATACTATAGTACATATGTAAGTATTTAGAAATATATGTATGTTTATCAGTTGTCTCGTACTCCTAGCACAAGCTCGGCTTATTTAGGGACTAGATGGTGTTGTGTGAATGTTGTGGAATATTATTATTACATTATTACAGAGGAATTAAATTACTAACCTCTACAGCTCTGCTCTCTCAGTTCAAATGAGATTGAAACTGTTTTACAAACATCAATAAGGTCAAGTTTTACATCCAACCAATCATAACATCATGTCTATATTTCACCATGCGTGGAGAAAACTGCAAGACGAATGTCGGAAAATAACCAACGCAATATTGAATAAATGAGTGTCTCGGTTGCCGAAGCTATGTGAGGCCATCTTTAAATAAAAAGGTAATGCAAACATAGACGAGTTATTTTTTCAATGTTACAATCAAGTCAACAAACAAAATTTAAAATAATTTAGGACTTTTATCAAACTGAAGTTTAAGATATAAAGTAAGTTGGGGTAAGATCGGCATTGGGGTAAGAACGTATAAAGATAAATTATACCACTTATTAAGCTATATTGTTAATGCCAGTCATATTGCGTGCCGCGTCATATGTTACACCTTGCCCAGCAGCGGGAAATGAAAGTGCATGCAGGGCAACCCTATGAGAGCAGTGGTGGCCACTCGGCCACGATGGCCCCGACTTACGAGTTGTAGCTCGCGGGTTCGAACCCAGCCTGGTGCGTTACTTTGTGTAATTTATTTCATCACCACTGCTCTCAAAACGGTGAAGGAAAACATCGTGAGGAAACCGGCATGTCCTAGAACCAAAAATTCGAAGACATGTGACATCCACCAACACGCACTGGGCCCGCGTGGTGGATTACGGCCCATTCCCCCTCCTAGAAAGGAGGCCTGAGTCCCAGCAGTGGGAACATTAAAAAGGCTGATGATGATGATAAGAGCAATCCCGCATGCGAGATAAAATCCGCACGATAAAAACATCTTAAGAAGAGGCGAGTCCATTGTCTTTTCTATCTTTCTACTTAAAAATACTTCAAAACATTTCACTGTCAAGAAAAATTGTAAACAATATTGTTTACAAACAAGTTTAAAATGTGAAACACAAGCAATGATCTCAAATTTTCCTTATCGTAACCTCACACTCACAGTGTACCTACTTTGTAGCGATTAGATTTATGATGTATTGACAAGATAAGTATATTCGACCTGAAAGTGAATCGGTGTGGAATGTCCTTATCCGTCAATATAGTTTATGCTCTTATTTATATGGGCAAGGGTAACAAACAATGTATGTGTCATCGGTTCATTGCAAACACCCGTCAGTTTATGAAATGTCACGTAAAATTGAAAACGCTTGACATTCAAGAAGACTTACAGTGCGTTTCACTTAAGAAGTTCCTTTGCCGTAATGTTGGCTCCCCTGTCTGTCTACAGAAAAAAGAAGGGAAAAAAGAAAAGAGTTGCCTACTCTACCAAAGTTTTTGCACGAAATGTGAAACAAAATCAATTTTAACGGTAGTCGCACTACTTTATGGAAAATAATGAATGAAAATGGTAATTTATAAAAAAAATCAGGTCTAAGAAGTTGTTAATAAAGAGGTACGATATTATGGCATGGCGTTTTCGGTATTTGAAAGAATTGCAGGACAATCAACATGGAGCCCAGCGTTGTAGATATACT
This sequence comes from Mythimna lalbum, assembly GCA_949319445.1. Classification (NCBI taxonomy): domain Eukaryota; kingdom Metazoa; phylum Arthropoda; class Insecta; order Lepidoptera; family Noctuidae; genus Mythimna; species Mythimna lalbum. The sequence continues at coordinate 8,209,715 of OX439357.1, read as the reverse complement.
TTATTCAAAAATAGTTTTTACAGTTTCCAAAAGGAAAATTATAAGGCTATTGTTAAAAGTAACGAAATATCAGTTAATCTCCCTAATATTAAGGAACTTCATTGCTAACTTCACTGTACAGTGCGTTTCACTTAAGAGGTTCCTTTGTCGTAATGTTGGCACTACGGAAAAACAGGTTTGCAATATTTTTAGCAATTAAATTACTTAATTCATGAATCCCCAAGCGACACCCGGTGGCCGCGCATCTATTGTCTTACTATTGTGTCTCTAATTGACGGTATCTGAAGGGTTAATATTAGGGAGATTCACTGATATTCGTTATTGACTTCGTTACTTTAACAATTGCTTTTTTTGTTTTTTTTTTTTAACTATTTATTTATATATACTTTATTGCACATCAAGAAAAAAAAAATACAAAAAGAAACCATACAATAGAAAACACAATTGGCGGCCTTATCGCACCACCTTAACTATTTTTTTTATAAAGTTTAGGACGCCTGGCTCCATTCCGACTGTCCTGCAATTCTTTCAAATATCGAAAACGCTACGCCACAATATCGTACGTCTCTATTAACGACTTCCTTTAAGACCTGCTTTTTTTTAAATAAAATCCCATTTTCCTCATAATTTTCCAAAGTATTGCAACTACCGTTAAAATCTATTTCGTTTCGCATTTCGGGAAACAATTTTGGTAGAGTAGGCAACTTTTTCCTTTTTCCCTTCTTTTTTGTGTAGACAGACAGGGGAGCCAACATTACGCCAAAGGAACGTCTTAAGTGAAACGCACTGTAGTTGCATTGCAAATAATGAAATACTTTTTTTTTCAAAAATCCGCTGTCTTCACACTTCACGCACTAAACATATGTAATTTAGGTATAATGGCCTACAGATAATTTTTCGCATTTCGCATGCTAGTTTACGCACCCACGATACATGAACGCAGTGTTGTCTACAGTCGTTTATTTATACACCCAGCGCAAGCTTCTATAACGCCCTAAAAAAATTACAATACAAACAAAAAGGACTAAATAGATATCTTGCGCCCTACCAGGAAACGGTCGTGGGCAAGGGCCCAGTTCGCCCACGCCTAGCTACGCTACTGTGTAGGGCAAACTTTTGTTGACATAGATAAATCGATGACGTAACTCCATAACGTATTATACAGTCGTTAGTTCACCGTGCATGATCGCCATGTCAAATAGTTCACAGTATTTCCGCTTCCTTACCTGGAGCAAGCAGTATAAACTTAACCGTCCAGTTAAAACTAACTGTTTAACGTTTAGAAACGTTTACTTAGATGGTACACTAGGTAAGTTCAGTTGGAAACGGTTCCTTATTGTTTTAGTTTACTTAGTTTTTCTTGCTCGCTGTTAGAATAGAATTAGTTCCAAGAAACTGGTCCAATTCTGGTTCAGGTAAAATTGTCTTTCATTTATATTATACAGGGTTATTTGTAAAACACTAGCAACTTCTTAGGTGCTAGTTAAGAACATCATAAACAACAACTTTTGTTCTATGACTTTTAAAAATGTATCATATTTTGATACAAAAATAAAAATATTTAAATTGAACGTTCGTTAAATTTTCGCCCGCGTACATATATATATAGCCTACGTTATTTACATGACATGTTAATGAGCCTATTGTCACTCAGGATTTCAGGAATAAAGCAGCGTTCTATCGGTCCAAATTGTTTTAGCTATTTTATATTTGCAGATACTTATACGATTAATATTATATATTATTATATTATACTTCCGGGATAAAACAGTATCCTATGTCCTATTCCAGGACATGTTCTATCCGTGTACCAAATTTCATCAAAATCGGTTTGGCCATTTAGGCGTGAAGACGTAACAAACAATCTCACTTTCGCTTTTATAAAATTAGTAAGGACTATAATTGTAGAGCTACACTTGATACACGCCACGCGATGTCGTTCTACGTACAAATCAGGCGTGTTACACGTGTGCGTCGGTCTAGTGTAGTTCTAGCTTAATGAAAATGTTGCTACCTTTCCTCGATGTAATTGCTTTAGTTGCCTATTTCGAAACTTGTGGAAAACTGGGCAGAGAAAATTCTTCACAAAAAAATAACAGTTCGTAGGTATCTGTGATAAATGCACATCATCTCAAGAAAAAAATGTCCTCGATTGATAAAGTTATTCGATAAAAAATATTTAGACCGACATTGCAACAACTTTACTCGGTTTCTATAAAAGTGCTGCTCATTGAGCAATTAAATTTTCTGAATTTTTCTTCTTTAGTAGCTTACATTGGTAATTTTAGAAGACGACAAAACATAATGAATCTAGTAAAGAAGTGGATAAAAAGGTACTCGTTTAGCGTATTTGTAGAATTGTTAACGCTCTCATTGAAAGGTGCGACCGTGCTATGAGACAAAGCGACAACGCAGCGATGACCAATTTCCGAAATCATAGAAGACAAATAATCTCCTTAAAAAAAACAATATTATGAGATGTCGCACTTATCTGGGGAACCTCCATTCCAGAATTGTTAATTGTTCTAATAAAAAAAAAAAAGTTTTTAATTTCGTACAATTAGCACTGTAGGGTTAATCACACGATGATTCACGAACAACACCCGATATACATCTGTCTAAGAAACGACCAACACAAAGAAATCACTCTAAAGAAAGACCAAACACACAATTTTAGATCCTAAGTCTATCTACACAAGTCTGAGATTCCTATCACATGGATCGTTGATTTGAGTGCGCATGCGACGCTACGTAAAGAACAGTTGCATAGGTTTATTATTTTGAACAAACAATACAAATTAAAGCATTGACTGAGTGATTATCTGTTGTTAAGACCTCCAACGTAGTTTGTAATTTAATTTATAACGTAGTTTTTAATTAAATAAAGAAAGAAAAGAGTTTATTTACAACAAACATGGGCCGTAACTTAAAAATTAAAACAATAACAACTCTATATAATACTAACTTTTGCCCGTAGCTTCGCTCGCATACATAAAATACTAGCTGCTCCCAGCGGCTTCGCGTAATAGCAGAAAATTATCCCAAGGGAACATACTTCCTGGATAAAAAGTAACCTATGTCCTATTCCAGGACATGGTCTATCCGTGTACCAAGTTTCATCAAAATCGGTTTTGCCATTTAGGCGTGAAGACGTAACAAACAAACAAACTCACTTTCGCTTTTATAGTATTAGTAAGGATAGCCTATGTCTTTCACGAATAAAGCAGTTTTCTATCGGTGAAAAAATTTTCGCAATCGGACCAGGTACTTTCAGAGATTACCTCCTATAAACAAAAAAACAAAGTAGTGTAGAAAATTGTGAGTGGAGTTGGCGACACATCCGCCTAAAACGGGCAGCACTCAGTAAATTTCCTTTTTTGATTTTGACCTGGCGAACTTCGTACCGCCTAACAGTCAATAAATGTAGTGAGCTAAACTTATTGACCGAATGATTGAATGGTTAAGACTGAGACCAAATTTGACAGTTGCTGTCATTTTTTTTTTACAAAATTTTTTTTTTTCTTTAATTACATACTTTTCTGCTCTTCAGATACAATAAAGCAAATACTTATCGTTAAAATTAGTCCACAGGCGTTCTTGATTTATAAACGGTGTAACTAACAAGACTTTGTTTTACGTATAGACTTCATGTGCACCACGCCACCACGGGCATACCATGGCTTGTATTTGATTTGCGATTGGCGTCCGAGGATCGACCTATGTAGTTGGTCATCCGGTGAGACGGTCAGATGACCTGGTTACCATCACTGGCAGCCACCACATCCCCTCTGTATTTTTAGATAGTAAGCGATGATGTGGCCGACGATGGGACACGCTTGCCTAGAACCAATCTATTCACTCTTGACTTAAAAGACCCCTAGGTTATAGCTATCAGGAAACACAGACTCCGGCAGAGAATTCCACTCCTGTGTTCCCAAAACGCAAATTCTAAAGATTTCCATGTTGCAATATTCAACACACTTTGGCCAACTATGACATATTGTTGGCCAAAGTGTTGTAGTGAAGTGAAGGAAAATGTGCGGTTTATAACCAATTATGATGTAACCTTATCGATGGTTATAGCGGTGTTTTCAGAAAGCCATTGTTTATTGGCTATTATTTATGGTTTAGCAGTTACAACGCTAAAATCATAAGGTATGACTAACATTTAATGTCTACAATGGCTGGTTGGAAAGAAAGCTAGAATTACATTTTGCACACGTGTGCCGCACACGCCGATATGGGCGCATCGGTCTCCATACATTTTATATGGGAACTAAACACTTCAAATTTTATTCTAAACCAATTTACAACATAAACATAACTTTATCATCTACAGTTCTACATCAATTTTAATTAAGTAATATAATAAAGAGGTAACGTTAGTTTTTTTGTTTGTAGAAGGTAATCTCTGGTCCGATTGGTATATTTTTTTTACGAATGAAAGCAGCTTTATTCCTGAGTGACATAGGCTATATTTTATTTTTATGTACGCGGGAGAACTAATATTATAAAAGCGAAAGTGAGTTTGTTTTATTTGTTTGTTACGTTTTCACGCCTAAATGGCAAAGTCGATTTTGATGAAATTTGGTACAAGGATAGACCATGTCCTGGAATAGGACATAGGATACTTTTTATCTCGGAAGTATGTTCCCTTGGGATAATTTTCTGTTATCACGCGGGCGAAGCCGCTGGGAGCAGCTAGTTTATAATAAAATTCTCAATTCAAAATATTGCGCCGTAATATCGCCTAGGCCTCTTTTTTGGTGTCAAACATCTTAAGTCCGCTGTCACCCCTCCATTACTTTTAATTCATGAATCCCCAAGCGACACCCGGTGGCCGCGCATCTATTGTCTTACTATTGTGTCTCTAATTGACGGTATCTGAAGGGTTAAGTAGGTTAACCGTTCTATAAATAGAAAGAGACATTTTATAATTCAATTTAATTGGTGTAAAGGCCTTAAGGAAATGAAGATAAATGTAACAGGATTAAACTGGCTTCAAATAAATTTTAATTAGTGTGTTTAAACGTAATCTACAAAGACTTTCATTGTGTTTTAGTTGGCGAAGATTCCTTTCAGTTTTTCAGATGAGCTTGGCTTGTATGACTGCATAGATTAGATCTTATTAGACTGATTTTTTCAGGGGCAAATAATTTGGTGGTTGGTCACGATTGAACGCTCTAAGCAAAGGTTAAGAACTTAAGATAATATTTGTGATGGAATTAACCCCTCGAGCGCCTATCCTCTTGTCCCAAAACGCCTTAAGAGGCTCCTTTTCCACTCGCCTATCATCAACATCGAAAATGGTTTAAAAGCTTGTTACTTCATCTAACGCAATCCAACGCGATGTTTGACGAAAAGGCAACGCAAAAAAAGAGAGCCTCTTTACCTCTTTATTATTTTAGTGTAGATATAGATTCTTCAGGATAAATGCTAGATACTGATAGTGTATTCAAAACGTAATACAACTAATTTCGTATGCCAGAAAAAAACCACGAAGAAACCTCTAAAAATTACTATATCGTGGCCTTGGACAGTAAATCTCGAAACTCCCACCCACTCCAGAGCAGGAGGAGTAATTTGATAATTTCTCAACCCAAAATAAAAATAAAAAGGGAATAAAAGCATAACGTTATCATTCCATATTGACAGTTACAGATCCAAATTGATAACCCAAATAGCTTTATCAGGAAAAAAGCGATATCAAAGAAAATTTATTTACGAGGAATATTTCCCAGGGCAATTCTATAAAATTGTCCTTTGATTGATGCTGAGAATAGTCGACACGACACCCACTCGAACTCGATAAGTTGCGAACCTTATTCAGGTCAATCCTACCCACGGGTTTATTTATAAATCATATACTAGTAACCCTTCCCAACTTCGCACAAGTGTTACAAATTCTTGGAATTCTCGGCTTTTCTCAAAAAAAAAAAGTTTCTGTACGACACAAAAAAAAAAAAACAACAAACCAATTATCTCTGATTTGTCAACTCAGAGTTTGTAATATTTCTTAATTTTGTCTATACATATCTATTATAAAATGATCACACAATTTAAACTATTTTAAACGCGTTTTGAGATAACATCGGTGAAGGAAAACATCGTGAAGAAACACATGTCCTAGAATCAAAAATTCGAAAACACGTAACATTTACCAACCCGCTGGGCCTGCGTGGTGGATTACGCCCCATCCCTCTCCTAGAGAGGAGGCCTGAGTCCCAACAGTGGGGACATTATAAGGCCGACTATGCTATGAATACGCACTTTTAAATAAATACACATCTTGAGTATAATCCTCGAATGCGTACAAAAAATGCAAATTTAACGAGATAGTCCCACATAAAAATAAAAGCGAGGACACTTGCGTAAGTCAAAGTTACACAACTTACTCTCACCAAGTTATTTTGATGAATTTACAATCGCTTAAATGATAATTATTAGCTAATTAAGTTACCACATCCATTGACCGACGACGATCTGAGACATCAATAATATTGAAGATCGATGAGTTAGTGTGGTAACAACCTCCATGTAACAACCTAATGTACTTTTTTTTACGTGGATAAGAAATCATCAAATGATGTTTCCTACTCGGGGTGAAGCGGGAGGAGTGTCAGACTTTTACTGACCAAATCTACAGTGCTCCTTCAGTTGCCCTTTATTGCTAGGGCTGTGGCCAGTCCTTCTGCACGGTTTGCGATGGTGACTTTGTCGCTCAGTTTGACATCTCTCTCTTGCGTCCAATACAACACGACATTACACTTCACTCAATAATATTTCAGATGCACCCGATTTACTTTTGTTTTAGACGTATTAATGTATTATATGTATGTATTATTACTCAACCTTTGTTTATTTGTATAATAACCAATCCACCCACTTTTTTGACAGTTGATTGCAACTTTGCAAGTCGATAGATCGTGCCACAGAATACTAACATCTATAGATTATACACTCCACAGATTAGTTATAGATGCTAAACACTCGAATCGAATATTCGTGACCTGTTGCCGTCGTCGCCGTACGCTCGCGTTCATCTGTTTGTCTATGAATTAGACAAATGCTTTTGGAGCGCGCTGTCAGGCGTCTGTCTATGGTTAATTATTTATTACATTCTCTCTATAATATATCTATAACACATGACACTTATTAACATAAATTCACACTTTTTACCAATGTTATGTATTAATTATTATTATTTTTCCTATGTTTTTTTCGTATTTTTTATTTTGTTCCGATACCTACCTACATATAGTTAACTACTATACCTAATATATATTTTATTTAGTCTCCGTAAGTATGACCGTGGCATCACCGCGGGCCCTAACAGAATACCAGCGCTGCGTTATTTATTTTTATAGATATCGCAGCATATGCTGAGTTAGGTGCCTTTCTGACCTTGCACAAATTCTTCTATGTTTATTGTACCTATTTTTTAATTAATATTTTTAATATGTGTGAGGTTCGAATAAACGGTTTTCTTTCTTTTCTTTTCTTCTTTCTTTCCTTGGTACAAACCACAGCCTTGGCAGGTGTCGGCCCTAAATGGCCCCTGCAAATTGAACACAACGCGATTTCCACGTGAACTTAGTGTTTACCGGACGGCCTGGCGGCGAGCTCGCTGTAGACCACCGTAAAGGGTGGTCGGTAGTCGTGCTGCGACTCTCCACGCCAGGAGCCTCTCCGATGGGCCCCCCATCAGAGAGGCTTCTGGCGCGGTAGGGCGTGAGGCTTGTCTCCGCTTGACGATTTCCACCGCCTTTTTTGCTTAAATGAAGGAAGAATAAAAAAGGCAAGTGACTGCCTCCCATTGCCTTTCACTCCGTACCATGACCTGACCAGGGCCGGTCGCAAGAGGTCACCCTAACGCACCTAGAACGGTGAACGGCCAGCCCGAGCTGAAACTAATCGTACACCGCTAAATCAATGTTCCGATTCCTTAACCCTTCAGATACCGTCAATTAGAGACACAATAGTAAGACAATAGATGCGCGGCCACCGGGTGTCGCTTGGGGATTCATGAATTAAAATAAATTATAATTTTGACTATCATGCACGAAACAATAGTTTAGGAAGTGACACGAGTTTTTCTTTGCTATAAACTCCTAATTTGCTATTTATTTTTAATCTCCAGCAAACAGGTGCGAAGCGATGATGTAACAATATTTTTTTACATAAATTAATTACAGAATAATACAACACAAAAAAAATGTATAATGTTGTGTTTATACTTTTTTTTTCCAAGATATATCGTGCAATCAGTCCTTCCTGCTATGAGCAGATGCGTTATAATTCCGGTGGAATGATATTTCTCATTAGAAGTATCCTCCATACTAATATAATGGCTCATCATATGGCCCAGTTCTAAAATTCTGTGTCTCTTTAATCTTTGCACACAGTCTGGTAATGTAAGCTGGACAGCTAGCTGGTTTGGATGTTTCTCCAGTCTAGTTTTGTATTTCCCCGAACATGCTATGCTAGTATTATATGTGAAACCCGAAACACGTGGTCTAGTAATTTTATTTTAAGAATCTACATAAATGTACCATAAAAAATCAAAAAGTTATAAGAGCTTGTAATTTCAGCAAAAATATATTGTCACCATTCGCAGAATGAGGCGATCGCCTGCCATTCCTTCTCACTAAGGATCATGACGTGCACCAAGGACCAGCACTACAGATCGTTGCCACCGATTGCCCCCACGAGGACACGGCAGTGCTCTGCCCAAGCGGGGCACACCTCTGCCGTATGCTCCACCGTGTCCTCCGGGTAGTCCACACAATGGTGACACCCGGGCGTTTCTCCCGCACGAATCCGGTGCAGAAACCTCCCGAACATGCCAGAACCTGCGACATGCAGAAGGTGAAGACGCCGTGAGGTCTTTCCAGCCACTGTTCAAAGAGAGGATTTAGACATAGGCTCTAATACTTTGAAGCTGTAGTCATTCCATTACGATATCAAACTAACAGTTTGAGACAATAGTGTGAGGTAACACGGCTAGGCGAGGAGTGGGGTGGGGTGGGGGGAGCAACAATCAACTAGTGGACATAACAATACAGTATACAATGGGTTGCGCCATAACCGCTACTGTTAAAACGCGTAGATAATTGTAATTACTGCTACACGTATAGTGTGATAACTGAAATGGTTACAAATTGATCACGGTTTGGTTTGGTTTCCTGCAATAGGAAAGGTTCTGGGGTTTCCAAAAAAGCGGGGATGATGTATTAAAAATTAAATTATAAAAAATATTTAACTTAGCACCTGGTCTTTTTTTCTTGGATTTCTTGAATTCCTGTATAATATTAGGTATAAACCAATATGATAATTATAGGGAATACTGGTCCCATTTTAATCAAAACACATTTTTTTAATTCTTTTATTAATTTAGAGACACACTAAGATCATGCCATCGTAACGTAATACAAATAAAGCTACCTTGAATAAAATACAGTTCTTATAGCGGAATCCACGAGGAAGTCAAGACAAAATCTAAGAATGTTATAGGCACACCTTCCAGCATAATTTGCTTTCAAGTTTATGTTTTATGGGCAGGGCACTTTGCTCGCACAACAGATGGCCATTGGTGCCAAAAGATTCTGGAATGGTGACCACGTATCGGAAGACGTAGTGATGGAAGGCCTCCTACAAGGTGGGCCGATGACCTGGTAAGGGTTGCGGGAATCCGATGGATGCGAGATGCACAGGACCGTTCATTGTGGCGACACTTGGGGGCCTATGTCCTAACCTAACCTAACAGTGGACACCTTTTGGCTGAAATCATGATGATGATAATGAAATCATTTGATGCAGATATCGCGGGTTTATCCACAGGGTTATCAAAAGATATAGACTTTATGAAACGTATAAAGATTTAAGCTAAATCCTCTTCTCTTTCCACTTCGGATGATCTTATAATGTGCGGTGACCTACTGAGCCAGCAACTCAAATGTAACCTTTGAAACAAATTCGCGACCAAACTTCGCTTTGTGAATAATACATGGGTATAACTTTCCTTTGAAGCTTAATTAAAATTAATTTGAGGTTTATAATTGTAGGGTTGTTATTTGAAACCTTAGAGAAAACATTTCTATTCAAAAGGTCGAGGTCCTTTCAGAGTTTCGACCGTTAAGGTTCTCACAGACAGACGCGAGTAAACGATCCTTTTTTTATCAAATATTTTCTGCCGCTCTGGATGGGCGAGAAAAAATATAATGACAGGGCGTGTCAGAGTTATACTGATGAAAACATACCAGTGTTTTTTAGTTGCTCTTTACGTTTTGAGGTCATGGTACCTTTTTGAATATTGCCGCAGATATCGGCCCTACAGGCAACCCTAGCCGACACCGTACTTTTACTGACACCTCTACGAGATTTTTTTTTTTAGTTTGGTCAAAATCATCTTATGAAAACCCCCGCTCTTGGGTGGAGCGAAAGATAGTGTCAGACTCTTACTGACTAAAAACACACCCCGTTCCTTCTAGCCTTCATACCAGGGCACGAGCTCCCTTTCGGATAACCCTGCACCCTGGCCTCAGAAGGCTTCAAACCAGCTGGGCCCCTCCTGCTGCTGACAACTCCTTGAGGCGCGCGGGAACAGTGTGCGCCGTCGACGTCTTAAGCTCGGTCCATTACCGAACGATCGGACAACGAGCTACCTATGGTTCGCCGTCCGCGAGCCCTACCTCTTTGAGACGAGACAATGATTTTAAGAGACTTTTTCGTTGAAGTAGTTCTAACGGTTTTTATAAAAATGCGTTGTCGCATTGTCGCGTCTGCTTGATAAGGTCTTTACCTAAAAGTTCAAAAAGTAGGTCAGTATTTTGTCCTTGCTAAACTTTGAAAGACGACTATTCAGAAGTAATTGAAAGCATCTTTGAAATGGATAGGTTTAAATATAGCTTGCTGATATTAAATTAATTTGGCTAAAAATACAAAAATCGAGCGGGTCCAAAGGACCACAGACCCGTAGTGCAACGTTCGTAATCCAATGTTTTATCTTCATCATCATCATCATTTCAGCCGACAGGCGTCCACTGTTGGACATAGGCCTCCCCCAAGTGTCACCACAACGTTTTATCTAATCTACACTAATAGTATAAAGAGGTCAACTTTGTATTTTTATTTTTTTGCTTGTAGGAGGTAATCTCTGGAAGTACTGGGTCGATTGCTATTTATTCACCAATAGAATGCTGCTTTATTCCTGAGTGACATTAGCTATATTTTATGTACGTGGGCGAAGCTTGGTGCTGGTGAAGGTTGCTAGAATCCGATGGATGCACACAGGATCGGTCATTGTGGCGACACTTGGGGGAGGCCTATGTCCAACAGTGGACGTCTATCGGCTGAAATGATGGGCAAAGCCGCGGGCAAAAGCTAGTTTAGTATTAAACTAGTTTTAATATTGGAAATTGTCGCACTGCGGCCTGTCTGCGGCAGCCTAACTACGAGACACATGATTTATCTCCGAACAAGTTACCTAATCAAAATATTATTGTTCATCATTGATTTGTTAAACAAACATCCTCCAGCCGTCATTGGGCCCACGGATAACACATCGCACACATTTTCACACCTTCGATTGTTATACGGTACTCCTAATATTTAGTTAGTAAATAGAGGTTATATTTATTTGCGTATCAGCAGATGTCACCTTATTGAAAGGATGACAGAACGTTCAACTTTACGTCATCGTCATCATCATCATCAGCCTTTTTAATGTTCCCACTGCTGGGACTCAGGCCTCCTCTCTAGGAGAGGGAACAACTTTTACGTCATTAACATCTTCCTGCCTTTATCCCGTTTTATTTGGGGTCGGCGCAACACGTTTTTTTCTTCCATTCTGTCCTGTCGCTCGTCACGCTATCACTAACTCCCTTTTCATATCACTTCTCACACAACCTATCCATCTTTTCTTTGGCCTTTTCTTGGAGGGAACAACTTCACGTAAAGAACATAAATAGATATGTAGTCTCCGAGTTTAATGAATAGTCAATAACTTTATTGAATTCCTAAGGGGAGTGTAGGTGGTGGAAAGTGTGAGGGAGAGGACATTATCACGCGCCGGCCGCAGGAGACGCCCCGGGCGTCGGGAGGTACAGGGCGATTCCAGACCACTGTAGGCGCGGGCTTGCGGACTGTGAGCAGTGAGTAGCTCACCATCCAATAAAGACTCAGGTCGGTTCGACGGTGCGTTGAACCAGGACTGCGGGATTATTCGAATGAATTACCGAAGCCATTTTTTTTAATAAAGTTTCCCGCACTAGAGTGGAATTAGGTGGCGAGAGAGACTCAACAAATACCAACATCGGACACCTATCAGTACAATGGAGCCGAAAATTTGACTGCAGTATTGACTGCATTCTGAATTAAAATAAACATTCCTCATGGATCTCATCATCAGAACTAGATTTTGAAAAAATGTGACCAATCTGGAAGCCATTTATGGAAGAAAAAAAAATAACACATATATTTTTTTTTTCTTAAAGGATATCCTTTAAGAAAAATAAAATAACACAAATGGGTCAATAAACGACGGAGTTCTGAGGTAACAAACATAAAAATACAACCGAATTGATAAACTCCTTTTATAGAAATCGGTTAACAATTAACCCTTCAGATACCGTCAATTAGAAACACAATAGTAAGACAATAGATGCGCGGCCACCGGTGGTCGCTTGGGGATTCATGAATTAAATAAATTCTTAACTTCCCACTGGCTGAATAGACCAACAGCGCAAAATTAAAAAATAAGAAAAAACTCTAATCAATCTCTTCCTTGATAGGTAGAGGTTATTTACATTCGAGATGAAACCATTAAGTATGATCGTCATTAGCCATAACCTTATTTACTTTTCCTTCCCAACGTTATCCTACCTAGATTTTGCTTTCCAACCATAATATTTTAATTGGCTAGCAGCATCATCTGATCGCATGTCATCCCGCACTTGCAATAAAAATAATTGCATTCCTGAGGACGCGTCGTGCGCAGAAACCACGGACTGTTTATAATTTGACGTATTACTAGATATGTAAACTTATAAAGAGGCGAATTTGTTTGTTTGTTTATGATTGCTAACACTTTATGTTTGTTATAAATGTGACGATACTACTAGTGGCTATTGTCAACAGATAACTTTGATTACAATAAATCGTATCCAAATTAGATAGTTTAGAAATACAATATTGAAAAAAAAAGAGTTTACAATATTACGCGGTTTATTATAAACTTCCGATGTTTGCAATAATTCGGTGACCATTTTATATATCGAAGTTGTTTTTTTTTGAAGTGGGAAATTCTCTTGCACTAGGACGCACGGTGGGCTGAAAAACGGCTTTCATAGACTTAGGGATTTCAATTTGCAAGTGCTTGTTTTTGTGTCGAATATCGCTTCTATTAGTCATTACTATGTACAAAAATGACACCCGAGTTAATTCTGCCCAAAAACGAAGGAAATATAATTTTTTTACGAAAAATTTGTATGAAGCTAGTATGAAAAATCAAATTATCTCCTAAACGGCATGTTTAACCGTAACATCCTTGGAGGTGGTCATAGTGCTAATTATTTATGATTTTTTGGTTGGCGATCGGACGAAAAATTTAATGCCGTTTTTTTTTTAAAAATCGTCAAAATATTTTTATTTGTTTTTACGTATGAAACGATCCCTTTTGGTGTTTATGTTGAAGAACACGGACTTTTAACTACACATAACATAAAATAGCATCACTCCTATATTTTCGAAGGATCAAAAATTGTGTGTTCGGACCTGTATGAGTTTGGCTTGTCATCTCTACACGCCCGTATAAATTGTATGGAATGTCTGTTACACATTGCATACAGGCTCGACTTCAAACGGTGGGCAGCGAGAAGTGATGAGCACAAAGAAATGCTACAGACAAGGAAGAAAATAATTCAAAATAAATTCAAAGATGAGCTCAATCTGTTGATTGATATAGTAAAACAAGGCTCGGGAACCACCAATGACGGGAATACTGCAAGAAAATTCTTTGAGTTTCCTAATAAAACCGCAGCTATAACTGGTTTGGATGAAGACCTCATCAAAAGATTTGCTGTAATTTTACAAGCAATTACATCTGGAGAGCAGGTCGATATAATAAAATTTAGAGATTATGCTCGCAAAACAGCAGAAAAGTACGTATTATTATACGACTGGTACTACATGTCGTCAACCGTTCATAAGTTATTAATCCATGGGGCTGACATAATCGAGAAAAATAATATTGTGCCGATTGGGACTCTCTCGGAAGAAGCCTCAGAGTCTCGAAACAAAGATTTTAGGAGGTTTCGAGAACATCATTCGCGGAAAAGAAGCAGGCAGGATTCTAATCAAGACATTTTAAATATGCTTGTTGTTTCTTCGGATCCTTTGCTAAGTGCACAAAGGCCTAAGTTAGATGCCAAGAAAAAGCAGAGCTTTTTTGCTGAAACTCTCGACTTAATTCAATTTCAGGAAACTGAGTTCGAGTTTTTGGATATATCCAAGGATATATCCGAATCTGCTATTTTTATAAATTCATCATTCCAACACGATCCCATTGTCATTTTGCTAAAAGTTCGTAATCTGCTAAATCATAATGATCGATCATTGATCGGTTAATGGTCTCGTAATAGAGTGGTGGTAGAATAACAATATCGAGCTTATTAAAACCAATAACTGCATAATAACGTTCTAATGGTAGGTCACTGATCAAAACAACTGTCAAAAGTTTTGCAAATTACCGCATACGTCAGATATTCATTTGTCATTATGTACGAGATTGCCATTCCAAGCCACCTCTTTCAATGAAGTGTCAGTGGTTGACCATTGGAAAGTCATTATGACGCCATTATATTAGTAGATTACCGAAACTTGTCAAAATCAACAATTATGAAGTCAATGATAGACCATTCTGACACTATTGTAATAGCAGACTTGAGGCCCTGGATGCTGACTCAGAATTGGAGTCTGACAACGAGAGTGATAAGGAAAATTTGTAAAAAAAATATATATGTATCATATTTGTAAATTTGTATTAGAGTGTGTTTGGGTTTTTTTTGTAATATTTAATGATATTTTTTTTTTTTTTTTTATTTATTTTACTTTATTTTACAAATGCGTAGTATTAATTCCTTAAATTAAATTATTTTGTATATAATATAACTTTATATGTTACTTTAATAATAATTTGATAATCTTTTTTTATTTAAATTAATATAAATCTGTCAAAAACAGCAATTTTTTTATTTCATTTTTCTTGATACGTGTGTTCTTAATATTTGGGTTAATAACATATCGAACTTTTTAACTTGGACACTAAAAGGGATCGTTTTACATGTAAAAATAAATAAAAATATTTTGACGATTTTAAAAAAAAAAACGGCATTAAATTTTTCGTCCGATCGCCAACCAAAAAATCATAAATAATTAGCACTATGACCACCTTCAAGGATATTACGGTTAAACATGCCGTTTAGGAGATAATTCGATTTTTCATACTAGCTTCATACAAATTTTTCGTAAAAAAATTATATTTCCTTCGTTTTTGGGCAGAATTAACTCGGGTGTCATTTTTGTACATAGTAATGACTAATAGAAGCGATATCCGACATAAAAACAAGCACTTGCAAATTGAAATCCCTAAGTCTATGAAAGCCGATTTTCAGCCCACCGTGGGACGGAGCGGGATAGACTTTTACTGACTTAAACCACACCTATGCTCCTTTCTTTACCTTGCGTTTTAGGACCCCGGGAACCCTTTGCTTATTGCTTTACTAGATTGATAGCATCATTATCACAGCTGTCATTTGATGTCGGAAAAAACGGTCGATTCTTGTCTGATAGGCCTTGAGAGCAAAGCCGCGGCAAATAGCTAGTATGTCACATATAGTATGTGCTGTTACTATGTTATTTAACGGCATGTGGGTCAGTTTTGCGCTTTATCAATAGTCTCGCTGGCCGTGTTAACTCGAATAACTGTTATCTGGCTTTTAATCTTTGGCAGTTAACTTGTTTATTGGTTTGAGTGAATTTTTTTTTATTTGCAATTTTTTGTTTATGTTCGAATTTTCTTTACCAATAGTAATATATTATTCACTAGCGACCCGCCCCGGCTTCGGTTGCAATATTATACAACAAACCTTCCTCTTGAATCACTCTATCTATTAAAAAAAACCGCATCAATATCTGTTGCGTAGTTTTAAAGATTTAAGCGCACATAGAGATATAGGGACAGAAAAAACGACTTTGTTTTATACTATGTAGTGATATATATTTTTTATATACATTATACATATTATAGAACTGAAGAGTTTCTTTGTTTGAACGCGTTAATCTTTGAAAATTCTGATTTGAATTGAAAAAATAAGTCCGCCTTTGTACTTTTATGTTGCATGAAGTTTTAATAAATAAATAAATAAATAAAAAATATTTAAGTGGTGAATAGCCATTAATTGAGGAAGGCTATAGGTTCACTCTACAACCCGTGGGAGCGAAGCAGTAAACAAAGACGCAGGTAAAAGCGCGGGAGACAACTAGTAATATTAAAATTCCGCAGGCAACTTCGACACGAAGACGTGTATTCAGATAAATGACAATAAATTAAAAAAAAAAAAATATATAAAAAAGCGTTGAAGGATTGTCGCGTCGCGTCGGTCTGTGGCAGCCTCAACTACATGGTCTAGTCACCACAAAAACCATATGATAGAAATATCATCATCATCATCATCATATTATCAGCCGAAAGACGTCCACTGTTGGACATAGGCCTCTACTAAGCGTCGCCACAACGACCGGTCCTGTGCGTAGTGGACCGATGACCTGGTCAGGGTCGCGGGAATCTGATGGAT
This sequence comes from Mythimna lalbum, assembly GCA_949319445.1. Lineage (NCBI taxonomy): Eukaryota > Metazoa > Arthropoda > Insecta > Lepidoptera > Noctuidae > Mythimna > Mythimna lalbum. The sequence continues at coordinate 8,192,862 of OX439357.1, read as the reverse complement.
GCGTGATAAAAATATCTTGTTACTTAATTAGCCAATGTGCTATTTAGCTAGCATTAATGTTATTAACGTGCAATTTAGCTTCACTTTTCTTGGACTGACTGACATTTGACTATTCAAAAGTGCCTGCAAATGGTCTATTTGAAATAAATGGTTTTGATTTCATTTGAGAATGTAAATACGCCGTATGTTTCTCAACTTTCTGATAAGCGAGACGAAGAAACATATAGCTGAGATAATACAAATTAATCCAAACGTCACAAAAGCCTTTATGGTAACAAATTATTTAATTAATTACGATAATAATTGAAGCCATCTGCTTTATCAAGAAAAGAAAGGAAAACATGAAATGCGTCACCGGCTTCTTACGATATTAATTATAATTACAGATTAGAACAATAGACCTATAAGGCTTTCGTAAACTGATTTACGTCAGTATAAATTGTATGCATTCTGTCAATGACACTAGTGCGCAATATTTTAAGCCTAGAAAAAGAATGAAATAAAAAAAACTAAAAAACACGCCAAATAAAAAAAAGCGTGGGCTCGATTTACGAAAAATATGGCACAAAGCGCCACACGCTTTTATCAGAATAACATTTTTCGTTCATTATTATTATTTAGCGTGTTTGTTTAGTTATTATTAAACTATATTTATTTTTCACTTTTTAGTAGATAGTTTTCCAAATATTTTTTTTTTTTTTAATCCTGGCGAATCTAATCAGGATAATCGAATACTTTAATCGGATTATTTTATTGTCATCGGTCATTGATAGGTGTGCAAAGTATTAAGAAAATCTGAACGCCCAAAGTTGGGCAAAATGGAGCTCAAAGACGGAGGTACAAGCAAACATTCAGGTGAATGCTAATAAAAGCGTGTTTAAAAATCATTGAATTAAAAATACATTAATTTCGCACAAACTTGAAGGCACGCAACAAGTTACCTACACGACAAAAAAAAAATGAATATGTCGATACTTGAAAGGTAAAAAATACTAAGCGACATTGAGAAAACTTTACAAAATGCGATTTAAAGTTGCAGTACCTATTGTATTTTTATCTAATATAAGAGGTGTACTTTGTAAGACTTTGTAAATCAACGGATATGACAGATAAAAATCATATGATTTTGTAGTAGTGACATCAGTGAGTACAAATACCAAAATATATCGGTAAACGTAAATAAAGAAATTAAGGGCACTGGGCTAAAATAGATGATAAATCGTCTATTAGAACGTTTCTGCATTTTTAATGTTTGACAGGTACCTAAACATGTAGATGATTTATTTTTATCAAGGCGTCGATAAAATTTGGCAATACAGTTTATTTTTTTTTATGAAAATCGCATAAAAACGAGAAAATCGTTAAAATGATGTTTCTTATTGTAAATTGTTAAAAAATAATAGGCAATTTTTCATATTTAGTTACACTGAAAAAAAAAAACCTAGAACTGACATGACTCCAAGCAAGAAGCGTCATAATTTTCCATAGTATACTGGGTTTTATTTGCATGTTTTAGCAATAAGTTTAAGCGGGATGCTGTCAGTTCTGTTATACGGGTATACAGACGTAACAACACTATTTTTATAACAGTTACTAGATAACGTAACGCGTAAATACTAGCAACAAAGTAGGTATATTTGATCAAGTATTTCATAAAAAAAAACCACATGACAAAAATGTTCGTTAAGAAAATGTCATAAGATCTTATCCAACATATTATTTTCTATCACCAAATTACTTGTTTCCTGAGACAGATATCACGATATCTTATCAAAGATTAAATACGTTTCGCATAATTAAAAAAATATCTACATATGTATGTGGGTAGGATAGGTATTTTTTTTAATAAATACCTAATAAAAACGTATTTACCGTAATCATAAAATGACGTAAACCGTATGTTTAGGAAACCAAAACATTCGAAAGTGTGTTATGATAATATCAAATAACAGTGTATTTGAACGAAGAAAACCAGTATTTGCAGAAAAACATAAAAAATAAGCACTTTAGCTGTAAATATGCCACATCAAACGGAAACTGAAGGAATACAGGTGGATCTTAGTTGGTAAACATCTGACTCTCCCTCTGGCCCCACCCAGATTGGGAAAATTTATTTGATCATTTCCTACCTCAAAAAAAGTCTATAAATTATACAAACTATCATAATAATTTTTCAAGTAGGTAAGTAGGTATTTAGTATTATCGTATTTTACGCTGAAATTGTTTTTAAATTATCTTTTATTTTCAATTTTATATAATAAAATACATGATAATATTCAAGAGTTTTACATAAATATAAAAAAAGAGTTTTAAATATACATTTTTTTTTAAATTTGCGTGTCAGAGCAAATGAAATACAATGTATGCCTTCGTCACACTTTAATGTAGGTAGGTAACGATAGGTTGTCAAAAGAAAAAAAAACCCCTACAGAATAATTTACCTACCAATCCCATTAGTTATTTCTACTCATAGATAAGATAAACAAGACAAAAAAATAATTATATCAAGGGGCGTTTTCTATTTCGAACATTCTCAGTAGAAAGACTTCGTAATAGAAGTCATGAGTCAACAATTTCCGATTTTGTTTTGTTCTAGAGAATTTAAAACTGATTAAAACCATAAACAAAATGTTAATGTCTAATGACTTGGACAAAGAACGACCCGTTATATTCTGCTTGTATTATCATTATTTTATTTTGGTATAGAAGCGAAAAAGGAGGTAGTGATCCTCTTTTCAACCAAAGAAAAAGACATTCTCCATTTTTTTTACTATTAAAAAAAAGAAAATTCAAAAAAAGAAAACAAGGTCACTCACCTCAGACGTCTCAGTGTACTGCTCTCCATGTTCTTCCTTATACGTAATATTGATATTAGCGACCGTATACGTGTCACTGATGAACCGATCATCCGTCGGTCCGTACCGTACGGATTCCAGCTCGCTCCCGGGCGTGTGGCACCCCACTAGGGTCACCACCCACCCCAAAGCCGCAAAACGAGACCACAACCCACGCATTTTTAAACACACACTAAAAAGTTCCACTACACAACGTAGATACTCGAACCGTAAACGAACACACTTGGCTAACGGTCGATATGTTTTTAAACATTGGCGAGCGAAACGATATCAGTCGAACACCAGCACGTCTCGGTAGATCCACGACCGGCTACGGTGTGACACTAAATGAAAACTCGTCAAGACTTTATCACCGCCGCTATCGGTTAACGAAAACACGCAATGGATTTACTTGAGAACACGATAACGTTATCTTCGCGACTATATTTTAGCACAACACTAGCTTCCTTCGGGAACTCTTTTGTGGTACTAAAGTTCTGTTGCGTTCCACTTTCAAACGTCGACGTTTTTGTTTTTTATTTTACTTTTAACAGGCAAAGGTCATGATAGTTTCGGCCAGTACTGCCGCATTATCTTTCGTTAGCTCTGTTTCATAGTATTGTTGAAGTCAATGGCTGCCCCATAACCGTCGAGGAACTTCACAGAAGCAGGCAGCTGAAACAATAGAAATATAACGTCAGATATATTGAAAAGTAATAATTCGGTTAGTGGTCACGTAGGCAGAATTGTCTTTGCTTTTATAGGCCACACACATGATAAGAACCGGTGTTTTGTTTAAATAATTGTGTAACTGTGTACAATTTTGCGGAGTGAGTTCCGCCGTCTGGTGTAATTGTGGAATGTCTTTCGAGATTTTTCTTTGTAGTAAGATGTCGATTTGGATATATTTCGATTTTTGTTATTGTTTTCAATATTTGATGTGTACTTTTTGCCCTTATCAATGAAAAGAAGAAAACTGCATAAAAAAGATTCATTCCTGCGAAGGTTCCTTTATTTATTTATTATATTCTTTATTGTACACCACATAAACAAAAATACAAGATAAACACTATTAAAAATAAGGATAGTTTTCAAACTAAGAAAGAAAAGTACGTAATGTTTCAGTAAGTTTGACTTAAATTTTAAATGAAATCGGATTTTTTTTAATTTCTAAAGATGTCGGAATGCAAGTGTAAAGTAATGGCGAAAGATCGACAGTTCTACACGTACCTAGTACATTTTAATTTGTTTATTAAAAAAATATGATAAAATAAAAATAGCTTGATAATTCATTGGATTTTCCGGATAAGATAATAGAAATAGTGTCGGTCACGCCTATGCAAAGCTATTTTTATAGAAAAGTGTGAAACGTCAAACACTCAAACGGTACATTTTTTTAAGATTTGCCGGGCTATTATTGGCTTATCTCTGCTTTATTTCTAGAATAGCAAGAAGATAAGAAGTTGTTTACTATAAAATACATACTTTTTAACAGAGTTACCGAGCAAACAATGATAAAACAGGTCATAAACTTAAGAAATGTAGCTATTGAACTTCCATATTGATAAACTATCTGTTTGCCTTCCGTGTATTTAAGTCAACAAGTTGATTTGCAAAGAAGCAAACTTAATTATAATAAATAATAGGCTTAATTAACAAAACAAATGGTCCCAGGTTTTGTAACTGTTGTTTAAAAACCCGAAGAACTATTAGTTTCTGACAACTTTAAATTGTTATAGAATAGAATAAACTTTATTGTAGTACTCCAAAAAAAGTAACGAAAGTCGATTGTTATATTAGCAAGATTCAATAGATGTCGTTTAATTTATTACGTAAAGCATATTTTGTATGCCCTCTTCAATCGATACAGCTTTGCACATATTGCGTACGCATATTTTTTGTATAATCTTACAAAATTCCGTGTACCTCGGTAAGCCTAAACGTAATTTTTTTTCCGCGCGCCATTGACAATCTTTCACATTCTATTCAATTCTTTTTTTTTTAGTCAATGTTAACTATTCTGCCAATGTATAAAGTAAATTGGAAAAGCAAATGTTTTTCGTTGTGAATTCAAAATATGTCACATGACATTTACATTCTAACGTTTTAAACTAAACATCACAGACCGACAATAAAACTCAATTTTCCACTAAACCGTTGAAGATAACTAGGTCAAAAGGACGTTATATTTTGTCGCAAAACCAGTGGAACCACTTCTAAAATAGAATCCAGTATCTAAAGATAAGTATGGCTGATTAATGTGTAGTCTAGCTGGATATCTATGGTCTACATATTTATATTTTATTGGGTCGATGACATGCGGTGACCACAACCGATGTTATAAGTGAATCATTGAAGATAATATTGTTTTTCATTGTTATTTTTATAATATAAGGATGCACGCTGGTTTGCAAGTAAAGTATTCACGTAAATAAATAATAAAGTATTCAGATGGGTGAAGGTAAATATCAATGACCGAGGATGGTCGGCCATGATCTCAGTATTGTAACCTTCTTCGTGTAAGTATGCTTTTTATAAACTGATAATCGGATATGATACATATTTTAGATGCATTCACACTTTACAGCACAAACATCACGCCATTATGGGCTCGCAAGGTTAGGCAGACAGAGGTGTAGTGTATTTTTTTTTAGGTTTTAACCCTTCAGATACCGTCAATTAGAGACACAATAGTAAGACAATAGATGCGCGGCCACCGGTGGTCGCTTGGGGATTCATGAATTAAATCATCCAATGACTTTTTTCGCTCTAGGGCGGAGTGAGTGTCAGACTTTTACTGACTAAATCCCAGTCCAATAAAACAACAAACAAAAACAAATAGATAATACCTACTCGATTTCTTATAGAAGAAAGATTTGTATATTTTAGTTTGTAATGAGTAAACTCAAAAATTACTGGACAGATTTAACCCTTCAGATACCGTCAGTTAGCCCTTCAGATACCGTCAATTAGAGACACAATAGTAAGACAATAGATGCGCGGCCACCGGGTGTCGCTTGGGGATTCATGAATTAAAGACACAATAGTAAGACAATAGATGCGCGGCCACCGGTGGTCGCTTGGGGATTCATGAATTAATAAAAATCTTTCACCAGTACCTACAATGTTACTTTATCAATGAGTGACATTTATGTCTGTATAATATTTTCTTCTATCACGCGGGCGAAACCGCTGGTTTTATATGTATAGTAGGTACACCTGTATTTCGCAAATTATGTGTTATAGACAAATCTATAATTTTTGAAAAAATCCAGATAGAAAAACCCAAAAACATCTGTCTAACCCGGGAATGGAAGCCAGGTCTTCCTGATCTGCAGTAGCATTTAAAAACACCTACCTAAGCTAACTTCAAGCTTTGTACCTAAATAATTATTTATCAGCATCTTGTTATTCGTGATTCATACTCTTGACATCCAGACATCTGTCAACTTATGCCCAGTCACTCGAGATTTTTGTTCTAATTTCATGAAAAGCTATTTATTGCTAGGTTCGGGTCGTTAAGACTCAATAACCTATTAGTGAAACCCGGGAATGGAAGCCAGGTCTTCATGATCCGCAGTAGTTCTCCAAAACATAAGACTACCGAGGCTATTCAAGCTATGTAAATAATTATTTATCAGCATCTTGTTATTCGTGATTCATTCTCTTGAGTAAATCCTCCCGACATCTGTCAACTTGAGCCCAGTCACTCGAGATTTTTGTTCCAATTTCACGAAAAGCTATTTATTGCTAGCTTCGGGTCGTTGACTCGGTTCTGAGGAATCGACGAATCGGTCTTGAACTTGCGAAGTGGGATGGCACAAGGGCGGATCCAGGAGGGGGCCAGGGGCACGTGCCTGCCTAGAATGTTCAAATAAAATAAAACAAGGACCTGAGTAAGACAGAGATATAATAGAATAAACTCTATTGTACACCAAAATAGTAACAATTTTACAGAAATTTACATCTATGGAATAACAACACCAGTCAATCAACAATCAATCAAGATCAACAACTAAGTACACCTTAAAGTTTAGTTGATACGTCGCTTTACCCAAGGGCTGGCTTTTACCTTGGGCAGAAAATAAGCATTGCCATACAGCATGGTAATGTTGCCACTCTTTAGGGTAAGTACATTACCAGTCGCCAACGATGCGGAGGTAGGCCATACTTTAGATTACTTTTAGTTAGTAGTTAAGGGTTTTGTTTTTTTTTTAATTCATTAAATATATATTTATAATGATAGTTAAGAGTTTACAAATACAACTACTTATACCCACTACACCGCTTTTGATTGATTTTATTTGTTTTGGCGTCTATCTATACATAAAAGTAAGGACACGAATATAATAAATATTTAGTTATTTTTAATCCCAAAGAGGAGGAGGGGGGAGGCCTATGTCCAACAGTGGACGTCTGTCGGCGGAAATGATGATGATGAATCCCAAAGATACAGTCTAATACCAAGCGGTGGCACCTTAAATGTCTTTGGGCCCCTACAAAATAATTCCCAGATCCGCCCTTGAACATGGCACTATGAAGTTCATTGGCACCGTCTGTAAGGGTAATCACAATTTATATCTGAGGGCGTGGGGTCTAATTAGTGGGAACAAAAAGCAGGTCTGTCGTCAGGACATTGTTTCTTGAAGGTGGGGCAGGTCATTCCACTGCGACTGTAGTGGTATTTCGCATTAGAAATTAGTTGAAATTTTGTAGGAGACAAATTGATCTATGATAAAAATAGACAGCAATTTTGGCGAGTACGAATTCATTATTTTTGAAGCAACGTAAAAAAGTTTTTTTTTTTTACTAAATTATACGTGTTTAGTACATTTTTAATAATTAATAGATAGATGATATGATTAGGTACTGAAAAATGTCAGGTGGATTTTGAATGAAGAGTTCAGTAGTACGTTAATCTAACTTGCACAACATGTTGGATAGTGCTTTTGACAGTAGTCGGATTCATAGAGTGTACTATCAAAGACATTTCCGCCTGACCACAGCTAAGTTCATTTTTGCACTCAAAACGAAAACTTCAAAGTGTTTGGTTTGGCGCCGCACCGCAGGATTTAAGCGAAGTTTTTTTTAAGTGATCAGGCAGAAATATCCGCATGTTACCTACCTACATAGGTAAAAGGATAGACTTTTCTCTCATCTCAAAGAATCATATTTTCGTCATCCCCATGCTATGTACAAAATACCTTAATAATTATAAATTATATTAAAAAAAAAATGGAGAAAAATTGTTTATACAGACGGGCTGACAAATATTTGGACATACTTATATTTTACGTGTACAACTTTTTGTTTGCCATTTCACGGAGCGGCTCTTGGTCTAAAGATCAAGTTTGTACAGACGTCAAAATAAACAGTAGCACTGATGCCATCAAAATCAAAGCATATTTGTTAAGTAAACAATCACCTGTAGTTTTTTGTTTGCATTATGAAATATATTTCAAGTTACGCACTACGGTATCTTCTTGTAGAATTGGTCTAATCATGTGGTGACGATGATGAATTTCAACTTTTCAACTAACATGCTTTTATAAAGCTAGAACTACACTGCCCACACGTGTGCTACACACGCCGATCTGGGCACGTCAGTCTCCATACATTTTATATGGAAACTAGACTTGTAGAGCTACACTTGATAGACGCCACGCGACGTCGACGTCAAATTAGGCGTGTTACACGTGCGCGTCGTCAACTAGCTTCTACCAGCTGTTTGGCTCGAGTGAATATAGGTTTCCCCATACTAACTTTAAATCCCGTTCCATTCAAGGGGGTGAGAAAAAAATCCTCCCTTAGTGCTTGCCTACGACGTCAAAAAAGGAAACCTTGTGCAAAATTTAAGTTTCGGTGCTGCGTTGATAAGTCATTCAGTCAGTTTTTTAAATATACATATATACGAGTATGTATGAACCAAAGAATGTCATCTATTTACAAAGCATTGGCACAAAGTATGGTAAACATAAAAAGCTAATTGTAGTACAGTGCCAAATGTTATGACTGAAAAGTGACAAATTCCTTTCGACTTTTCACGCGCAGCGACAAAGATCTTGTAATCTTTTGTCACATTGCACGGCCACGATGACGCTCTTATAATGCACAAGTGTACTGTAATAAAGTAGAAATAATGAGAGCATTCACTTATCGATAACGATAACCCCGATAAATGTTATTTAGTTCCAGAGAGAATCGCATTTGAACGATAACATATCGATTCGAAACGTCAATGGAATTTGGGAACGTCAGTGTTGCTAGACAGTACTGGTGGCCCGGTGGTAACAGCCCCACTTACGAGTATAACTAGAACTACATTAGACCGACGCACACGCCTGATTTGTACGTAGAACGACGTCGCGTGGCGTGGATCTGTTGTAGCTCTATAAGTCTAGTTTCCATATAAAATGTATGGAGACCGACGCGCCCAGATCGGCGTACGTGCCACATATTTATTTCATCACCACTGCTCTCAAAACGGTGAAGGAAAACATCGTGAGGAAACCAACATGTCCTATGACTAAAATTACGAAGACTTGTTATATCCATCAATCCGCATCGGGCCCGCGAGGTGGATTACGGCCCATTCCTTCTCCTAGAGAGGAGGCCCAAGCCTCAGCAGTAAGAACATTAAAAAGGCTGATGATGCAGCATTGCTAGGAAATAAAAAACCTGATTCTCGATGATGATGAAGACTAAAAAATTTAAAAACTTTCCAAAATATACAAAAACTTTGCGTTTTTCACATATTGAGACAGAAACTAAGCTATTATCGAAATGAGAGCATTCGTTTTTTTTTTTTTTAATGATACAAACTAGTGCTTGACTGCGATCTTACCAGGATGGTAAGCACTGATTCTACCGTTGACGGTGAAGCCCACTAGTTTATTAAGAACCTTAAAAATACTTGACTTTTTGACTTTGCAGACCGTAGCTATTCGTTTTCTTTTTTATCCCAACATTTTCGGGCTTAGAAAGATTCATAAAACCTTATTGTACGTCTTCATATAAATTGGCCTATGAAAAACGAAAGTTTTTAGCAAATCGCTCGTGAAAAAGCTGTAAATGGCAGAACACACAGGCGTCTGACGAAAATTAGGGATGTACCTGTGTATCGTAAAAGATAACTGACATTATATACTATCTGCCTTTAATAATGGCGTCGCTTTAACGTTTCCTGTTATGTGTAAGATTTTTAAATAAAGTAGCTTTAATTATCTTTATTATTTTGAATGTAAATAACAATAATATTTGTCATTTATTTTCTTCACAAGGCTGACTAAAAAAAACAAATTTTGACAAGACAATATCTCAATACAATACAACACGCCGTATTACAAGTTGGCGCGCCAGATTGGAAACGTCTGTGATATGTTACATTAAAGCGATGTTTAATATAATATTTAAGGCAGAAAACCTCTCAATAATTTTAAATTTTAAACAAGTTCACATATTTATTACATTCTCATGTTTATTTAAAATTCTACTCTTTAATTAATACCTATGACGGGTTTGCAGTAGGAAAATATTTTTTTTTCGATATGGGATCTTAGAAATAATTCTATAATTAACTACAAGAAGAATTTAATAACCAGGATGTGTCGTTTCACAGAGACAGCTATGTTTTATCAAAATACAAATGTATTTCCCAAGTAATTCTTTCCTGTATAAGTGAATTTAGATCCTGATCAAATACAGTTTACCCCATTAAAGCCCATAAACACATTTCTGGTTATTAAAATATTAATAAAATACGTTCGCAATGTCAAAGAAACTTCCTACTAAAAGATTACATAAGATGTTACATTAGTTATCTCAGTTTCTTTTATTTGTAAAAGATTTTACTAATGACATGTTATGTGAATGATAAAAGAGGCTTAGGTGGAAACGACGGCACAAAATAGATAGGTACAGAAGACAATCTCATGTGTGTACTTCACATTTTATACCTACGCTCGGTGGACGCACACTAATGAGCGTTTGAGCCGGAACTGTTCGACGAGCGGGCCGAGACGCTCCAAAATATCGTGTCCGTGAGCGGTGTCTATGTGTGCGTTTCTTGAAAGCGCTTTGTATGTAGATTGACTTGTGTACCTATATATTTTGTGGTAACGATGTGGAACTATCTTTTTTCTTTATTTGTTAAAAAAGAAGCAGAAAGAAGACTTGTTGATTGTTTCATTAGTCATTAAATACTTAGACTACCGCATTGTTCAGTTTGTCTTATGGCAGGTTGAGTAATTGGTAGTCTTTTTCCTCAACATAGATAAGTCGATAAGTAATTAGTTTTTTTATGAAAAAATCCGCTTGAGCGGTTAACTGTTTTCGCAAAGGATGATCAGTTTACAGTTTTAATGTCCTTTTAACGACATCAATCATGTTAATGTTTGTTACAATCAATACAAAAAATAAGAGTTAAGAGGATTACAGGATTTAAAAGCGCGGTCATTCTCGGATTGCGTACAAAAGCGATGAATGCTTGCAAATTTGAAGCATTTTGCGATTTACTAAGAAACTACAGATTTTATTATAAAATTATAACACTACTAGGTCTTACCCGCGGCTTCGCCCGCGTTTATTAATATACTTTAATTCCTTTCCCGTTTTATTCCCTCCTTGTCTGACTTAAAAAAAAATAATTGCTTATGTCCGTCTCCAGGGTCCCAACTATCTCTACCAAAATTCATCAAAATCGGTTTTGCCATTTAGGCGTGAAGACGTAACAAACAAACTCACTTTCGCTTTTATAATATTATTAGTAAGGATAACGGTAAAATGTTGTTTGCAGAATGATCTGACAAATAATCACAATAGCAATTCACAGTCCGGTTTTTAATCGAATAAAAGTTATTTTTAGAAGCAACTTCGTGATTTTGTTCTATTTAAATTAGCTGTATCTGTTTTGAACACAGCATCATCATTTATCGTATATGAATAACATACATTTGTTGATTTTGTTTATTGCCGTAGATCTTAATAGTATTTCGCATCCCTCGCCGCCGCCGCAGGGATTCCGATCCCGATTTCCGGCTACCGTAGACGCGGGCTCGCGGACGGTGAGCCATGGGTAGCTCGCTGTCCGATCGTCCGGTAATGGACCGAGACCAAGACGTCGACGGCGCGCACTGTTCCCGCGCGCTTCAAGGAGTTGTCAGCAGCAGGAGGGGCCCAGCTGGGTCGAAGCCTACTGGGGCCAGGGTTATCCGAAAGGGAGCTCGTGCCCCAGTATGAAGGCTAGAAGGAACGGTATGGGGTTTTTAGTCAGTAAGAGTCTGACACTATCTCCCGCTCCACCCAAGAGCGGGTTTTGCCATAAGATGATTTTCCCCATCGACAAAAAAACAATAGTTTTGCGCATAACTCGCGATTAGCTCCTAGTGAGTAGGTAGTCCTCTTAACAGTTTGATCATCATGCAAGTCTAATATCTATTTGGACTTAGCCCAATATAATTAGTTATGTACCCGTTTAAGGTCATATTATTCAGATACATTAAATACACAAAAACAATTTGCCTGCTGCTGTCTTCCCGTCCGTTTATAATTTAGGTGTCTTCTAGGCTAGAGTGTACAGGCTCTTAATAAACTAGTGCGCCTCACCATCAACGATCGCATCACTGCTTACCATCAGGTGGGATTGCCGATCAAGAACATTATAAAAAAAACTTTTTACAAAAAAATTAAACCGACTTCAAAAAGTACAAAATAACTTTAATTTCGGAAGTCGGTGTTTCAATAGATACCTAATCTTGTCTCTTCGTTATTTAACACCGACTTCCGAAATTAAAGTTATTTTGTACTTTTTGAAGTCGGTTTAATTTTTTTGTAAAAAGTTTTTTATTTTTCACTTTTTAGTTATGGTAGCACCACTAAAAAGTACCTACCCTTCAGCTAAATATAAATTACCTTATAGCCAGAGTGCATCTCATAACGATTCTTATAATCCCAAATACGGTTATATTACATGAATTTACCCCCTCCCCCTTTTCTTTCAGTCAGTCATCGACTACACGTATAAACAAAGCAATTTTACTTGTTACGACAATTCTGCTATGATTCTATGAGGAGTTCTGTTCCATATCTTCGAAGTTCATGATCAGATCATAACAATATTTTCAAAATCGGTCCACAATTGACCGAAATATCGGTGAACAAACATACAAAAAAAGAAAAAAAAACATACATTCAGCCGAACATAGAACCTCCTCCTTTTCGAAGTCGGTTAAAAAGGTCACAGTCGTTTATATAAAATATCAAAATATGTTTTTAATTAAAATGTTTTTAATATAGCCACAAAGACTTTACCATTTTCATGTACTTTCAGCGAATTCTGCTGAAAATTACAAAACAATTGACGGTCGAAACCCTTTTCTCGAAAATGTTCAATTAATATTAAATGAATTTCATTAAGAGCCGCTGAAGTTGAGATAACATTTTCAACCTTTTGTGTGCCCTCAGTATCTCGGGGCGAAAGAAAAACATAAAAGTCAATTTTGCTTATTGAATTTTAAGGGGGTAAGAAAAGCAAGCTTGGGTATAACTGAATAGCATTTATATACATAGCAATCCGTTCTGGATCAGCGCCTAGCGGATTACGGCGCGTTCCCTCGTCGAGAGAGGAGGCCTGAGTCCTATCAGTAGGCACATTAAAATACTGATTATGTATATTAATAAGTATACATAACATTTACGATTATATGAAATTACTGCATAAAGCTAGAACTACATTAGACCAACGCACACGTGTAACACACCTAATTTGTACGTAGAACTACGTCGCGTGGCGTGGATCACATGTAGCTCTACAAGTCTAGTTTCCATATAAAATGTATGGAGACCGACGCGCGCAGATCGGCGTGTGTGACACACGTGGGCGCAGTGTAGTTTTACCTTAACAATCATCAACTCATTTGTTACTCTAAAGTTGTTGCCCGGACCTGACAACTCATCGGTCTGGTCTCCTCCCTTTTCAATGGAGGTTTGCGGGACTTAAACCCGTGGTCTGTATCGTTGTCTTTACAGATAATGATAGATAAGGTCTAGTGGCGGAACTGTTATCTTGTTTAAAAAGATGAGAAAGCATTAATTTGCTTCTCTAATTAGTAAAACCTTGATATCGAGCTGAGAGTTCTATATCACAACTTCGAAACTAAAGGGAGAGTTAGCCACTAAGGTCTTTTTTACATAACATGGGTAGGATGAGAGCAGGACGAAAATATACATCTTTAAGATGAGAGAAAAGGATAGGTAGCTACATTGTATGAATCTGACAGCTGTCACCCGCACCATCCTATGGCAATTGTAGTGTAATGAGAGTTTCCTAAAACGACGTTCACCAGGTGGCAGTACAGAGTTGTCGGGTCCAGGCAACTGTCAAAACGCTTATGTTAAAGATTTTAGTTAAAGTTTTCAAAAGTAGAAGACATCTCGACTAAGTAGCTCTAACTGGTGGTGTGAATTTTCCTGAAAACCTTATTACAGAAATAGAAAAGTGAGTTTGACCACTGAGGTCCCAGCATTTTGCTGAGCGTTCGCCGTTTTGCGCGGATGTGACGCATATCATCCTACTTACGTGCTACCTCCTAAGTTGATATTGTAATTTGCTATTTTAAGGTCAGGTTGGTAAGGTTGCGCCATGTTTGACACAAATAAACTCTTTTTCTTTCTTTCTTTCTAGGTAAGTTTTTACATAATGATAATCCTTAGCCAATGGTTCGTTGACCTGATCTATATCTATATTTAGATCTTTATCTAGTATCTACTATCTACCCATTAATATTATCATAGCCTATGGTACAGGTAGATAGAACCTTAATAGCGGCTCGCGACATTCAGCGAGTCTGAATATTTATTTTTAACTAGCTTTTGCACGCGGCTTCGTTCTTGTCAACTGACTACTATATTCTACTCTATACAATTTTACGATACCCTACTCTACTCTATCTCACTCTACCTTACTCTACAGTTAATATACCACCAGCTATCTACACTAATATAATAAAGAGGTTAAGTTTTTTTTTGTTTGACGGAGGTAATCTCTGGAAGATCGGGTCCGATTGCTAAAATTTTTTCACCTATAGAAAGCTGCTTGATTCCTGAGAGGCATGGGCTATATTTTATGCACGCGGGCGAAGCTGCGGGCAAAAGCTAGTATACTATACTTTTGCAATCCTTGTTTTCTAAATAATATTTTTTTATGCATCTGCCATATTGTCTCTCTACCGCCCTAGGTTGAATGGCAGAGAATGCCTGACCTAAGGTATTAAGTTTCAATCAACCTGTATGTCACACAGTAGAGCTGCCGATGAGCGCCACCTTTTGATTTATCAGGGAACTATTTTTACATAATTACAATTCAACATGATTAATTACTTATGTTATCTAATCTGGGCAAAATAATATAAAAGTGAAGCTGTATCACCATGTTATTATTATTATCTCGTTATTAGTTGAACGACTTGCTGCAATGCGAATGACCTCTCTCCCTGGTACCACGATACGATCAGAACAGAAAGATTACACTGTATGTAACTTGGTACAGAGTGATAAGGAGTTCATGATACTGCAGTCAAAAAACTCTAAACATGACGCTAATGACCGGATTATCACCGGAATAGCCTGAAGAATCGATCAGATTAAGTGACAGTGGGTAGGGCTGGGGCAGATTGCTTGCACAACACATAATCGATGGGGCCGTAAGGTTCTGGAGTTGCAAGTGCAAGAGCGTATCGGAAGAAGCATTTTTGGAAGGGCTCCCACAAGGTGGATCGATGACCTGGCGACGTTAGCAGAATTTTGATGGATGTGAGACCCGACCGGTCGTTGTGACGACATTTGGGGGAGATGTTTTTAACTAACTGTATAGATAATGTTTACATTGGTTGGTTAGGTTAGCTGTTCAGACATCCATCGATCCATCGGATTCGCGGATTATTACGACCTACTAACAACAATTTTAAGGTAGAATTTGTAAACGTGATTTTTCAGACAAACAACATAACAGGTGAAACTAAATAAAAGCTTGTAAAAAGAAACAGAACCTAACCTAGGAATATAATGGCTGTAAATATGAAAGAAAAAGCGAAACTAACTCTCACTTTTTTAATGAAAATTAATTTCATTAATGGTCAAGCGTGGGTACCTAGCTGCTTTGGTTGGTAATACGAGTATGAATTCTCAACAGGCAATCTAGATATTAATTCAGAAATATTTTTCTTTTCAAAAACCAGTTTAAATCAATAACATCGTCCAGACAGAAAGTTGAGCGAACCATTCTTTAAATAGTACCTAGAAATATAACCTGTTGTAATAATAATACTACCATTTTATTATTATTACAAGTTTTTATTTAGTTTCACCTGTCCCGATCTTGCAAATTAAATTTCACCCACTTCCCGGTTACCGATTGAGCTTCAATTTTGCTTGCATGTGTAGATGACAATACAAAATTATTATGAGCTGATCTGATGATGGAACTGCAAGGTGGTCATAGGAACTCGGTAGTTAAACGACACAACCTCATCGAGTTTGGGCTCGTATGATTCGTCTTGACGAGTATTAATTATACAGATATACTGAGCTATAAAAGCTTGCTATGTAAAAAATATTTTCATTAAAAACTTATTTTTATTATAACTTAATGCTAATTATATGTCAATAAAACCTAAAAAAGTTTGATACCATCGCAGAAGACGGTAAACAGTCCTCGGAAACATGGCGTCCACAAATTTCTCTTTTAAAAGCTGAGATTACATTTAGAAAGAGGAAAATTCACAAAGCTAAACAATAGAAATTAAAAAACTTTCGCCTTAAGCGATCACGAATGAAAAGCAAGCAAAACGTTTATTAATTTTTGTCAAAGAAAGAGAAATGGGTCAATAATTTTGTTGACACAGTAAAGGTACCTGCAGACGGCGCGACGGGACAATGTCACATCGAGTTGTCACAGAATTTTAAAATCATCTATGCATTACGTGGTCGTAAAACATTTGAATTTCTCTGTTAAAGGAGTTGTCGCATTGTCGTACCGCAGCTGTCTGCAATAGCCTTAAACATCGAAGTCTAGCGCGTTTTACTCATGGGACCACGACAATTTTCCGCCTCCGTAACTCCTGGAATCGAAAAACCAATCACAAAAAGTTTCTCAATTAAAATCTCGAAAATAACTTCAAAATGAAAAGCCTACTCCTTGTCTGACCCTGTGGAAATCAAACACACAGCCTTAAGGCCCTAACTCCCAAGCTGTGCCATAAAATAGTGATTTTCTGAAGCCTTACTCATTGGTAACGGCTAGGTCAATAGATTAAAAAAAAAATTGAAAATTAATTTAAAACATTATTAACATATGCTTTTTTTTCGTATGAATAATACTTAAAAAAATATATTAAAAACATGATATTTTTTCGCTTGTTTTCCCTACTCCTTTCAAACGGCTTTGATATTTAGAAATACTTATGTTTACGCAAAAAAAAATCTGGTTAAGTGTTCTTCAGAATGTACATAATATATGTAAATCAATCAATATTTGGCAAATAAAATAGATATAAAGGTCAGCGGGGCTCTACGCGGGCGCAGGCGGCAGCATGAGTATGTGTGCATTTAACTCCAGCCAGATGTAAGGGACTATACGCCTTAAGTTCCCCTGGTTTAGTATATGATAATCAATTAATATTTCGCAAAGAAAATAATAATATAATATAATATATTCCACAACTATCACACAACGCCATCTAGTCCCAAGCTAAGCAGAGCTTGTGTTATGGGTACTAGACAACTGATAAACATACTTATATATTTCTAAATACATACATATTATAGACAAATTACACCCAGACACAGAACAAATGATTATGCTCATCACACAAACATTTGTCCTGGGTGGGAATCGAACCCACGACCTCCGGCATAGCAGTCAGGGTCACTAACCACTAGACCAACAGGCCAGTCAAAAAATGGATTTAAAGATCAGCGAGGCTCTATGAGGGCGCAGGTGGCAGTACGAGTATGTGTGCATTTAACTCCGGCCATATGTCCAAGGGACTATACGCCTTAAGTTCCCCCTGGTTTACAAAGGCGGAAGTTCTTAATGGCATGATGTTTCGACAAGGTTGTATGGCGGCCATGACAATTCTCTGTCCTTCAGGAATCGGCCTCAGGGGTATTGGTGTAATAGCCTTGTATAGGTGTGTGGTATTATTTGAAAGAGTTACTGTGCTCCCGAAACGTAAAGGGCAACTGAAGAAATTAAATGTTTATTGGTAGAATAGATGAATAGAATAATAATCTTCCACAACTGATAAACATACTTATTTATTTCTAAATACATACATAATATAGATAAATTACACCCGGACACAGAACAAATGATCATGCTCATCACGTAAACATTTGTCCTGGGTGGGAATCGAATTCACGACCTGCGGCGTAGCAGTCAGGGCCACTAACCACTAGACCAACAGGCCAGTCAATAGAAATACTTTTATTCGGGACAGATACAGGACAACAGTTCCAAACACAAAGTAAAGAAGAACAAAGTTACAGAATGCGCCGAGCGTGCCCACACTAAAAGGGTGACCACCTCAGCATTTCCTGGGTGTTAGACACCCAACGCCGGTTTTCAACATCATGAAAAAAATTCATTCGGTAGACTAGCAGAGAAAGTTAGCAAACATACAAATAAACTTTCACCTAGTATATGTACATGAAGTGAAAACTATTTACTTCTTCATCGTTTTGACTTTTAAACAGTACACGTGAACAACACCACACGTGTGGGCAGTGTAGTTCCTTTATGTCTTCACGAACATCACTTTTTATTTATTTATTTTAATTGATTTACGCCAGTGCTTGACTGCGATCTCACCTGATGGTAAGCACGGGCTCGCGGACGGCGAGCCATGGGTAGCTTGCTGTCCGACAGTCCGGTAACTGTCCGGACGGAGCCCAAGACGTCAACGGCACGCACTCTTCCCCCTCAAGGAGTTGTCAGTGACAGGAGGGGCCCAGATGGGTTCGAAGCCTACTGGGGCCAGGGTTATCCGAAAGGAACTCGTGCCCCGGTATGAAGGCTAGAAGGAACAGGGTGAAGTTTTTAGTCAGTAAAAGTCTGACACTATCTCCCGCTCCACCCAAGAGCGGGGGTTGTCATAAGATGATTTTTCCCACCGAAAAAAATAAATAAACCTGTTGGTAAGCAGTTATGCAATAGTCGATGGTGAGGCGCAGTAACTCAGCTATAACAATTAATTCATAACATAAAATGTCTAACAAAACTGCGAAAGAACCCCGACTACATTGTCCGAAAAAGGGTGAATACGGAAGCTCATAATGCCATGATATAACAAGGTTGAAGCGGCCATGACTTCGACCCTGTCCTTGGTAGACGCCCAGGGGTAATGGTGCCATCATGGGGAAGTATCTGTTTATGTTTACCTTTATATACAGATGTTACTACACTTATAGTCAGTACTGGAGCAGGTCGTTTGTCTTCAAGATATTTTTTTACAGTTTAAAAAAACTTCTGGCAAAGTTTACGCTTTACAAAGGATTTGAATTTATTCAGGCTAAGTTTTTGATGTGACTGGGAAGTTTATTATAAAAATATATATAATATACAACGTGTAACTGAAATAATATACACCTTTATATACCTCTATTAGAAAATTAAGTAACAATTATAATTCAAGCACTGAATTTTTGCTTCTAGGTAAATTATATTCAAGTAAGTATGTAATTTTTTCCGTCAGTTTAAACTAGATGAGGCCGGTGTTTCCTAGCCAACTACCCTGAGAAGAAGAAACATCGAAACAAATTCAGGGGTCAAAGTCTCTTTTAAAGCCCATACAGCAAATATGTAATGGTCAAATCACATGAAAACCATGCAGATTAGGGACTGAGATGGTCTTTTGAGGAAAGAACCATACAGATTTAAGTGGACCTGTCCAGTCAGTGCAAGAATTTGTCAGTATTCGTAAAGCTCAACTTAGGACTACTAAGGAGCTCAACGACTGGACGAACAATACCAAGGAAAGGACATTTATTTGGATAGGTCGCAGAAAATACTCAAATTGTCAGACATAATCGTAGGCAACTTTAAAATGACTGAAAATGTAAAGTAAATTTTTAAGTTTTCTTAATTAAATAAAACTAGAACTGAATCGCTCTAGTTTATTTAAAACCTATTTACTCTAACCTTCGAAACTCCTAAATTATAATCGCAAAAGAAGACCGCAAAAGGCAAATTGTTCCAGCCCTACAATTGTACCCGATATAAACAACGAGGCGAAACGCGTATTGACTTTTGTTCATGGCATCAACCGTGACAGATTAACAAGTTCGAAATGAACTGAAAGTTTCTGTTTGGTGCGACCTACATAACAAAGCGCAAAGAAAGCGATAAACAAACAAACAATTCAGATAATCAACCTTTCCAATTCTATTTTTGTTACTGTTTTAATAAATTAAAGACTTCCATTTCTTTTAATGTGCGTTAAGTTATTGGCACGACTTCATTTATAAATATCTGTTGATCCTTAGGACCATCGCCCTTGAAGGCTTGAGGACTACGAGCAGTGGATAGCTCACCGTCCAGTCGTCCGGTAAGGACCAAGCCCGAGAGTTGAGCGACGGTCGGCGGCAGGGTAGTGTTCCACGCGCACCTCAAAAAGATGTCAGCAAAACCGTAGAGGCAACAAAGTCGATACCCGCTAGGGTCACAAGGAATTTATAAACGGGTAACCATGGCCATAGAATGCAAAGGACAACTAAGGACACAGGTAGGTTTTAGTCAGAAAAAGCCTGACATCTCTCGCTTCACCTTAGATCAGGAAAAGTCATTAAATGTTTAGCTGTCTATTTCTAAAATACATACCAAGAACTTCAATGGTATCGATCCAGAAACCTCTACCCTTGAAAAAGTTTATTTGATAAGCGCACTTCTTCATTAGATCTCTATTAATGTACCTATTCTCAACTGTCAATACTCATTCATGCTCTTGCTTCTTAGGTCAGACTTCCCGCTTTAAATCAGACTGAAAACACAAAACATCAAATTCCATGAAGCCATCAAAATATTAGTAAATTATAAACAAACCGGTCGATAGCTTCGAGCCCCAGCAAGGGTCGCGCCATCGCGTGACTCCATTTGATCGTGAACTTCATACCAAGGCTTCCCTGAACTTGTGTGGCTAATGGGCTGGCTGACATTGGGCCACGATGGCCACCCTACGACCATGGCAGTTTATGCCCCAGCTATTACGAGGGTGAATAGGTGTTGCTGTTTTACTATTGCGACTTTTACGAGTTCGGAGCATGCAACGTTTTTGCGAGGTTTATGATTGTAGTGATGTTATTACAGCTAATAACCATTTGTGACCAAAAAGAGAGATTGATGTTGATTAAAAATCTCGGGTCAGTTGTCTAAGGAGATGGCGACAGGTCCCTGGAACATCTAGTGACCCACATATGCCCCAAAGTTGAAGGGCAAAATCTACAAGTCCGTGATAAGACCTGTTGTACTGTTTGGTTCAGAATGTTGGACTGTGAAAAAGACGGATGATGAAAAACATTGCATGTAGCGGAGATGACAATGTTGAGATGGTTGTGTGGTGTGATGAGAATGGATAAGTGAGAAATTAGTAGGTATGAAAAGTTGAAAGGAGTTGGTCTTGGTCATGTGAAGAGGAGGGATGAAACGCATGTTTGTAACTAAAATGTTAGGAGAATACATGTGGAGGGATGGAGAGGGAAAAGCAGGCCAAAAGAAAGATAATTCATCTTTCTTTTGTGTGAGGAGTGATATGAAAGAACAGGTAGTTAGTGATAGTGTGGCGGGTGACAGGACAGAATGAAAGAAGAACCGTTGCGCCTACCCTAAAAAACTCGGGATAAGGGCAGAAAGATGATGATGGCGACGCGTGGAAGCAAATGCTGTAGCGCCCACCCCAAATAACCTAAGGGCAGGAAGATGATGCGATTAAAAATATGTTAGAAGAAATCTCATTGTTCAAACATCGTGTTATATAAAATCATTATTTTAATTATATCCAAAGGTAAAACAACGAAAATTTACATATACAGAAGATGGGTAACAATTAAGATTAAGGCAAAATCATTTAAAATTCTCAGTAATTATGAAACTGCAAACAATGAATCAGGTTTTTTTAATATTTCAGGTTCTCAAGAACTTCTTTATTTATTGCATTCATGTAGTTTACAAGGTTTTGTTACATAATATAAGTTTCGTACATGAATCCTGCTAGGGCACCCCAACCGCAACATTAAGAGGGTCCTTCTCCACTCGCTTATCGTAAACATCGAAAATGGTTTAAAAGCTTGTTACTTCATTTAATGCAATCCAACGCGATGTTTGACGAAAAGGCAACGTAAAAAAAGAAAGATAACGCCTGGAAACTCTGTTAGTATTCGGTAATTCCGAGATTTACTCGAAAATTTCACAAAAATTGCTCCAGGAAATAGCTGTTTTTTTTTAAACCCTTAAAAGTTTTTGGAAAAAGTTGTCATCATTTAGAATCTTAATAAAATTTGCAAGGTCTCTAGGGGATTACTTTTTGACTTTTCTAATTTTTAGGTAAATTATGAAGTGTCAAAGTTCATACAAAATAGGACATGTTCAGAGGTTTTTACTGGATTTAGTTTTACACAAATTTAGAAATTGGTTTCTTTAGAAGCCTAGATAATATCCACAAGATACTGTGTTTCCAAAATATCTAATGAAAAGTGTGTATTAACGTCATAATCAGTTATGAGCGGTTGTATGAAAAACAGTGAAAATGTGAGTCGTGATGCACCACCTTAAATGCATGTATCTTAATTATAATTTCGATCTTCTTTATCTTTACGTAGTATAAAATAAAGTCTGTTTCCGCGTCTGTCTGTTTATCCGCTATACCTCTATAACTGTGCAATTGATTTTGATGCAGATTTCAGTCACAGAAAGATTTAAAAATCCAGGAAGGTTTATTTAGATAATTTGTACCCGTACGAAGCAGAGGCGGATCACTGCATGTATATCTATACTAATATTATAATGCTGAAGAGTTTGTTTGAAAGCGCTAATCTCATAGCTAGGAAGCAGTAGGCTTCAAATTGAAAATTTCTTCTAGTGTTGAATAGCCCATTTATCGCGGAATGCCATAGCAGTCCTCGATAAATGGGCTATTCATAACCAATAGGAGGGCAGTTACGCAGTAGTAACCAAAGACGCGGGTGAAACTGTAGCGGAAAACTAGTTTTGAAATAAAATTAAATACCTAGTTTCAGTAATAGCGTCATAATATTCTGAATTCAAAGAAAACCGAAAAATTTGAGTAAGTAATGGAGTCATTAAAGTGATGACGGCTTTAATCTCGCCAAATTGATACTAAAACTTTATTTAGAGGTATTTAATAGCGCGGGAAAGTGATGCTCTATGCTATTAACGAGCGCCAAATTTTTTATCTGTGGTCTGCTAGTCTGTGGTCTGCTAGAAAAACCGTCTTCTGTTTATTCTTGGCTATGACTAATTATAATGTTTTTCTGCTTATTATCAAGGTAAAAAAAATAGAGTATAATACTTATCATAATGGGTTAAAAGTCAAGAAAGCCCCAGAGATAATCGAGTTCAAATAACTGTTTGTTTTGTTATTCCTTATTGCCATTTGTTTATCTGTGGTCTGCTAAAAGATCCATATTCTGTTTGTTTTTGGTTATGAATAAATAATCAATCATTGTTTTTTCTGCATGTTATCAAGGTAGAGATAAACAATAGAGTATAATAAAATCCTCAGTATAATGGATCAAAGGTCAAGAAAACCCCAGAGATAGAGATCGCTATTTGTTTTGTTATTTTTTATTGCCTTATTTTATATGAAACTAGCTTTTACCCGCGGCTTCGCTCCCGTCAACTGAGTACCTACCCTACCCTACCCATTTATTTTTGCTTTTAAACCTTCCGTGTATGTTGGTGAACTAAAGAAAAAAGGAATGATTAAAATCGGACCAGCCGTTCTCGAGTTTTAGCGAGACTAACGAACAGCAATTGATTTTTATATATAAATAGATTAAATATATTTCTGAGAAGATGCATAATTTATGCTGTATTTAATTTGGCTTGACAGTGTGTCCATTGGAACAATAAAGGACATTGCCAATCGTTGCATGTAAGTTGGACCAAGTGCTGCCTAGAATGAACACTTATTGCATTTTGTTCCTCAAGCTAACACCACTACCAATACTAATTAGTAAACCAAAGTTCATCAAAATCTGTTCCAGGAGTCAAGAGAGAAAAAAAGTGTTTTGTTGTGAATTATTTATTTTCGAAAAGTACCCGAACGCTCGCCCTCTCATTGTTTTTCTATTGTGTCGCTAATAACGGTATTCAAAAGGTAGATATAATTGTTTTCAGGGTAATGAATTACTGATCAATTACATTGAAAAGGCTCCACAAAGAGTAAATCAACAAACGTTTTATTTACTTTAGAAAAACATTTTACTAGAAGTCTCCCAACCTTCCTCAAGGTTGCTGCCGGTCATCGAATTTCTCATCAATTTGTTTATTGGTCAATCGTACTTCACTTCCTCATGCCATCTTTTTGCTCCAGCACCAGCCAATCACATCGAGAAATGGAGCGAGCAATAATTGACCATTTTTTTTCTGTAGCAAAACTAGCAACGCACCAATGAGTTCCGTATTCGAAAGAAAAAAAGAAAAAATATTGTGTCTATGTTGCTATAGTGATGACAATTGAAAATAGAATGAATTCATTATTGTAATGCTCTATGCTTTTTAATTTTATTAGTTGCCTGCGCAGCTCTATTTCAGTGAGTGTGGGTGAGCTACTCGGTACACGTTAGTTTGTTTTCGTTTTATTTATGAGTCAACTTTTACTTCATATAAATGTATACATATGTAAATTATTTTGTAATTGAATTGAAGTTACCTTTGGATGGTGAGTATTACAAAAATAAATTAATAGCTAAGTAAGTTAGAAAATTGGAAAAAAACACATTTTACCCCCAGGTTTTTTTTTTGAGCTCAAATGAAATGAAATCATCAAATGTTTTTTTTTCGCTTTAAAGTGGAGCGAGAGGGTGTGCCAGACTTTTATTAACTAAAACTCACCTATGTCCCTACTCCTACCTTCGCTCCTTGCGTTCCAGGGCCACGAGTCCCCGCGCAGATGGCCAGGTATGTGAGGGGAAATATTGAATACCGGTTCTTTTGGTCAGTTATGACCACGAATGCGTGACATTAAAGTTATTACACCATACATATTCACGCAATAGTGCATACTCCCCTTATCGCATTCAGCAAGTAGCAACACTGCAAGTACATTATTATCAAACAAATGCGCAACCGTTTCTTGCGTTATCACAGTACTAAAAATGTTGCCATGTTGGTAATTATATTAAGAGTTAGAAACGACCTCGTCTGCCACAATTGCCACCAAGTTGTTTGTCTTCGATAGGTCAGGGATCCTCGGGTCACGGGTACGACCATCGGTTTCCACAATTCTATTGTTTAAATGTAGGTACTGTCTTTTAAATGGTTAAATACTGTTTCACTATAGAAGAACGTTCTGACGTATTTGGATTAGCAAGTTCATTTCTAGTTGAATGGCCTTATTGTACTTATTTTAACGCAAGTGTTTTTGAAACAAAATGTCGATGAGTCACTCGGAAAGTTGAATTAAAACGTCAAAAAAAAAAGTTGAAAGGCGTCATGCATGACACTGGCTGAAAGAATAGTCGGCTCAGTTGTAAAGAAAAAAAAAAGTAGTGTTCGAAAATTAAATGAAAACAATTAAAATAAAAAAGTATAGCTTCTTGAAGCGCCTATTTAGCTATTGCCTAATCTACAGTATTATAAAAAAGAGGTAGTTTGTTTTTATTTTATTTTTTTGTAGGAGGTAATCTCTGGAAGTATTAGTCCGATTGCTAAAATGTTTTTCACCGATAGAAAGTTGCTTTATTTCTGAGTGACACAGGCTATTTTTTTGTACGCGGGCGAATATGTGGGCAAAAGCTAGTCTTATGATTTAATGATTCTATTATGAAACCATACCTATCTACCTATGTCGTAATAACCAGACACGATAAACAAACAATTAAAGAATTAACATGCGATTTTCCTTTTAGACTCACTTGACTGCAGTTGTTGTCTTTGTTAGAAAAATCGAGATAAACATTATAATTGGTTGTAGTAACTGCGTAGGCATGCTGGGAATAGTTGCCAGTTACAACCATTACTGTATTAGCCGTCTAACGGCCTGTTCACAACTAAGGTCTTAGCGGCGAGCGGGGCGAGGTGCTTCAACGTTTTCTTACTTTTGTTCTTACCGCTCGCCGCCCCGCTCACAGCGGCAGTACAGCAGCTTCATCCGAATGAAAGTGACAATTATTCAAGAAAGTATACTCCTGGTATTATACAGGACGTAGTCTACCCGAATGACAAATTTCATCCAAATCCGTTTAACCGTTAGGACGAGACAACGTAACAAACTTATATTGGCATTTTTAATATTGTATTTCGGATACTCAGAAATATAGAAAACACGAATATAACTCCTCTCGCGTGGAGTGAGAAAGAGTGTCAGACTTTTACTGTCTAGAATCCATCTGTGTTGTTTCTTTTCCACTTACTTTCGAACAAGCACACAAATATATCGAGCCTTTTTAGGAAGAACATCGTAAGCGACAGTGAGCGTTTTTGCAGTACTAGTAGGTTTTCTCTTCCATAATTATAAAGTATGTACGAAAATATGTAGTAGCAACAATTCTATTAGATCGGTAGTTATATGAAGTTATATTTATTTTATTTTATTTATTATCATGAATTAATACTTTTTAATTATGGAAGAGAAAATCTACTAGTACTGCAAAAACACTCACTGTCGCTTACGATGTTCTTCCTAAAAAGGCTCGATATGATACTAGCTGCTCCCAGGGGCTTCGCCCGCGTGATAGCAGAAAATTATCCCAAGGGAACATCTCTCTGGGATAAAAAGTATCCTATGTCCTATTCCAGGACATGGCCTATCCGTGTACCAAGTTTCATCAAAATCGGTTTTGCCATTTAGGCGTGAAGACGTTACAAATAAACTAACAAACTCAAAAGTGGCAACCCCAAGTGGGAATCTATAGATAGATTAGACCGATTAATTGGTAATCAATCTATAGATTGTTTGAATATCATTTGAAAGTAGAGTTACCGCAGCCCTAGAAAACAAAGGGCAATTGAATAAACGCAGATACTCCCTCTCGCTACACCTAGAGTGGGCGAATTCATTTGTTGATTTCAAAATAAAATAAAAGTAAAGATTTGGATCAGCTGTCGTTGTTTCAAGTTGTAACTTGTTATATATATTTGAAATGCTAATTAGTTCGCCATTAAATAACTAATTCTGTTGCTATTTCCTGAAAATGATTTATTTTTAGTAATTAATTATTCTTTTAGTACTTATAAAACATTATACAAAAATAAACACGACAAAATACACATTTATTCATATAATTTATCTATAATTGAAAAGTTTACCTAAAACTTATAATTTGACCACAAAACCACATAGGTAAACCACAAACGTACATATTTTTACATTAATAAACATAGCACAGTATTACACAACAGTGACCTTTGGGCTACATATAAAATCTACTATTAGCTGTCCCCGCGGTTTCACCTGCGACTTTGGTTACTACTTCGCTCTCGTGGGTCGTAGCGTGATGTTATATAAGTAGCTTAGGTATGCTACCTCGATAAATAGGATATGCAATACTAAAAGATTTTTTTAAAATCTCGAAAAACTGCTGGTGGAAAAGTGCGCCAGCTCGCCCAAATCACAATTTATTATAGTTACCACATCAGGTGGGGCGCTAAGCAGCCCCTACGAGTCTCCGGTCAACCCCCCTTAATTTATTTGTTCGTAAGTGTATTGAAAAACGTAATTTGATACACGTGGAAAGGTAATGCAGCACTAGGCTCCATAACACCCTCACCTGCTGCTCGGGTATCAAAATGTACCATTTCAATTCGAACCATTATTTTCTGAGATCAGCGCGTTCAAATGAACAAACTTCAATGATATATTAACACATAATAATCCGCATACGTTATATAATTATTAGGTAATGTTTTGTTGCTAGTCAAAGTGTTAACCAAGACGATTTATATTTCTTTAAGGCGCCATCTTATTTATGTAAATTGGTCTCTCTTAATATTATTGAATATTTGTTTTGTTATACAGAAATTAGGTTGCAGAGGTCAGGCTGATCGCTTTCTATTCAATGGTTTAACTCCAACGAAATTATACCTAACTGTCCCCACACACGGGCTTCAAAAAAATGCCGCTTCAAGCTTCATTTTGAGGTGGCCTTTTTTTGTGGCTCGTGTGCGGCGGTGCCGCCACAAAAAAAACGCTTGAAGCGGCTTTAAGCTTCACCGGACGCAAGAGGTGTCGCGCGCTTCAGCTGTTTTTTGCGGCCCCTTCTAGCTTTTTTTTGTGGCCGCTTCAGGCGTTTTTTTCAGGGTCGTGTGCGGGGACAGTAAGTCATAAGTTTAATGAAATCGTATTTATTTCCATAAAGGTGATGCACCAATGGTGGACATCCCACTCATAACTATGCACAAAACGTTTTGGAAACAGGTATTTATAGTACCTACATAAAGTTTTTTTTTAGGTGGGAAAATCATCCAGTGACATCCATCTCTCTCGAGAGGAGCGGGAGATAGTGTCAGTTGAACTGACTAAAAACCCACTCCAGTCCCTTCGTTGCCTCTCGTACCGGGGCCGAATCTTTCTTTCAGAAGCAGACCCTTTGCCCCCTTTAGGCTTCGATCCTGCTGGGCCCCTACAGTAGTGTGTACAATTAAGGAGTAAAATTCCCTGCCGGAGTAAATACAGACTTCAGTAGACACCTAATAGTTATAATCTAGGACTCATTAAGTCCAGAGTGAATAAGCTACTTCTAAGCAAGCGTGCTCTATTGTCGGCCACATCATTGCTAACACTCTTCGTACTCTCCGTATAATTGACCATGACTGTCTGGTGACCATCAGGTGAGATCTGATATAAGCAAGCGCGAGCCTAAAAATGTGAATAGGTTACTTCTAGGCAAACGTGCTCTACCATCGACCACATTATTGCTGACCGTCAGGTGAGATAGAGCTTAACCGTGCGTGAGCTATTTTTAAGCCTGGTTTTTTTTGTTATTATTTTTAGATAACAAAAAAAAAATACTAGACTTTGGTTTGCTTTGGTATTTAATCAAAATAATACCATAATAAAAAAGACATCAGAATTATTTCGCAATTGTACTATGTACTCAGTTGTATTTAAATAACTTGTTATTTAAATCGTAAATATTAATTTTTGTGTAGTTGTATTTATTAAAGTTTATGAGCACTTGAAGCTACAAGAAATATTATTTTTCATAACTATACTAGGTCACTTCTAATTTGTGGACAATATTTCAGGGGGTGAACGTACTCATAAGAATGAAATATCTTTCCTATACACTTAGTCGGCAACAGTTTTTTTACTTTATTTTATAACTGAATCCATGGTAAAAGTTGTTTGCTATGACTGCCAAGATACTGTCGCCCTGTCACTGTGGAATGCAAAGACGGTTTTTTGGTGAAAATCTGTCTGGAACCTTATTTGATGATTTCTCACACAAAAAAATAAAATCAAAATATTCGTAGTATGGTAATGGGAGCGTTATGCTCAGATCTCGTGTCAGCCTTTGTGTTATCGAATCAGGAACTGAAGATATCCGCGAGAGAACGAAAATTACCGACGTAACCCGAAGATTCGCCAAACTTAAGTGAAAATAAGGCAAGCCTCGTAGAACAGATGGCCGATAAAATCGAAAAAAAAAAACGCATCGTTGTTCGCCCTTCCACAAGGTGGACCGATGACCTGGTGAGGGTCGCAGGTATCCAATGGATGAGAAACGCACGTCGTGGCGACACTTAGAGCAGACCTGTGTCCAACAGCGGACGTATATCAAATGAAATGATGATGATGGATGACTAATAATATAACCTCATCAGGTGTCAGTTGAGTAATCTCCCAGGTGTCATATAATGAAGGCTTACTTATACTTAGCCTATAAAGTAAACTAGCCAAGGTTCAGTTAAAGTACTCGTGCGATAATTGCCCCATTGTGAGCGTATTGCGTCGATTCCCACTTTAATTGCGTCTGTACAAGGCTTATATCGACACTTATGTGTATTAGCTCCCACGCTATCTTGGAAGAGCAGTGACATATTTTTTTTTTTATGTGGGTAGTCTTCAAATAACTTCTTTCGCTCTGGATGGGGCGAGAGGAAGTGTCAGACTTTTACTGACTAAAACGTACCCGTGTTCCTTTAGTTTCTCTTTGCGTTATAGGGCCACAGTGACTGTTTCGGACAATCCGCAGTCTAATCGGAATCTGATAATTATAATTCCGAGAGAGATAAAGGAAATCTTTAAATTGATCAAAATTCATCAATGAATAAAACATTATTCTGTATCTACTCGTATTTGGAAAGAAGCGTATTATCTGATCACTATTAAGGCGAAATGTCAAATATTAGACCAGGAAGTTAAAAAATAAACTTTATACGTTTATTTTTTATACGTTAATTTATTTAGGAAACGCAAATACTTCAATATGTCTTCCGTCCTGCATGATCACGGAAACTAAATATGTACCATAAATGTCAATAATCTGCGTTCATGGTAAAAAAAACACTGGATTATTTCGAGCGAAGTTGAGTGGTAATTTTCAATTATTCGCAAATTGGTTTCTAGTGACTAGTCTCCTGAAAAGATGAAAATGTTTGATAAATATTAATTTACACTAAGAGTAGGTAGTATAAATTAATATTTATCAAACAATTTTTTTTCATCTGACTGTACAAAACAGTTTTTTATTGGTGTCAGAATCGTCACCAAAAAAATATTAAAATTAAATTAAATTATTAAAAAAAATAAAAAAATTAAGTTTTTTTAAGTTTTAATTTAATTACTATTTTATTAATTAAATTAAGTGTCAATTGGGATACTGTGTCCAAAGATTTTATATATCCTACTAGAGTACTGTGTCAGAACATGACGTGTCCCAAACGACAATAAGCCGAATAAATTGATTTCGTCCTCTTTGCTGAAGTTCTAAAAATATACTGGTTTTTTTAAATTCAGAACAAGTGTATCTGAATTCCTGGATTTTGTCCTATCATAAATACTCATATGGTTTTGTTAACAAATGAAAATATTGTTTAACATGTAATTTCAAAATTAACCCCTATAAGCGGGTTACTTATATCAGCTTGAAAGACGAGGTGTTATATGTATTATCTCATAATAAAATATAATCCCTTTAACCTTTCATTCCAGACAGCCATGTACTTGTGAAGAATGAGAATTATGAACGTAAGGAAAGCTCAGTAATCCGACACTCTATTGTCTGGCGTCACATTTCCCTTCGCCCTAACAATGCGCATAATGGAAGAAACTAAATCCCGTGCTTTCTAAGCACAACGTTACTGTAACTTAATACGGTTTTACATGGGTACAGTCACGAGCATTAAACATGATACCACTTTTGTAAAAGAACAAAATGTTTTCTAATTAAGTTTCATTTTGACATTACTTTAAATTTTATTTAATCTTGACTTTTTTTCTATATGTCATGCTTATATTGCACGCCAATTACTATCTAGCATCAGGCAACGGCGCCCTCGCCGCCATTCCGATCCCGATTTCCGGCCACCGTAGACGCGGGCTCGCACAGTTACCGGACGGCGAGCCATGGGTAACTCGTTGTCCGACCGTCCGGTAACTGTCCGGACGGAACCAGCAACAGTAGGGGCCCAGATGGGTCGAAGCCTACTGGGGCCAAGGTTATCTGAAAGGAAACTCGAGCCCAGGTATGAAGGCTAGAAGGAACGGGGTGGGTTTTTAGTCAGTAAGAGTCTGACAGTATCTCCCGCTCCACCCAAGGGCGGGTTTTGTCATTGGATGATTTTCCCACCGAAAAAAAAAAAAACGCCAATTACTATTATTTTATTTAATATTTAAGTAATTATTTAGAGCCATTTACACTCGGTTATGCATACGTTGTGGTTGACTAGGTTACGTGTACCAATTTTTATTTCAATTTTTTTATTCTGTAACACTCTTAAATAAATAAAAAATAAAAACACTGTTTTCTTTTCTGGTCAAGTAATTATCTGATGAAACATCTGAAATAAAAGCGAAAGTGTAAGCGATTTTCTTGTGGTATACATATTTTGACATAAAATATTGCAATATATTATGTTCATCTTCTTCACAATGTGTTTTTTATTATTATTGATAGGCTCGCTTCAGATGAGAGTGGTCAACCACTCTCATCTGAAGGTAAGCGATGATGTGGTCGACGATGGAACATGTTTTATTCACTCTTAACTTAAAGACCCCTAGGTTTTAGCTAGAAACACTTTTGTATTTCGCTAAGTGCAACCATATTTATGTTTAACACTGTACGTAGGTAGGTACTGTACATAGTGTACAGTATGTTGTCACAGAGGCAAAGACCTCTCGATGCAAAGTAGACACTAATCTCGCCTAGCATATTTTATCTGTATTCTCGAGTACAAGGTCCTTTAAGTATCAGTTGCAAAGATTTTTTCTCTGTGATAACCCTACGCCTGTTTTAGGGTTGCCACTCACTTAGTTTAATTGGTATTTATTAAAGTGAAATCTGATAATTTTCGTGAGTTTTCTTGGAACTACGACGGTCCCTACGTATAAAAAGACATGTCCAAAAAATATTTATTTATTTATTTCGTCATACACTTCGTTTACTTGATAGTATCAATAAAACAAAGTCAATTACAAAAAAAAAACAAAAAAAATATTTTGGACATGTCTTTATGTACGTAGGGACCATCGTTAAATGCTTTGACATACAATAGTTTACTAAACATTTTATTTTTCGTGTGCCAATCTTGCACAAGGTAATTAAAAAAAGTCAAGTTCATTATAGACGGATTGGAGACCCAATATTATTTGTCTCTATCATTTATATTTATTTTAACAATATTACTATCATAATATATTCTAAAGTACTAAGTATTATAAACTATTTAAATGAAATTAATTACCTCCATCAACTTCAATAATAACAATAAGAGTTAAACTTATTAAAAACACTTTTCTTTTACCATTTTACTAATTTATGAGGAGATATCATTGTTAATTATTTATTGCTGAGTCATCATAACGATTAGTGCTGGCCCAGTGGTAATGACCCCGACTTACAAGTTGTAGGTGATAGGTCGCGGGTTCAAACCCAGCCAGGCACATTGCTTTTTGTAATTTATTTCATCACCACTGCCCTCAAAACGGTGCAGGAAAACATCGTGAGGAAACCGACATGTCCTAGAATAAAAAATTCGAAGACACGTGACATTCACCAATCCGTATTAGGCCTGCGTGGCGGATTACAGCTCATTCTCTCCTAGAGAGGAAGCCTGATTCCCAGCAGAAGGAACATTATACAGCTGATTATGCTATGCTAATCATAACGCAGTAATGACTCAACAAAATAGTTATACTTTATCAATCGACACGTGAATGAAGTTCATACATAGTAAATTAATAGACAAAGTCCAATATACCAGGCATACCTACGGCGAAAAATGGAACTAAACGTGAAAATGTATTGATTTTTCATTTTGTTTTTATATTTTAAAAGTTATAAGCTTAAAGCGACATCTATGGCGCCACATAAGAACTAATCCTGCATCGCCCGAATCATCTACCGGGCAGTTGCCCACCAGACATAACACCCGTCTGGTCGGAGGATCTTCCCTTTTCAACGAAGGTATGTGGGACTTTATTTTCTGTCCCGCATACCCCCAAAAACCAGTGCTTGACTGCGATCCCACCTGGTGGTAAGCAGTGATGCAATCATTGATGGTGAATCGTACTAGTTTATCAAGAGCCTATTCCCTCTAGCCTTGAAGATACCTAAATTATAATAGGAGGGGGGGGAATAAATCAACCCTTCAATCTACGCGGTTTATTTTACACACAGTTGACAGTTTCCACAACAAGCAGCCATTGTGAAAGGCAAAGATGCTGGTTACCTTGTATTAGCGTATCCATAATTTTAAATTTTTAATACATTACCATTATACTAATTCACACTGTTCTCTAATACATTAAACATTGTATTTTATAAATATTCCCATGAGTATTAGAAACTTTAGTTGGAATTCATCACCAATTCAACCGAAAGACATTACTGGACATCTAGACCTGTCCTAGAGTCTGTCAGATCTTCGAAATTGATCACTTCATGATATGGCCAAGTAAAACTGGCCAGATCCTTTTAAACGTTAAAGATTGAATAAGCATATAATGTTCCCACTGTTGGGACTCAGGCCTCCTCTCTAGGGGAGGGAATTGGCCGTAATCGACCACGCGGGACAACGAGGATTGACATTATATCCAATGTTAACGTTTAAAAGGTCTGGCCAGTTTCAGTTGGCCATATTATGAGAGATCACGAAATCGCCACAACGACGGGTCCAGTCCATCGGGTACCCGACCCTTACAAGGACATTGGTCCACCTTGTGGGAGGCTTTCCTTTCAGCGATGCTAGTTAGTTATTTGCAAACAATTAATTTACGCAAGTAAAACTAACGAAACTGACGATAATTTCAAACTAATTATCTTTTTCAGTGTTCGAGGTATGTTTCGAGGCCAACTTCTGACGGAATTTGCATTAGCTAAACCTATCACTTGCCTGACCTTTTCCATCAGACGCACCCAAGATACAAATTCTCAAATTCGGTACATTTCACTCATCCAAACAGGAATTTACACAAACAAATCTCCATGAATATTAGAGGCCGACCGAAGATTTGATTTCGTCCAGTTTCGGCCTAAAAGTTGCCCAATGTTTGGCTTGACCGAAAGAGCTTATTTGAGCTGTTGGCAGTGGCGTGGTGTGGCGGTGGTGGTTTTTCTATTCTATGGCAGTGATACCTAAAAACTGATTGACTCGTTCGTCTGTGTGCGTTATATTTTTTTTTATTCAACCGTCGATTTATTTGATTAGTTTATTAAATACTCGTGACCCGTCCCGGCTTCGCTCGGGTGCAATATTATACATTTAAACCTTCCCCTTGAATCACTCTATCTATTAAAAAAAAAAACTGCATCAAAAGCCGTTACCTAGTTTTAAAGATTTAAGCGTACATAGGGATATAAGGACAGAAAAAGCGACTTTGTTTTATACTATGTAGTGATTTTATGAAAGTTAAATAAATTAAGCATAGCATTAGCATAATTACTCGTATATCGATAATTATAGTTAGGAATAACTGTAGCATAAATCTTATTATTTTTATTTTTTGACAGTTTTTCTGTTTCGGTTTTGCTTACGGCCGAAACTGTAAAAGCCGAACATTCGGTTTCGGCAGCAAATCGTGTTTCGTTCGGTCACTAATGAATATCTCGTACATTTGTAAGCCATACACAAACACACGATGTTTCAAAATGTCAGTTTGGAATTTAAATTGAACCTGTTTTACCTATAGCAAATGCAAAACGATTCGCGGTGTGGTCTGGAAGGATAGACCCCCCCAGAGTTTTCTAGAAGGGTCGCATAGGTTTTTTATCAAAAAAAAGTCAAGTACCTAAATTCGAATAGATGAGAAGTCAGTTTATATTTTTCTGAACAGTATGGTTTAAACTGAAAGACCAAAATCACAATGGGAAAGGATAATCGTTTTATGCGTTTTTGCATCATGGCCTCACGATATTACCTATCAAAACATTCTTAAGAACCTCGCTACATAGGTAAATGTAAAGCAAACAAAATGGAAGATTAAGGAATCGATCTGGGCTGTGGGGATTGTTCGAAACTGTCACCGCGGCCCTGGAACGCGAAGGGCTACTGAAGCAACATGTGTAAGTTTTAGTGTGTATAAGTCTGATCGGGTCTGATATTTTATGATTACTCACCTCAAAAAAAAAATACCACTGCTTTTTATTTTATTTATTTATTTACTGCTCATAAAATAAAAACTAGCCAGGTGCGAGTTGGACTGCCGCACGAAGGTTTCCGTGCCGTCTTTAGGAAAAACTCGGCAAAAAAAATCGCGTTTGTTGTATTATTTATTTTATTTTGTTTTTAGTATTTATTGTTATGGCGGCCTGGTGAGAGACAGACGGACAGACAGCGGAGTCTTAGTAATAGGGTCCTGTTTTTACCCTTGGGGTACGAAAATGAATCGAGCTCTAAACTTTATTACTTTGACGTTTGACTGGCCTGTTGGTGTAGGGGTCTTGACTTCTATCATTTGTTTTGTGTCAGGGTTTAATTTATCATATGTATATACAACGTGTAACGTTTAATGCGCAAAACCTCAGACACTCCAAATTATTTTTAATTCAATTAACCTAATTATGTGAGAATAAAACGTAAAAAAATAATTCAAGGTTTTATGAGCAGTTTTAGTTTGTTTAAAATTCATACCTGCATTGAAATAAGTACTTTTATTATCCCGTGTATGAGAAAATTTGATTGGACTACAACTATTTGTGTTTGTTTACCGACAGGTCGACGTTTTTAATGATGATTTAAAAAAAAAATGTAACCTATACTAAAAAGTGGTTCAATTGATTGTGCTCGTTATTCTGATCAAACGATTTTCAACGCAAAACCTGAAATTAGTTCACTGTTTTAGGTCAATTAAATTAAAAATCATTTGGGGTGTCTGAGGATTTGCGCATTTAACGTTATACGTTGTATGTAGTTTATCAGTTGTTTAGTACTCCATAGTATTAGTCTGCTTAGTTTGGGACTAAATGGCGTTGTATCAAAGTTGCGTAAAAAAAATACTTCCCGATTCCGTCCGTCCGTCATCTAGCAGTTTCCATCGACTAATGAGACGAGTTCCAACAAAGCACACAAACCACCATGATAATTACAACATCAGGTGCTGTTACAACACGATCAGGTAGCAACCGCTGTGCTGATTAGCATCGATGAGCATACAAACAATGTATTAGCATGTGTTTAGTCTTTGTTCATCAAAACACTGACTGACTCATATACTCGTATACCAGAAAATTATTCGTAGAGTACCTCCGTGGGCTCTGTGACGTTAAAATGTCAAGCGAATATTTAAAACAAATCTAACTTATAGTGAATATCTTATAACTTCTATGAAATATGTAACTTTTCAGAACGGACAAAAAACTAAATTATACCTTTATTTACATCTAAGTGCTATTTGCTCCTCCTACGTGTTATATTTTATTTAGTCTTTAAATAAATAAATTATTGTATATTATTATTTGTCCAAATATTGACTAATTTTAAATAGGTAGGTACTTATTTTTTTTTGTATTCAATTTTTTCGACAGGATTTGACAGAGCATTGGTGGACGTGGATAATTAGTCAGACATGCTAATCGCCTTACAAAGACAAAAGATCTGATTTTGATTAATCAAAGATCAAGGAAAATCGACCATCCATCTTTGAACGTCATGATTAGTAACCGATATTTTGTTGTTTCCATAATCCCGTAGCTTTACGGAAACGAAAACAAATTCTGACGTGAATTAAACAACACAATAAATCAAACGATAATAACATGGTAACAATAAACATAACAGATTTTATTTTAGGGTTCCGAACAAACTTCTAAATTAACAAAAAATAAAAAAGATACGGCTGTTTTTGTAGCAAAAAACATATTTCCTAGGCCAAAGAAAATATGGATGGGTTCTTCACGCAAGAGCGATATGAAAGAAAAGGAAGTTAGTGATAGCATGACGAGTGACAGGGTAGAATGAAAGAAAAAAAACGTGTTGCGGCGACCCCAAATAAGATGGGACAAGGGCAGGAAGAAGAAGAAGACACTCACTCTCAAGAAAATCTAAATTCATAGGGTACTTCGCGTTGACTCAGAATCCCGAAGTTTGGCATAAAGCAAGGTGTTATAGTACAGGTATAGGAATAAATATGAAAACAGTAAATTCGCTGGTGGGTCACAAAAATAAAACTTTATAAAATTCAGAAAAATCTTCGATACTGCATTCAGAAATTGAATTAGACTGAACTAGATAATCTAGAACATAGATAAGTTTATACGGAATATTCAGACCGCTACGCTAGTCCGATTTGCACTAGCCCAGTTTTTTTTTTATACGAAACGAGTCGAACAACTGATTTGTGTTAGTTCAAGGTTACTATGTAATTCTCATGATATAGACGTTTGACGTATTGTTATCTTTTTATTCGGTTTATATAGGAAAACCTTCGAGGTCCTTGGCACGGGGGAAAAAATGTAGGTAACTACGCAATTTTATGATGGCTGAGCGACTGGCTGCTGTGAAAATATTTGTATGGCCTACAGATGTAGGTGTTCCGGGTATATGTTTTTTTTTTTCTGTAGGCAAAAATCATCTTATGACAACTCCCGCTCTTGGGTGGAGCGGGAGATAGTGTCAGACTCTTACTGACTAAAACCCACCCCGTTCCTTCTAGCCTCTTCATACCGGGGCTCGAGCTTCCTTTCGGAAAACCCTGGCTCCTGTAGGTTTCGACACAGCTGTGCCCCTTCCTGCTGCTGACAACTCCTTGAGGTGGGGAATAGTGCGTGCCGTCGACGTCTTGGGCTCGGTCCGTACAGTTACCGGACGATCGGACAGCGAGCTACCCATGGCTCGCCGTCCGCGAGCCCGCGTCTACGGTGGCCGGAAATCGGGATCGGAATCCCAGCAGCGGCGGCGAGGGCGCCGTTGCCTGATGCGGTCGGCCTCCTCCTTTGCTAGCATTACTGCTTCGCAGAAGGAGGCGACCGCCTGCCATTCCTCCTCGCTCCGGACCATGGCTTACGGGTATATGTGTCTTTTGCATGCGAGTTTACATGTTTGTGCACGCACTTCCGATATAAGAGTAAACCATAGCGTGGGGAAACGTTTTGTTTAAAAAGAAAGAAAATAAAAGTTCGTTGGAAACGATAAGACCAGTAGTACGCTTGAAGGAACCCAACGTCTTAATAACTTAACATATATCCAATGCTTTACACACAATTGCAAAGCTGCTTTATGCTTTGAGGAGTACCATCACACACACACCATCACACATCACAGTTTCAACGCGGCCCTGAAACGCAAAGGGCAACTAAAGGAACACGGGTAGGTTTCAGTCAATTCAAGTCTGGCACTTCCTCTCGCTCCACTTAGCGCGGGAGCCGTTATATCATCATCATCATCATCGTTTTAGCCATTAGTCGTCCACTGCTGGACATAGGCCTCCACAACGAACGATCCTGTGCGTCTCGCATCCGTCGGTTTCCCGTAAACTTCACCAGTCTTCCGTTATATGAAGAGTTCAAATTGAAAAAAAAAAGTTGGTAATCTATGTACATTTATATATTATGTATCTCCGAAGTTGACCTTTCAAATTTCATTTTAATTACGACAGAGACATGGCGTTTAATTAATTACCAGTAAAAGCATAACAAGTCCTTCATTCATGTTAATATGTTAAGTGGTTTCACACAAAGCGAAATTTTAGCCCCTTGAACTTTTAAAACCCTTAGGGTTGGCGGGAGTTCGTTATGAGTATCGATAACTGTGTTTCCTGTTATTTAAATGTAAACAGTGAAAATTTGATTCTAGGAAAGCTATGTTCCATCGTCGATTACATCATTGCTTACCATCAGATGATATAGTAGTCAAACACTAGCTTCTCAATTAATACATTGTTTTTTTTTTCACGGAGATCGCAAATAGAAGCAAAGTCTAAATTAGACCCGATTAAATTGCATTGGTATTTAATATTCATCCTGCATATTTATTAGGCACGATGAATATCAAATGCCAATGTATTTTAGGACTGCATAGCTTCAGTCTTAAACAACGTAGTCTTAAAATATAGTTCACTATGTACTAGTATTAGTGTCTATGACTTCACTTCGGTAGTTTCCTTCGATTTACGGAACAACTTTAGCTCGGAAATTACACGCAATTAAACTTACTTATGAAGTTATGAACCCATGAATATCTATGGTGTAAAATATAATTGCAAGCAACTAGGAAGATCCTTGAGGTCAGTAGGAAGTTAGTATAAGTGGTTTCGACATAATGACACATTCTACATCTACATCATGCACACAAGTTCATATTTTATTCCTCCAAGCTAATGCTAGTCGTCATACAAGGGTTATAAGACGATTTTCCTATGTTTGATCGCAAGTTTTATTTATTTACAGTGCGTACGAACATAAAACTCTGATGTGGGTGCTTGATATAAATGTGAGAACTGATCGTTTATATGTAAATTTTGTATACGGAAAAGCGTCTATAAATATGCAGATTTCTCATCTTTATACATATGTTTTTTTGATTGCATCGATACCTTACTTCGATTCGGTGTAAGATGTCGCAACACTGGTTGCTCAAGCGCGCATTAAGCCCTCTACAGACAGTCGCAAGTACAAGTCCATAAAACGCGTTCATATTAGGTCAAGCGTGTGTTAGGGGCTTTTCGTAAGCTTGTAGCTAGTCCAAACCTCGTTGACTCGGTCTTTGTCTTGGTAAATATGTACAAATAGTGTTTTTATTACTAGTTACGTACTTTATGAACTTTGTTGTTGGATGGTGTTTTAGTTTAGTAATTTTTATTCTATGAGAGATGTGGAGGACCTGCAAGTGTCATAATAATGGGACATTCTTATTTTTTATCGATTTAATAGACTGGCCCCTTTGAAAATAAATTAATTAAGGACCGTTTGTTACGCTTCAAATGATTCTCAATTTTCTTTTATTTTAAATTCATTAACAAAATAAAAAATAATAATAATTTGCTATTATTCAAGGCCTTTAAATTGGGTATTTAAACATTACTATTTTTTGCGTGGTCGAATGGAGCATAAACACAACTCCGTCACACTTTTACTACCTGCTGAATACCTAATAGTCGGTAAAAAAGAAAGGCTACTATAAATTATTAGAAAGAACACCTTCGGCTATTAACTCAACATCTTAATACTAAGTAGGTATAGTAAAGCTATTTCAAGGTATCAGTCAGGGGTCATGGGTTGACTTCCGGAAGGGAAACCCGGGGTTCTGGAATGCAAAGCAAAGAAGAAAAAGAGTAGAAATCTGACACGCCCTCTCGCTCCACCCTAGAGCGGTAGAAGTCAGTCAAAAAAAGGTAGAAGTCTAAAACAACGGTACTTTTCAAACCAAGCCATGGGAACCAAATGTATCAAAACAAAACGATTATGTGAACATCGAAACTTCTGTCAATTAACGTTACTCAATACATTACATATTCAGAAAAAAACACGTAAATTTTTGATAAAGATCAAAGTTCCAAAGCGACTCGATCGAAAGCAAAAGTCGAGTTGGAACAAGACCGGTTTGATACTCTACGAGTATGCACGCTGACCGTGGCGAATGGGAGACTTGTAAAGATTCAAAACATAGGTTGGGTGTTGCACGCGCGTCTCGAAGAAATATCTGCAAGCCGTACGGGTCGGGCCATGGGTTGAGCGAAAGAGAACCCCGAGGCCCTGGAACGAAGGAACAGAAGTTGGTTTTAGTCAGTAAAAGTCTGACACGCCCTCCCGCTCCGCCCAAGGACGTGAGATGTCAAAAAAGGGTAGGTAGCTAATGCAAGATTGATTGAAAGAGTTACATAGGAATAAAGGTGAGTTTTACTCAGTTCCAGCCTAGAGCGGGAAATTGAAGATATCCCAAAAAAAACTGTTTAGTTGTGATTAACTACTGCGCTACGGTTTAGATTCTCGCACTGAACTAATATTTGTATGGCCTGCAAATGGTTGTTTTGTGTCGGAGTACATACATTGTTTTTTTTTTAATTGGGTCATTGAATTATAAA
Source organism: Mythimna lalbum (assembly GCA_949319445.1). Classification (NCBI taxonomy): domain Eukaryota; kingdom Metazoa; phylum Arthropoda; class Insecta; order Lepidoptera; family Noctuidae; genus Mythimna; species Mythimna lalbum. The sequence continues at coordinate 8,151,119 of OX439357.1, read as the reverse complement.
AACCCTTTTTTGTATATCAATGATATGGATAGGCTCAAGTTTGACCACTACCTGAGGGTAAGCGATTATGTGGCCGACGATGGAACACGCTTACCTAGAAGAAATCTATTCACTCTTGACTTAAAGACCCCTAGGTAGGTATTGTATATTGTGTATGTGAGTTTACATGTTCGTGAACAGACCCATGATACACGAGTAATTTTTATTATGAGGCATCGACACTACCAAGGAGTCTTGAGTGAATAGGTTACTTGTAGGTAAGAGTGCTCAATCGCCGACCACATCATCACTGTATCGAAACCTACTGGGGCCAGGGTTATCCGAAAGGGAGCTCGAGCCCCGGTATGAAGGCACGAAGGAACGGGGTGGGTTTTTAATCAGTAAAAGTCTGACACTATCTCCCGCTCCGCCTAAGAGCAAGTTTTTCATCGGATGATTTTCTCCACCATAAAAAAAAACATCATCACTGTCTAAAAAGTCAAACGACTTGAGTAATTATTAGGGCAAAATGAAATCTGACGTAGTCAACATTGGTTCAATAATCAAGGTTGATAAAGAGATCTTGATCATAGTTTACTATTAGAAGAACCTTATAAAAAATATCGAATTTAAGTATTTTTTAACTGATTATTCAAAATTCCCAAGTCGTTGACTTTTAAGACAGACTATACCATTAGATAAGATACATACTGGCCAGTCGCGAGTCTAACAATAAAAAAAAACTAATAGATTCTTAAATCAAAATTTTTGAATTTAGAATTTGTCGCATCGTGCATATATCTATATGTTTTGCTTAAACTAAAAATTTGTTATTTACAAGCAATTAAAACGAGTTTACTTGACATTTTGATTGTCGAAACCGTGATTTTGGGATTGTTTATTACAATAATCTTGTCAAAGATTGCAGTATCGCGTCGTTAGTCTCGAAAGATTTTCTTGATGCTCTTTTTATATCTTCAGCCAGTCTTAATTCTCATTACAATTTCATCAAAGCAAAATAGTAAATAAACGAATTGCGAACGTCACCATTTACGTCAAAGACTTTTTTTATAACATTTAATTAAATCCCAGACAGTAGAAATAAAAACTTGAAAATCTGCAAATATTTTATTTTACTAGATTTCATAATACATGTATGACTTACAAAAACCAAAATAAATGTCTATTAGTAAATACGTCATTGGATGTCGAATGTCAACCAAATCTATGAACTGAAAACTTATTTATCTGACCGTAACTACAATTTACTTATTAACAACTAATCAACTACGTTTGTTTGATTGAACGCGCTATTCTCAAGAACAACTGGTTCGAATTGAAAAAAAATCTTTTAGTGATGAAGCTTTATAACATCACGTTATAAAGCTAAATATTGCGAAGTGTATGCGAAGCAAGCGTTAGTACAATAGCGGAGGGGAGCGGGATCGGGCGTGCTTGATGCGCTTGCATCTACGTATAGCTCAAAGTACAGAATTTAAATCTGTTAGATAAAACAAAGAAATCTTGAATTATGTTTTGTAAAAAGTCATAGAACAAATGTTGGTTTACGATGTCAGTAATACAGTCCTGCAAGCTTGTTAGTGTTTTACAAATTACCCTGTATAACTTAATAGGCAGATATTCAAACAAATAAAAACCATATAAAAAAATAACTCCATGGGAAAAGTGACCGAACGCTGGCAACATTGACAGGTTGGATAGCCGGCAATGCTCATTAGCAAATATTGTAACAAACCTATGCATTATAAAACATGTACGAGATTAATAGCGTTTAAAAAGTTTTGTTCGTGCTTTCCGACCGCATTTAATTACACTCACGTAAAAAACATTAATTCAAAATGCTACACATATTAAACTGTTGGCTCATGAAATTGTAATAAAAAGGTTTTTAATATGCGTGCTAACAACTAACAAATAAGTAGGATGGATATTTTATTTGCATAATGCCCTTGGGGAGAAAAGTAACATTAAGTATGGGTACAGAGTGCTGTAACGTAACATGTAACACGCAATGTAACAGAATTCCTATAGTGTGGACGTCTTATGCGCGCGAACCGTGCACACTACGGGCACAAACAGAGCATTTCACCTATGTAAGGAAGTATACATGCTCGGATCGTGTGCGCGCTATGTCCACACTTGTTTTTTCAGACGACGAGCAGGGCAGCTTGCTGTCTGGTAACCGTCCGCACTGAGCCCAACTCGTCGACGGCGCGTCTAAAGATGTCAGCGCAACCGCAGGGCCCAACAGGGTCGAAGACTACTAGGACCATGGGTGATGAGAAAGAGAACCCCAGGGCCCTGGAACGAAGGCAAAGAAGAAACAGAATTTGGTATTAGTCAGTAAAATTCTGACACACTTTCCCGCTCCGTTTAAGAGCAGGAAATTTTATTAGATGTTTTCCCACCTAACACTTATAAAATGCTCCCATTTTGTTACAATGCATGTTACGTTACAGCTGTCTGTCTGTAGTCTGTACCAAGCTTTATATTTGCCCAAAGAAGGATGCATATCAGGCGACCACCAAAAAAATCTCATCACCTTGACCGAATTAACTTTCACAGAAAGCGACATTAATTAAAATTAAATTAAAGGTCGCGTGCGTGCCTCGGAAGCAATAAAGTTTAAAACGAGGTGTGAATTTCTCAAAATTGAATGTTTTAGTCGATTTTACTTGTTCAGAGAGCACGAGACTTGCTGATAATAAGAAGAATTTAACCCTTCAGATACCGTCAATTAGAGACACAATAGTAAGACAATAGATGCGCGGCCACCGGGTGTCGCTTGGGGATTCATGAATTAATCTTGGTATATGTGACTCGATAAAATTCGAACGTGTTTAAAATTTAACTGTTACTTTCCAAGAAATAATTAGTGTTGTGCAATTGGAAACATTAATCGGGATAACTTCTTAAGTTTAATAGGTTTTTTTTAATCCTTTGTCTGTTCCGTGAGTCCCTGTCATTACAGGCTCTACTACAATACCAGAGCCAATTTTTTTTTTTAAATATCGTAGTAGGAGGAGCTGTGACAGGGGTCTTTTTAGCTTCGTGAAGGTTTTTTTTTTTGGAATATTAAATGTTGCTGTTAGATTTTTTCATGCCTGTCTATGTGATGTTCTATTGTTTGTTCTGTGCGAGTTGCAAATATAGTTTTTTTTTCTTTCCTTCTAAATATCCCGAGACCATTTTTCAGAAGAGATAAATAAAAAAGCAGCTGCAAGCAGGAATCAATACACTAAAATTTTAAATCAGTCTACAAACTAGAAAGCTATTGTAAAAGTTACATCACAACTCTAGCACCAATTAAAATAGCTTGAAATCAAGCCGTGTAAAGGAAGGAGATTATTCAACAGTCGAAGGAAATGCTAGTCGCTGAATACATATATTGGCATCCCTTTCGAAACTTGGTTACAAAGTAAGGGCTGGATAACATTGTCGCAGTACTTGAATCCAGAGACCATCATGATACCATCATGGTAAGTATGTGATGAGGAAGGAAGAAACGCGTGTAATGCATTCATTATGCGTATAGGGCTAAGGGAGACCCCCTCGATTTCTCCGAAACGAAACTTTCGTAAACGAACGATATTCATTTGACGTTAAAATTGCAAACAATCTTCTGTCATAATTCTTTTTTTCGAAACATAACTAATTAGAGTAGGTTTAGAGATTCGGTACGTCAAACAATTTTCAATCGTGCGAATTTTCGGGAACGAAAGGACCCGTGCTTAGGAAACATGCGAAACTACAATCGAAACTTCGTTTTGCGGAGAAAGCGAGTAGACCCCAAGGAGTGGAACTCCCTGCCGTTCTTATTTCCTGATAGCTATAATAATAATAATAATAACCCCATCGTCGTATCTCTACGTTGACGTCGTGGTGGGGCTTGTGTGCTCCTACATGCCCTGGGTCTGTATCGGTAGAATTTTCTTTACCGTAACATACCTAGGGTGAGGGGCCAGACTAAGAGAGATACAATCCGCAGGGCAGTTTTGTGGCGAACTGTTGGGTATTAGCGACCACACGGACCCGATCTCCCGGGAGAATTCCTGTTCTTCATCTCCGGCTTGCCTTTATTGGCCGGCCGTAGTGAACACTGACGAGGAACAGAGCTCCCACCTCTCTCTTGCCTTTATTGGCTGGCTTGAGTGGAGAGTCGCAAGAGCAAACATGCTCGGGAGATGGATGCATAATCCAGTAAGGTGCTGGTAGGGATCTTGACCGTACTTCCGGGATTGTCCTGATAGCCGTGGTATGCCTCTCCACTCCTCAAGCGCCTCAGGATATGTTGCCCCCTTGTTGCTACGTCACTTTGTGCTAGCGGCCGTTTTAGGGGGCCCATTTATTGAGTGTGCAAGTCACCCCTGCCTTTTATCGATGGATATTAATAACATTGTTCAGGCAGGGGCCATAGTCTTAACATAGCACCATATTACCAGGCCACTTAAGACTCCAAAAATCATAGCCCTATTATTATTATTTTTCATATTATGTCGCAATAGTTTTCCAAACCGGGGGTTGTCCTTGGGTGCACTAGTATAGCGCGCACAGGGATAATCGTCGGTTGGTATCACGTTCCATTATAGTAACCAAAAGGGCCTCTGTGAGTTGGCTTCGGCCCCTCGTACGCCTCTCAAAGGCCCAGGACCTCAGGGTCCTAAGATTAATAAAAAAATAAATAATAATAATAATCCTTTATTGTCAGGCAACTAAGGCCCATAACCTAGGGGTCAGGGCAAGCGTGCTCCAACGTCGGCTACATCATCGTTTCCCCATTAGGTGAGATAGTGGTAAAATGTGAGCCTATACATAATAAAAAAACTGGGCAAGGGCGAGTCGGACTCGCGCACTGAGGGTTGGACCTGCCCTCCTTTTTTATGACGTTATAACAACAAATTGACGCTATTAAAGCAAAATACTGTAATTCTAGTTAGTGTATTGGATTTACATGTCAAAGCACTGGACTAACGTACCGGATTCGTAATTCGCCTTTATTTAGAGAAAATACCAGAGACAAGATAGCGTGTTTCGTATCAATAAAGTACATTGAGTTATTACTTATGTAAAGGAAACTAGACCGAAATCCAGTTGAAGCTATTTATAAGTGTAACAGTGTTAAGATTGTGTTGGAAACTGTTACAATGTTGGCTTTTTAGGGTTCTATAAATTTTGGTATAGGAGTTTAATCTTTTTTTTTAAATGTGATATAAACTAGTGCTTGACTGCGATCCCACCTAATGCAATTATAGATGGTGAGGCGGACTAGTTTATTGAGAGATTATTCACTCTAGCCTTGAAGACACCCACATTATAATCGGACGGGAAGACCGCTGCAGGCTTTGCGGATCACCAAATAACTGCTTCGCTTTGGTCGAGCGAGAGGTGGTGTTGGACTTTCAGTAACTAAAACCCTCGTTTTTTCTTCAGTAAAGTTGTTTTCTTTGCATTCTACCGCAGAGATAACTCTTTCAAATCCTTACTAATATTATAAAAGCGTAGTGTAGTTTGTTTGTTTGTTACGTCTCTACGCCTAAATGGCAAAACCGATTTTGATGAATTTTGGCACAGAGATAGTTGGGACGTGGAAGTGAGAAAAAAGGGAGAAAGAGGGAAGTCAAGTACAAATATTATTATTAAATTAAAGTACTTATACTTATATTAATTAACGCAGGCGAAGTCGCGGGTAAAAGCTAGTAGGTAATATTGCAGCCCACAGTAGAAGAATCTAAGATGTTATAATATTGCTTATCTAGCCTGATATAGAAAGAGTGAAAAAACAGTTTAAAGAATGTAGGTCATCTAGCTTTAACTTTTAAACTTTGTCTAAAAACTGGAACATGAAAAACGATACACAAAATAAACAAAAGATAGACAAAGGAATGACTTCATCTATAACCCCTTTATCCCGGTTTCCTAAGTGTAATAAATTCTCAAAAACTCCCAATGAGGCTCTATTCGATTGTATAGAACGCAATTCGTTCATTCTTTAGCATTATGGAATAGTAAACAATCTACAAAATCCATAAAATAAAATAAAAAAAATAGATACCCACTCCTGTTTAAAATCATGCCGAGACATTTTTTCAGCCCGGATATAGTAATAAAAAAAAACAAAGGTTACAATCTCTTTGTTTGCCCAACCTTCGTGGAGGTTGAAACCTTTAACATGCCTTCATAACTCGATAGACAGAGTCGGAGTCAATCCCTGTCAAGTTCACAAGTAATAGAGTACGCGAGGTACGGCGAGGTCGCCAGAGGTCGATAGTATGAAGGTGGACGGAATCACGTAACTACTTTGATAACTGCAATCATGTATTTAGGGCTGCTCAAAGTCCAATTTTTATTTATAAGCTTCTGTTAGCGGCTTTACCCACGTAAAAATTGATAATTACTCCAAGAGAGTAATTATCTTCAGGATCTTATGTGGCAAAAAATCTGGAATAACAGAGTTTTTGCCGGGATTTCTTCGTGTGAAGCTCAGTGGCTGTTTTAAATATTCGCAAATTGATCACTAGTGGATATAGTGCTGTAAAATTGGTCTAGTTATATCCATATTGTAATGGTAAACAAATTAACTATTCATACGAAGACATGGCTTAAAGGACTTAGTATCCAAGCCAAAACAAAACAATAATAAAAAAAATGTGCTAGGACATGTGTATTATTGGCCTAATTTTATTCGAATCTGTTCGGTCGTATGAACGTGAAAGCATAACAATAATTTTTAGCTGTTGGGCAAGAAGAATTGTGTATTACACAAACTATAAACATTATCTTCTTGCTTACTCAAGGCTGGTTCGCGATTTCATACTTTCAGACATAACAATACAAGTCCAGCTTTCCGCACATTTTACTCCACTGACGTTAGTGATGCCCAAGAAAACCGATGTTATTTTTAATTTAAGTTTAATGTATTCTCTGCTAAATCTTATTTTAATTACACAATAACAAAATAAAATCTTCTGAAGGTTTCAAGGTGGTTTAAGAGATTCAGAGTTCGTCTACCTTTAGTTATTTCCATCTGTAATATTCGACCAACTTACATAAACTTCATGCAAATACAGAAATCAATAAAACTAAATAGTCAAGTACTTATCTACGCAATTTCAACGTCTATTCTGAATAGAATCGCATAAGTTTCGAATTTGACGTTTTAACTGTCAATTAAAGTACTAGTTAGTTATTGTTTGTACAACCCTAGTGTGTAAACTGTACTGTTATGCAACGTTTGAGTGAAACTGTAGGAAGTAATGTAACACGATCGCGTAAGCACGTAGCGTTTGATTGATACGTAATATAGCAATGTCACGAATATACTTGTCACACTGTTTAATTCGACCAGTGATTTTTACACCCTGTATTAAGAAGTCAAAGCATTTATCTACTCTAATATAATAAAGAAAAAAAAAGAAAATATAATAAAGAGGTAAAGTTGATTTTTTTTTTTGTTTGTAGGAGATAATATCTGAAAGCACTGACCCGATTGCATAAATTTATTTACCGATAGAAAGCTGCTTTATTCCTGAGGGACATCCCTTCTAATATTATAAATGCGAAAGTAACTCTGTCTGTCTGTTGCGCTTTCACGCAAAAACTACTGAACGGATTTAGATCAAATTTGGTAGGTAGGTAGAAGAGGCACTGGAATAACACATAGGCTACCTATAATTCCACTGCTGAGCAGGGGTCTCTGCCCGCGCGATATAAACTGTAGTCGCAGGCGAAACTGAAAAATATAACATGGTGTGAAAACTATTAGAATTACTGATTCTGAACAAACTATGTTCAGGTTTCGTATACATAAATAATGTTGCATAATTATGGGCTTTTCTAAAATTATTTCCTAAATAAATCCATTTTTTTTGTGTTTTTCTCTTGCGTTCGCCTTAACGCCCTGGGTGAAAAGCCTCATGAAAAAAAAAAGCGTATTACAAATTCATTGCCCCTTAGCTGTGTTCATTTTAGAAATAAGAACTGTTTAAATTAACAGGATTAATTTATTAGTTCCTTTGCTGAAAAGGTTGCCAATTATGCAAAATATACGAGATTTTATGATATTACTTCAGAATAGAATTAGCATCTGACGATCAGAGTTAATAAGACTTTTTTTGTCTTGAAAACAAAACCGGCCGGTTCCGCACTGTCTGTCGCAAAAAACGGAAAAAATCACGTTTTTTTATTTATGGGAGTGATATTTAGGTAAGAGGGGCGTAAATATTTATTTTATTCTGTTTTTAGTATTTGTTGTTATAGCGGCAACAGAAATACCCTTAGGTACCATAAAAAAAAAATTGACGTGTGAAAGTGTTTTTTAACCCTTCAGATACCGTCAATTAGAGACACAATAGTAAGACAATAGATGCGCGGCCACCGGGTGTCGCTTGGGGATTCATGAATTAAACCTATTTGCAAAAATAAATATCATATCACTATGGTTCGTGAGACACAGTCTGGTGACAGACAGACGGACAGTGGAGTTCTGAAGTGATAGCAATAGGGTTCCGTTTACACTCTTTGGGTACGGGGCTCTAAATATGCATAATTTACGCCTTTGAATTAGCGTGTATGACGTTAGATCATGCAAAGAGGGCCTATACACAAACTAAACGCGACACTTTCACGCGTAATAACGATTGTCAAAGCGTTTAAAAATGGTTTTTTGGAGGAATTTCTCCAGTCAACTTCAGTGGCTATTTCATTTTTTTTTATTGATATAAACTAGTGCTTGACTGCGATCCCACCTGATGGTAAGCCGTGATGCAATCTCTGATGGTTTTGGAAGGATTATGAGCCTATTCACTCTTGCCTTATTGACACTAAAAAATTATAGACAATTCACAATTCGTTTCCTAGTAGATATTGTGTTGTAAAATTAGTGTATTTTTGTATCTAAAATGTCTAGACAACAAACAAAGAGACTGTATTCAGTTTCAAAACCTAAGTAGGGACTTTCTAAACTTGACACTGGCTAAATGCACAAACCGTGCATAGACAAAAGAAAAAAAAGTTTTATACAAAATATATTCTTTGTTATATTTTAAGAAATTCAATTATTTCTTTGTGTAAAACCTACACAACCTATAATTGTTTCTTTTTTATGAATTTCTGTTTGTAAGAATTAAATTAACTTGTCAAAATATTATGGGACTAGGTTTGCCTACTTGCAACATTCATAAATAAGCGACAGAATTCGGTTTTATGCAAAACTAACTGCTACAAAAAAACGCTAGCAGCCACAAAAAAAGCTAGAAGCCGCTGCAAAAAACAGATGAAGCGCGCGACAGCTTGTGGTCGGAGAAGCTTGAAGCGGCTTCAAGCGTTTTTTTTGTGGCGGCACCGCCGCACACGAGCCACAACAAAAAGCCGCCTCAAAATGAAGCTTGAAACGCAAATTTGAACCTTGACAATCTAGAGCAGTTAACCTTTTTTGTTCTCGAGTCAAATAGTGCTTCTACTATAACTAAGATGAGCCGCCATAACCTTTAGTGAAATAAAACTACCGTTTTTTTTTAAATGTTTTAACTCTTCAAACCCACAGGGCATCCTATAGGGCAAGGTAGGTAAAACTATAACACTGCACACACGTCGATCTGCGCGCGTCGTTCTCCATACATTGGAAACTAGACTTGTAAAGCTACACTTGATCCACGCCACGCGACGTCGTTCTTCGTACAAATCAGGCGTGTTATACGTGTGCGAGAAATATACAGTAATCTAGATTCATAGAGATAAGTCTTATAAGTACTATTGTTATGTGCTTATGTATGTACTCCCTACCATGATCAATCTTCAGAATCCAAAGCGAAAGAACCTTGCTATAAGCTTGCTACTTGCATTCCAAATGCGTGCAGCCGACAGATTACTCAGAACAGTTTTCTTAATTCAAAACCATAATATTTTATTCATCAGATGCTACCAGGAAACACAAGTATTCATCATTGAGAAAAACACTATCATTAACTTGGTGGAATTATCGTCTGACCCCATAGCGCTTGCGTGCTCGGAATGTAAAAGAAATGTGTTTACTTAGAGATGTTATAAGGAGATACATTTACACTAATATAATAAAGAGGTAAAGTTTGTTTTGTTTGTAGGTAATCTTCGGAAGTACTGGTCTGATGGCTAAAATTTTTTCACCCATAGAAAGCTGCTTTATTCCTGAGTGGCTTAGACTACTTTACTTATGTACGCAGGCAAAGACGCGGGCAAAAGCTAGTATCACTACATAGTATAAAAACAAAGTCGCTTTTTCTGTCCTTCTATCTCTATGTACGCTTAAATCTTTAAAACTCCGCAACGGATTTTGATGCGGTTTTTTTTTAATAGATAGAGTGATTCAAGAGGAAGGTTTATATGTATAATAACATCCATTAAATAGTGGAGAAACACCCGAGCGAAGCCGGGCCGGGTCGCTAGTATTATATAACTTGTGACTCTTCACAATCTTGTGTTTCATTGTGAGACACAAAATCATGAAATTCTGTTGTTCTTACTAATAATGAGAAAGGTACCTGTTTGTTAGCGAAACATGACTCCTGAAGGGCAGAACGAATTATTTCTTCTTTTAACAAAAAGAAAAACATTATACTGTTATGTAAAACAATTACTGGTAAAAACAGATTACTCTTATCGTATCTACCCTGGCTTGCGGACGACGAGCCATGGGTAGCTCGAGCCCCGGTATGAAGACTAGAAGGAACGGGGTGGGTTTTTAATCAGGAAGAGTCTGACACTATCTCTCACTCCACCCAAGATCGGTACTTGTCATTGGATGATTTTTCCCCACCATAAAAAAAATCCTGGGTGGAAATCGAAGGTGGGAAGCGGTCACGTGGTCGCTCACCTACGCGTTGGACAGACCTTATCAGAGCTGCAACACAAACCTCCATAGTCCAGAGTTCTCGAGACGCCGTGAATCGTGACAAGTGGAGACGCATCGCGTAAGCCTCACTCGCCAACGAAAATGCAACATCGTCAACCACGACCACTCTGTCAAGAGTGAACGACTAAGGAGGAGGAGGATGGAAATTGAAGCGACAACCTCTGGCATAGCAGTCAAGGCCACTAATCACTAGACCATACAGGTCAGTCAAACTCGCAAACTTACGAACTATACACCTCTATATAATAATTATCTATTAGTTAAGATCGATAAAAAAGTTTAACCGACATTCTTTGGTCGCTGTCTATTTATAAATAACCCGTCAATGTTATTGTCTTCGTTTCGTTGAATAATAAATAAATCTATTTAAGTTCCTTAATGTCAAATGATCATGCATTGCATTCTTAATAAGATCGATGACGATTATAATGACGTTGATCGTGGAACAATACATAGCACCTTCCTGTAACGTCGATTCAACATCTTTGTACTATTTCATGTATTATTTGCTAGAAGCCGCCGCATAAAACAGCTGAAGCGCGCGACAGCTTGTGGCTGGCTTGAAGCTAGAAACCGCTTCAAGCGTTTTTTTTTTTGTGGCAGCACCGCCGCACAAAAGCCACAAAAAAGACCGCTTCAAAATAAAGCTTGAAGCGGCGTTTTTTGAAGCCCGTGTGTGGGGTCAGTTAAACTTATAAAACGGCTCCTAACTGTCTAAGACGCCGCGCAAACAGAGACACTTTGTTTCAGTTACCGACACCGAACAGTTTTTGATCGTTATGTGAAATATATAACACATACGTTAAGTGGAAGCAACTGGACACAAAAAATGTTTACGTTTCATACTGGTTCTATTGAAATCATTTTTTATCAGTAGCTTGTATCTGACACAAGACGCAATTGTCCACGTTTGCACCCTACCTAAGAAAAACAAACCATTTTAAAACCCAAGCCAAATAAACCTGCCAAGTGCTAGTTGGAGTCGTGCACGAAGGGTTTTGTACCGTACGTAGCAAAAAACAGCAAAAAAACACGTTTGTTATACTTACTGCACTTAAATATTTATTTTATTCAGTTTTTATTAGTATTTGTTGTTATAACGGCAACAGAAATACATCAACTGTGAAATTTTCAACCGTCTAGCTGTCACGGTTCATGAGATACAACCTGGTGACAGACAGATGGACAGAGCGAAGTCTTAGCAATAGGTCGTCGTTTTTACTCTTTTGGGTACGGAACCTTAATAAAAACCATTAATTTGAACACTCACCACAGAGTAAACAATCAATGTTGCCAACAAATGAAATGATTTGTGTCACAAATCTATTCTAGAACGCATTAACACCATATTGTTTCTACATGCTTTACAGATATTTTTACGAGCAAACAATAATAAACAATGGCTGTGATGTTTGTAGATAGTTTCAAATGTGTTTGCTGAAGGTTCGATCAACGATCCATGGTTTATTGGCCTCTGGATTTCAAGATTATTCGAAAGATTTACCGTGGCCCTGGAACGGAAAGGGCAAGTTAAAACTGCACAGGTGTCACTGAAATACGCATACGAACCTTAGGATCCCCGAATTCCCTGATAGATGCCCTGAAAAACCTGAGAGGCCTAATCTGTTTTTGGAGAGAGGTGGGCTAGTTGGAATAAGCCCATCTATAAAGATTATGGCCTCTATGGCCAATGTACAATGGTTCGCATAGGACTAAGTGTGGAAACCATCACGGGTAGGTTTTAGTCTCTTCAGAAAATAATGGTTTATTGGCTTTGTGTGGTAGACTGGCCATAAAGTATCGGGACGTTTTGCCTTAACTCTCATCGATATTTTCGCAGCTTGGTTATTCTTCCGCAGGCGGAATTGTGATGACCCGCAAAAACGCAACTTCGAATTTTGGAAACAATGGGGTCTCTAGTCGCAACGTTCCATACTCTGCGTCTTACCCACGGAGTATTTTGTTGTGACATCTACAAACAAGGAGCCATGGGTTGTGCGCAAAAGAATCCCGGGCTCAGGAATGAAGGCAAAGAAGGGGTGGTTTTTTGTCACGCCTTTCAGCTCCGCCTAAGAGCTAGAAAAGTCATTGGATGATTTCCAAACTAACAAAAAAAAATACAAATAAGGAAATCTTGAACCCTCTTCTTTCTACCGTCTTATAAAACTACTTTAATGATATGCAGGTTTTTTAGCGCCAATGTCAATAAAAACTGACCTTTAGCGCGGATGCGGAAGAAGATTGACGCTGAGATGACTTGTATTCAACCAAAGAAGGGAAGTCGACAGCACTGCCAAGATAATGTTTCTAGAATATAGGGCTATTTGTAAAACACTGGCAACCTCTCAACCCTCGGGACTATGTTCCTAACATCATGAACAACAACTTTTGTTCTATGGCTTTTAAAAATTTATCAGATTTTCATGCAAAAATAAAAGTATCTATTTAAATGTAACGTTATAAATATTACGAAGTGTATGCGAAGCAAGCGATAGTACAATAATAGAGGGAGTGGCGCTTGCGTCGCATCACAGTGGGGTAGCAAAATATAGAGTTGGAAAATGTGTTAGATAGAACAACGAAATCTTGAAGCATTATTTTTGGTAAATTAATTATGTTTTGTCAAAAGTATAGAACAAGCTGTTGTACATATATGATTTTAGTAATACCTACAGTCTTGCAAGGTTGTTAGTGTTTTACAAATAACCCTGTATAATTTAGTAGCAGAAGATATCCTCAATAGTGTGGACTGTGGAAGAACTGTTTCCCTTTATCTCAAGATCGTCACTTCAGATTAATTCAGTATTTAGGTAGCACTACGTTAATCTAAGCTAAATGGGGTATTCGAATAGAATTTTAATAGCTTCCAAAACGCTATCAGCTTTTATAGCTCAAATTAGTTGGCGCTAGTAGCCACAGACCACAGAATAGGATGTATTCCTTCAAAAGTATGATGAGTCCTTATTTCATTTTTTTATTTGCGACACGTCTCAGTTACGCATGGGAAAGTATTACAAATCAGTACAATTCATGGCTTTTCTCTACTATACCTAATATGGATGTATTACACACCTAGGGGTGTTTTTAATATCGTGCGGATGTCTTCACGCATGCGGGATTGCTCCGCACGCGTAACCCCTGCAAATGTCCATTTCACACAAGTATTTATTGTAATGCGCGGAATACGCACGCGGGATACGTTTTTTTGTATTTTGACATTTTCTGCATGCGGAGTAAACCCGCATGCGTGATGAAATCTACACGTTTCCTCATAAATCACTCTGTCTATTAGTGAATATAATATGAAAATCTGATAATTTTTGAGTTTATCGCGAACAGATGCAGTGGAAGACGGACATTAGAATTACTAAACATTATTATGCAGTAGATTGCTACACTAAAGGGCATATTAGTTGAGTAAAACTACATGCAATATGTTAATAAAAAAATACAGCAACAAATTACGTTAAAGATCACAATCAGTGTTACCCAAAATATAATCAGATTGCTCAGTCGTGCAACTAAATTATAACATCGTTTGGCAGGCATTTCGCGTACTTGATGCATATCTACTATCTACGCAATGCACCAATACTGACTATCAGTTTTGGAGCGATAAGGTTTTGCCGACAAACATGCGTAATATTTACCAAAACACTCCACATCCAACATGGCTAACAAGTTTCATTTATTTTCGACCGCACGTTGGAAAAATACATATATGTTTTAGACTTTATCTCTCGACCCAAATCCTCTAGAATTCGCAGCAAATACTGTATCTAGAACGGTTTAATGATTTCCAAACAGATACAAAAAGCTAATATCAAATCCCACCTAGTTAGGTTTGGTCCGCAATGCACTCACAGGCTTTAATGTAGAACGTAGCTATACATTCGATTTTAAACCCAATTTGAACGTTTTGTAGGTCTAAAATAGGGCATCACGCAGGAGATAAGATCGGCCTAAAATAAACGAACGCATTTGTATTGCATCACACGTCATGTTACTATGTAACTGGTGTATGTACATAGTACTTAACATCGTTGATAATTCAAGGATTTAGGTTCGAGTGGTATCCATTAGGTTATGAACTAGCTGTTGTCTGTACGTGCGTGTACTCTATTGGAGCATAGATAATATTGGAGTGGCGTAGGGTTTATATTTTTAAACGCAGTAGGTGGTTTTGCTTCTGCCAGCATGTTGAAAAATAAAGAAAAAGTTTTGTTCTAAATAACTGTTCGCTGTCATTAATTAATGATTTCCTTTATGGTTTCTTACTGAAACTATTTTTGAAGAAATCTTAAGCTTCAGTTTTTTAGGAAATCGCTAACAACAACATAAAATGTCCTGTTGCTACGAGTATTTCTTTAAACTCCTATGATTATTTCCGTCTCATCACCACAATATTTTTATTACCTAATTATTAATACTTTACATACAGGATTTATGATTTGGAAAACTACTGTATCTATTAGGTTTATTAATCTAGACGATTTTAATCAATACACAGGAAATAAAACAAGTATTATTATTATTAATTATATTAGCCGTCACGACTTATATTTTTCGATTTATATTGACACAAAGAGATCTAAAGTAGATAGGTTCACATTCAAATGTTACCGACGTGATGCTGATGCTAATTTGAAGAATTAGTCAGAAAATGCACTAGCAGTCTAGCAACGTTCGATGGATCATCGGTTAGACTGACAATGATGGCTGTGCAGCCTAGCTGTCTATTGCGATATGGACGAGGAAATGACGTTTGACATACGTGATCAAAGTCAATGATGCATAAGTTGCTGGTCGAACGATCAAAACTTCAAAGTTAACAAAATCGTGTCGATGGAAAAAGTGCGTGTTCTACTCGCGCCTGAAAGAGATGAACAGGGCCGAAGCCTACTGAGGCCATGGGGTAACTTCCGAAAGGAAAACCCAGGGTCCTACCAGTCGATGGAAAAAGTGCGTAGTGTTTTACGTGTGCCTCAAAGAGATGAGCAGGGCTGAAGCCCACTGGGGCTATGGACTTCCGGAAGGGAAACCCAGGGTCCTGGTAGGTACACTAGGTAAAGACGGAACATACGTGTGGTTTTAGTCACTAAAAGTCTACGCCCTCCCGATGATTCTCATCCTTAAAATAAAAGTCGATAGTTAAAATAAGTACTATTCGGGTTAAGACTTCTTTACAATTCTCAGATTCTTTATGCAGACAGTACAGTACCATGGTGTTATCAACTAGAGAGATAGCGCATACGAGCAACTTTTGTCTCTGCAACTAATTTGTTTTCACTTCAAGTTGCGGGTTTGTATGAAAGTACGACAGAGACAACAATAAGTCGCTGGGTAGGTAACTAAGTGACTCGTGTGTGCCCTCCATTAGTATTTAATATTTATTGATTAGTAATATTTTGTATGTGAACATTACACAAGAAGTCACAGGTTTTCACGGTCAGCGCGCCATGGTCAGTCGACCAAGTACTGATGCAATCAACCAGCGACGCGACATACTAGAGATAATCAGTTTCACTAACAAAGATTTTAGTATAAAAGATTACCATTTTTAATGAAGAGTCAAATCAAAACAGGTCTGCAGAAAACCTACCAATCTAAATAATATCATTTGACATCACTATTTCAGCTGAAAGCCACAACGACCAGTCTTGCACGTCACGCATCCATCAGATCATCGTCCCTCTCCAGCTTATCAGTCCACCTTGTTGGGAGGCCTTCAAAAGCTGCGTCTTCCGGCAGGCGGTCGCCACTCTAGAACCTTTCGGCCTCAGGGACCATCTTTTCTGTGAGCAATGAGTCTTGCCCATTGCAATTTAAGTTTAACGATTCTTCGGGTTATGTCGGTAGCTTTGGTTCTCCTGCGTATATTTTAATTCCTGATTCAATCACGCAAGGAAACTCAGAGCCTAGCCCTTTTGAGTGACTTTAAGCCTTCTGATGAGGCCTATTATGAGTGACCACGTTTCAGAGCCATATGTTATGTGACGTAACTACTTGAAATGCTGTCGGAATCCTATTAGATACAAGGCTAGGATACTGTAGCAAACATCAAGAAGGCTATATCATTCACGTCTATTTAGTAACAGCATAATATTACACGGCTATTCTGCCGAATTATGCAGGTTAGCTCATCTTAAAAAAGATGTCGTTAATGAAGATAAAAGGGTCATAAGGGGAACTTTGAGCCTGAAGATGATATACCTATCGACACCCAATTGTAATGCAAGGTTCTTTCCAAAAATGAGGTGGTAACTGTTGTGATTTGTGAAAGGTCTTTCAGTCTTTAAGAAAAGTCAGAAAACTGAAAGTTTGACAACCAATCATGCCAATATGGATCCAGTTATTAGGTAACACTGTAACACATAATCCGATGTATGCTAGTCGCACAGGACCGTACGTCGTGGCGAAATGCACTAAGTGCGAAAATATGAGAACTCAAAACATGGGCGTCCCCAATGAGCGCACGGCCAGTAGGCCAGTTCTTTAAAGCGAAGGCGACCGAGGCATTAGGTTTAGAACCGCCACGCATAACAACAAGACCTAAGAGTACGTGTTTAGCCTACCCCAACACGCAAAGTACAAAGCGCAGATATAAACAAGCCAGTTAATAGTCTCGCAGCGAATCCTACGTAAGATTGTGTAAGCCGCACATTCTACCTGTCATGTCGATACTTTAATCTTTGCTAATACTACCCAGAACGCTTGCGAGATATGTTTGAAGTTGTCTTAGTAAACCAAAGGATTGTTGGAAGCCACTTGATCTATGATTTGTAGAGGATATGTCGGAATTAGCTTTGGAAAGGAGTTATACTGTAAGTGGTTTAAGCCTTTGACATCGGGGTAGTCTAATCACATTAGCTATGTGGGATCGTCTTGTTTAACCCTTCAGATACCGTCAATTAGAGACACAATAGTAAGACAATAGATGCGCGGCCACCGGTGGTCGCTTGGGGATTCATGAATTAATTAATAGTAGTAACATTGCGACGTAACTAGCATAGTAGATGGAAAAGGTCTCGCGAGCTCAATACGTTGGTCCAACCAGATCCGCACCACGCACACACGGCCCTTCACATCGCCAGAGACAGGTATAGATGGAGGAACATCCTAAAAATTAAAGTGATGCAACATAGAGATCACCACTCTCATTGAGAAATACGACGCAAGGAGTAACATTGCAGCCACATGAGATTAGAAATCAGTAGGAATTCATGTTCTTTTCCAGGTATCAATTTAATGAAGATCAAAAACGGAGGAATCCACCAAATTCGCCAACATCTAAAAAGGCTAAGATCTAGACAACTTACAAGTAAGTAGTCGTCTAGGTTCATTATGATGTTAATATTCCATGTACAGTAATCTGAGAATACCAAGTGACGGCATTGTTTGGCACTTGAACTCGCTGGCTTGCCAACAAACGACTGACGCCTCTACCTTCGCGGCTCGCGGTCAAATAACCAGACAACATACTGTGACTGATGCAACTGTAGACTTGAGATAATGACCTACTCAATGTAATGACTTGGGATTATATCGGTATTAATTACTGATGCGTGTGTGGGACCAATAATCTGGTCAAGGCAGGGAATGCGCACGAATTCAATATTTTATTAAAGGATCCCCGACTTATGGTTTTATTTAGTCTGGCCCTGCAACGCAAAAGGGTACTGAAGAAACACAGTTGAGATTCAGTCAGACTGAAACTTCTCGCTTACTCGTGCTAGAAGTTATTTGATGATATCACAAAAAAAAAGAGTGTGACAAGAGTTATCATTTAGACTCCAATTCTTAAGCTCATATCCCATTTCATATTCTGTTCTACTCCGAAAAATTACTCAACTTCAATATTATAATTAGCGCCATCAAGCATGAAGACACGCATCTAATTACAGAATTAGGGTTGCTCTTGAACTAATTTAGCCAGACATACTTTGTGCCAACTAGTACCATCAAGGAACTGTCAGACATATGGCTGTGTGGGCTAATGTACAACCACACCAAGTTTATTGCGGACTCCCGTAGACAAGCTGAAAAAATACCACATGCTGTGCTCATCTGCTTGTAATGATGTTAAAGATGGTACTTACTTTCCTTTTACATGGGTGTGTAAAACATTATATCATCCGTTTAGCGTAGCGGTCTATCAAAATGAGGAAAGATTAAAGATGATTCATAGTCATGATAAAAAATGACCATGAACCAAATATGTTGGTAAACATTCGATTCTAGGTAACTTGTCGTCTTAAAGATCGATTATCTAACAAATATGACTCAAGAATAAATACGAGTAAGGGTGCGTCCACATCTGGCGAATGTGCGGCGAATGTGCAGCTCGCGAGCCGTTTGCGAGCTGCCCGCGAACTGCGCACGTGCATTTTTGTTCGTGCACCGCTCCTGCGCCGCCTGCGCGCAGTTCGCGCGCGACATAAGCGCCGTACGCGAACAGCGCGCGGGCGGCGCTTTAGTTATTAAATTATTGTTTACCCGCTCAGTTCGTTTCTGATTACTAGAGGCTAAGTATGTGTTGTCGTGAAGTGGATGGAGGAGAATTATTAAAAGCACTAGTGTCGTCCGACATACTCGAAAGTACTGAGCCAGTAAACGGAACTGTAAGTGCGAGAATTAAGTACGCGCAGATCGCGCGCCGCGCGCACGCCTTTTACGATCCTTGCATGAGTCGCGCTAAAGAGGCGCACCAAACCATTGCCGTGACTGTACGCGCGCAGCTCGCGGGCAGCTCGCAAACGGCTCGCGAGCTGCACATTTGCGGCACATTCGCCAGATGTGGACGCACCCTAAAAGTTGCTATAGCAACAAGTGATCTCTCTTAGAGAGAAATTAACAGCTGCTCGATTCTCATTGATCGATGTAATGAAAATAAAACCAAGATGGCATCCCTTTATAAGTATGATGTTTAATAAAAGATAATGATGTTATACAAAAGGAAGAAGAGTATTAAACAACCCTCGTTTTGGTTCTCAATTCAATACAAAGTTTAATATGAAGGGGACACCACAAGGCCGGTCCTACAAGGTTCAACATTGATACATTTGCAAATACATTAGCGTACATGAAAGCATTCAACCAAGCAATTGCGTCTCTTGTGGCCAAATATCCTTTCAAGTTAATGAAACAGTAACTTTTAATCGTATCAAACAGTTGCATTGTGGAAGTTTAGAAGTAGACGAAGTAATTAACAGTCCTAAAATTACATTACCGCAGGCGGTTCTGCTGTTACGGTCGAGTTTCGTATGAAACAAGGCCCAACTGTTGTGTGTCAGTGCCAAATAAGTGTTATGCTCGTTAAAGGGCTTATACATATATGGTAGCAATGTAGTAAACATTCATATTTTGAATTTTAGTACGATAACTTGAAACAGCTTTTATATTTAAGTTCAACCTGTCAGCCCACGCATTTAAGTTGGTATAAGGGAATAATGGAAAGCTTTGCTTATTTCCGATATTCATAGACTACTTTATGAAAAACTTATTTACATACTTGGATGTAAATAAAACCCTGTAAATAAAACGGTCAATATTTTATAATCAATGCGGACGCCTGCGTTCGCTTATTATCACGCACGAACGCCTGCGTTCGCTTGGGGTTTGAGTAGCGATGATATATCGAGATAATAAAATCAGATGTCGAAAATGTTTCGTAAATGCTTTCTCCGAAGATTGACGAAGCATCACGAATGCAGCAATCGATGCGAAATTAAAATGTATGAAGATTGAAAGCTCTGTACCTACCGTTTCTGTTGGCAGAGGACTGCCGTGTGTCATGCCAAATGGAGATCCATGCGGTGG
The DNA here is from genome assembly GCA_949319445.1 of Mythimna lalbum. NCBI lineage: Eukaryota > Metazoa > Arthropoda > Insecta > Lepidoptera > Noctuidae > Mythimna > Mythimna lalbum. The sequence goes on along the minus strand of OX439357.1, from coordinate 8,130,415 downwards.
TAACGTGGCTGTGTGTGACCTGTTTCTGAGATGTCCTATATTTCGAGTTCGACATATTTTTACAAGCTCGTACAGTAGTATATTTATGGTTTTGAAGTTACTCTTCGTCTACCTCGGTCTAAAGTTAATTGGGTTCCTAAATGCCATTGGTTTCTCTAGTTTCCAGAATTACCTATAATTATTAGAATAGCATCCTCCAGATGTACCTGTAATTATTATAATATAATCAAGTTTGAATAAGTGTCTATTCGATGGCATTAGGCCCACTTCCTAATTTCCTATTACATGGGACTTCATGCCTATAATTTGTAAAATTTAGGTGTAGTACGAGCAGTGCATCTGTCGTGGCTAGATCTTAGAAATTGGTAAATTCATGAAATGGTTAAATAAAACTGGCCAAATCGTTTTAAACGTTAAAGTTTGATGATGTATCAATCCTCGTGTGATTTACTTTCTTTAGACTTTTTATTATCATAGAAATCCTACATCAATGATATGGTCAAACGAGGATTGACATATCATCAACTGTTAACGTTTAAACGATCTGGCCAGTTTTAATTGGCGATATCACGAAGTGATTACGTCCAAGATCGGGCCATGACACATCCAATAGGCGTGAATGCGTGATGGATATATACTTTACAATTCTCAGTCGAGAATTTTGGTTTGGAAATGTGCCACGAATACGAAAATCTATCTCTTTTGGAACTATTTTCTTTCAAGGCTGTGACATTTACGACGGTCTTATTCGCTCACCTTCCACTATAATTAGTGGAATTTGGGAGTGGTTCCTTAAATTAGTGTTAGTAATTTTATGAAAGTCTGGCGAGAATCACAGGAATGAGATGGATGCAAGATGCACATGACCGTTCCAGGGCTTTTCCTCGGCGTTTTTCTGGGTGTCGCCATTGTTAATTCTGTTTCCAGGTGTTGCTCTGTTTGGGAATATATAGATAGATGAGTTTGTCCCAATAAAAAAAACAGTCTCCGAAAAAAGTGCTTCAACTATGGTTCTCCATAGTTGAAGCAATTTTTTTCCTTTTTCTATTCTAGCTAGGCTTGCGTTTGACCACTATCTCTCTCCTGTGTATTGGCGAAAAACAGAATAATTTTATACGCATGTTCTGCTAATGCATTTATACAGTCTTTCAGTACATTATATTCATTAGCTAATATCGTGTCAGTTTTAATTAATTTAATCACAAGCCAATTAAGGAGGTTGAAACCTAACCCGTGTTCTTATCTAATATCTACTGCCACTTTGTAGGAATATAGTTCAAAGTAATTATTTTATGAACTCTAATCATTTGATTACATATTCCACGTTTTTTGTTTTGTTTTGATCATGGGTTGGCGGTTATCAACTGTGCATTCATGCACTTCCCTTACCATATAAAAAAAAAACTGAATTTATTGGAAGAATCCGATTGTCCTCTTGAGAAGTTCAAGGCGTTAATGACGTTTAAATTACGACGAGTCTTCAAGACTTTATTTATATGCCACTCGAGTATGTTAAACACTAAAGTCCAATACTAATTTCAGATAGCGGGCAACTACTCAATATTCCATTAAAGTGCCGTCACCGAGGTCATGGTGCTTCCGTGCTGCCATATTAGTTTATAAATAGTCCTCCATCGCAGGAAGTCAACTCAAAAACGGTTTCTTAATCTTATGCCATGCGCGACCGAACGGAACTTGCAAACGCTTCCTATTGTTAAACTCTGTTTTTAAATGGCTCATTCGATTTTCAAACAATCAATCGATTTTTTTTTATTTATGTGGCACCAATGATCGTAGAATATTGAATTCGAGGCGATTGTTTTTTTTTAGGTTGGTAGTGTTGAATCAAAGGTTGGACTGCGCCGAGTGACAAATGTCACTCTCAATTAAATAATGAACGTGTTCAATGCTAAATAACTTATTGCATTGAAGAAAAAAACGCTAGTCTATGAATTAACAATTGAGAACAAAAGGAGAATACTAGATTAAATATTTAAGTTCAACGACAGACTTCAGTGGGTGGAGAGCGCTCGCTTACTTTTTCTCGCAACGTTTTTATTCTGATTGAACCGGGCTTGAGCACTCTGGAAACGGACAAAACAACAATTTGTTAATTAAAAGTTGCAATTTTAATAAGACATTCACTTCAAATTCACTGAAGAGTGCACGCTGAATCACATCATGAATCATTTTAGTTGAGGCCGGATGTGTACATTTATGAATTATATATATCTAGAATCGCAAATGGGTCAGACAGTTTTACAAATTGTATATGTTTACAAACATTTCGTGAATAAAATGGGTTCTCCCGCGCATTTTGTTTATGGTATCGAATGCCATACACATTTTGGTCAACCGATTTAGATCAGCACGGTGTCGTTCAACCCGATCGGATACACTGAAACCATTGACCTGCATAAGATAAAGCTTCAAACTGGGCTCGAGCCAGTTTATTGCGACATTATCGGATATCGAGCAATACCCGCAGCTTCCATGCGGTTATCGACAATAAAACACCCGGAAATTGATTGGCCATTACACTGGGTAGCGTCAGAACTGGGTACATCGGTATCGGTATATCGGTAAACACTATTTAAAATGTTGTTGCAGTTTAATTGAGGAAGAGACGGAGTATCAAACAGATTCGAGATTATGGCGTATCAGTGTCAGTAATAAAAATACAGGAAGGCAGTAAACTTCATATCCGAACTTCAGGAAAAGAATTGGAAAATCAAAAGGAGAGTACCAACTTACCGGAGTATCCAGTGTGTGTGCTTATTAATTTGTAATCACTTTTTGGCCTTTCCGGCAAATAAAATGTTTTTCTTTCTTTCTTTCTATCTTCAAACCTAATTACAATCAGTGTAAATTAAATAATAAGAGAATACCTATAATCATTTCTCAGCATCTCAAACCATAAAGACTTCTTTATGAAAGGCAAATATCTCCTTTCCTTTAGAAGTATTTTACGTCCCTTATACCGGATGCTCCAATTAGAGTATAACAGAATTAATTGAAACACAAACAGGTACTTACAGATAACCTTTCATTCAGTCCTTGTAGACGAATTGGAAATAAGGAAATTCTTTAACTGAATATATTTGATATCTTATTGTAACGACCTCCAGTAACCTTAAGGATATTTTTACGAGTGCCTGCCACGCCACGGTCCTTTTATTGATTCGAGACGAATACGTAAAACGAATTACATTTTAAAGTAAAAATAGAAGCATCACGACGATCCTTGAGTAAGATAAGCGATAATAAATAACGCCGTTCTTAATCAATTTAATAATGAAGTCCAATAAATAAGTAATTACGGCCACCATTTTCGACTAATTGAGCCATCTTCTTGTATTGTCAAAATCATCGATACTTACAAAATAATAGCGATAGTTTACATGAAAAATATCAAGACAAAGAAGTGGATGATAGTGTAGTTTGTTTTTGGGGAATGAAGAATAAAACGCGTTACGCCAATATAGCATGGGATAAGAGAGATTTTGGAAATCCAACCATTAAGAGGTGAAAATGGAAAATTACATTTACATGCAAAATCATATTCTGTGGGTAAATAAACTTGAAACTTAGCATGAATAGTAGCTAAGTAAATATTAAAGATTGTAAACTCCCTCCTATGTGAAGCCGGGAAGTTAATGACAATATGTAGGTCCTATATATAAAAGCTGTAATGATGCAACGGACTTAAGAATATTGAGATAAATCAGTCAGTAGTTAAATTATTGTTATTAAATACTACAAAATTACGGTCGCATCAGGAAGGCGAACATTAAGTTAAGCACACAAATTAAACTGAATGTCATATTTCAATTCAAGTAATTGTAATGGGTTGACTTGTCAAATTAGTTATTCTTAGACCAAGGCGTAAGAGATGGCGTTGCGAGTAATTTTCGATGCTATTAGTGCTACAGAGGATTATATTTAAGTGACAACACAGTATGATAATTGACTAAGGTCTCTGATTTCCGATTGATGACCTTTGAGAGTCTTCGATTGTCGATTGATTAGGATATGAGAAGCCTGTAGTATGGTCGACAACATCATCACTTACAATAGATGAAATGGCAATCATGGTTGTAACTGCTGACTGGACAGGTCCACTCTAATCTATACATGTGGTTCTTTCTTCAAAAGACCATCTGAGACACTAATCTGCATGGTTCTCATATGATTTGACCATTACATGTTTACTGTATGGACTTAGAGACCCTGAGTTTATTCCGGTGTTTCTTCTCAGGGTAGTCAGCTAGGAAAACCGGCCTTATCTCGTTTAAACTGACTGAAAACAAAATTGACGTGTAAAAGTGTATTTTTAAATCTATTTGCAAAATAAATAACATTAATCATTTAAAAAATCCCATCCAATCGAGCGTGCTTATAAAGAATAAAGTAAATTGCCTTTAGAAATGGCAAAAGAAATCCTTTAACATAGTTATTCCATAAAGGGGCCGAAGATTTGCAAATGTATATGGCATTAATTAAATCAGCGCTCGAGGAATCCCCACCAATGCTCACATGTCACACGATAACTAAATCTCATTACAATACGTGTATAAAAGCCTTTCTCGGGACTGTTGTAAGTATATATATTTCGATTGGCCTTTCATCATCTTCATCATTATCATTTCAGCTGGAAGACATCCGCTGTTAGACATAGGCGGTAGACCTCCCGAAGTGTCATCATACAGACCGGTCCTGTGCGTCTCGCATCCATCGGATTTCCACAAACCTCACTAGGTCATCGGTCCACTTTGTTGCCTTTATTGGCCTTAAAAGAGTGACTAACCCCCAGAGGATTTCTTACTTTTTCACTCTCGATACTGACTGATTCATTCAGTAAAACCTTCTTGTTGACAGTTTGAAATATTTTTATTACTCAAATAGTTTATTACAATTCGACATTATTAGCGGGATTCTGTAATATCCAGTGGATATTAACATTTTAAGTAATCCAATAAATAACTTAGATACTATAGAAAGAATTGTATAAGTACTGAACGAAGACGCAAATCAAAAAAGGAAATAATCTAAACTGCATAACAACAACGCACAAAACAATGTATGTAGTTACAACAGCGGATGCGTTAATTACTCTATTAATATTTTACGATGAAACGCATTGTCAAGACTGCATGCTTAGATAATAAAGAGTCCAGCGATCCGCGCACACACATGATTCACAAATATGGCGGCTGCAAGATGGCTGCCGGCAGCGAGTATTGCGTTGGGATTGCATTATCCATATTCGATACGAGGTGTGCCGTATACGTGACCAGCAACATGCTTATAATCACGATACCTTGATTGCTAATGTATCTACATCTTAGGAAAGTCAAGCATGTCAGTGAATACTTAGAACTGTATCTTGGAAGGTCGGAGTCCTGATGTTAATTATGCGATACAAATAAACCTGTGAAGTATAACAATATTTGTGTGCGTATGCTCGTCTATTTGACACTAAGCCGAGGCTTAAATCAGCTGGACAGCCACCTTAATCCAATTTAACTGATCATGTGCTACAATGTGACATACCTGACCACTGCGACTAGTCACGCTTGAGGGATAAACGCAAATTACGGCTTGACTTCAAATGGAATTATGAAAACAAATTGATGATCACTTTCATAAGTCAGCATATTATCATTTTGATAAATGAGAAATTGGTGATTTATGGAATTAAATAGGTAGAGACGTGCTCACGTGCTGTTGCCGGCAATATTGCCGTAAAGTGGGAATATTGGTGGGAATATTGCCCGATGTATGAATATTGGTGGCAATATTGCCAGCAATATTCCCAAATTGCCGGCAACGGCACATGTCTAGTTCTGGATGAATAATTTTTGACGCTGAAGACGTTTTAGAGTCAAGCTCGTATCGATAAAAATAAAGTACAGTCAAAAGATCAACGCAATCCATGCATCAAATCAAAAGAGTGATTTTACGAGCGCAATGAACTTCTGAGATCGATTAATATTGGCACAGTTAGCTACAAGACAGAACTATTCTAATAAATCATTGAATAAACAACTGCGTGTGGTCGGCTCGTATTTTAATCCATTAAAAATATTTTTCTATCCGTCTGTAGGTCGGGCAACGCACTCTTTTGAAATAATATGAATACTATTAGCTACAGAATCCTCTATCATCTTGTTATTTCGTCACATCATAACTATACATTCTGAATTTTAACATCGTGTTTACAATATAATGTTTATTCAGACTTCTCCAATAGATTTAAGGAGGTCAGACTTATCACTAAAATTAAAATAAAGACGATGTACTTAGTCGTATTTTCTCCATTTTTACTAAACACGCGTTGTGCCAAAAAAGGTTAAAACAAATACACAGTTTCAATGAGTCATATTTACTACACTACACCTTGAAAGATATGCAGTTTAACCGACATTGGCAGCGGCCACCTTTTGTAGTTTCACTTGAAAAGACGGTAATGGAGCCGTAATTGCTTTCTAGTGGCCACTGCACCGTGGTTATGTACCTCATTCCTATCGATTTTCTAACTTCCGCGACATGGTAAATACTTTATTTATCGAGGTCGCCTACAATGTTAAAGGCCAAACGTCTCTTCAACTCTTTTAGTTTTGGCCCAGATCGATACAAAAGGCGTTGAAAACAAAGAATGTAGCTGCAATTTTCCACACAATAGAGTAAATTCCCATCATACTCGCTCTTTGAGACAACGACGGCATTTGTAACAGTCGAGAGAAGTGGATCACGCGTCATCTTGCGCTCCATTGCTGCTAAAGTAATCAGGTATCGGAACTAACACCATTTGATGAATCGCCATCCGGGAGTTCCCATCGATGCCACTAATTAATGACCTTACACTAACCGAACTTCAATTATCGTAGTTAGTGACAAAAAATTGATTGAATAGATTGAGAAAAAGTTCACGGAAGAACTCTGGAAACTACCGTTTGATGTTTGAACAGATGTAACTACTACTAACTAGATTCAAAGAAACCATAATTAATTTATTACTATGACTCGACTAATGGCCGAATTATGAGCCCGTATCTTCTAATTGAACTAACAGTTATGTAATTTGGTGATCACGAAGGATATTATCATATTACACCCAATGCACTTCATCAACTTTACCATTGACAATTGTACTCAATGTCTCTCAGAATGGTTGTTTTAATTACTTATAAATTGATTCCTAGAAGGTAATTAATGTAATGTAGTTTTATGTTTCAAGTACTTACACTACTCGACAATATGTAGAATCATTGAAACAGGCGCAATCTAGGTAAAGTGGAGCTGAGAATTTAATTGTAGTATTGACAACCTCTGCGAAGATTCCCGAAGGCTTATTCGAAACATTTGCTGCTAGATATTGGAAAACAGAATGTGTTAGGTATATCTGTGTTAAAATGGAAGACAAACTGAATACTTTCTAAATTCAAATTTGACACTGGCTAGATGAACAAAGTTACAAACCGTGCGAATTGAAAAGAAAAAAAAGTATCATCATCATAACGTGCTCATGTTACATTGATCTATGGTTTCTTTTTTTTGTACTGTACTATCCTTGGAACAGTGTCATTTAAACTATTCCGATAACCTATTTTTCTTCTTGTTATTGTATTTAATCAACTTGGTTCGTAGGTGGTAGCGTTACTTCATTGTAAAGTGATCGAGTAAATACTGATAAGTAATAAACTGTGTTTTGAACGAGTTCCAGTAGCACATAACACGACTATGGTGAGCGCGGACTTGAATACAAAGTGAAAACGTAATAGTGACTTCGTTTAGGTGAATTTGCCTTTCTGTTTACATTTAAATAATTAGTATGATAACGTTTCAGTACGCACTATACGGGCATGTTATGTTATACGTGTCTGAATAAGCTTTTCGTTGTAGTAGAGCATTTAATATGAATAAAATGCTCTACTACAACGATAAAATTTGCCTTTTGATACAAATGGATCAAAATCCAGTGGTTGAAAATTTCCCGTTAGGGATTGCGGGGTTAAATCAGCTGGTAAGAGTCTGTTACTCTCCCTCACCTATGTTACCTAAAAAACAGTTCCAAATTCTTGCGTGTTTCACAAAATGTCTATCTAATCGATATCTAAAACCTAAAATCCGACAGTTGCTTTGATTTCAAGGTACAACTCAACTCGTACTTATTAGTACTAATTGGACGCATTCCAAAATAGACTAATTGGGTTATCTAGTTCATTATAAGCCTAGATATTAGTTGGTATTTGACTTTGTAGCCATTTATAGTCATCCAATTGCGACTGTGAGTGCCGAATAGATTACCTACCTAAATCATATGAACAACGAAAAGGCACAAGGATTAGACGCTCTCATTAGGTCACGTCCTGTTGCCAGTCAGCGTTTGTTTGTTAAAAATTTGGGTTCCATTAAAACATCTGGATAAGCTACCTTAATCTCCAACATGTGGTGGCAATAACAGATTTGTAAATATACGCGCCATGTTAAAATCTGTGAACCACACGGGAAGTCGGAATATCGTATAAAATATGGATCATTTTTAAGATTTTATGGCCTAAGTTTTCTAGATCAGTAGATATTTGGTGCAGGTCATGTTTTTACGCACGCAGTTTTTATTGTTATGTGAACTTAGTCAGAACAGATTGGCCTTCTTTAGTTTTACCAGTTTCATATTTGTTTTAATTTTTTTTTTTTTTAATCTGACATACTTTAATATTTACTTATACCAAAAACATGTCAAGGTATGATATAATTCTAAAAATTTCGGGCAAACCTGTAAAGGCTCAGATTTAGAGAGTAAGAATTTTTTTTTGTGGGGTAAATTACGAAGTTATTTGCCATTAACAAATGGCAAATAACTTCGTTTCAGTAACAAGGATGATTGGTAATATCAACTGGAACGACAGTGATGATTAAAAAGTGACAAAAAATAATGAAATAAACTAGTGCGCCTCACCATCAACGATTGCATCACTGTTTACCATCAGGTGGGATCGCAGTCAAGCACTAGTTTAATTAAGACTAACAAAAATTTATCGGGTACGTACCTACCCGAAGGGTAACCAACAGATCCCTATCTAGTATGCCGTCCGTCTGTCAGCGAGCTGTATCTCATAAACCGTAATAGACAGTTGATATTTTCACAGTTACAACAATTAATAAAAACCCTACGGAACCTTTCGAATACGAATCAAAGCCACACTTGCCCGTTTTTTAAGCTGTTTTTTTTTTTCAAAGCACAGAATTAACGTTATTTCTAACGATTTCGAATGCCCTTCGATAATCTGTTTATTTTTTTTTGTTCATGTTGAAATCTCAACCGGATTTCTTTAATTGACACCAATTACAATTACGACATCTGATCTTTTGTCCTCAACTGAGTTACAAAACTGTATAAAGGTACATCTTGATAGTCTGTTATATAGATCGAATTACGATAAGATATGCAAGCGCTTATCAACGTCTATTATCTGTTTGATGTAGTTGATAAGAGGTAGTGTCTTGCTGCATGAAATAATCTAATATGTAGGTAGGTAGGTACCTACCTAAGAATAGTATTCAGGTATATTATGGTATATGATGAGCATGGCTAAAATGTCAATACTTTTGGGTATGGGTAATTATTAGGTCTTTTTTATTGTTATCTTGTTATCTACGTAGGTATATTATAAAAGGAGAAACTGACTAACACATCAACACACAGCCGTAACTACTGGGTTTAGGAATGTAAAATTTTGCACAAGGTTTCGTTTTATGATGTAGGCGAGCACTATGAAGGTTTTAGGAAATTCAACTTATGAGGGGATGAAAAGGGGAAAATTCGTTTGTATGTAAAATTTTATTCATCATAAACCCAAGTAGGAAATAAAAAATGTTTTCATTTTTCAAAACTACCCGTATAAAACGATTTGTATGGAAGAATATTATTCCTTAGGTCAATAAACATGAAACTTAGCACTAATTCTAATCAACATGAATAACAAAGACTGTTTTGACATTATTAGTTTTCCATAACTGAGGGTTAAAAATACGGTTTATGAGGTGTTAAAATTTTTACGAAAATATTCTCGCGAACGAAATCGCTGACAATGCTAGTTAAAGTTATAAAACAAAACGATAGGTATTCATTTGTTTATCTTGAGGCAAGTCTAGGTATTTCTATGAAATAGGGTGAATGTACCGTTATCAGTTACGAGAAAGCAAGTAGGTACCACTATCCCGTAAACTGAGAAACTCATCAACAGAGGATGATATTTAAAGGTAGTAAGAGTTATTTATGTAGATACGATTCTTATGTGTGATATAAGTTACAATATTGCATTGCGCAAGATATTTTTTCGTGATAGGTACATTTATCTATTATTTTACGATCCCGGATATTTGTTTGTTAGTCTCTTATGATAAAAAACTTGTGAATTACAATGTTTTTGTACGTGTGAATACAGCGAATGTGTTATTTTTGTTTGTAATATAAACAAAATCGTATCGTAACATAACAAGACACGAATATAGTAGCCATAGTTCTTGAATAAACCAAGTTTTAAAATTGGTTACCTTCGATGTGTCGTATAAATTATTTTTTATTACTAGAGCATGACTAACACCATCCAGTGTTTACTAATTTTGACTTCGACGTTTCGAAAACAATGATCGTTAAATACTCAAAGCCACCACCACAATATCATTAATACTGCTTCAATTAATAATAATAATAATAATAATAATAATAATAATATTTATTAATGAAAAGAGGTTACAGGGTGTGGGTATTGCTAAACATTTTGTTTTCATTAATCAATTAACATAGTATAAATTTCCGAAGACTTCCTGCACTAGGCTAGGCCTGTCCCGCAGGAAGCATACAAGTTTTCTTTGGAGTTACAAATTATAAGTATGTATGCGCGTATTAACAAGGTGAAACAGTGATGTAATATGTGTATTTTATCTGATATTACAAAGATACTAATTAGAGTAGATACAAGCTAAATTATTGGAGAGTAACTATAAAGGATTTCTATACATAACAAATTACTAATATTATCTATAGAATATAAATAACAAAATCTTAGAACTAATGGCATTTAATGCTTATTATTTATTTTATTAAAACTATGAGATCATACCTTATTATAACAATTGTCTTATAAAATGTTCTGTTCTATCATATGTCCAATCAATCAATTCTTTGGTTATTTTAGTTTTAGCGTCACGAAGCGATAGTTTACTTAAGCTAAGAATTTTGGTAAGGTTATTGTAAACCAGGGTTTTCATATAGGTGCTGAACCTTTTGGCAAATTCTGTTTTGACGGGAATGATAGGTAGCTTGAACACACGCCTCCTCACCATGTTTTCATAGTCTGGTAATTTTAGTACTTCTTTATGGGTGAAAAGAGTGATTTTTAGTAGGTATAGTTTTCTAACACTAAGTACCTGAGTTTCTTTGTAAAGGAGAACGGTAGGGAAGCGGAAAGGTTTTTTGATCATAGTCTTAAGGACTGCACGTTGTGATCTTTCTAAGCCTACGAGATGAGAAGAAGAGGTACCACCCCATGCCAGGATACAATAAGATAGAATCGACTGACACAGTGTGGTATAAATTTTCCGAAGAAGATTTAATGGAGCCACGTCTCTTAGCTCTTTCATTATAAATATGATCTTTCTTACCCTTGCAGATGTTGCCGCAATATGCTCACTGAAGTTAAGTTTTTCGTCTATGAGTACTCCTAAATATTTTGTGCATGTTACTTTATTTAGCTGTTTGCATTCACATGTTGGTAAGTTTAGGTCAATATATGTTTCGGCAGATGGTTGGCAAGTATGCACTATAAATTCTAAGTCAGGTGGTGGTGCAGAGATAGCAGTTTTGTGAAAGCAAATAAAATTTGTCTTTGTGGTGTTTAGGGTTAATAGGTTGCTATTTAACCATTCAACAACACGTTGGAGTCCAGTTTGTGATGAATATTTTACACTATTCCATGTTTTATTGTGAAATATTACTACTGTATCGTCTGCGTAGTTTATAATGTCTGCATTTTCAATGTTAATTGAGGACATATCGTTTAGATAAACTAAAAAGAGCGTGGGTCCAAGAATGCTGCCTTGAGGTACACCAAAAGCTATATCGTGTGTGTTACTTGTATAGGAATTCGTTTTAGTACATTGTTTTCTGCCAGTAAGGTAGCTGCGAAACCAATTAAGACTAAATAATTTACCTAGATGGTGAAAAAAGCATAACATACTCACAATATGAAGCATACTATGCACAGACAGCTGTTGAATTCCCTTCTCTCTCCAATATTGCCCCAACGGCGAAAGAAAACAACACTCTTGTTTATTTAGTCTATTTCAAACAAGCATAACGCTTCATTTAATTATTCCATTATCATAATCAACATTTTAACGCACAAATAGCTGTAATGAAATCAAAACAATTACATTCAGCGGTACTATTTATTGATGTCGACTGTAAGAACTGCGAACGCACAGTTGTCACGATAACGACGCGACGCACGTCTCGCTCGCTGATGTTCTCAGAACGAACTATTTTATTTTGTTGAAAAATCTCGGTGTTCAAAAGAATGAAGGAAAGCAACAAAAGAACGAACGAAAATTGCAAAATAGAACGATTGATTGAATGAAGTGAACTGTTTCGTGAGAGGTTGCCTAGTGTTGCCTAGCTAAAATATATATTTTTTGTTATAGAAACGTTGTTGTCTATGGTTGTTAAATTAAATTTAAAAAAATTAAATAAATAACTACCAAATAATAAAATATTTTTTTTTGTCTAATTTGTTTAGTTGTAATTTGGTCTTACATTAAGTTTTTTTTTAGCTTACATAAAGTTTTTATTTTATTTTATCGTTTACACGATGGTATACACGATTGCACGCTCTTGAAACTAACAATGTGTGTTATATAACTTTATTTTAAATACCTATTCTAATGAATCAATTCAAACAATAAGTACTTTTGTCTATACCAAAATTAATCTTTGTTTCGATTTATTATTTTGACAGTTATGGTTTTACATAAAAATTAATTTCTGGCAACACTAAATCTTCCGTCCATTTTCATTTCGCAAACTTAAAAAAACGACGACGAAAAAGAAAAAGGCATTTCTTTTTGTCGGTTAAAATATTGCTTGTTGCTGGATAATGTGAGCTAACTATCGTTTATGTTGTTTAGATTTAATAAATTTAGTTTTATCAAGAAGACACAGCAGAAACAGCTTGATAACGGTAAGTTTCCTGACATTTGATTGGATTTGTTTGTAAAGTGAGAAAGTGACCGTTTGTCGGGCGTTCTCAGTCGGCTGAGATGCGATCCAATTTCACATCTCGGTGTAAAACGGGCACAGCTATAAATGAACCGGCTCGTAATTAACTATTTGTTCCGCAATATTGGCCAGGTAGCCATTAATATATTCGAAAGCAAGTGTCGTTAGATTGGTTGAATCACCATTTCTTACGTATTAACGTATTTATGATTCGTTAAATTGATCGTAGTTGTTGAAATTGTACGCCTACGCGTTAAGAAAGTTGATACACAATAGTTCAACGTTATTTACTAATTAGTTTCACATTGCATGTTGTGTGAGTCAGTGAACATTCATTGATATTGTAATTGTACAGGAGGTGTGTGACATGAGCATTGTTTACCATAGTATTGTTTCACGAATATTTGTAAGTCAGTATTTTATCAGATGTTTTACATACAATCTATCCTTTTCCTTATTTAGTAAGAAACATGCAGTCATGACCTTGTAAAGGAAACTGTCTTGCACCAAGAGGTCAAACGCAAATTGTAAATTATGCACATGTAATTGAATTCAGGGCTAACATGAATCCTTTAATGGAAACATGATTAAAATGGTCACAATACCTACATAAGGTCTTTGTTATTTGTACCCTCATGATCACACAAAAACCCATCATATGTTGTTTATGGGCATTGAATCAGATTAGAAGCTATGAAAAGTCTAAATGACCAATTTAAAATAAGAAAACATGATTAAGAATAAATTTAATTCATGAATCCCCAAGCGACCACCGGTGGCCGCGCATCTATTGTCTTACTATTGTGTCTCTAATTGACGGTATCTGAAGGGTTAAATTAAATAGTTTACAACCTTAATTTGTCAGCTAGTTATTGCTCAGATTGTAGCAAAAACACTGCAGTTGCTATGATTAAATTCTTAATATTTTAAAGAAATCACAAATAGGCAATGTAAATAAGCATTCCATAAGAGAGTACTATAGCTCTGAAAAAGTTCTGAAAGAATAAAATAAGATCAGCCACTACATTATTGATTTGTCTTTAACTTGTAAATTAACTTATTTCTATTATTTTTTCCCCAGCTTCAGAATTCAAAATTTGACTTAGACTCACAAATCCACAATGGAGGATGAGAATGAATATAAAAAGTTACCGACAGATGAGAAATGCGTACACAAGCTATGGAAGGCTAGGGTAGCAGGCTACGAGGAGGCTATCAAGCTATTCAACCAGATTGACGATGAGAAGTCTCCAGAATGGAATAAATACTTTGGACTGATCAAGAAGTTTGTCACTGACAGCAATGCCGTGGCTCAGGAGAAAGGTATGTGCTTAGTAATTTGCTTTTCATTATACCCCCAAGGGGACACCGGAGTTCACACTCTCATCGTCTTTCTATTGTGTCTCTAATTACAGTATTTGAAAGGTTAAATATGAGAATATAAAAGAAAAAAAAAGGTAAAATAAAGGAAAGGTTAAATATGGTGATATTGTGTTATGAATTTCATGTCTAGATATGCAACTTATAACCTGTAAATACTGTTGAAAATACCTATTACAGACTGCATTAATTGGTAACCCTCATTTTCTTAGGTATCTATTATAATGTGAAGTTGTACACAATTAATTGTCTGTTCCTTAGATGTTTATTGATAGCAATTAATACTTCTCATACATCTTAATTTGGACCTTTAGTGAAGGTCCTTCACTTATCTATTGTCATAATTAAATAGGATCTGCCCTTTGTAATGGAATGTATGTATTGTTTACATCTTTTTGGAGTTGTTGAATAGCTCTATGGATAATCTGGCATAGATAAAATGACAGAAACAAGTATCATTAACAGGATTTTCAAGTTCATAGACACTGAGCAATCCCAACATTTGAATTATATTCTGGACAGGGACATGGCACTGATGTTGGGCATTGAACATGTCAGTTTGGTCCTATTCAATCAAATTCTGGGTGCTACCATTTTGCGGACACGGTGGAGGTGTGCCCCGTTTGGGTGGATCACCGCTGTGTCTCCGTGGAAACAATTGTTGATGGCGTTCTCACACTGGCCCTTGATACAGGCTGTGGTCCAGAGCAAGAAGGAATGGGACGCGGTAGCTTCCTTTTGCAAAGCAGTAATGCTAGAGCAATTGTGAATGAGACATTCTCAGGCCCCAGTCGCCGCCACAAGAGACACGTCGAGAATCAGGGCGATCCCCAGCCACTGTAGAGGCTCAGTAGGCCCAATGCTTGCTAGGGCTATGGGGAATTTCAAGCAAGGAAGCCTGTGGTCCTAGACCGCAAAGAGAAACTGAAAGTTACAAGAGTGGTTTTAGCCAGTAAAAGTCTGACACACCCTGTTGCTCTACCCTAAAACGGGAGAAATCATTGATTGAATTCTCACCTCAAAAAAGCCTTTTATAAAAAAAAAACATCACTAAAAAATTTAATTGAATTTGAGGAGTTCCCTCGGTGTTTTGCCAAGATTCCATCATCAGATCCCAACTTGGGTCCATTTGGGAAGTATGGGTCCCTTTCCAACAAAAAAAGAATTTTTCAAATCGGTTGGCAACCAACGAAGTTATGCACGAACAAACATAAAAAAAAATACAAACATCTGAATTGAGAACATTCACCTTTTCTAGAAGTCGGTTAAAAAAAAAATACAACCTTATTTTGCATCTGTTTATTTAACCATACTGAATATAGGAATGGTTATTAGGCTGAATAAATATTTACAATATTCTTCAATTGTAATAGTGCTAGTTAAAAGTGTACACTTCAGTTTATTGTTATAATTATTGCTGTTTTAATTTAACAACAGCCTCTCATTTTTATTGCCCTTGATATTTATTTACAATATACATTCTTGCTACTTATTGCACAGATGTTTACTTATGTATTATTTGTATATATTTACTGTTTTGAGCTCTTTTTCCTGAAAGTGTATTTAGTGATAATAACAATTTTATGCACTGAGTCATGTAAGAAGGTATCCTATTAGAAAAAAAAATTAATAGGCATGTCATTGTCATGTTAAATAAAAAATGGTGGAATAACCTAGACCAATTTCGCCATAGAAGGACGAAGGCTTTTGCCCAAGTGTGGAGCAGAACGGATCACCAAAAAAAAAAACGGGCAAACTGCGAGTCGGACTCGCTCACGAAGGGCTCCGTACCAGCTGTAGCAAAAAAATGGCAAAGCTATCATGTTTGTTGTATGGTAACTCCACTTAAATAAATATATTTTGTTCTGTTTTGAATTTTTGTTGTTATAGCGGTAACAGAAGTTCATCATCTGTGAACATGTCAATTGTCTAGTTATCATAGTTCACGAAATGCAGACTGGACAGGGGAGTCTTAGCAATAGAGTCCCGTTTTTACTTTTTAGGTAGGGGACCCTTTCCTTAAAAATGACTGAATTAGGTATAGGTTGATTCAAACTTATTGATGTCTGTTAGCTTTTTGCTATATAGTGTGTTATCCCTTGCCTCTGTCACATACATTTACCACTACACTTATGTTTTGGTTGTAGGTACTTCTACATGAACATAATTATTTCAATGTGAAAAGAATAACAAAGATCCGATTAACCTTCAAGGCTAAGTTTGTGAACACATTCATTAGAATTTGGCAGTAGTATTGTCAGTGTTAATTTGTTTTCCATTTATCTCTTTGTACCAATTATTCACTTATATTATTTTGCTTTTATTTTGCTTATTTTTATATTAAGAGCTGTAAAGGTTGTCAAACACCGGGCAGAAAAATAAGAATTGGTGTCCTTAGTCCAAGTTACATCCATTTTGACATTGATTTGGAAAGATTTTAGTTTGTAATTAATAAATTAAAAACTACTGGATATATTTTAAAAATTCTTTCACAAATAGATTTCTTCTTTATCCTTTTTTTTTTAGTGGCATAGGCATATACATATCCGCCAAATCCATATCCACCAAAGCCGCATACACATATCCGCCAAAGCCCCTAAGACGACCCACTGACCCTACTTTTACGAGGGTGAACTCGCCGGTAGAAGCTAGACTCTACCAATTTTGGTATCTCTGTATCATCCAAAGATTGATTGGTAGATAATACCTAAGACATAAGGTTCAAATCTGTAATTCTATGTGAATAAAACAATAAATAAATTAGTTTTTGCTAGATAAAAATAAACTGATGGGAATAGGTAGAATAAAATAGAATTTATTCGACGCAGGCAATACAATAGGAAACAACACAAAATAATACAAAAAAAAGAGTGGAGAAATAGGTATATACAATTGCGCAGAGAAAAAAACAAATAAATGGCGTTCTTTGAAAACAAAAGCCATTTAATTTTGGCAACAACTACCAAAACATTAATTCGCTATTTGAATGTCATTGTTACTATATTAAAAAAAAAAATTCAGAACGTGTTTTTCGTTATATAATCAACAAACTTGTAAACACATTTCAAGTCTACATTATGTCATTTGGATTTAGGTTTTGCTAACAAACAGACATCATGTTTATTTAGTTATTCTAGAGTTTACCAAGTAGCATGAAGATAAAGACGATTGTTTGGTGTTGTTGGCAGCATTACACATACATATATCATGTGGTAACATTAACCAATCGGGAGTTTGTTCACAATATTACGCGGCTCGGAAAATTCGATAGTTTGTTGAACTATATACTTTAGTTGATTGATCGCCGGTTAGATTCCGTTCACTATCCACGACATAGATTATTTAAAACGATTGCTTTTTCCCTACTTTTCCCTATAACGCTCAGATTTGGGTCTTTCACCAACATTCAAAAGTTCAAACTCGATTTGCAAACTCCTAGCGTTTTATTGAAATCAGTATAGGTACTTGGAGGCAAACTAACGGATCGCGTTCGAAACACTACTGTCCAAAATGTGTTTTCGTGGTGATTTAAAATCTGACACAATCGTTGACGTGGCTCAGAAGGCTGGAACTGGGCTGGACAAGATGATGGAGATCTAAGTCGTGTGAGAAGTGACCTAAAGTTGGGGACAATGAAAGGATTCAGGAATTAGCGTCACGGTTGCGATAGTTGTTAAACAAGTGACTGCTACGCTACGTGTACGGGTTTGATTCCCACACGAAGCAAACGTTTGTTTGTAGATAGTTTGTCTTGGGGTCTGGATGACTTGTGTATGTGGCCTTAAAAGTTTGCGAACGCACTCACGATACAGAATAATTCCAGTAGGGCAATGTTTAAAAAATAAATTGCCCACCAGTGGGATAATACAGTCTAGGTAAAGTATTACTACAATCGTATCTTGATACGTATCTGTTTTGTAAAAAAACAAAAAAAAAAATTATTAATAAACTAAACCGGCAATAATTTGTTTAAAATTCATATGGTAGAATAGAATCACACGTTATAATTAACTCTAAAACCTTAAACATTTACTTTAAGACCTACAGACAGATATTAATTATCCCTAATCTGTATTGTGCAAGCGAACTGCACTGACAATACAAAATAATTTAAAATGTAGGCTAACATGAGCATTAATTCTGCATTTCTGCATCATAACGTCTCGTCTGGGAATCCTTTAGGAAGTTTTACGACTAACAAGTAACTGTTCCTCTCAAGAGGAGTGAGTAGATGTGTTATTCTTGGTCATGCGCCAGGTTATTCACGAATTATGTGTAGAGTAGTTGTGTAGTGTATGCTGGGCTACTTTGCTGTTACTATCATAAATGTTATGATAGAAACTATGTGCAGCAAAACTGACAAACGGTCATCCCTTTTTAGAGTCCTGTACCCATCATCATCTTTCTGCCCTTGTCCCGTTTTATTTGGGGTCGGCGCATGCACGTTTTTTTTCTTCCATTCTGTCCTGTCACTCGTTATGCTATCGCTAACTCCCTTTTCTTTCATACCACTTCTCTCTTAATCCATTCATTTTTTCTTTGGCCTCCCTCTCCCCCTCTATCCATCCACATGTAAACTCTCGTCCCTCCTTTTAGAGTCCTGTACCCTATGGGTTAAATATGGGACCTAACTGTTACTCGTATCAGTCAGCTGTCCATCTTTTTATTTATTACTAGCTGTACCCCCGCGGCGTCGCTCCGCTCTACCCTACTATACCCTACACTACCCTAATTTTCATTTTTTTTCATAACAACCTTCTCCTCACAATAACAAACACATCAAAAAAAGATTTGCCCAAATTGATCCAGGCGCTGTTGAGTTATGCGCTTACCAACACATTTTGCGATTCATTTTTATATTATAGATTGATAGGCTCGCGTTTGACCACTATCTCACCTGATGGTAAGTGATGATGTGGCCGACGATGGAGCACGCTTGCCTAGAAGTAACCTATTCACTCCTGACTTAAAGACTCTGGCAGGGAATCTCA
This sequence comes from Mythimna lalbum, assembly GCA_949319445.1. Taxonomy (NCBI): domain Eukaryota; kingdom Metazoa; phylum Arthropoda; class Insecta; order Lepidoptera; family Noctuidae; genus Mythimna; species Mythimna lalbum. The sequence goes on along the minus strand of OX439357.1, from coordinate 8,110,762 downwards.
TTCCTTAGCTGTACCCATATAAATGTGTTCCCAACAAGCTTTGATCTGTCAGTTATCAGGCTGTATCTCATGAACTGTGACAGCTGGACCGTTGAAATTTTCACAGGTAATAATAATATATAAAATAAATTTCCAAGCGGAGATCCCATACAACAAATATGTTTCTTTTTTGCCGTTTTTATAGACAATGGTACGGAACCCTTCTTGGCCTATCCACCTATTATTTTCTCTTATCATAAAGATGCATATTTTCTTCCTGCTGTCATCCTATCCATGCTATGAAAAAAAGACAATTCATGTTCAATTGAACATGTCTGAAATAAAAATTATTGCTTCCTGAAGTTGTTAGTGGTTATCGAAGTACTTTATCTTGGGATTAGACGTCAACCTACTTTCCAGCCAGCCCAGCCAGGCGCATTACTTTGTGTAATTTATTTCATCACCACTGCTCTCGAAACGGTGAAGGAAAACATCGCGAGGAAACCGGCATGCCCTAGAATCAAAAATTCGAAGACATGTGACATTCACCAACCCGCACTGGGCCCGCGTGGTGGATTACGGCCCATTCCCTCGCATGAGAGGAAGCCTGAGTGAGAAAATTAAAAAGGTTGATGATGATGAGACGTCTACCTTGAAAACTGGTCCTTAGGTAATGTGCAGAAATAGACAACTCATTTATAGCAGTTTGCCTCTAGAAGTCTAGATAGTTCCGATTACTCGACAGTTACTTGTCTAAATCTGTAGTTAAATAAAATCAATACATAATTAGTTCATTGTGATTCAGTAAAGACATAATTGACTTGATACGCCGATACCGTGAGGTTCAAGGTTACTGGAAAAATTACAAAAGCTCTGCTTGGATTGTATTGATTTCTGCATCCAAACCGTACGGTCCACGATGTAAAATAAGAAACGTTTATTTCAAATAGACCATTGACAGGCACTTTGGAATTGTCAAAATGTCGGTCAGTCAAAAAAGTGAAGCTAAATTGCACGTTCCAAAGCGTAGATCTCTATGGAGAAGAACGTGCAGAAAACCTTATGACATTTTTATATATTTGCAAATATATTCTACTTTTGTAATAAGAATATCATTAAAGACTCAAATAGGTATATTCTAAACGAAATATTTTGCATTTTTTATTGCTAAAAAGCCGCCTAATAATATTAAATCACTAGCTGCTCCCAGCGGCTTCGCCCGCTTGATGGCAGAAAATTATCCCAAGGGAACATATTTCTGGGATAAAAAGTGTCCTATGTCCTATTACAGGACATGGTCTACCCGTGTACCAAGTTCTATCAAAATCGGTTTTGCCATTTAGGCATGAAGACGTAACAAACAAAACAAACACTTTATAATATTAGTAAGGATTCATCATCATATATTTTAGACAGACTATATCTACGAATATTTGTAATTTTGTACCGTTTGAAATCGTGCTCACATTTTCTTGTGCGACGATACCGATACACATAGGTAACCTAAACAAGATGGTTGCGTATTCACAACTGTTGTTATTCAGTTACAAAGCCCTCATTCTTGAAGATACATAACATTATGCATCTGTCATGTAGTGTACCTACATTTAGAAGCTATGTTTGAGGCCTATTTTTAGGTCTCGTGGTGCTACTGAGATATTCAGAACGGAAAAACTTAATCAACCTTACCCGCATCTTTTTTTACTTGAGTAATCATTAAATGACTCCTCCCGCTCTTAGGGGAGCGAGAGGTAGTCTCAGACTTTGAATAAAACCTATCTGTATTCCTTCAGTTGCCTTTTACGTGCTAGGAGCACGGGTTTCCTTTTTAGCAATTCTCCGTTACTCCAACGGACATCAGTCCTGCTGGGGTCCTTCAGTTTTATTGATACCTATCTCTTTGAAATGCACGTGGAACATATAGCGATTCGTCGTCAAATCTGGTTTGATCCTTACCGGGCAGCCGGACGGCGAGCTAGCTCATGCTCTATGTCTGTAAACCCGCATAATAATTAAATCTACAAATGGAATTCGCCAAATCATTCTTCCAGTCAAATCTTTAGCCGATCGCTACTTTCTAATATTCAAACCTCTCCTAATATTGCACTATACGCAAGTCACTGTTAGGATCTTAGACAAAAATGACTTTAAAGATTTATGCTTCCACTTTCTACTGGATCAAAAAGGTCATTATTCTAACTTCATCAACAACTTTAATTCTTTATGTCTAGAACGAATGAATGACTCATTTAAAATACAGTTGTTATTCGTTATAATCTAATAGAACTGTCTCAATGTTCGAAACGTTTTAATAATCCACTTTTTCCAACGGCTTCGCTCGCGTGTTGACAAAAATTAAACCTCAGAAACGTGCTACAATCTAGTCTGTCTACTCATGCGCCAAATGTCGTCCGAAGCCGTTAATTCGTCGAAGCGTAATTGATTAACAGACACACAAACATACAGACTAATATTTATAATATTAGCAGGATTAGTAGGTTGCAAGGTTTCTTTTGTCACATGTTAGATCACAAGGCTTTGACCAGCACTTATTGTATGGCATCGCACGTGACTTGACCAAACGCACAAAGGTGAATGGAGTTTACGTGATCCAGTTATGTTCATACGTATTGCCTTTCATGAGTTTGACCTCGACCGTGAACGCTGTTGGAAGAGAATGGAATTTTATATTTTTGTTTCTAAGATCCAACATGACCAGAACCATGAAGGCTGGTTCGAGGTGGCTCAAGTAAGGCCCCACGCCCACGGCGACTTTTTGTAGCGATGCGCGCGTTCGCATCGATACAGTCGCGATCCTGTAGCGCGTTAGGAGCGCGTTGGCATTTTTTCTATAGCGCTTGCAAATGCGATTAACGCGCGTTAATAGCGATGCTGTTGCGGTGCAGCATCGACTACAGTACTAGACAACTGTACATGTTATAGATAAATTACACCCAGACACAGAACAAACGATCGTGCTCATCACACAAACATTTTTCCCATGTCCTCCAGCTTAGTCAGGGCCACTAACCACTAGACCAACAGGCCAGTTCATTCCAGTCAGTCTGAAAACATATAAGGGAGCCCTCATATCAAAGAGTTTGTATAGACATATTCCAGTCACGCCATAGCCACTCCAGAAAGTAGTCGTTGCGTGGGTAGACCCTATTCAAAATGTACCGATGATCTCTTGAAGGTCGCGGGAATTGTGAACAGCGGAAAGTGTTCCGGTCGTAGTGGCGATGATCGGCGGATACCGTTATCCGTCAGTGGATGTATTTTGGCTAAATGATGACATACGTTGTTTTGAAAGAGTTACGGCCCGTTCTCGACCTTGCGAGCGGTAGCTAAGCGCGGGGCGGCGAGCGGTAAGGAACAATGTATGAAAATGTTTGAAGCACGCCACGAGACGCCCCGCTCGCCGCGCCGCTAAAACCGAAATTGTGACCAGGCCGGCAGGGACGTGTTTGTTGTCTTTGTTCTGCGTTTGAAGTCTCTTGGGTAAATCTTAGCAGTCGATGGCAAAAAGAGATAGTAAATTCTTGGCCTGACCCCCCAGTATTCGGCTACGGAAATGAGTTGCAATTAATCCCTACGCGAACAGCTAACAAGGCACGTGATACAAATTGAAGATTGAAGGGTGACATAGTTCAGCTATAGCAATGTCGTCCGTTGAAGCTGCAATTAGATCCCTACGTGAACAGGAAATACGGCACGTGATACAAAATGGAAGGTGGGACATAGTCTGCAAAGAGACGCCGCGCAAACACTAAAGTTCGGAACCGTCCCAGAACCCCCACCTGTGGAGATTGTCTCTGCAGCGCCCACTTGGTTGCGGAGTCTTTGGTGAATAATGATGATAGACATGATTTTATCGCAAATTGCAGTGAAAAGTAACAGTAAAGAAAGCATAATGGACGACGATTAACTGTGTGAAGTGCAGTTATTATAGCAGCCGAACCGCATGCTTATTTTATTGTCGGCTTTCAGTTACAATGGCTACGCAGAATTCCCGTGATTATCTGCAAGTCATTATTGTGGAAGAGGATGAATCATTACATTTTAAGGTAGCCATACACGCTAGGGTATAGCCCTACAGTGGGATAGTACGTACAGAATTGTATGATGGTTTGAAGGACGACCAGCCAAATGACCGACTGGTATCCTGGGCCTTTGGAAGGGTCCGAAATCAACTCGCAGAAGTGAATTTAAAGGTATCCATTACACGTTAGGGTGTACCTGACAGGTTTGCCTGTACACTTGAGTTTTACAGGTAAACTGGAGCATGTATGTTGCACAACTGTGCAGGTTTCCACACAAGCTTACCTGACAGGTATTAATAACTGTGCAGGCCAACCTGTCAGGTACACCCTAACGTGTATGGCTACCTTTAAATTCACTTCTGCGAGTTGATTTCGGATCCTTTCAAAGGTCCAGGACACCAGTCGATCATTCGGCTGGACGTTCTTCAGACCATCATACAATTTATTTATTTTATTTATTAATTTAAGGACCACCAACAAAGCATACACCATTATACATGCTAAAGATTCAACGTTCTTACATTGTATAGTGTAGCCTTAATTAAAGGCTGCCACGGCATGCATTAAAATAAAATAAAAAATCTGTACGTACTATCCCACTATAGGGCAAACTGAATTGCGTAGAAAGAAAAGAGGGTAACTTTATCTTGAACCAATAATGTCATTACACTAATATTATAAAGGCGAAAGTTTGTATGTATGTGTGTTTGTTACTCCTTCACGCTCAAACTACTTCACCAAATTGGATGAAATTTAGTACATGAGTAGACTTTTTATACCGGTAAAATAAATTTGTGCAAAACCACATGCAAAATTTTGTAATAACTAATCAAAATACTTGACCGAAAGTTAACCAAACCTCAATTATTGAGAATTTAAAACAATCGCTGATCAAACTTGTTCTCATTTGATAACATAAATAAAAAATGCCGATCGATGTTAACTTTTCATTGTTTGTGCGTCACCGGTCGACACATAACAACATATACAACTAAAGGGGCATCGACCGATAAATATTTTCACGGAACCCTACAGTCACGCTATCGAACTTACTGTTTTCGAAGGGCTGAAGTTTGTACTCATGCTTATTACTGAGGTGTTGGTCAATAATTTCTATTAATGAGTTAGTGTGAACGGACTTGACATGACTTGTTTCCACCATCACCTTTTGGGCCATGGGCGATCCGAAAGGGAAACACGGGATCTTTTAACGATAGGTAAAAGAGTAACATAGGTGTGATTTTAGTCATTAAAAATCTGATTAGCCAGTCATTCGATGATTTCCCACCTTAAAAAATACCATCGCGTTTCTATCATCGGTCATCCCGACTTAAGGCGAGTGTCCACCCTTTTATTGTTGACACCGCTACGGTCCAGGCTAAGCGTTTTCGCCTCATCGTTTATACCGCGTACATCGAAGGACTGGAAGATATTGTCTGCTGCGATCTTTCCGTCCAATTATACTAATTTACATAAGTGTCTTCAAAGTGCTTTATATAGACTAGTGCGCTTCACCATCAACGATTGATATGGTCGCAGTCAAGCACTAGAACATATGATTTAAAAAAAAGGTTAGATAAAAACATCTGACCTTTTTTTCAATTTCAATTAAGAATAGACAGATAGAAAAGAAAACTATTGTTTATCCTAATGTTTTTAGTAATAGTTTGTCACTGGGTACAATGGCGTTCTTGTCGCTGATAGCAAATAGGTATCTAATAGTTATTGATTTATTTTTAAACTACGACGGTAATCTAGGATAATGAAAGGATAAGGTGGTTAATCTTTTGCGTAGGCTTTCAAAGTCGTTTGAAAGAAAGCTGCTATTGTTGAATTAATCGATTTGTATCAGGCTGAGCCCACAAATGCTGACTCAAAGAATGCCTTGGGATTATTTATGTGACATGTATAGTTCTATCTCTATGAGTATGTATACATATATTATTATAGGTAGTTGACATTTTATGCAAATCAGAACTTCAGGTAGTGCTATTTATTGTTTTCCTGATTAACCGGTCTGCTAAGACAGGGTCAATCTATACTAATAATATTATAAAGAGGTAAAGGACTTATTTTAATTAATTTTTTTCTGTTAAATGTGATTTATTATACACAGTTTAAACTGAAAGCCGACTCAAACACAGTTGGAACAAGCTTTTAATGAAAATATTTTTACTATATAATTAATACTCATCAAGACGTATCATACGAGCCAAAACTCGATGGGGTTGTGTCATTTAAGTACCACGTTCCTATAGCCACCTTTAAGTTTCATCATCAGATCAGCTCCATGTCATAATAATTTTGCATTGTCATCTGATTTACACGTGCATGCAACATTTCAGCTCAATCTGTAACCGAGAAGTGGGTCAAATTTAATTAGCAAGATTTGATTACAGACAAACATCGGGACAGGTGAAACTAAATAAAAGCTTTTAAAAATGCTATGGAGATGATGATGTTTATAATAATATTTTATTTTGATATAACCGATGCGGTTCAGAAGCGCGCTTTGTATGACTTAGAGTCATTGACATAAAGTTCAAAATGCAATGACTACGGGTACTAGACACTTTCTTTTTATGTTGCAGGACTGGAAGCTGCGCTGGTGTTCGTGGAGAACTGCGGGCATGCCGGCAAGACGACCGGCGAGGTGATGTCTGGCATCGTCGCCAAGTGCATCGCCGCGCCCAGGACCAAGACTAAAGATCTTGCGCTACAAGTAAGTTGTTATACTTTGAAGATCAACTTATGATAGCATAGTTTAGTACATTATTTAGTATGTTGGAGAAGACAGCCTCTCATCTGCTCTCAATCTGTTCAATGGTCGCTGGAAACGACAAAGTATTTCGCAAAACCAGTACCCCTAGCCAAGTTGCTAATCTGCAATCGTTAACGCTAGTAAAAAGCTTCAAATGTACGGGAATGACGTCATCTCAACGCTCAGTAACGTGATTAGAACAAAAGAATTGGGGGCGTGGTCAACTCGAAGCGTTCGACGCAAATGAAACGGTTTTACCTTTGCTTGGGGGGCTGGTTACCAGCCGTGGGATTGACAGTTACACAAAGGCGTTGTTGGCCTTCTTTGTGGGGTTCGGATGAATCGAATGACCTACTTATCCCTCTCGTACGGAAAATATGAACTTAGTCATGCACTTGCAAACGCTAGCCCGATATATATACATATCCCTACTATCCCTACTAATATTATAAATGCGAAAGTAACTCTGTCTGTCTGTTACGCTTTCACGCAAAAACTACTGAACGGATTTAGATCAAATTTGGTAGGTAGGTAGGTAGAAGAGACACTGGAATAACACATAGGCTGCCTATAATTCCACTGCTGAGCACGGGTCTCTGCCCGCGCGATATAAACTGTAGTCCACGCGGGCGAAGCCGCGGGCGGAAAGCTAGTACATAGGTACATATATTAGCTTACCGCTATGTAATTGCGTTAGGCTTATTTAAGACTTCAATAGGCTTTTGCAACTCGCGTGGGTCTAAGGTAAGCTATCTTCGAATGTCTCCGGCAACGCCTACACTGAACTGGTGGGCCGTAAGATGTAACTTGATAAGCTGTTTTACAAGAAACAGTCCTGATATTATTTTTATTGTACTTTATCATAAGTAATAGGAGTGAGATCAGTGGTCGCCGAGTGGTAACGGCCCCGACTTACAAGTTGTAGGTCGCCGGTTCAAACCCACCTAGGCGCATAACTTGTGTGATTTATTTTATCACCACTGCTCTCAAAACGGTGAAGGAAAACATCGTGAGGAAACGGACATGTCCTAGAACCAAAAATTCGAAGACATGTGACATCCACCAACCCGCACTGGGCCCGCGTAGTGCATTATGGCCCATTCCCTCTCCTAGAGAGAAGGCCTGAGTCCCAACAGTGGGTACATTATAAGGCCGACTATGCTATGCCAATAGGAGTGTTCCGAAAAGGTGGTGTACCTGTTTTGTGAAAGTAGTCAAAGAAAGTTTTCCAATAAACCTTTACTCAGTCACTCGTGCGTATTAAAAGAAATCGGAGTACCTACAATGTCTGACCACAATTTAACAGTCATAATTTCAATTTCTTACAATTTAATATAATTTTATCACTAGCTGTTGCTAGCGGCTTCGTCCGCGTGGTATTAGAAAATCTTTCCAAGGGAATATACGCCCGTGATAAAAAGTATCCTCTGTGCTATTCCTAGACATGGTCTACCCGTGTACCAAGTTTCATCGAAACTAGTTTTTCCTAGCAGCTTCTCTAACGTGATAGTGGAAAATTATCCTAACGGAATATACTCCCGGGTTAAAAAGTATCCTATGTGCTATTCCAGGACATGGTCTCCTCGTCTACCAATTTCCAGCGAACCTAGCTACTGCTAGAGGCTTCACTCGCGTGATAATAGAAAATTATCCTAAGGAAACACTTCTGGGATAAAAAATATCCTGTGCTATTCCAGGAGAGTAACCATGAAGTATAGTAACTTGCCGGTGCTTCTCAATAGGAAATGACCAATTGGAACCGTGCACTAGTTTCTGATATTTTATAAGTGCCCATGTAGGCCTATGTGAGTTGAGGACATGGTCTACCCGTGTACAAATTATTTTCGAAATCCGCTCAGCAGTTCGAGCGTAAATAAGTAACAAACATACAAACACAAACTTTCGGTCTCAATATGATTGCTGTAGTCTGTGACCTGGTTTGGCACAAAACAATCAGCAACCCGGTCTCTCCAGTGAATTATTACAAGTCATTGGCCTGCCACTTTTTTACGAATCGCTTTTGTGCAAAAAACGGTTTTTATGTACATCATATGAGTGTAACTACTTGAATTGTAAGTGACCGCAATCAAAACAAAAACGGTACTTTTAGAGATAATGATTTCCATATGTGTTCGACCCGTTTTTTTTACATGAACGCTACAAATTTTTATAAGCTTAGTCATCAAATGGTCCCAAATCTATACTAATAAATATTATAAAAAGAAAAGATTTGTATTTTTGTTTACAATTAATAAACTCAAAAATTACAGAATCGATTTTTAAAATTCTTTCACCAGTAAAATGTTACTTTATCACTGAGTGACATAGACATACATTTTCTACTATCACGCGGGTGAAACCGCTGGCAGAAGCTAGTTATCCAGAGAGTGTGTACACACAAACACTTGAAAACAAAAACAACAAACACAAAGAAGAGTACAAAGCTGCTGTTTGTTTCAAGATAAATTTCTTCCGGCAGACATGCGACAGGAGAGTTCGATAACTATGCATTTATAAATCTATCTAGGTGCAATTACTTTACTAATAATCTTAAAAAAAAGAGAATTGAGAAACTTAATATGAGCGTAAATACTACTGTATTTTTTTATTCTTTTGTAAATTTAGGGACTTTTGGTTACAGTAAGACCACGCCAGCCCTATCGTAACAATATTACTGTATGTGAGTGCATTAAGACTTAGTATGAGCGTATTTATTTTTTTCTTCGTTTATGCATTTGTACGCGGTAGGTACGCGAGTAAACGCGTGCGGGGCAATCCCGCATACGTGATAAAAACCGCACGTTACTAAAAACACCCTAAAACTAGATTATTACCAACACAAAACTAAACTGATGATATCAATTCTACTCTTTACAGGTAACCCTAATGTACATAGAAATAGAGAAACACGAGATAGTAGAAGAAGAACTAATCAAAGGCATGGAGCAGAAGAACCCTAAGGTGGTAGCAGCGTGCGTGTCCGCCCTGCACACGTCACTGAAACAGTTTGGTAACAAAGTGATCGCCATCAAGCCGATGGTCAAGAAGATCCCGATACTGTTGTCTGACAGAGATAAGGGGGTGAGGGATGAAATGAAGGCCCTTGTTGTTGAGATGCACAGGTAATTTATCTTTATATTACTGTAATATTTATTGGTCTATTCTTAATTTCGATTATGGATGGATTGGTGATCACAGCTAATTCTTTATTATCCTGTGTTAATTTTTATACAGTAGTAGCTGTACCTCCGCGGCTTCACTCCCGCTTTACCATATTCTACCCTACTCTACCCTACCCTACTCTATTCTACCTTACTCTACCCTACCCTACTCTACCCTACTCTACTCTACTCTACTCTACTCTACTCTACTCTACTCTACTCTACTCTACTCTACTCTACTCTACTCTACTCTACTCTACTCTACTCTACTCTACTCTACCCTACCCTACCCTACCCTACCCTACACTACACTACCCTACACTACCATGCACTACCCTACACTACCCAATTTTTTTTTCCATAACAACCTTCTCACCTTAACAAACACAACAAGAAAAGAATTAGCGAAATCGGTCCAGCGGTTCACGCGTGATTGCGTGACCAAGGGAAATAGGGATTCATTTTTATATATATAGATTTTATATACACCGAATAACACTATATGGAGTCGTTTTTTTTAAACAATATCAAAATTGGTTATTAAATGAAGCTTTTCAAATATTGGTATGAGGAAAAGATTACATTTACATTACGCTATCTCTTTTCAACGCGCGTAACCACATAATGCATCCTTATTCTGGTAATTTATAGATTCCCTTTTAAAATTCTTGGTATTTGTGATTTTGGATACTGTTACTTTTGATAAAATAAATAGTCTCAACTAGTTATCATATTCAAAAAATTCTTCCTATTTGCGGTTTTGGATAATCTATACTAATATTATAAAGAGGTAAAATTTGTAAGTTTGTAAGTTTGTAAGTTTGTATGTAGGGGGTAATCTCTGGAACTAATAATCCAATTCTAAATTTTTTTTTTACTGGCAGAAAGCTACATTATTCCTGAGTGCTATAGGCTATAAATTGTTTCTATAGCATGTATATTAACCGAGCTATCACAACTTTTGTCTGGCAAGTCGGAAAAAAATACCTCATAAAATAGAATTATTTGCGTGCGCTGCCTAAACAGTTGCTTAAAATTAAAAACAATGTGTGGCTACCTGGTTCGTCTTAATTATTTCTACAAAAAAGTCCGCGGTACCATATCTCTATCTTTTATATTTCATCTTTTATACTTCTTTTATTGCAATAAAAATAATTTTTTTCGGCATACTTACGTTTGGTTGATTATTTGAGCAACAAAATATTAATTCTTATGACAATAAATTATTTCAGTATCACAAGAACATTATACAGATAAGATTTGCCATTTACAGCATAGCAATTGGTCATACAGTTTCGAAGATAATATAAAATTACTAAAACGCAAAATGCCCCTAGCGTAACTTTCATTGTGCAGACGTTTTACCTATTTTTTTTTTTATGGTGGGCAAAAATCATCTTATGACAACCCCCGCCCTTGGGTGGAGCGAGAGATAGTGTCAGACTCTTACTGACTAAAAACCCACCCCGTTCCTTCTAGCCTTCAAACCAGGGCACGAGTTCCCTTTCGGATAACCCTGGACCCGGTAGGCTTCGACCCAGCTGGGCCTCTGCTGTTGCTGACAACTTCTTGAGGCGCGCGGGAACAGTGCGCGCCGTCGACGTCTTGGGCTCGGTCCATTACCGGACGATCGGACAGCAAGCTACCCATGGCTCGCCGTCCGCGAGCCCGCATCTACGGTGGCCGGAAATCGGGATCGGAATCCCGGCGGCGGCGGCGGGGGCGCCGTTGCCTGATGCGGTCTGCCTCCGCCTTTGCTAGCATTACTGCTTCGCAGAAGGAGGCGACCGCCTACCATTCCTCCTCGCTAAGGACAATGGCCTCAACCAGAGCCCGCCGCGAGAGGTGTCCGCCGCCGATCGCCCCCACGAGGGCACGGCGATGCTCTGCCCAGGCAGGGCACACCTCGACTGTGTGCTCCACCGTGTCCTCCGGGCGTTCCGCACAGTGGCGACACTCGGGCGTCTCTTCCGCTTTAATTCGGTGCAGGAACCTCCCGAACTTGCCATGTTCGGTGAGGACCTGTGTCATGCGGAAGGTAAGGACGCCGTGAGGCCTTTCCAGCCACGCCTCAAAGAGGGGACTTACCGCCATAATTGTGGCGTGCCCAACGTTTCACCTTTTTGCCCATAGATGGCGTTCTGCAATTACGTAATTTTTCTGAATCGCGGTGTTAAGACTTTCTGTGGATTGATGACCCTCTCGAATTATTATGCCCACGTTGTCGTTAGTTGGAGTTCTTCTGTCAGTTGCTTATTGGTTTCGGTTGTTTCGTTCGTATGGTTGTTGTTGTTGATAGATACCTCATAATCGAAAATATCGAAATTTCGTTGTACGTTTTTGTATGTTCGTAGTTTCGTACTTCACAACAAGAACAAGAGCCGCTCGAGTACGCCGTACGGAAGAATCTGCCCCTGAAAATGAGCAGCGCCTCTCGAGAAATAGAGAATATATTTCGCAAGCACGCGCTAGAGAATCTAGCTCCGAGCGCTCACAGCGCCTCGCTAGCCAAAATGTGAGGACATCGCGGGCCCGTGCTCGAGGAACTAGCGCTGAACGTGCGCACCGTCTATCTGAGTTAAGGCAGCATGTCTCTGAGACAAGGGATAGGGAGACAAGCGCTACACGCTCGCGGCGGCTTGGTAGGCAAAATGTCATAACATCGCAGGCCCGTGCTCGGGAATCTAGCGCTGAACGTGCGCAGCGTCTATCTCATTTAAGGCAGCATGTCTCTGAGACAAGGGATAGGGAGACTAGCGCTGAGCGCTCGCAGCGGCTCGCTAGGCAAAATGCTATAACATCACAGGCCCATGCTCAGGAATCTAGCGCTGAACGTGCGCATCGTCTAATCGAGTGTAATCTTATTTTAAAACAAGAAATTTTCCGCGGACGAAGTCGCGGGCAGAAGCTAGTGTTTAATAAATGATACAAGTTATAAAAAAATGCGTTTGGGTAGTTGTACCCAATTGTTATTTTAGATGTAGCCATTATGCATGGCAATAGTGATCTGATTGAGTTCATTTATTAACAATTCTTAATTTAAATTGTAAATTATTTAAGTTAGTTGAATATGTATCATTTTCGATTAGTAATATTGTTTCGGTCTTTTCCTGTACAGAAATATTATAATAAGAGCAATCCAAAAGTAGTAGGCGATAATATTTAACAACTATAAAGCTTGCTATAAAATCAAATATCAACTAGCATTAACATAATCTTTGTGCTAGATGTCTATACCTGATTGACCCAGTTCATCTTATAAAGATGTAAGAGCGAGTGTTTATAACAGTACCTTATTTGGCGGTACGATGATGAAGCACCTTCTATATATTTATTGGGAACTCATAATAACATTCTTGTTTAGGTATTTTCTGAGTCATAGGGGTAAAATCTACAAATCCGTGATAAGACCTGTAAGGGTGTTTTTAATATCGGGCGGTTTTGTTCACGCATGCGCGATTGCCGGAACGCGTAACCCCTGCAAATGTCATTTTCATAGAAGTATTTATTGTAATACGTGGAATACTTCGCGTGATGCGGGTTGTGATCCCGGACAGCCCCGCATGCGGTGCAATCCATTGGAGGGTGCAGGGTCATGTGAAGAGGATGGATGAAAGTAATGTTAAAAAGAGTGAGAGGAGTGATATGACAGAATGGAAGAAAAACACGTGTTGTGCTGACCTCAATTAATACGGGACAAGAGTTGGAAGCTGAGGATTACAAAACAACTAAATAGAAGAATGTTATTGCCATTACATAAAACTAAGTGCCTTAAATTATTAGGAAGGCTATAGAATATCTTTTTTTAATGTGAGAAATTATCAAAAAACTTCTCTCACAAGCGGTGGAACTGAAGAGAGTGTCAGACTTTTACTGACTGTATCCAAAGTGTTCATTCAGTTGCCCTTTACTGCGAGGACTACAGACACTTCTCTAAACAATCCGCAACCCTAGCAGGCGTCGGCCCTAACTGGCTCCTAGAAATAAACTTAGATCTCGGCCTCATTGGACTACTTCATCATCATTTCAGCCCAAAGACGTCCACTGTTAGACTTAGGCCTTCCCCAAGAGTCGCTACAACGACTGATCCTGTGCGTCTTGCATCCACTCTCGCGACTCTCACCAGGTCGTCGGTCCACCTTGGACTACTATTGGGACTACTGTTGTTGTTGGGACTATATACTTTTACCGTACGCAAAATACGCGCATTAGTCGTGGAGTTGCGGATACCAGCCCGTTTTACCTACCTAACCATCAATCACCAACATTCCACAGATGGATAGGAGCAGCCATAGAACCTCACATAGCATCTCTTCAGGCAGTAATACAACAGGAACTAAGAGAAGCGTTCAGTACTGGTGGTGGAGTCGCTCAACCAACAAGATACCTGAGGTCTCAGCAGAACAGAGTGAGAGATACTCCGGCTGCTGACTGCGCTGATGGTAAGTACATCGGTTTAGGAGTCGACTATTTTGGTTCCAGCCCAGAAGTATAAGATTTTATATCTTCTAAGCTGGATAATGTAATGAGAAGCTAGTTTTTCCCGTTTTGAAAAAAAAAGAATTCAAAACGGGACAAAACCCTTTAAAATCATCGAATAACTTCTCCCGCTCTAAGTGAAGGGAGAGAGTGCTGTACTTTTGCTAAATAAAACTCGCTTGTGTTCCTTCAGAACTGCAAAGATTCTTTCGTATAATCCTGTAGCCCTGGTTAAGATGAAACTAACCCCTGGTTTCTGGAATAGAAAACTAAGGTTTTGAATGCTTTTGTATTTTTTAATGCCCCGTTAAAAAAGGGATGCAAGGATTTCATCTTTTAATCTGTCAAGTAATCGTGACCGTGGCGTGTTTGACACATTTTACTTTGCCCTGTATACATGACTTATGCGCTCATGAGGCTAAGTAATACAAAAGGCTAAACAGGCTGGGTCCATGGGCAAAAAATGCTATCAAACTATCAGGAAAACATGTGTACGAACTGAGTCATCGCTCTTCATAAAACAGTATAAATGTTTTCAGGTGCAACAGAAGACGACGACGCCGAAACAGGCGGAGGAGACTCAGGCGAAATGGACCCTTACGATCTAATGGATCCAGTAGAGATCTTATCCAAGCTGCCTAAAGACTTCTATGACAAGCTGGAAGCTAAGAAGTGGCAGGAAAGGAAGGAGGCACTCGATGCCTTGGATAACTTGTTGAAGACGGCGCCCAGGCTTGAGCCGGGAGACTATGCCGATTTGGTTAGGGCTTTGAAAAAGGTAAATATAAAAATGATAAGTAGGTATATTATAATTTTTCGATTAACTTGGCTTAGAATCTTTACAATGATTTTTATCTATGGTCGACAAAAGATGCCCAGAACTGCTCAGGAGCTCTTCATCTGCATGCATCAATTAATTTACTATCAATTTATCAAAGAACAACCTGACATAAGGTTCAATTTAGCATTTTCGAGTTCTAATGGCGACGCTAACGATATGTGTACATTTTAGGTAGACTTTGTTACTTGAAACATTGATAGTGGTTATCGTTGAGACTAATACTAGATTTAGACCCTAGACCTAGACTAACATTATGCTGATTGTAAATTATACTATTCATAATCAGCCTTTAATGTTCCCACTGCTGGGACTCAGGCCTCCTCCTTTGAAGAGTTAATGGGCCATAATCAACCACGCTAGCCCAGTGCGGGTTGATGAATGTCACATGTCATCGAATTTTTAGTTCTACGACAGGCAGGTTTCCTCACGATGTTTTCCTTCACCGTTTTGAGAGCAGTGGTGATCAAATAAATCCCACAACCTACAATTAGTAAGTCAGGGCCGTTACAACTCAGCCAACACAGCTTTATAAACTATACTATACACAAATCAACAAACCTCACCCATACATTCTTGTTCCAGGTGATATCAAAAGACACGAACGTAATGCTGGTGGCACTCGGCGGTCGCCTCCTCGGGCAGGTGGCCACGGGTCTCCGCAACAAGTTCTCTCCGTACGCCTGCGCGTGCGTGCAGGCCATACTGGAGAAGTTCAAAGAGAAGAAGACTAATGTCGTGACGGCGTTGAGAGAGGCCATCGATGCTATTTATCCTTGTGTGAGTATGTTTGCTTTGCGATTTGTGAATATACTTCGTTCATTTTGAAGCGGGCTACAGACTGTTATAATGTTACACGCTATACCCTATTCGCGTTAAGATAATGTTACGCCGATAAAATTTCAACACGTCATATCTCCAACAAATTAAAGAGTAGCAACGAATAATTAAAACGCATTACTGTTCGAAAGCTCTAGAACCAAAGTACCTACCTAGCCTGGCAAGATCTGGAACATTCCGTCTTAAGTACTTGTTGTACCTAGTATTTAGTAGGTATGTAATCTGTAGGTATCCGTAGGTGGATAAGGGAAATGGTACTTTCCGACATTCACAATAGAGTCGAAATTCGCGTGAGTGACTCGCGAAGGACAAAGCAATAAAATTGATTTATGGCCCCGCGACGCGACTCTATTGTTCTGGAACTATCCCGAGACGTCAGTACCTAGAATTTTCTTTGTTACGCGTATAAATACGAGCCCCCGAACGGAAGTGAGTCAGTTTTGATTTCGACTGCGAACGAGAGCGATCTACCTAAGTGTGCGAAGTGATTTTATCTAACGACCGAGGCGATAGTATAACGGAACTCTAGTGCTAACTGTGATTTGGATTATTGTTGACTGGACTAATTACTGATTGTTTGTGGTAAATAAAGTTCTTTATTGGTAAATTGGCATTTAATTACCTACGTACGTAACAACTGGTGTCAGAAGTGGAATGCCGTTACCACAGAAGGACGACGAACAGCGACCACGAACAAGGAGGCAAGCAGAGATGGATGCTGCGCGTCATCGTATGGAGGAGGAAGATCAGGTTGGTATGGGAGCAACGGCAGCTGCTGAGGTGCCAACGGGACCATCCTCGGAATTGAACCTCGCGGCGGTGTTGGCCGCTATGCAAGCTAGTATGGAGGCCAACCAGCGTAAGCTTCAGGACCTAATCGCGGCTAATCAAGAAGCTGCCCACCGCGAACAAGAGGCTAACCAGCGTAAGCTTCAGGACCTAATCGCAGCTAACCAGGAAGAAGCTCGCCGCGAACAGGAAGCCGCTCGCCGCGAACAGGAAGCCGCTCGCCGCGAACAGGAAGCCGCTCGTCGCGATCAAGAGGCTAAGCAGAACCTGATCCTCGATAAAATCGACCACGGCCTCGTCACGTTGGGCGAGAAGGTAAAGAATCTTACCTTAGAGGTCAAGGAGGTTTCCGCCCGAGCTGATAGCCTCGAAACAAGAATTGATGGCCATGAAGATCGACTGCTGGACATCAATAAAAAAATTGTCAAGCTCGAAGCACGCGAACCCATAGCTGTTGGCTCACCATCGCATACCCACTGTGCATCAGTCGCAAAATTTGATGTGCCGCGTTTTGACGGCACGTCTTCCTGGACGGCATTCAAATACCAATTTGAAACATTGGTTAAGACTAACCGCTGGGATGATGAGCAGTCTTTCGCGGCATTAACTTTGGCTCTACGAGGGGACGCTCTGCTGGTCCTAGAGAACCTTCCTCCGGACGGCAGGACATTGGAGCGTCTCATGGAGGGACTGGACACTCGCTACGGTGACAAGCACCTCGAGCATGTTTTCCGTGCGCAACTTCGCGAAAGAACGCAGAGGTCCAACGAGAGCCTGCAGCAGTGGGGAGTCGAAGTTGAACGGCTGGTCCGGCGTGCATACATGTCGATGACATCAGAGACGGTGGAAGTATATCTGGTGCAAGCATTCATCGACGGTCTACGGGATCCAGAAGTCAGGGCTACGGTGCGACTCGGACACCACCAAACTTTAAAGAGTGCGATGGCACACGCTTTGGAAGTGGAAGCCGTCCGACAAGATTCTCGCACGCATAGAGTTCGAGAAGTAGTGGTCTCGCCTACAACGCAGCCACGACACCGAGAAGTAGTGGCTTCTTCCACGACAAAGTCCCGCTATATTCCGACGTGCTACGGATGTGGGGAAAAAGGGCACATTCGTACCGATTGCCCCAAGAGAAAGAGGGGAAGTGTGGACTCCGGAACTCAAGTTAACGAGGAGTCGTTAAACTAAAAGTCGCCAGGGCCGCGGGGCGGGTGCTGGCTGGTCAACTGAAGGCCCCAACCATCACCATCAATCAAGTTCACGACGGAAATAGTTTGATCGTCGAAGGGACGTTGAATCATAGTGCTTGCAATTTTACCGTTGACACCGGGGCGTCGCGAACTATTGTAAGACCTGAGTTGCTGAAACGAACCATCTCGTGGCAAAGAAAGTTTCCATCCTGCCGACTTCAGACAGCAACCGGTCAGCCAGTCTCCGTCCTCGGTGACACAGTAATCGAGTTTAAAATCGGTGATCAAGTGTACACCCAGTCTGTGTTAATAGCGAATATTACCGACGATTGCATACTGGGTCTAGATTTCTTGCGGAACAATCGATGTATCCTGGACATCGATCGGGGAGTATTGAAATTCCCAGACCAGGAAGTCTTCCTGCGAGGAAATAACTCATGCAACCTGTATTGTTTAAAGAATGTTACACTGGCTCCAAGAACAGAAACCTTAGTCGAAGTAAAATTTCCTAAGAAAATTAGGCAACGAAGATGTGTTTTGGTTGAGGATACTGGCCGGTACCCGGAGCTCATCACCGCGAGGACATTAATTATGACGAAAGGAAAATCCAAGGTAAGGATTGTGAACCTTGGGAAAGAAGAGGTCCAACTGAAGAAAAACAGTGTTGTTGGGAGATGTGAAGAAGTAAAGTATCTCCGCCAAATCAATACATCTTCAGTGAAGCCAGACGCAATAAAAGGTGAACCTGATTACATCCAGCAACTTCTGGAAAATTCTAAGAGCAATTTATCGGCTTCGGAACTACAGCAAGCCAGGGAATTTCTGCTACGGTTTCGAGATATTTTTGCAACGGGCAAAGACTGCGGAAGAACAGGTCTCGTCAGGCATGAGATAGATACAGGTGATGCTAGACCAATTAAACAGAGACCACGCCGTATACCCTGGGCTAAGGAAACTGAGGTAGCAGAAATGGTAAAGGATATGGCTGATAGCGGAATAATTGAGCCTTCTACGAGCCCATGGTCTTCTCCAGTCGTTCTGGTGAAGAAGAAGGACGGCAGTACAAGATTCTGTGTTGACTACAGAATGCTGAATAATGTGACGAAGAAGGACAGTTATCCATTGCCGCGGATAGACGATACGCTGGATATGCTCAGTGGTATGAAGTGGTTTTCTACCATTGATTTGAAAAGTGGCTACTGGCAAGTGGAGATCAGCGAGAAAGATAAAGAAAAGACAGCGTTCAGTACTGGCATTGGCAACGGCCTGTGGCAATTTAACGTAATGCCTTTTGGGTTGTGCAATGCTCCAGCGACATTTGAACGCCTCATGGAGAGAGTCATGGTGGGCCTTCTTGGTGACGTCTGTCTGGTTTATTTGGATGACGTCATTATAATGGGTCGCACTTTTAAGGAAAACCTAAGGAACATGGAGAAAGTGTTCACCAGGATACGAGGGGCTAACCTAAAACTAAGCCCGAAAAAGTGTGCCCTGTTCAAGAAGGAGGTCAGCTACTTGGGACATGTAATTTCCGCTGATGGAGTGAGAACCGACCCTGAGAAGATAAAGGCCGTCCAACAGTGGCCGGTTCCTAAGAACAAAACGGAAGTGCGTGCATTTCTCGGGCTGTGCACATACTACAGACGGTTTGTTATGAGTTTTTCGGACATTGCAAAACCGTTACACCAGCTGACTGAAGAAAAACGAGATTTTATCTGGGACAAGAACTGTGAGTCAGCATTCAACGAGCTAAAGCAACGGCTATGTGAAGCGCCTATACTGGGGTATCCGAGCAGAGACGGAAGATTTGTCGTTGATACCGATGCCAGCAACACGGGAATTGGAGGAGTGTTGTCACAGGTGCAAAGTGACAGACAGGTCGTGATCGCTTACTTCAGTAAGGCACTTTCAAAGCCAGAACGGAACTACTGCGTGACTCGACGAGAACTGCTGGCTGTGGTAAAGACCTTGCAGCATTTCCACAAGTACCTCATAGGAAGGCAGTTTACGTTAAGGACGGATCACGCTGCATTGAAATGGCTCCTACAATTTAAAAACCCTGAAGGCCAAGTCGCAAGATGGCTCGAGCAGCTGCAGGAGTTCAACTTTGTGACGGAACATCGCAGTGGAAAAGGGCATAATAATGCTGACGCCTTGTCGCGACGTCCGTGCAATGAGGACTGTAGACACTGCCAACAGAATGAAGCCCGAGAACACGTGAATTTAATTAGGACTGAAGGCAACTTCAAGAAGTCCCAGGAAGAAGATGACGATATCCGACCTATACTGGACTGGAAGCGTAACGGAACTAGGCCTCAGTGGAGTGAAGTATCGTCACATAGTCCCGTCACAAAGAGCTACTGGGCACAGTGGGACAGTTTAGTCCTAGAAAATGATGTGCTTTGTAGGAAATGGGAATCGAACGATGGCAAGGAGGTGACCACACAAGTGATAGTACCACGATGTGAAGTGGTCCCCCTGTTACAAGAGATACACGATGGTGCTTCTGGAGGACACCTGGGAATTAAGAAAACTCTACTGAAAGTGAGACAGCGGTATTACTGGCTCAATTGTAGAGATGACATAGAGCAATGGTGTCGGAAATGTACAGCGTGCGCATCTGTGAAAGGACCACAGACTAGAAGCAGGGGCAGGCTTCAGCTGTACAATGTGGGAGCCCCCTGGGAACGCATTGCCATCGACGTCGCTGGACCTTTCCCAGTTACGGATGACGGAAACAAGTACATAGTGGTGATTCAGGACTACTTCACAAAGTGGCCCGAAGTCTTCGCCATACCCAATCAGGAAGCGACGACAGTGGCGAAGAAGGTGGTCGAGGATGTAGTATGTCGGTATGGCGCACCTTTGGAAATCCATTCCGATCAAGGCCGTAACTTCGAATCTGCGCTGTTCCAGGAAATGTGTACTCTTCTGGGAATTTATAAGACACGCACAACACCTGCGCATCCTCAGTCGGACGGAATGGTGGAAAGGTTTAACCAAACCCTGGAGAATCATCTGGCTAAGGTTGTCGATGACCATCAGAAAGACTGGGACCGGTATATTCCACTATTTCTGATGTCGTACCGATCGGCAGTGCATGATAGCACGGGACATACCCCAGCAAGAGTGAATTTCGGCAGGGAAATGAGACTTCCAGTCGATGCCATAACTGGCGTGCCACCTGACAAGACTAAGCCAGTTACGGACTACGTAAGTGATCTTCAAGATCAATTGGACGAAGTGCATAAACGGGTACGTGAGAATAGCATGAACACCAGCGTTAAAATGAAAACGAGATACGACCGTAATGCCAACGCCCAGGGATTTGAGGAAGGTGCACTGGTTTGGCTCCACAACCCGCTTCGACGAAAAGGGAAGTCGCCGAAACTTCAAGCTCGATGGGAGGGACCTTACACCGTACTAAAAAGGATCAACGATGTAACCTACCGCATCAAGAAAGGGTTAAGAGGGAAGCCTAAGGTTGTCCATGTGGACAGATTGGCGCCGTATCACGGATCTAATAATGGTCGGGACGAGCATGACTAAGAGGGGGGCACTGTTACGCCGATAAAATTTCAACACGTCATATCTCCAACAAATTAAAGAGTAGCAACGAATAATTAAAACGCATTACTGTTCGAAAGCTCTAGAACCAAAGTACCTACCTAGCCTGGCAAGATCTGGAACATTCCGTCTTAAGTACTTGTTGTACCTAGTATTTAGTAGGTATGTAATCTGTAGGTATCCGTAGGTGGATAAGGGAAATGGTACTTTCCGACATTCACAATAGAGTCGAAATTCGCGTGAGTGACTCGCGAAGGACAAAGCAATAAAATTGATTTATGGCCCCGCGACGCGACTCTATTGTTCTGGAACTATCCCGAGACGTCAGTACCTAGAATTTTCTTTGTTACGCGTATAAATACGAGCCCCCGAACGGAAGTGAGTCAGTGTGTGGCAATATGCCACAAAGTAAACATAGTGCTCGCAGCTCACTGGGGAGCCCAGAGGACCCCAGACAGCCGAAACCGACCGGGCCTATGGGAGAGCGGACGCTGTCGCTCCCACATATTGGGGGTTTGACGCCCGACTCCCAGGCAACGGGAGGTGCGGAGAGGGAAGAGGCCGCTGCCGGCCCGCCGACGCCATCGCCGACTGCGCGCGTTTCGGCGGGAGCGTCGTCGAGCAGACAGCCGGCGGTCCCAATCCGCCCATCATCCTTCCGCCCCGTGCCAATCCAGGCCCCGGGGCCCGCTCTTAAGGTGAGTAGTCGCCAATCAGCTACAACCATTAGACCAACCACCCCTATGGTGCGCGCAAATGCACCAGGAGGTACAACAACTGTGCGTAGTGCCGCGCCAGCAGGCCCAATGCGCACCCAAGTGACTCCCGCGCCGACCGTGCGCTCCGCAGCACCGCGCGCAAATACGCACGAGAGCGCCACCAGCGCCGCACCAGCTTCCACTCCGGCTCCTCCGGGTGCCACTTCGGCTCCTCCAGGTGCCACTCCGGCTCCTTCAGGTGCCACCACGGCCCCTTCAGGTGCCGCCCCTGCGCCTTCAGGTGCCACCGCCACCATGCGGGGGCAAGCGAAGTGCCCTCCAACCGCAGCCGCGGCAGGGCCTCGCCGCACCGCATCGCCAGCTCCCCGCCGCTTGCTGGCGGGAGCAACCTCCGCCACAACAAGGGGTGGGCAAATGACTCACACCTCTCCGCCGCCGCCAAGGGGTTCCGCCCGGGACTCCCCCGCCGCTATGTCGGCCTGCTCCTCCCGTCAGGGGTCAGACATGTCGGCTTCATCGGGGGGGTCCTCCTATGCCGATCGCCGAGACGTATCGAGGGATACGCTCACGCGACCCGGCTCTCCGGACGAGGGCCCCTGCTCCCCCCAATTTGAGACGCCTGGGTTCGGGTTCGAGTTCCAACTCGAGGCCCGGGCCCAAAGAAGACCCCGAAGCTCGGACGACGAGGCCGCCGAAGAGGCGAAGCGTCCGTGCGTGGGCCCCCCGCTACCGCAACGTGCTGCAAGAGGGCATGGCGGAACGAGGTCGCCCACGTTTGCCGACGCGGTCCGCTCCCCACCGACATCGCCTCGCCCATCTACATCAAAGGAAACAGGACCCCAGTCCCAGAGTGACTTGGAAGCTCCCCGAGCTGGGGGCCCCTCCGCTCGCACTGAGCTGGGGGCCAGCAACACAGGAAACCAACAGCAGCAGCCGCCGAAGAAGAAGTCCCCGCGTTTTCCCCCGCTGGTAGTGGAAAAGCTGCCAGGATGGGCCGCCCACTTCAGGGCGGTGAAGGAGCAGCTGGGCTACCCGCCGAATGCCCGCCCGTATCAGGGAGGCATTCGGTTCTTGCCCGAGAGTGAGGGCGAGTACAGGGTGGTCCAGCGCTACCTCACATGCCTGGAGAAGGAAAGCGGCATATCCTGGTTTGCTTACTCCCTCCCGGCGGAGAGGAGTTTCAAAGTGGCCATACGCGGCCTTCCTGCCGACACAGACCCGGCGGAAATAGAAGAGGACCTGTCCAGGCGTGGATATGAGCCAGAATACGTGCGCAACATAAAGGCGCGCGAGGGGAGACCTGGCTGCATATTCCACGCCGTCCTTAAGAGGACGCCCGACGTAAGAAGGATATACGACACCACAGAGCTGCTGCTTATGCGCGGTGTCCGCGTCGAGGCGTGGAGGGGGAAGAAAGGCCCCGCCCAGTGCCACAGGTGCCAGAAATTCCGGCACAGCTCGCACCTGTGTCACCGACCGCTCGCTTGTGTGCGCTGCGGGGAGAACCACGCCGCACGGGACTGCCCGCGCCCTAGAACAGAGCCGGCGACCTGCGCAAACTGCGCAGGGGACCACCCGGCGTGCCATACGAAATGTCCCGTGTTCCTAAATGAGACCAGGAACAAGCGAGCGGGCACTGTCGCCATCTCCAGGCAACAGCGCCAACATAATGCGGCCACAGAAAGGCCCGTAAACGCCGAGGAGAGGGAGGCGCCAAGCGCGACCTTGATGGCGGCAGCAAACGGGCCTACACACAGACATGAAAACCCCTCCGGGAGGCGGAGGCCAAACAAAAGGGGGGGGAAAAAGAAGGGGAAAAAGCCCCACCCCCTACCGCCACAGAACAAGCAGCAGCCGGCGACCGCACCAGCCCCACAAAAGGCAAAAGGCCCCACCACCGAGGCCCCCGCCGCTGAAAAGGGAGAAAAGGTGCAGGGCCCAGAGACGAGCCGTGCCGCCCCCAAAGCGGCAGCCCAAACAAACTCTGCACCTGCCCGACAGCGGCGCCAACCCGAAGACCCCCAAGGCCGGGCCACGGCCACGGCAAAGGAAACGCCGGCGTGGGTGAGATCCTGCTTGGAGGGTCTATTTAGATATGTGGTGGGACTGGTGCCCAGGTTGATCGCGGCGCAAGACCCAATGGGGGTCCTCTTGGGGGATCTCCCCCGGATCACTGAGATCCTGACCGGTCACCAATGGCCGGGACTCTGAGGATCCTCCATTGGAATGCTCGCGGCCTGAAATCTAAGGTCGCCCCACTCCGCCTCCTCCTCAAGGATCAAAGGATCGACGTGGCGCTGGTGAGCGAAACGCTCCTGGGACCCACCGACACCATCAGATTCCCAGGATTCTGCGTCTACCGGCAGGACGAAAAATCGGCAGTCGGCACCAAATTCCGCGGTCTGGCGGTTTTGGTAAGGCGAAGAGTCGTCCACCAACCTCTACAAGTGACGCCGCCCTCCACCTTCTACACGCTGGGGGTGCAAGTGAACGTCGCCGGCGAGGACCTCAACATCTTCGCGGCCTACATCCCGCCCGCAGCTAAATACGACGTAGCAGAGCTGCGGGCCCTGATGCTGCAGTCGCCGCAGCCGACCCTCCTGGCCGGCGACCTAAACTGCAAGCACCCAGCGTGGAACTCGCACACCACGAACCACGGGGGCAGCCGACTCTTCGCCGACGCACAGGCCCACGGGTACGAGGTGTCCGGCCCAGAGACCCCGACACACTACCCGGATGCACACCAATACGCACCGGACGTGCTGGACATCGTCGTGCACAGGGGCCTGAAGAGCCAGATCGCCCAAGAAGTCCTGGACGACGAGATGTTGTCGGATCACCAACCTGTCCTCGTCGTCCTCGCCGACATGCCGATCAGAATCTCGCCGCCAGCGCCACGCCGACAAACGGACTGGACAAAATTTCAGGAAGTGATGGAGACCACCACGCCAGCTTGGCCTGTCGTCTCTCCCGCCGACGTGGAGAAACTGGCGGAGGAAGTCACCGTTTGCATCCAGCGCGCCTTCGAGGAGGCGACGACTGAAAACCAGCAGCCGCAGGGGAAGGTCTACAGGCCCCTGCCAAAACACCTGCGAGAGATGGTCGCCGAGACAAGGCGCCTTCGCAAACGGTGGCAACAGTCAAGATGCCCTGTGCAGAAGGCACAGCTGAACCGCCACGCGGAGAGAGTCAGAGCCAAGCTCCAAGAGTACAACACTGAGAGCTGGGAAGAATACGTAGAATCCGCAGAAGGGGACTGGCCGGCAATCCACAGGCTGTGCCGGCAGCTCACAAATATCCCAGCTCCAGTGCGCCCGCTACTACACAGCGACGGGGCGCTAAGATACTCCGCAGCAGACCGTGCGGAGATCTTCGCCGAGTGCCTGGAGCGTCAGTTCCAGCCGAACCCGACTGCCGACCAAGAGCATGTCGCAGCGGTGGAGAGGCACCTTGGGGAATACTTCGCCTCGCCGATAGCTCCCGAGGAAGACCCCATCTTCTTTTCGCCTAACGCAGTGAGGCGCGCCATCCTGTCCACAAGGCCGAGGAAGGCCCCCGGTGCGGACGGCATCACCAACACAGTGCTGCGCCACCTGCCGTACCGAACGGTAGCGGCCCTGGCGCGCCTGTACACGGGGGTGCTGCGCACGGGGACCTTTCCTGGGTGCTGGAAGGAAGGGCGCGTCATCATGCTGCCGAAGGCGAACAAGAATGTGCTGAAGCCGGAGAGCTATCGGCCGATCACATTGCTGCCCACCATCTCCAAGGTGTTTGAAAAACTCCTGCTGCGGCATCTCACTCCTCACCTGACGCCCCGGCCGGAACAGTTCGGGTTCCGCTCGGAACATAGCACGACGCTCCAGTTGTCGAGGGTACTGCACCGACTCACAGCTTCGC
This sequence comes from Mythimna lalbum, assembly GCA_949319445.1. Lineage (NCBI taxonomy): Eukaryota > Metazoa > Arthropoda > Insecta > Lepidoptera > Noctuidae > Mythimna > Mythimna lalbum. Next base: position 8,084,496 of record OX439357.1, on the reverse strand, counting down.
TGAACAAGAAAGAGCGAGCAGTTGCGGTATTCCTCGACATGGAAAAGGCGTTCGACCGGGTCTGGCACGAAGGCCTGGTCTACAAGATCTCGAAGACCAACGCGCCCCGTCGAGTAGTGAAGGTGGTCTCCTCCTTCCTCACCGACAGGACCTTCAAGGTGGTGGTCGATGGCGCACTCTCGAGCGCGCGCCGGGTCGCGGCCGGCGTACCGCAGGGTAGCTGCGTATCGCCGGTCTGCTACTCCCACTACACTGACGACATCCCTTCGACCGACGACACCATGCTCGCGCTGTACGCGGACGACGCCGCGTACATAGCATCTTCGCTTAACGCGAAACACGCGGCCGTCAAAGTGCAGCGCGTGCTGGACTTGTTGCCTGACTGGCTGTCGAAGTGGAGACTGTCGGTGAACGTGGGTAAGACCCAGGCGCTGCTCGCGGGGTCTGCTCGCCACCCACCACCTCTCCAGCTGCTCGGGGCCGACATCGAGTGGTCGCCCCAGGTCAAGTACTTGGGGGTCACCATCGATCGTCGGCTCACAATGAAGAACCACGTCCGGCAGGTCACCGCCAAGAGCAGGGTAGCCCGCGCACTACTCCGCCCAGTGCTCTCCTCCCGCCTCCCGTTACGTGCCAAGTTGGGGGTGTACAAAACGTACATCCGTCCAATCATCACGTACGCCGCCCCCGCTTGGCTCGCCCTCACCAGCGAGTCCAGCAAGATCCGCCTCCGGGCGCAACAGAACCTCTCTCTAAGAACCGTAGCAGCCGCCCCCTCGCTGGTGAGGAACGACGTCCTCCACCGGGACCTTAAGATGGAGAGCCTGGACGACTTCTGCGCTCGCCTCGCGTCCCGCATGTTCTCGCGTGCCGACGCTTCTGCTTGGCCCCAAGTCAAGCACATAGCGCCCTGGCACGCGCGTCCACCAGATGCGAGGCGCTTCCCCCGCGACCTCCTGCCGGACGTGGCACCCACCGGACCTGACGCCTGAGTAAGCCGTAGACACCGACACGCGACTCACTCACACGAATTAGACTCCCCAACACTACATGCATCTGACGCCCGTGGTGTGCTAAGTTAATATAGACACGACGGGCGCCAGCCCACAGACAAGCGCGAACTCCACACTCGCTAAACTCACGCAGCAGGCGCGCAGCGCGTTTGCGCGCCCTGCTCGCTCACATGAGCGGTGTCACACACCCAATACCGCTCACACTCCCATCACGTCCCCCTAGTCTGAAGCGTGACCGGCTAGACCTGGAAGCGTGACAGACGGGGGTCACACACCTCCAGTAGGGAGCGCCCCCAAAGCCGGCATCTTGTCGCTGGTCGCCCCCCGCTGGGCTTCACTCGGGCAACCGAGAGTTCCACCCGGCGGGGGAAAGACCGCCGAGATGCCGTGAAATATCGGCGCTGCAGGAGCAGAGCCGAGGCGCTCCTACTTGGTACTAAACAACCATTCACAGGCAAGTTGCGCAAGCGCACTTGCCATGAGGCTGCCGCCCAAAGGGCACCCTAACGCAGGGCCCGCGTTTACGGGCCCCTACCCTGACACCGCGGGATAAAGGCACAGCCTACACCCCGCCGCCGCGCCCCCTTGCAGGGACGTAGCAGATTCTCGAGTGAAGTGAGTCAGTTTTGATTTCGACTGCGAACGAGAGCGATCTACCTAAGTGTGCGAAGTGATTTTATCTAACGACCGAGGCGATAGTATAACGGAACTCTAGTGCTAACTGTGATTTGGATTATTGTTGACTGGACTAATTACTGATTGTTTGTGGTAAATAAAGTTCTTTATTGGTAAATTGGCATTTAATTACCTACGTACGTAACAATAAGATTAAATCGAAACCTCTATGGTCCGGACTAAGCGTTTCGTCTCGTCGTTTATACCACGTACATCGAGGGACTGGAATAATTTGCCGGCTGCGTTCTTCCCGCCGATTATATTTTTGGTGTGTTCAAGGCAAGAGTGAAGAGGCTCTTAATAAACTTGCGCGCCTCACCATCAACGATTGCATCACTGCTTACCGTCAGGTGGGATCGCAGGCAAGCACTAGTTTATATCAATTAAAAAAAATCGGTTGAACAGACAGTAATAAATGTTTTATTTATTTATTTAAACTTCATGTACAGTAGTGGTACATAGGCGGACTTAATGTAACAAGGCATTCTCTACCAGTCAACCTTTGGGTTGAAAAAGACAACACTGGTAGGAAAATAAATAAAAAGAAATAACAGATACTTCAAACGGAAAAATATAAATTGTAAAGGTCTACTGTTATTTAGTACAAAGTAAAGGTAACATGAAAGGAGCATTTCTTAAGTGTGGACTGTGCGCGCGCATGAACCGACCATGTATCATCGCGGTCATTTCTGCCTGATCCTTCTAACGTACGCCTGGAGGTCACGGTGGAGCACACAGTCGAGGTGTGCCCTGCCTGGGCGGAGCATCGCCGTGCCCTGATCGGCGGCGGAGACCTCTCGCGCCGGGCCCTGGTCGAGGCCATGGTCCGGAGCGAGGAGGAATGGCAGGCGCGAGCCTCCGCGTGCGAAGCAGTAATGCTAGTAAAGGAGGAGGCCGACCGCATCAGGCTACGGCGCCTTCGCCGCCGCCGCCGGGACTCCGATCCCGATTTCCGGCTACCGTAGACGCGGGCTCGCGGACGGCGAGCCATGGGTAGCTCGCTGTCCGACCGTCCGGTAACTGTCCGGACCGAGCCCAAGACGTCGACATCACGCACTGTTCCCGCGCGCCTCAAGGAGTTGTCATCAACAGGAGCAGCCCAGCTGGGGCCTACTGGGGCCAGTGTTATCCGAAAGGAAGCTCAAGCCCCGGTATGAAGAGGCTAGAAGGAACGGGGTGGGATTTTTAGTCAGTAAGAGTCTGACACTATCTCCCGCTCCACCCAAGAGCGGGGGTTGTCTTTGGATGATTTTCCCACCGAAAAAAAAAAAAACTCCTAACGTGATCAATTTGTTTGTGTACTTTTTGCCACTTGAAGTACTAATAATTAATGCACGCGACGAAACCTCAATAATGAATTCGTAATTAATTTAGTATAAGTACCCAATATATGCTCGTGACTATTTAGAAGCACTAAGTTGATTAAAAAGAATTAGATATTTTGTAATTGACATAAGATTCTTTGACATTCCAATGACAATATTTAACATAATGTATCTTCCCAACAGACAAACCTCGAAGCTATAATGGAGGACATGCTGGCAGCGTTCGACAATAAGAACCCATCGATAAAAGCGGAGAGTTCCCTGTTCTTAGCCAGAGCTCTGTGCCATACGCAACCGGCTGCCTTTGGCAAGAAACTCGTGAAGGCTTATGTGGCTGGGTTGTTGAAGTTACTGGAGAGTGCTGGTAAGAAGTATAATAATTGTATTTAAAATATAATCCAGCTTAATAAAAAGTCCGTTACTGGCGTAAGAGTGATAATCGTCGTTTGCCTTATCGTCTGCAGTGCAGTTAAAGTGTTGGATATCCCACACTCAAAAATGCGCCGCGTTATTGTTTGGTGTAGTAACTCTCAATTGCGACTTTAAAAAGTTGTAATAACTTATAAATCAACCAACAACGAATATTTTGAGTACATATATTAAATCCTCGACTTCCTGACTTTTGTTATATGTATAATGTATCTTAATTTATTAAACCCCAAGCGAACGCCGGCGTCGGCTCTCTCATTGTTTCTCTATTGTGTCTCCAATTACGCTATACGAAAGGTTAATTAATCCTCTACCACTATCTTTTATACAGATCCGTCAGTACGAGACGCTGCAGCAGAAGCCCTGGGCACAGCCACCAAGTTGGTAGGCGAAAAGAACATAGCCCCACACATCGGCAAACTAGAACCTTTGAAAGAACAGAAGATCAAAGAGTTTGCGGACAAGGTATGGATCGCGCGGGTTAGTCGATGCAATGATGAGGTTGTAGTACTAGCACGGTAGTATAGTACCCCTCGCATTGTGACCCTGGTTGCTCAACAGATCTGTGATTGATTTTGGGCTAATAATTAGTGGCCCTGGCTGCCTATGCCAGAAGTCGTGGGGCAAATGTTTATGTGATGAGCATGATCATTATTTTGTTCTGTATCTGGGTGTACCTTATCTATAATATGTATGTATTTAGAAATATATAAGTATGTTTATCAGTTTTCTAGTATCCATAACACAAGCTCTGCTTAGCTTGGGACTTGACGGCGTTGTGTGATAGTTGTGGAATATTATTTGTCATGTGAACTGTTTGAGAAACGCCATTGAGACGTGATAAAACATGGAGTCTGTGTTTCCATATAGCTACAACCTGAGACTCTCTAAATAATCATGAGTGGAGGTTACTTCAAGGCAAACATGCTCCATCATCGACTTAATTATCTTCTACCGTCAGGTGTCACGCGCCTATTTCTTTATCCCAACCACAGAAAATGAAACACGGGACTTTGAACCTACTGCATCAGCATTTTGAGCGCATATGAGCCTAAACAACATGATACTGCGGGGAAATTAGAGAGTTTGCGCTTCTACTTTTTCATTCCTTTAATCTATTTGTTCACAATGATATCAGCACAAGATTTTTTTAAATAGTCTTTGAGCATCAGGGGTGTATTTCTAGAAGTAATTTTATAGAACATACAAGATTAATAATATATATTATACATGTTGCTTACACTTCAAAACCCATTTCAGGCTGTAATCCAAGTGAAAGTGGCCGCTCCTAAGAAAGAGACAAAAGCCAAGGCAGCAGCGTCACCGTCGGGTAAAGGTGATGCTAAACCTACAGCTGGTTCCTCAAACCCGAAGCCAGTCAGACGACCGAATTCTGGTAAGTGTTCTTCGTATTTTAAATCCATTTATAATCCTTTCGCGTTAAGATTGGACCTTTATACAAACCTTTTTTACTGTCCGTTTAACCGATTTAGACCTCTATGTCGTAGGCATAAGGATGACATTAAAAGCAAAGTGATTGCAACAGGTGTGTCTTAATTTTCCCTTTCTGTTTTAAACCCCCGGTGACTTAACACTTTTAGCTCATGCAAATCTCTCACATCAAACTTCTGTACCTTTCAATTATATTCTAAGTTGATTCGTCCATTTTCAGCAAAGCCGCCTGCTAAGAAAGCGCCGGCGTCCCGAGCGCAGCCCAGCCCGCCTCGGGAACAGGAGTTGTCGCAAGAGGAAGTCGATGCTAAAGCTGAGATGCTGTTCCCGGCGGATGTTGTTTCAGGTATGATATAATATGACTAACTAGAGTCACTGTGGTGATTGCTAGAATCAATCATTAGGAATTCAAATTTATAAACAACTAAATTGTCAATGTTTTATTGGGTATAGCTGTGTAAATACATACATGAATGCTGGGTACAGCAAAAATAGTTTTTTGTTTTCGTATCCGATATTGAGCTGAAAATCGCAGAAAATCTTTAAAAAAATTTAATTTTGCGGGCTACTCTAGCGCTTCCCTATTTACAATCTTTATTTTCACACAGGCCTGGGCGACAGTAACTGGAAGAACCGCCTGACCGCAGTCCAAAGCTTTCACTCGACGATCCAAGGTCTCTCCTCCAGCGATGTGACGTCACAAGTACTGTACCGTACTTTGAACAGAAAGCCTGGCCTGAAAGATACCAATGTACAAGTATTGAAAGCTAGGCTGGAAGCTTGCAAGTATATTACTGAGAACTTCCCAGTATCTACGTAAGTAGTGTTTTTATAATACTATTCTATTATGGAATTTTACCAGTTTTTCCTTTGTGATATATGTGATATAGAAGAATGCAGTGTTTCATTTGAACGATTTATTAGCAGCAAGCCTGACTTTAGTGACATAATTGACTACCAAAAACAATATTCCATTGCGCCAATCCATTAGAGCCGTGGAGACTAACCTTTGTGGATACAGCTGTCACAGAATCATATATTAGATTTGTATGTTTGGCTATGCATATAACTTATAACTGAATTTAGTTTGCATTGTATTTGGGTCGATTCACTTCTTCTTTAAAAAAAAAACGTTGCCCTACATTACTCCTGTATCGTGGGTGTCTTCACAAATATCTAAATAAATATAAATACATATCTAAATATTACGTTCGAATACCTAGTCACAATAAACTACCAAACCTCTCAAACATGAGTAAATAAAGCGCCGAACACACTGGTGTCTCGCAACATGACGCGCGACACTCAATATACGTGACGCTGCAACGTTGCACAGCACCCGCGACATGCCCCGCAACATGACGCGCGACACTCAATATACGTGACGCTGCAACGTTGCACAGCACCCGCGACATGCCCCGCAACATGACGCGTGACACTCAATACACGTGACGCTGCAACGTTGCACAGCACCCGCGACATGCCCCGCAACATGACGCGCGACACTCAATATACGTGACGCTGCAACGTTGCACAGCACCCGCGACATGCCCCGCAACATGACGCGCGACACTCAATACACGTGACGCTGCAACGTTGCACAGCACCCGCGACATGCCCCGCAACATGACGCGCGACACTCAATATACGTGACGCTGCAACGTTGCACCCCACCCGCGACATGCCCCGCAACATGACGCGCGACACTCAATATACGTGACGCTGCAACGTGGCACAGCACCCGCGACATGCCCCGCAACATGACGCGCGACACTCAATATTCGTGACGCTGCAACGTTGCACAGCACCCGCGACATGCCCCGCAACATGACGCGCGACACTCAATACACGTGACGCTGCAACGTTGCACAGCACCCGCGACATGCCCCGCAACATGACGCGCGACACTCAATACACGTGACGCTGCAACGTTGCACAGCACCCGCGACATGCCCCGCAACATGACGCGCGACACTCAATATACGTGACGCTGCAACGTTGCACCCCACCCGCGACATGCCCCGCAACATGACGCGCGACACTCAATACACGTGACGCTGCAACGTTGCACAGCACCCGCGACATGCCCCGCAACATGACGCGCGACACTCAATACACGTGACGCTGCAACGTTGCACAGCACCCGCGACATGCCCCGCAACATGACGCGCGACACTCAATATACGTGACGCTGCAACGTTGCACCCCACCCGCGACATGCCCCGCAACATGACGCGCGACACTCAATACACGTGACGCTGCAACGTTGCACAGCACCCGCGACATACCCCGCAACAGTGTACGTGACGCGGGGCATGTTGCGCCTCGAGAGCGAGCGCACGTGGCCCGCGCCAGTGTCGAGTGTCTCTTATTATGTCTGTAGTGTGGGGAAATGATACCATGCTGTCACTTCTGGAGTTTTACGAAAGTCATGTACGCAGCACTAATAGCCAGAACCTCTTCGGGTGACATTTCTATGAGCACTGACTAGTGTGGCCGGCAAAATGTTCCGCGACAATTGTCTCGGGACACTTCACGTAGTTGTTGAAGGATATGTTCCGCAACATGTTTCTTCATTTACCCCCTAGTGTGGGCTTAAAACTCTGATTTTCAAAACTTCACTTTAATACGATCCTCAGGACAGCAGCGGACTTCGTGTTACAAGACGTGGTGACGAAGCTAGGCGAGGCGTCGTGCGCGGCCTTGTGTGCCGAGTGCCTGACGTCACTGGGCGACGCGTGCGGCCTGGAGCACGTGCTCAACGAGGGACTCACCTTCTCCATGGACGCGCAGAAGAACCCCAAGGTGCAGTCCGAGATGTTCAACTGGATGGCCAACGCGATTAAAGAGTTTGGTTTCAAGTAAGTTGCTATTAGTAGTCTATATTATAAAGAGGAAAGATTTGGTAGGTTACTTCTAGGAGAGCTTGCTCTTTCGTTGGCCACATCAACGCTTACCGTCAGGTGAAATAGTGGTCAAACACGAGCCTGTCAATATATAAAAGGAGGAACTGGCTGACTGACATCAACCCACAGATGAAACTACTGTGAGACTAGGAATGCAACATAACATTTTGCACAAAATTCACCCCCTAAATAGACGAAACGGGTGTCCAAAGTTTGCCTGGAGAAAATTACTTTCACGTGAGACAGCAACTAGTTAACAATAATTTAGTTATAAACAAGATATGATGCTCCACCTTACCAACACGAACAACCTGGGCCCACGTGGTGGATTACGACCCATTCCCTCTCCAAGAGAGGAGGCCTGAGTCCCAGTAGTGGGAACATTAAAAAGGCTGATGATGATGATGCTCTACTTACAGCATTTTTTTTATAAGCCTGATAGCCTCAATATTTATTAAAACTTTCTGTTTTGTTACAGCATGAACATAAAGTCAATAATCGCTCACAGCAAGAAAGCGCTCACCGCCACCAACCCGAACGTGCGCACCTCCGCAGTCAACTTCCTGGGCATCTTGTCCCTCTACGTGGGTCCTTCTCTCATCAACCACTTCGACTCTGAGAAGCCGGCGACCAGGCAGCTGATTAGCTTGGAGCTTGATAAGCACGCCAACAGCTCGCCTCCAACACCTACACGGCAGCTTGGTACTGTTAGTAAGGTGAGAAATAAAACTGTTTACCCAAAATTAAAAGACTGACCGCTTGAGCAAATGGATAAAGATGGCCAAACGATTTTTGGTTTGTTGTTTACTCTATGCCCTGTTCAAAATAACATTAGACATTTATGAAAATGTTTTGTTACTGTCCATTCAACCGATTTTGAATTTTATTATGTTGGTAGCTATATTAATGAACAGATTGTCGCTTTGGTCGTTTTGCTAAAGCAAGCGCTTGATTTGGAATCCCTAAAATTAGCGTTTAGAGAATTTTTCAAAATCTGATGAATTTAACTCTTCACTCTCTGCGTTGTTTATCCTCAGTGCTGAGGGTCGTACCTCGAGAAACTTTCTTGTGGACTATATTTCGCCATGTCGTCCTGTCTTCGGTTATGTGGATAGCGTCGCAGACTGTGATCTCCAGTGTAACACGGATTTGGTCTGACCACGGTATCAGACTCCGGCCACTGAGTCTTTTCCCATCTATTTTACTTGTCAGAAGCAACTTTTCAGGGTTATCATTCTCTTTCTGGCAAATCACTAACTAACAAAACATTTTATCTAGTCTGCAAGCAAAGCATCAGTTGGCGACGACATAGAGGAACAGTTCGAAGACGCGGCGGAGGACGAGCCAGTGGTGGTGGAAGACAACCGGCCGCGCACCGACCTGGCGCCGCTCATCACCGACGCGCTCATCGCTGAGATCAACGACAAGAACTGGAAGGTAACGAACACTACCCACGTTATTGACTGTTTTCGCACTAGTGGGGAAAAGTGTCCGAGCTCGCCCTCGCTACAATTTATTTCATTTATCGTAACAGGATGGATGTTAAGTGGTCATAACCATTCCTATGTTTCTACATATATGTATTTTATTTATTAGGGAAAACTAACAATTACACACACACTATCTATGATTAACAAAAGCTCTATCTAGGTAGGTTCTATGCTTTGCCTTACGTTTCGCTGTACTCTCGGAAGCCAACCCATCGTCCCTAGCATCTTTGCTGACATCTCTTTGAGGTGCGCGTGGACGCACCGTCGACGACTCGGGTTCGGTCCGGACGGCCGAACACTCGGGCTTGGTCCGAACCGTTACCGAACGGCCGGACGGCGAGCTACACATTACTCATCATCCGCAAGCCAACGTCTACGATCATTAATATTTGAGTAATATCGGTAAATATTTCTTCTTATCTTCACAGGTCCGAAACGAAGCATTAGACAAAGTAAAAGCAATAATCACGAACTCAGCACCAATCAAGTCGTCGCTAGGAGAGTTACCAGCGGCGTTGTCAGCACGTCTACTCGATTCCAACTCCAAACTGGCGCAGAGTGCCTTACAGATATGTGAAGCGTTAGCCACAGCTATGGGCACGAAGAGCAAGACGCATATCAGGACGTTCTTCCCGGCTTTCTTTCAAGGTAAATATTTTAGTGACCATGATTAGTTCTAGGGCGTAGGTTCCTGGAATGTGATGCTGATGATGTTACAACCATTTCACGATTTCGGTCTTAGCGGCGAGCGCGCTTAGTAGTCTCGTGACGTGCTTAGAGCATTTTCATACTTTTGTTCTTACCGCTCGCCTCTGCCACTCATAGCGGCAAGGTCGAGAATGGGCCGGTACGGTGAAAGGGCCAGAGTAGTGTCTAACCCTATTGAATAGAAGAAATAAAGAAAGAAAAAAGTTTATTATTAATCTATAGTTGGTTTTAGTTAATCTTATACAAAATCCTCAAGGATATTAATATTCTGTGGTCAAAATAGTGGTCGATGTAATCCAACTATCTGTTGAAGAGTTATATACCGACATAGACTCGAAGTTCTTAGTGTTCTTCTTAAATGTGACTGATTATACACTAATAATAATATTCCACAACTTTAATGGTGGCTCATTAAAGTTCGTTCGTACGAACCCTATTGAACAGAAGAAATAAAGAAAGAAAAACGTATATCATCAATCTATAGTTTGTTTTAGTTAGTCTTTTATTTTATTTTTTTAATTTTCTCAAGGATATATTAATATATTCTGTGGTCAAAATGGTGGTTGATGTAATTCAACTATGTGTTGAAGAGTTATAGGTCGACTCGAAGTTCTTAGTGTTCTTCTTAAATGTGACTGATTATACACTAATAATAATATTCCACAACTTTAATGTTGGCTCATTAAAGTTGTGGAATATTATTATTAGTGTTGTTTTTCAAGTGACGATTTTTGCTCTGAAATGTGTGTTTTGTATGCTCGTCAAATGTTTGAGCTGACCCTTATCTCTTGTTTATCAACTATAATAAAAACCTGGTTAAAATATGTCTATTTCGTTGTTAGCGTTCGGCGACAGCAAGCAGTGGATCCGCGCGGCGGCCGTGTCGTGCGTGGAGACGTGGTGCCGCGAGGCGGGCGCGCACGCGGCGCTGGAGGGGGAGATGCTCTACGACGCGCTCAAGGGCGGCTCGCCGCTGCTGCGGGCCACCTTGCTGCAGTGGCTCAGCGAACACTTGCCTAATGGTGAAAATAGGCTCTAGAAAATATTCTGATGTTTTGAAAGTGTAACCATAAATGTCAATAATAAAATAGAGTTGAGAGTATGAAAACGTGCTAGAAATCGATAAATCGAATGTGATTTCCATTGACAGTGCCACCAAAATCGTTTCCGCGCGAAGAGCTGACGGTGTGCGTACCGATCCTGTACGCTTGCCTGGAGGACCGCGCCGTGGACGTGCGCAAGGTGACGGGCGACTGCGTGCTGCCCTTCATGCTGCATCTCGGGTACGAAGCCATGCACAAGCAGCTGGACAAGTTGAAGGTAAGTCGAGAACATAACTATAAAAACTTAATTTCACGCGGGCGTAGTCACTGGCAGAAGCTCCTCCTCCTTAGTCGTTTACTCTTGACAGAGTGGTCGTGGTTGACGATATTGCATTTTCGTTGGCGAGTGAGGCTACCGCGATGCGTTTCTTGTCTTGTCATGGTTTACGGCGTCCCAAAAACTGAACTATAAAGGTTTGTGTTGCAGCTCTTATGAGGTCTACCCAACGCGTAGGTGCTGGCAGAAGCTAGTTTTTAGTTTACTAAAAACTAGCTTCTGTCAGCACTTACCATAAACATGTTCCTTACTTCTACTGAAAATGTCAGTAGATGTGTAATGTTGCTGAAAAAGTTATGAGTTTACATGTGAATGACTGGATGGATGGAGAGGCCAAAGAAAAGATGGATGGATTGTGTGAGAAGTGTTAAGTGTGAAAGAAAAGGGAGTTAGTGATAGCATGACGAGTGACAGGACAGAATGGAGAAAAAAACGTGTTGTGCCAACCCCAAATAAAATGGGACAAGGGCAGAAAGATGATGATGAACCAACCAGTGAATAAGTTACTTATAGGCAAGCATGCTCCTTAGCCGACAATATTATTGCTTACTTACTTACAAGGTGAGATAGTGGTCAAACATGAACCTGTCCATAATATAAAAGGCTGATGTTCTGTCAATGTAAAGATCATTGAGGAGGGTACTGTTCAGCAGGTATTAAAAAGTACACGTAAATATTAAATTTGTGTTTACTTCATTTGAACGTCTTAATTTTCTCCATCAGCCTGGCTCCAAGACCGTAGTACAAGCAGCCTTAGACAAGGCTCGACCCAGCTTACCAGTGCAGCCGCTACCACCGAGTAAAGGCAAGAAGGAAGAGCCGCGCGGCGTCAAGTCAGCCGGTGCGCTCAAGAAAGAGGCCGAGAAGAAAGGCGCCGTCGTCAAGGGCAAGGTCAGTCGATGGGTTAAGTCATTAGGTTAAATCTAGGTAAGCGTGCTCCACCTTCGACCACGTCATCGCTTATCATTAGGTTAGATTGTGGTCAAAGGCGGTCTTAAGCATAATAAAAAAAAAAGTGCAAGCCAAAGCCAAGTTCCAAGCCAGCCACATTTTTTTTTTTTGGATACAATAGACTTTGTTTTTATATAATTTGCATCAAAAAGTAGCTTTATCCAATATTTTCAAACCGTGAAATATTAAATAAGTTAGAAACCTTTCAAACCTGGAGGAAGGAGAAACTGTCAGGTACAGAATAAGGATGCTCACACTGAAATATGACGTCACCACCTTTAAATTACGTAAGTTACGTGTGTAAAAAAAGTGATCTCACCAATTCCAATGCTGATTTTAGAAAATGATTTCTTTTGAGTAGTGTTTAATTGGTTTAATATAAAATATTGCACAAGAAGTATGAACTGCAAAGTAAGGCCAAAGTAGACACACAGCTACAAACATAACCAGAAGTGGTAGGTGGTACTGACCAATAGCCGGGCAGTGTCCAAAACCATTCTCCAATTGCCTTTTCATTGACATTATTTGTCCACTTCTATGTTCATGTCATACAAATAAATAGAATGTTTCCGTTGAACCATTTCGATTCCACACAGTCAAATCCAATGCCATAATTTTGTCAATGCCATAATTTTGTCAAAATCATCACACCAAGCAAAACCAATTATCCTTTTTTTTGTAAGCATGTTACTTCAATTCTCGACTCTTACAGGGACCAGCTAAATCGGCATCAGCGTCAAGTCGTGGAAAGAAAGATGATGAAGACTGTTCCCCTCTCTTACCAAACAACAATGCAAAGAACCAGCGCATTATTGACGATCAGAAACTAAAAGGTTAGCACTTTCTATTCCAAAATGACCCTGTTTAGTTACCCTTCATTATGTATGGTTTAATTTTCTTCATACCGAAATACGTTTTTGCTGCGTGTGTGACGAGGATTGGTGAAATCAACATTGTAAGAGATTTGTGAAGGTATTTAGTATATATGTAGTTTAATAGTTTTAATGTTTTTTGTGTGTGTGTACGTTAGGAAAGGTAATAATGTTGAAGTAGTGCTCGGCCAGACTGGCATGATCATGCCAGTCCTAGCATGAAAGGCCTGCTGTCCGCGGAAGCGTAGCTTCATAGACGCGTATTCTTACAGCGGCAACGATACGACGCGTGCCCTTTGGACGCTCGAATGAAATTCTTATGTGTACGCTGTCGCCCGCATTTGCTGTTTGGCCCTAAACATAATATTATTAATAATATGACAAGGTTTTGATTTCATTCACATGGGTTTTCTTCTCTTTCAAGCTACGAAGACTATGATCTTGAGCTACCGATTTTGGGTTCGATTCCTGTACTTAAAACCATGATGATCGTTTGGTAAAATTATTCCAAGAGCGTTTTAGCGTGTAAAGTTTGTGTCTAACAGCGATTTACAAGAAATGCCGGTGGTTTAGCTAAGAATTTTTGAATGATAAGAATGTTTGAAGTTTGAAATATTGTATGAACAATATGCCCGACGTGCAAATATATATTAAAAAATAATAAAACCCTCATATCTGTCGCAGTATTGAAATGGAACTTCACAACTCCCCGTGAGGAATTCTTCGAGCTGCTAAAGGAGCAAATGACGTCCGCTGGCATGAACAAGCAACTTATTGCCAATATGTTCCATAGTGACTTCAGGTTTGTGTAATTTCGTTATATTTATAATTTTTCAATAGGTAGGTATGATTGTGTTAACTTCAGCCATATTTTCGTAAATTCTACGAGGTTTCTATATCTAGCCGTCAAGGAGTTTCACTTTTACATCAAAGATTTTGAATACATAAACGAAGCAAAACGAACATGTAAGGATCGTCGAAAGAGCCACCTTGGGCCTGGAACGCAAAGCGCAACTTAAGAACACGGATGGGTCAGTAAATGTCCGACACTCGCTCTCGTTTCACCTGAAGTGGGAGCTCTTTTTTGATGATAAGTCCAATATAGAACTTAAACAGATACTTCCTATTAGGCCAACCAAGTTGTCTGTCTTTTTTAGGTGGTAAAGTGGACCAAGAGAGAGTATTAGACTTTAATTGATGAATCTTTTTTTTTGGTGGGATATCATCCAATGACTGTGTTTCTTCACTTATCATTTGCGTTTCATGGCCACGGTAACTTTTTCATACAATCCCACTAATCTTTTCTCATTCATGCTATTTTTCTCCTTCTCAAATCAATGGTTTTTTTTCCTCAGTATTTGGGCCAAGTAGGTTGTCCAATTTAGTCAGTGGCGTTTTTAGGCACTTTGGGCGGTCTAGTAAATGGGCCATCGCCTGGTCAGGAGCACCGCACTCGCACAGTGTGAGTCGCACTGAGGGTTTACAGTCCTCGAAATGACCAGATTGTATTTGCAACGGGTTTGGGTGCGCACTTGCGCAATCTAGCGTCTTCACCCCGAGACTGAACTTTCAGTTGGAACCTCATCCAGTTAAATTATTCTTCTTTTCACAGATACCATCTAAAAGCGATAGAAGCCCTATCGGAAGACTTGCACGAGAACGGCCAAGCGTTAATGGCTAACTTAGACCTGGTCCTCAAATGGTTGACCCTGAGGTTCTTCGACACCAACCCATCAGTCATCCTCAAAGGCTTGGAGTATTTGTCCATAGTGTTTACTCATTTGATGGACAGTGATTATACGATGCCGGAGTATGAAGCTAATTGTTTTATACCTTATCTGGTGCTCAAGGTGAGTGGAAATATTGAATCTGTGTAATTTGGAGTTTGAAAGTTTTTGAGTGTATGTATATTTGTTTCTTTGTTACTCCTTCATACTCAATCGGCTGAATGAATTTGTATGAAATTTGACAAGAGAGTAGACCACTAGACCATGTACTTACATAAACCGTACCTCAAAACAGCATCTAACAAAGTGGTCGTAGTTCGCCGCCCGAGGCGCGCCGGCACTAGCTCGGAATGACTTAGATATAACGAACGGAAATAGCACATAGGATAATTTGTATCCTAGGATATATAATAATAACTTTTATTGATATAATAATAAAAATAATAATAAAAATAGGTATCTAATCTATACTAATACTAGCTTTTGCCCGCTCGGCTTCGCTCCCGCTCTTCCCTACTCTACCCTACTCTACCCTACTCTACCTTACTCTGCCCTACTCTACCCTACTCTACCCTACTCTACCCTACTCTACCCTACTCTACCCTACTCTACCCTACTCTGCCCTACTCTACCCTACTCTACCCTACTCTACCCTACTCTACCCTACTCTGCCCTACTCTACCCTACTCTACCCTACTCTACCCTACTCTACCCTACTCTACTCTACTCTACCCTACTCTACCCTACTCTACCCTACTCTACCCTACTCTACCCTACTCTACTCTACTCTACCCTACTCTACCCTACCCTACTCTACCCTACTCTACCCTACTCTACCCTACTCTATCCTACTCTACCCTACTCTACCCTACCAAACTTCACATAAACCATCTACTAAATAGTCCGAACAAAGCCTAAAAATTTGGTTTGGATAGGTGAGCCCGTTCTTGAGTTATAAAATAACAACGAAAAGTGGCATTGATTTTTATATATATAGACTAGCTTCTGCCCGCGACTTCGTCCGCGGAAAATTTCTTGTTTTAAAATAAGATTACACTCGATTAGACGATGCGCACGTTCAGCGCTAGATTCCTGAGCACGGGCCTGTGATGTTATGGCATTTTGCCTAGCGAGCCGCTGCGAGCGCTCAGCGCTAGTCTCCCTATCCCTTGTCTCAGAGACATGCTGCCTTAAATGAGATAGACGCTGCGCACGTTCAGCGCTAGATTCCCGAGCACGGGCCTGCGATGTTATGACATTTTGCCTACCAAGCCGCCGCGAGCGTTTAGCGCTAGTCTCCCTATCCCTTGTCTCAGAGACATGCTGCCTTAACTCAGATAGACGGTGCGCACGTTCAGCGCTAGTTCCTCGAGCACGGGCCCGCGATGTCCTCACATTTTGGCTAGCGAGACGCTGTGAGCGCTCGGAGCTAGATTCTCTAGCGCGTGCTTGCGAAATATATTCTCTATTTCTCGAGAGGCGCTGCTCATTTTCAGGGGCAGATTCTTCCGTACGGCGTACTCGAGCGGCTCTTGTCTGTGATGTCTACCGGGACAGTTGAGATTTCCTTTTAGACATGCTCTCAACAAACTACGCACAGACTTGAAAACAATTATGAACAAAAGGAGAGCGACTCGAACACCGTCCGCCTTTACAAAACAAAACAATCGTAATATCGAATAACTCGTATCGATTATTACGATAGAACGAAGTACGAAACTACGAACATACAAAAACGTACAACGAAATTACGATATTTTCGATTATGAGGTATCTATCAACAACAACAACCATACGAACGAAACAACCGAAACCAATAAGCAACTGACAGAAGAACTCCAACTAACGACAACGTGGGCATAATAATTGGAGAGGGTCATCAATCCACAGAAAGACTTAACACCGCGATTCAAAAAACATGGCAAGTTCGGGAGGTTCCTGCACCGAATTAAAGCGGAAGAGACGCCCGAGTGTCGCCACTGTGCGGAACGCCCGGAGGACACGGTGGAGCACACAGTCGAGGTGTGCCCTGCCTGGGCAGAGCATCGCCGTGCCCACGTGGGGGCGATCGGCGGCGGACACATCTCGCGGCGGGCTCTGGTTGAGGCCATGGTCCTTAGCGAGGAGGAATGGCAGGCGGTCGCCTCCTTCTGCGAAGCAGTAATGCTAGCAAAGGCGGAGGCAGACCGCATCAGGCAACGGCGCCCCCGCCGCCGCCGCCGGGACTCCGATCCCGATTTCCGGCCACCGTAGACGCGGGCTCGCGGACGGCGAGCCATGGGTAGCTTGCTGTCCGATCGTCCGGTAATGGACCGAGCCCAAGACGTCAACGGCGCGCACTGTTCCCGCGCGCCTCAATAAGTTGCCAGCAACAGCAGAGGCCCAGCTGGGTCGAAGCCTACCGGGTCCAGGGTTATCCGAAAGGGAACTCGTGCCCTGGTTTGAAGGCTAGAAGGAACGGGGTGGGTTTTTAGTCAGTAAGAGTCTGACACTATCTCTCGCTCCACCCAAGGGCGGGGGTTGTCATAAGATGATTTTTGCCCACCATAAAAAAAAATAGGTAAAACGTCTGCACAATGAAAGTTACGCTAGGCTACATTTTGCGTTTTAGTAATTTTATATTATCTTCGAAACTGTATGACCAATTGCTATGCTGTAAATGGCAAATCTTATCTGTATAATGTTCTTGTGATTCTGAAATAATTTATTGTCATAAGAATTAATATTTTGTTGCTCAAATAATCAACCAAACGTAAGTATGCCGAAAAAAAATATTTTTAATGCAATAAAAGAAGTATAAAAGATGAAATATAAAAGATAGAGATATGGTACCGCGGACTTTTTTGTAGAAATAATTAAGACGAACCAGGTAGCCATACATTGTTTTTAATTTTAAGCAACTGTTTAGGCAGCGCACGCAAAAAATTCTATTTTATGAGGTATTTTTTTCCGACTTGCCAGACAAAAGTTGTGATAGCTCGGTTAATATCACGAAGCAAGTACAAAGAGGAGATGTTGTAATAAGATTTCCCTAAGTAAAAAAGCGTGACATTTTGCGGGGTGAGGGGGTGTTAGACTCCGCCCATTTTTTTATTTGCCACCTGCCGGTCAATAGCAAAACTACTTGCTCGTTCTGTTGATTTTATTTTGTAGTTACGTAACTATCTCACACTAGATGTCATTAAGTGCAGGATGCAACAGGGTCGCACTCAGAATTACCAGGGATATTTGTTTTTTAAATTAATTGTGTAAGTGTAAACCATCCGATACGTATATTTTTCATTGAAATAGTTTTACTATTATTTGATGAATGACGAATGAAGATCATTCGAAATTCATCAAAAACCTTTTTATTGTAACATTTTTTTAAATTCTATTTTTATTAGGTTTTACTTTTTTAAAGGCTTATTTTTATAGAAAGAATGATCAAGATTGATTAAAAAGCTAGTTTAAAAAAAATACTTTAAATTCCGAAACCATTCAATAATAGTAAATTATGTGACTAGGGGATAAAGCAGTGTCTTAAAGTCGCGGGCGGCATGTTGAATTCCGAACGAAACGAAGGTTGCTGATTTTAATCCCGAACGTTAGTGAGGGATTTATATAATTAACTCCCGAGCATTGAGAGGGAGATTATAAAGAAACCAGAGTGAAGTGAGGAATTCAAGCCGCCCAAGACAAAGACAGCGTTATCCCCGTGTTGCATACTCTACTTTTTACACCAAATGTGAGGTAATTAAAAAACAATTTGGTCGACCAAATCATATTTTAGAGAAATATAAGTATTATATTCGAATTTACAAGTTCATCAGCCGTGGGAAATTCGATAAAATAGTTGGCTTCTAAATACTGCCCTGTATTTTTGCTATTTGACGATAGATGGCGACCTGTTTACAAAATTATATAAATACTACAAAAATAATATTTTGGCGATTAAAGGACCTTTAGGAATGAATGTTGATCAAATTTCAGTACGTATAATTATTAAAATATATTAATACTGAGCTCTACGTGCCTAAATATATTTAGTTCCCATGACACAAAGTGTCGCCATCTAATGTCGAGTAGAATTGTATTTGGAAATGCTGACTTTAAGAGATTGTTCTAGAAGTATTTTAATAAATTATGCCTAAAATTACTTACAAATGAAATGTAATGGCATCCATAGCATCAGAACGTCTATCCAAGTAGTTTTTACAAGATAAAATATAACATTTAATTTTTATGTTTTTCTATCGCGAATATAATGCCAAATAAGTAGGTTTACGAAGTTGTGCACAGGACGAACGCCAACAATACACTGATTTAAGCCACGCCCACCGTGATGACGTCAGGACTCAGTTGAGAGTCACAGTGCACAGTTTTTTAGGCCACCTCCTCTTCTATACTTACTCCGTGGTTAATATACATGCTATAGAAACAATTTATAGCCCATAGCACTCAGGAATAATGTAGCTTTCTGCCAGTAAAAAAAATTTTAGAATTGGATTATTAGTTCCAGAGATTACCCCCTACATACAAACTTACAAACTTACAAACTTACAAATTTTACCTCTTTATAATATTAGTATAGATAATAACGAGGTAGTTTGTTTTTTTTTTGTTTCTAGGAGGTAATCTTTGAAAAAAACTTTTAGCAATTGAACCAGTAGGGTCCTATTGCTAAAATGTTTTCACCAATAGAAAGCTGCTTTATTCCTAAGTGACATAGGCTATATTTTATTTACGCGGGCGAAGCTGCGGGCAAAAGCTAGTAATAAATAAAAAAGTAAAATAATTCTTCCTTTAGTACCTACTCGCCTTCTTTAATAAATCGGTCTTGCCACATTTTTCCGTCAGTTTTGAGTCGTTTGTTCTCGCCAGAATGTTCGAGTACTGAGCATGTGGACAGTGTAGACTATATTTAAAGTAATGACTATTAATAGTTAGGTTTACACAGTTAGCGCAGTGTGTTAGCGATTTGCTCCTGCGCTGCGTATCGCTAGTTCGATATCTGCGCCTAAAAAATATTTGTGTGGTCTATAAATAGGTGTTCCAGGTCTGGATAACGCACCCTAGCTATCCAGTTATACCGACTGTGCCTCATTGTTCTTAAAATAAAATAATAGTTCTTAGCTTTACTAAAAAATGTTTTGCCAGAACTACTTACACAATGACTAATCAATAATAAATTTATAACTAGAAAGATAACCATATCTTAGATAATAGAATTAGATTGTGATATATTATCAATAATGTGAAATGATATGTTTATATTTTGCATATAATTGTAATGATTTATCAAGTGATTATGTCAGTCAAGTATTTGTAAATTGCAAGTACAGAATATACTATTACTGTCATATATTTTCGTACTTTTATTAGTAAAATCTCCTTATTGCGAATTATTTCTGGACTTTTGTTTGGTAAAATGTTTCACCAATATAATCCTGAGACCTATTTTGGTAGTCTTATGTAAGACCTAAGACCTATTTTGTAAGTGTTCTGCGTAGTTATAACTATTCGCCGTATTGGTTTTAGGTTGGTGATCCTAAAGATACAGTTCGCAATGGTGTAAAGGCTCTGTTCAAACAAATATGTGTGGTCTACTCTGTAACTAAGCTGTTTGGATACTTGATGGAAGGACTGAAATCTAAGAATGCGAGACAAAGAGCTGGTAAGTTTAAATTTTTAAGCTTTTGACGTGTACATAGTTTTTATTTATAATTGAATTTGGGTGTTAATGCTCGGTTAGACTGGTAGCGCGGTGAGGGGAGCGGGGCAGGTGCGGGACGCACGTGATTTGCTTGGCTATGGCGCGGTGCGGGAGCGACGGTTGCCAGAGCTGTCTCGAATTAGTTTGAAAACCCCGCTCCCGCGTGGGTGGTCACTTGCCGCCCGCGCTGTGGCCACTTGTATGAAAAAACTATAACATAAGTTGCCGCGCTTCCAGTTTGGCCGAACTCTAGTACGAACTTTGGATCTCAGTTTCGTTACTAGCCTTTAATACACCTGGTGCGAGCTTCTGTAACTGCGCTCGTGAACAAAAGTAAAATACAAAAAAAAAATTGTGGCCCCTCCAGGGACTGCGCGCTGTGCCCTACCACCACTGGTACCGCCTTAGTTACGACACTGCCAGCTTACATGCGATTCTTGCTGGTTCTTCTCCATAGCAAACGACCAATTTGAAACCGTGCACTAGCTTCTGACGTTTCATAAGTGCCCATGTAGGCCTATGTGAAATAAGAATATTTGAATTCCCCAATTCAAATATAATCAATCTGCCCACAGAATGTCTAGAGTGCATAGGGCACTTACTAGAGACTTACGGATCGACGGTAATGGGAAGCGGTGGAGGCGGAGCCCTGAAAGAGTTAGCGCGACACATCGGAGACAGAGACAACGCCGTGCGCTCCGCCGCGCTCAACTGCGTCACCTCTGCTTACTTCTTAGAGGGGGAGAAGGTGTACAAGATGATAGGCCAGGTAAATATTAGATTTATTTTTTATTGTTGATAGGCTTGCGCTTGTCCACTATCTCATCTGCTGGGTAGCGACGATGGAGCGCGCTTGCCTAGAAGTAACCTGTATTATTTGGTCTATAAGAGAGAATCTGTAAGTTTTAAGACTGTATTGATGACTACCATAGAGGGAGTCACTTGCAACTGACTTTTGTTTTTGCGTAGTTTTAGCCAGTAAAATTTCCGCTAAGATACCTATGGGGATTTACACTCTGTAGTCCGAACTGTAGAGCGTGCGAATTTTTACCAAGGTGGTAATAATGCCCTCGACCCAGATTACAAGAGACTTACACGACTAAAGAAATGTTTTGTCTTTGATCACTGCAACCAGCATACTACTTTTATAAGGCCCGCAGCAGCGGTAGAAACAGAATTTAAGTGCATAATATGCCATATCGGCGATGAAGTGACAAGAACCTTTATCTACCAGAACATAATTTTGTTATTGTGTTAGTTCATTAGGTGATCTCGTCAGCAAATTGGATGCATACTTGCTTAATAGTTATTGTCAGTTATAGTCAACTCGTTAAAAAATAAGATATAAAATTAGCTGCTTTTGCCAGCTCACGCAAACGATTATTTAAAGTCTATTTACGTAAAAAAAATAAAATCCCAAAAATGTCACTTAGGAGTTCTTGTCACTTCATCGTCGATATAAAAATGTAAAGTAATAATTGTACCTACATATTCAATTTTTTTCTGAATTAACAGTCTTTTATTTTCAGATTTCAGACAAAGATCTGTCCCTACTAGAAGAGCGTATCAAGCGGGCGACTAAGTCGCGCAGTGCAGATTCGCGACGTTCAATGCTTGTGCCACTCTCAGCGTCCGGCCGGCCGGTGCAGGTACAGCAAGAGGTTTGTATGCGATTAGTATCAACTATAGCATAAGTGAGAGCAGTGGTGAACTTGCCCCGTTACACAAAATTCTTGCCAAGTAACATGGAATGTTTAGCTGATTGAGGTCCTCACCCCCGAACTGCCGGGACTCTGATCCCGATTCCGATTTCTGGCCTCTGAAGGCGCGGACTTGCGCCTTGCGGATGGCAAACAATGGGTGGCTCACAGGCTTACTGACGGCTAGCATTGGATAGCTTGCCGTCCGACGATCCGGTAAATGGTCGGACCGAGTCTTTGGCGGTGCGTAGTGTACTAGCATGGCTTAAGTTTTTTTTTTTTAATTGAAATTTATTTATTTGTATCAAAAACATATTGTAATGGTCACTAAAATAAAGTATTTATTACTCAATAATTAATCTTTTCTGTAATTATTTTATTTGAGCGGTATGGTGAATCAGATATCGACATTAGTAGCGAATATATTCTATCCATATCTTGAGCACTTGCGTGACCACGTGCAATTTCAGATATTCGGGGCACCTCGTTTATATTCGCGAGTAATAACGGCATATCCAAACATGCACATGAATATCGCTTCTCGTCTGCACATTTTTTTTAACTAGTCTTACTTGGTTTTATCATAACCATGTAAGTTAATGTATTATTATTTCCTAATATTTCTACAACAATTCAAACGTACTATACTAACTCCGTCCAATGATGCGCCACCGGTACATGGTGGACATCCCACCCACACGTACGAAACACATTCATTGTGCGTGCAGCTAAGGAGTGGAATTGCATGTCGGAGTTCTTCTAGGTAAGCGCGTTCCATCGTCGACCGCATCGTTGCTTTCCATCAGGTGAGATAGCGGTCAAGCGCGAACCTATCAACAATAAAAAAAAACTTTGGATAAAAAAAAATTATTGTGCTTCTTCATGTTGTCAAATTATGCGCACAGAAATATTTTTTTTTTTTTTGTAGTCTTTGTAAGGTCTGTAAAAATTGGATTAGGATAAAAGAAAACTATGTTTTTTTTTTTAATATAAATTATTGCTTGACTGACTCGACCCCACCTGATGGTAAGCAATGATACAATCTTTGATGATGAAGCACAGTAGTTTATTAAGAGCATATTCACTCTAACCTTGAAGATGACCAAATTATAATAAATGTTGTATTGTATATATGTTATGGTTAATGTGGATGGATGGAGAGGCTGAGAGAGGCCAAAGAAAAGATGGATAGATTGTGTGAAGAGTGATATGAAATAAAAGGAAGCTAGTGATAGCATGACGAGTGACAGGGCAGAATGAAAGAAAGAAACGTGTTGCACCGACCCCAAATAGGATGGAACTAGGGCAGGAAGATGATGATGAATGTTATGATTATAGGAGCCTGAACCGCCCCGGCGCGTGATATCAGTAGACACGATCCCAGCTGAATACGAAGAAGAAGAGGAGGAGGATATTCCTCCACCAGCAGCACCTATGCCTGTGTAAGTACAATAATAAATAACTGTATTTCTATCTCTTACGTACTGCTTTTAATATCATAATAACATTAACTATAACAAAAACGAACTATCCTGGAAAAATCCACTTTTTGCCTTTACGACCTTATGAGTAGAAGGTATCGAATTTGAAATCAAAAGCATTTATTTCAAATAGACCATTTGCGCGCACTTTTGAATAGTTAAATGTCGGTGAGTCGAAAAAAAAGTGAAGCTAAATTGCATGTTCCAAAGCATAGATCTCTATGGAGAAGAATGTGTAAGAATCTCCATGGACACTTTTTCAAATCATATTGTGAATTGCATTTATATGCATTTTTTTGAGATTATTCTCAGTTACATATTTTTTGTTGTTACTAATAAGTGAGCACGATATAGATAATAAAAAATAAAATAAAAATATAATATTATTAAAAGATATAAATTGAATTAAGCCACTGGCAGCTAAGATATGACCAGTCTCAACTGACGGCAACCGTTCACGAGCATGACTCTTGCATCAGCCCCACTCAGGTCAACCATTTTCAAGGGAACGGAATGACCCAATAACACGTGCCACCAACAGCGAGACATTTCAGTGAGCATGGCAAACTCTCAACTGCTATGCTTGTAGTGTCAAAATAAAGAAAGTTGTAACCCAATAAATATGCTCCATGGTACTTCACATTCACAAATTGGAAAAAAAGTACTTCTACATTAAACAATGCTATGGTTTCCAAAAACAACAGTAATAAATGATCACAAGTTTCAACTATGTTTTCAAATTACAAAAAAAAATAAAATAGTTTCCAATCTAATCAATAATGGTAGTGGAACCTTGGGGTACCCCCATTTTCACATTGAATCCTGATGAACTGACACTGTTTATTTGAACTAGTTGCCTGTCATTCAAATAAACTTAACACTGTTTTGCCTAGTCCAAAATGCTCAAGTTTCAGGAGTAATGTTTCATGAATCACTCAATCAAATGTCTTAGACAGGTCGCAGAAGATGCCTATAGCATATTGTGCCTCTTTCCTCGCATTAAAAATGTGTTTTTGTAAGGAGACATCAGTGACAGTTGTACAACGTCTTATGGTTAATGATATAGCATCATTTTGCAATTGATTTTGTTATTTTTTTTTTTCTTTATTGAAATTTGTGTAAACCGGTTTTGGCAACAAGTTCGCGTTACGTTCGCCTAAACTCGCACTAGGCTCTATAGTAAGGTACCCTAATGTGAGACTAATGATGTGTGCAGACAAGCACCCGAGCCCCGCATCATCTCGGGCCCGTTCGGGCTGGACCCGGCGCTCATCGCGCAGCTGGACGCCGCCGTGCCCGTGCTGCGCCAGCCCGACGTGGCGGAGATCGACCTCAAGTTCCTGGACGAGCCCATCCCCACCGGCGGCATGCGCCACATCACGCACCAGCCGCCGCCCGTTAGCTCCAGGTCAGGACCAACAATCATTCACTAGTTGTAACATTGAATCATTTTTAAACATGATACCTTCACCAAGTAATTAGGAATGAGGATCAGTTATGATTTTTGTGGAGTATGCAGACATATAGCTTTAAAAAAACCGGTACATACTGTGAAGAAATTATTTAAATTGGACCAAAAATGACGATGATACAGCAATTTTAGTGTATTAGTTCCAAAAACGCGCCCGAGAATGGAGCGACTCGCTGTGATGTCATCAGTCATGATCGGTCTCTACCGCGCAATTAAAACAGCAGTGAAGTCAGTTGGCGTTCGTCGCACGAATAATGACAGTTGTAATTGTATACAATCCAACGAGAGCGCGCATTTCTAAGTAGTAACTTTAATAAATCCACCATTTCTTGACGGATTTTAATAATTAAAAAAAAAAATGCTCAGTAAATTATTACACATAGGATGTACTTAGTAAAAACCAGATTTGCTATTATGTGTTTATTTAGTATGATCCTCATTGGATCGTATGTTTTGTAAATTAATGTGATTTTTAGAGAATATCTCCAGTAGCACAATTGAAGGGGTTTTAAAGATTGTACGGAGGGTTTTTGTTTCTTTGGTTAATAAACTTGAAACTTAACACAAATTCTAATCTAAATGAATAATAAAAACTGATAATGTTAGTTTTTTAAAACTACCCTCGAAATAAAGTTTAAGGGGTGTTAAAAATTTTTTGCAAAATATCTTACTAAAAACGTTCCTGGCACTGTTAAAACAAAATCAGAAATTGAAATTTGCTACTAACGTCGATAGTCAATAAAAAAAAAAAATAGTTCGATCAACATCTAAAATGGAATTTCAAATTTAAATTACACTACTGGATTTTTTTTTCCCTATCTATTTAGAACTTATGAAGCGAAGCAATTATCAGGTTGTCTCTTTCCAGCATGGTGACGATGTCGCCTCCCCGCCACGCCGCGCCGCACCCGCTGGTCACGCCACAGCCACATTCTCTAACGTCGCACGTGGACGACTCGCAACTGGCCGATACTATTCATTCAATAGCGAGCCCTGACTTAAATGTTAGTATCATTTGATTTATGGCCTCCGTTTTTTTAATTATTCTTACTTTTTCGTTTATTACATTTTTTTATTTTTTTATATGAATGATTCCCAGGCCGCAATCCGCGCTCTGTCGCTAATATCGGGCGCCCTGGTGTCGGGGCGCGGCGGGGCCCTGGCGCCGCACGAGGCGCGCCTCGTCGGCGCCATCGCGGCGCAGGTGCGGCGTCTGCGCACGGCGCCGCCGCACGACGCGCTGCCGGCCTACAAGTACCTGGCCAGTGCACTCACTACCGTAAGCTCCATTTTATTTATTTGGTACCACTGATCTACTAGTATTGTGATATAGAATAGACAAGAGCAAAGCAGACAAAACAAACACATACACACACACACATCCCCCGCCCGAGACACATGGCCGCCGAAAAGGCGTTTTTCATTTTTAATAAAATTAAAAAAAAAAGGTATTAATAGAATTTCTAGTCTTTCACTATTGGGAACTACCAATTCAACTATCATTTGATACTAACGTATCGTAATAATAAGATATAAAAGAAAGAAATCCATATTAGTAAACCACACAAGAAATAAAAATTACAATCATTTTGACATGTGTAGCACAATCTAAAGTAGTAGTATTACAAACGTCCATATACACGAAAAAAATATTTAGTCTAAATAATAAAGAAACAAAGATAGTGATGCAATAATAGCATTTCAGTAGATCTTTGAACACTGAGCTTGATGATGATTGTTGATTCTCAGACACTTTATTGAATTATGGACCTACACAACTACAGAATATAAGATATGGCAATGTTATGTAAATCGTCTATAAATTCTAGCTGCATTGCCACAGGTCAATAGAACCAAAATCCCCGAAAAATAAGATTAACTCCTAAAAACCATCATAAACAATACAATAACTACTCGTCTTCCTTTCTCCAGTTCTACGAAACGGCAGGCTGCGGTTCCCACGTAGGCGAAGCGGCGCTATGTTCTCTAGTGGGAGAACTGCTGCGAGTGCTGGGAGCAGGTGCAGGCGCCGCCGGCTCCGGGCCCGACGCCGAGCGCCTCGTGCGCATCCTCAACAACGTGTGCGTCAGGGTGCTGGAGCACTCACCCAGGACACCTCTCTTGTGGTAAGTGCACATTAAAGACTGTTACATCAGTACCTCTTTAGGATGTGTTCACATCGAATCGCGACGCGAAGATATGGAAGAGGCCAGTGATTTCGTGCTGTGCCACGCTCCGCTACAAGACGCAGCGTAAAATAGTTGACATCACGACGCCTCACTTCGAGACGCTACCCGGCGCAGCGGAACATGTCTTCATTTGCCGCATGCACCCGCCCCTCCGCATCTTCTGCAATAAATCGAATTATAATGAGATCTCATTCTTTCATTATAATTTTCACTCGAGCTCTTGACCGAACTGCATCAATTGTACAAGTAGTCTGGATGTAAAGACAAATCGCCACGAAGCGTGACCTCAGGCTGCGCCGCATACCGGCGCTACACCGCTGTACCTCGCTACGTCTCGCTGTGCAGCTAAGCGTCGTACAACATACTCTGAATTCGCACAATGAAATGTGTATCTTTTTGTGTAGTAAATAAAGTTATATTTTGAGTAGCACATTTGAAATGGCCGCCCAGCGTCGCATCTCGATGTGTACTGACTCGTCCTTATACTACAAATACCATAATGTCTCAAGACGAAAGTCCACGGCCAGTGATGAAAACCTAAATTGTTTACTTTCTTCCACAGTGCAATAGTATCCCTCCTCCACGAATCAATCGGTGTGTCCGACCCTGCATGTCCTCGCTACCAAGACCTACTCCTGAAATGCTTCTGGAAGACCCTGAAGATGATCTCCACGTGGGACGTGAACTCGATAGACTATGACGCCGTGCTCTACAGGATACACCTGTTCTATAAGGCATACCCTAATAGCTATTGGAAGAAGAACCCTGATATTAGTGATACGCCATACAGGTATGTAATCTTTTCTGTACTTGTATGTATTGAAAAAGCTGACAAAATTCGAGTCAGAGTAAATAGTTCAATTTCCGAGTCGCGACGACTTTTCCAAATCACAAAAAAGTTTTTTTGCGACGTAACTAGAAACGTACAGTTTTCGGACTTTTTCCCATGCGACCTTGTTTTATGCAAAATTTCAGGATTCTAGGTCAAAAAGAAGTGGTGCCCTATATAAGTTTTGATTTCCTAGAGAGTATCAAAATAAGCGCCTAAATGGAGCATAATCGGCCTTATCTTGAGATTGCGTTGACTTTTCATTGCGGCTTGGAGTAACAAACCAGAGACCATGGCGTTTTTAAATGTCTATACAGGGTTATTTGTAAAACACTAAAAACCTTGCAGTACTATTACTACTAACATCATAAACAGCAACTTTTGTTTTATGGCTTTTTCCAAAACATAATACATTTGCCAAAAACAATCCTTCAAGATTTCTTTGTTCTATCTTACACATTTCTGCTATACCTACCTACGTCTGTATGATAAGACGCAAGCGCATCAAGCTATTGTACTATCGCTTGCTTTGCATATACTTCGTAATATTTAGAACATTCAAGTTAAATATTTTTATTTTTGTACAAAAATCAGTTGAACCAAAATATGATTAATTTTTGAAAGTCATTTTGTTATTATGTTGTTTTTTTATTTTAGCACCATAGTCCTGAGAGGTTGCCGGTGTTTTACAAATAACCCTGTATAGCTCCATCCCTTTAATAGTTCAGTTTAGGTCATCAAATTAATCGAAAAAACAAACTTGTTTTTGGAAACCCTCAGAACACTTTATATACAAGCAGCTTTCCTTGGGACAAATGTTTTAGATGCAAGATTGTTTTATGTTACAGGACAGTGAAAACATTGGTGCATACTCTAGTCAAAATGAAGGGAGGCTCCATCACGAACCACCTCACACAGATACCTGACGTCAACGAATCCGATCTCTATCCATACCTCCTCAAAGTACTCAAGGTAACCACTTAATTGTTATACTGTATCTTTCAAGCATAATCGAGTTATAAAAATAAAATTACCACCTACATGATAATAGGGTGCTAATTTAAACTAAACAATTTCTTCTTAATAACATTAAATTATTCGCCTTTAAAGATCACTATATTGCCTACGAAATGACGTTAGTTAGTCACAATTGACGATCGTCTGAATGATACTCTACCTTAGCCACACGTTATCTTCTACGTAAGCCACTGTCTGGGAGTTAATCAAAAAATAACCGCAAAAAGTATCCTGACAGTTTCGGAGTGCGCTATAATCCGAGCTCGCTTCGCTCGCTCTTATTATTATTTTTATGAGCCCGTTGTGTTCACACAGGGCAAAGGCCTCCCATCCGTTATTCCACTCTTTTCTGTCCTTAGCTACTTCTGGCCAATCCTTAAGGTAGGAGTCCAAATCTTCACGCCATCTCCTCCTGGGCTTACCGTGTCGCCGGCTTCTGCTGTTCGGAATCCAATCAGTAGTTGCTTTCGCCCAATTTCGTTGCGACATGCGGCATATGTGACCTGCCTAGTTCCACTTTAGTTTGGCGGCTGAGTTACCTACGTCTTCGATTGGTGCTCTTAGTCTAAGAATATTTAATTGGCGTTGTCAGCTCATTTTCCCGTTGCTGAGGGTGGACCTAAGTGGTTTTTAATGCGTTATCATGTTGTTCTGGTTACAGCAATTGAAACTCGACGAAAAGAAAGAGAACACTCCAGATACTCTGAACGGCGGCTCCGTCCTAGCATCGGTCCCACCGAACAACGCGGCGCTAGCAGCCAACAGGCTGCCGCGCGCTGTGCACGAGGAGCTGGCGCTCATACTGAAGAGGATCGGCACCAAGGAGCACAACAAGGACGCCTTGTCGCAGCTCTATGACTTGAGGGTAAGTCAACAGCGCCTCCGTCCTAGCATTGGTCGATTTGAGCAAAAAAAAAAAGGTTATTGAAATGACGTACACCAGGTGGCAGCACTCAAGCGTCGGGTCCGAGCACCTGACAAAGGGCTTATGTTTACGTCATCAAAATTGACGTTTTCAACGTTGAAGACCTTTCGCCTAAGTGGCACCAACTAGTGTATCATATCTGAATCGAAATGAACTAATTTTATACACTATTTTGGTTAGACATTTCATGCTCGGAACATGATACAGTTGTTGATACTTTCGAGAACTGAAAACTTTGTAAGTAAACAACATGTGGTTTATATTCTAGGAGCGTCATCCAGAAGTAGACATCTGGACGTTCATGCAAGGCTCGTCGTTCTACTTCCGAAACTACGTGGAGAGAGGACTGCGCGAGGTCGCCGAGCAGAGGAAACTCGCCTCTATGCCTATATACAAACACGACTACAAATCCGATAGCATCGGTGAGTTATCAGCCATTTTGATGGTAGATTCATAGCATTCATACTTTCGATATTGTGATTGAAAAATGAGTTTAGAAGACCATACCTATAGGCAGTAGCCGCATTCAAAACGCTGATATTCAGTTACATCTGGTCGGAAGAAAATCTCCACTTTGTACTAGCCATCCGATTTTTTTTTGAAGTGAGATATCATTGGAAGGCTTCCTACAAGGTGGACTGATGACCTGTTGAAAGTTGCGGTAATCCGATGGATGCGGGACACACAGGATCGATCATTGTGGCGACACTTGGGGGAGCCCTATGTCCAACGGTGGACGTCTGTCGGCTGAAATGATGATTGAGATATCATTAAATTACTTCTCTCGCTCTATACACACTAACTTTCGCCTATGTAATATTTTAAATTCTGTTACAGATATTAGTAATGAAAACGACGAAAAATCACATGTGATGTTCTTGGAGAGACTTCGAGTTTTGCAGGTATGTTGTTACTTTTTTTTTCAATTTTCCTTTTGGGTACTACAACATCTAACATTTTAGACAAATAAAGGTGGGCACCTTTTATTTCGCATTAGGCATTTTACCATTCGTACATTTTATTTCTAGGCCAAAGCCGGGTTAAAAACAGAGTCATCACCGTCGTCACAGCCGCGCACGCCGGTCGGCGACAACCGAACGCTCGCCGACTCCATCAACGAGAACACCTTACCCAGAACACACAGCATCGACCCACAACTCGACGTAAGTAGAACTATATAATTGAACCTTTTAACCCGCCTACGTCGGATATATCCGAAAAACATTCACGCGTTTAGCCCGCCAGTGTCGCACAGCCACGACTAAATACTCCGTCTCTTCAGCTCTTCTGTCACCTATGGGGATTGAAGACTAACGGAGTCGGACGTTTCACTCTAAACGAGATAAAACGTCCGACTAAAATTAATCGCAACCGAATCAGAATCAGAGATCCAAAATCAATCTGAAGTTTCGAACTTTCGGAATTGAAACCTCCGTTTCACTGCATCACGGGCTAGACTATACTATGATAAATCAAAAGATACTGTACTTGATATTAGATACTGTCTAACATATTGCTATCGTTTCCACAGCTACACAACACCACACAGACGCTCTCCCAGCGCAACGAAGCCGAAGTGGACGCCTTACGGCTGAAACTGCAACAGATCAAGAGCTCCTCCAAGAGATAAGAGTGCTCAGCAGCACCATCACCAAGGATTTGGTAGCTCTCTCATATGTCATCGATTTATGTACTTGCACTATCGCGTTCAGACACAACAGAGTGACTAAGGCCGCATTGCTACCTGCAAGCAACTTGCATGCTAGTTTGAATACATTGCGGGGCATGATCAAGCGATTGATCACATTATACCTCGGTAACTTGCAATGTAATGCCACTTGCATGCCAGCTGGTTGCACGTGAATACGTTGCCTAAGAAAGAATTGTAAAACGTCGTCGAATTTGATAATTACTCGACTAAAAATGGAATAATTGCAAAACATTACTATTTGATAATGACGAGAAAAAACTGAAAAAGTTGTCGAATTTTATCATTATTCGATTGAATAGCTCAAAAATATGTCGAAATTCACAAATATCCTACTAAAACCAAAATTCTCTCTCACTCTCGTCTGGTCAAGTCGCGTCTACGCTGCAACGCTTGTTTGGTTTCGTAAATTGATTATTCTTCAGCTTGCCTGAAATAACTCGAAATTTTAATCTCATTTTTAAACAGTTTCCATTCTCATCTAGTTTCTAAGACTATGTTAGAGGCCTATGCGTGTTCCGACGTAGCGTCCAAGCGTCCATTTGTGGTGAGCCCTTACTAGGAGTACTTGAATTCAGAATTTTAGATAATTTATATTCATTGACACTTACTCAACTCATCATCACCTCCCTTGCCTTTTACAATCTTTGGGTCGGTTTTCAATCTAACAAGATCCGATTTAATACCTGTATTTTACAAGGAGCGATAGCCTACCAGATCATCTCAATCCAGTTACTGGGCAACAAGATACTTCTTGGATAGACTGACAGTCAGACTTTCTGGCTTCTGACTACCTGAAACGACTCTCAAAGATCTACGAATGACTTCGGACCAAGGGCTATACGTGCTTACCGAGGCACGGGGTGTCAGTAACGTTCTAAATAAGTGTATATTAATTGAAAAAATCACACAGTTGCTCAGTTACAACACCACAACCTTGGATGAGAAGCGGGTGCCACTTGCTGAACTATTAGGCGGAATACTTAAATGTCTTCATGTCCCAGCACAGACATGTCTAACGAAGAATGGCGTGGAAAGTCGACCCTAACGAATGGTCCTTATCATCATCATTTCAGCCGAAAGACGTCCACTGTTGGACATAGGTCCCAAGCGTCCAAAGGCCTTATCCAAAGACAAAATCTTAATTGATTTATCAGTTACCTTTCATCATCATCATATCAGCCGACGTAGGCCTCCCCCAAGCGTCGCCACAACGACCGATCCTGTGCGTCACGCATCCATCGGTTCCATCCAGTTACCTTTACATAAGTAATAACCTTAAATAGATAAGGTTTACAATGGAATGTGAACTTTATCAGGCAAAACATAGAGTAAGTGTTTCCAAAGCATGATAGTTATCTAAAATTCTGACTTCAAGTTTAAAACATGACAATATATTTAAACAGTATCGCCTTGCACAGGGTATTACGCTTCATGTATAAACTTGTCTTGGTAAGGGATCATATTGTTGACTCGGTTAGGATAAAAAATTGTCTCTCTTGAACCTTGTTGGATTTATACGTAGCTAGATGTGACTTACAGTGTACAGTGACCAGTTTAGGTTGTTTAGGCGCAAGGACGCTACCGAAGGCGCCTAATTTGTAGCCCCTCGAGCACCTATCTCCTTACGCTACAAAAACAAGGTAATTTGAACCTACTGCTTAAGAATCTACCGTGTTCGGCTGGCATTTCGAGCGCTGTTACTGAAATTCAGCCGTTAATAAAGGGGGATAATTATGTAATTTAATTTACTGATCATGAGCAGAGAACATTGCCGCTGTGAGCGGTAGCTAAGCGCGGGGCGGTGAGCGGTAAAAGTATGAAAATGTTTGAAGCACGTCACAACGCCGTGCGCCCGCCTACCAATGCCGCCCCGCTCGCCGCGCCCGAGCCGCTGAGACCGCAGTCGTGATCAGGCAGTTATACTCTGGCTTATAGTTGGAGAATAGGCGTGTCGAATCTAGACAGCGAACAAAATAGGTGCTAACTGTAAGTCATGTCTAGCCACAAGATAGGAGCGTATCTGTTTTAAATTGATGTGTTTGCATAGAAATACGTGATGATTGGATATAATTCAATGTCGATCAGCAACAAATGTAACTAATAATACTAACAAAACTAAGATTATTATTTCAATAATAAATAACGTTTACTAACATTAGTTCTCTAAATTTTTTTAGCCAATCACACTTGTTGCTGACCATACGTTACTTGCCGTGGTTACCTAAGCTAGTAAAACATGAAACAGTGAGAAATTGGATGTTAAAATTAAGCGTGTACCGTGTGTTAAAATAGAGTTTTATTCTTCGCACTTTGATAACGATAAAACAGTGATAATGCCCAAAAAAAGAGATTAATGACGTAATTCCATTATAACGATGAAATTATTAAAAAATGTCGATCGAATATAAAAACGAATATGTGCTATAAACTTAGTCCCAGCCAACAGTAGGCACGTTGGATACTAAATAATAATATTCACAAATGTATATTTCACTGTGTGTCCTCATTGCACTCAATGTCGCACTTTCGCGGAGTAGTAAGTAAATGGAATGCTAATAAAACGAATACAATGCCAGAGGATCAACAGATTCAAGACGTCAAAAATTTAATCATAGAATGCGATTTTCAGTTTATATAAATCGTTCAACCAATTTAGATTGTTTGCAAGAGTTATCGCGGCTATGGAACGCAAAGGGAAACTGAAGGAAAACAAGAGGGTTTTAGTCAATAAAAGCATGAAACTCATCTTCAGCGAGCGTCTTCGTTTTCGTCTTCGTTTTGAGCGAGTAAAAATATTTTATGATTCTCCACTTACAAAAAAAGCAGTCACCACATATCTATTTGTTACACTGTCTATATAATGTCTGATACATCTATGGGTTGCGCCGGGATATATTTCCGCTTAGGTGTAGTTAGTACTCCATTTACTTACCAATCCGTGTCGCACTTTCCAACAAAAAAAAAACATGTATTTTGTACTGTAAGCAGTCGTGCCCCATTTGCGTTACATACGTAGAAGTAAGTGGCTATATTTATTTACTGATGGTCATACAATAAAATATACCAGGCTGTTATTATTCATGTTTTAAACGATCTGTTTCTTACACAAAAAAAATCCCTTATCGTTTTTCTGTACATATTCCCCGATTATTCTTCATTAGGCTACTTGCATATAAAAAAAATATGTTAACTAAAATTAAAATCGTATGGTACTAACTTCTGTGGTGTAGAAAATTAAATTCCCAGTGTATAAACCAAATGTATAAACAACATGAAATGTTAGTCTGCGTATTTATGGTTACTAAAAGTAGAAAGTATACTTTAGGACTACTGTCTATGGACGCGTAGCTTCATAGACGCGTATTTGTCATTATACGCTTGGTGTACGCCTGCGTGAAGTTTACATACAAAACTATTGCCTACTGTCCACGGATGCGTAGCGTCATAGACGCGACACGAAGGCTTTGTCGACAGAGTTCATCACTAAATAGATAGATACAGAAGACAATCTTTTGTATGTACTTCACTTTTTATACCTACGCTCGGTGGACGCACACTAATGACCGTTTGAGCCGGAACTGTTCGACGAGCGGGCCTGATGCGCTCCGAGATATCGTGTCCGTGAGCGGTGTCTATGTGTGCGTTGTGAGAGCGCGTACACTATGTAGATTGACTTCTGTACCAATCTATTTTGTGGTTTTATATGTAAGCTTCACGCAGGCGTACACCAAGCGTATAACGACGAATATGTATCAGTGAAGCTACGCATCCATGGACAGGTAGGCCTTAGCCAATCAACACAATAATCAATGTTTTAATAATAACGGATTATATAAAATAGCCTGTAGCGACAGCAGTGACCCTACTTTTGTATCTGATGATGGTTCAATGTAGTTTTCATTCAATTTGAAAACTATTATTGATGTAGGTCATGTATAACATAACACGTTATTATAAGTTAATTTTATATGTATTTTTTTTTAATTGGATGTGTTGAGTTTTCTGATTGTGTTTGTTCGAAGACTGTTAGCGAGTTTGCGGTATGATTTAGCAATACTCGTTTTGGGTGACTTTGATGGTTGTTGGTTAAGTTATACTTTTTTAATCGCCTGAGACTTCTTATTCGACGGTTGAAAGGCAAAATGACCTAAGCGACACTGAGTAAACTTTACAAAAATGTGATTTAAAGTTAAAATTTTGAGTTCACTTTTGTAAAGTTTACTCAATGTCGCTTAGATAATTTTGCTTTTCAACTGTCGATGTATTGTTGGGTCTTTACGCGAAGATAATCATATTTTATTACTATTATCGAGTTAATTGAGTTAGTGATTTCAATATTGACGATTTTATTTGCCGTTAATCTAACAACCATCTGCGTCACCGAACAATTTGTTGTTTTTACTCAATTGATGTTTGAAGAGTTGTGTTCGGAGTGTTGAGTTTAGTTCGTTGATGTGCGATCCGTCGTCATCCAGTAGGTTTGTTAGAAAACTTGTAAGAGCTGAGATGAGGCCATAATATTAATATATTTTAGTAACCCCACGTTTTCTTGAACCAGCTAAAATGTAATCGATACATTCCTCCCAGTATTGGATTTCTGTGTGCAAAATTGTCCATTTTCGTCAAACTATTTATCTGCCATGACTTTCATTAATTTTTTTTCCATTTCATAATAATTTTGTTCTTTAAGAATGCCATTTTAATGGCTATTCAAAAGAACAATACATTTTTTGTGGACTGTACCTATAAAATGCCTTAGGACTAAAACGGTTTTATTCTTTTGGGATGTGAAACTCAATGATCCTCTTGTACTGAAAAGATAGTAAAAGATGAAGTGTTTTTGTATTTTCAATTGTTTATTGACTTAATCTGTAGTATGAGTTTGAAGTAGTTTCATAACACAATTTTAATGAAAACAATGTACTCGATCTGTATAAAAAATATTCGAATTGCTTATAGTTAAGAAACTCACTCTATACGATTACTATTAAATTGTTACGCTACAGAAACTAGTTTAAAAACTTCTTAGTTACGTTTTCTATATCATTTTATTTGATACCATATTCATGATTCCAATTTGTCGATTCGTTAAATTAGGTTAATTTCTTATTATCTCTAGTATAAAAATTCGCTTTTTAAACATGACTTCATATTGATTATTGTGAGCATTTATTTATTATATTATGTAAATTAATGTTTAAATCATGATGTAATATTAATTATTATAAATAAAGTTCTTACAACACTGAGAAGTTCTTTATTGTTTTGAATTGAAGGTACACCCTATTTCTACTGGCACAATCAGCTACACTTAGGGCCACTGTGGAGGTTATCTGCTCTGTTCTAGATTGAGGGCCCATTGCCCTCAATCTAGATGCACATCATTAAATTTAAACTAGCGACACTGTGCAGGTAATAATCTGTTTCCGTGACGGGGACCCGAACACACGACAGGCGCGAAGGCACGCGACGGATGCAGGCGCGGACAGCGTGTTGGCTCTCAAGCCCCATCTCTATCAGACCGGAATCGGGCTGGTTTTGAGACGTTATTCGTCTTGAAAAGGGATGCTTCAAGGTAGGTAGCCCGCGTATCTCTCAGTTCAGCTTACAAATACTGAATAACTTTTTTATTAAATAGGTAACCATTCAATAGAGGTAGGCGAACTGAGAGGTCGAGAGGGTTGTATTGAAGATTATAATTCCGTAATAAATATGCGTTACTGTGCGTTACGATCGCAAATCAAAACTAAAAAAAACTTAAGTACCTAGTGTTTTGCTCAATAGATCTCGAAAGACTGAACTAAGAGTCAGCTGACGCTGCTGCGGTGGGCAGATGGCCTGAGAATTGACAGGTTACGGAAGTTAAAAATAGAAGCGTACCTAAAAATGGAAATGTCATAAACTAATATCATAAATACCAGATAAAGAACTATTCGTAATCGATAATATCATCCCTATCGTCATCGTTCCCAGATGCATCGTCATCAGAACTTTCGTCTGTCAGGTTGTTCTCTTCATGTTTTTCGTGTTCCTGATCTCGATCCTCATCATCATCTTTACATGAACATGACAATAGACATATGTATAGAATATCCACACTCAAATAATATGTCACTAACAAGTTCCAAACCGGCAATATTTTCGCTGCCAACCCGCACTGGGCCCGCGACACGGAGTTAGTATAGAAGAGGAGGCGGCCTAAACAACTGTGCACTGTGACTCTCAACTGAGTCCTGACGTCATCACGGTGGGTGTGGCTTAAATCAGTGTATTGTTGGCGTTCGTCCTGAGCACAACTTCGTAAACCCACTTATTTGGCATCATATTCGCGATAGAAAACCAAAAAAATTAAGTGTTGTATTTTATCTTGTAAAAATTACTTGGATAGACGTTCTGATGCTATGGATGCCATCACATTTCATTTATAAGTTATTTTATATGCATAATTTATTAAAATACTTCTAGAAAAATCTTAACGTCAGCATTTCCAAATATAATTCTACTCGACATTAGATGGCGACACTTTATGTCATGGGAACTAAATATATTTAGGTACGTAGAGCTCAGTATTAATATATTTTAATAATCATACGTACTGAAATTTGATCAACATTCAATCCTAAAGGTCCTTTAATCGCCATAATATTATTTTTGTAGTATTTATATAATTTTGTAAACAAGTCGCCATCTATCGTCAAATAGCAAAAATACAGGGCAGTAATTAGAAGCCAATTATTTTACCGAATATCCCCAGGCTACAGAACTTGTAAATATAATACTTATATTTCTCTAATATATGATTTGGTCGATCAAATTGTTTTTAATTACCTCACATTTGGTGTAAAAAGTAGAGTATGCAACACAGGGATAAAGCTGTCTTTGTCTCGGGCGGCTTGAATTCCTCACTTCACTCTGGTTTCTTTATAATCTCCCACTCAATGCTCGGGAGCTAATTATATAAAACCTTCACTGACGTTCGGGATTAAAATAGCAACCTTCGTTTCGTTCGGAATTCAACATGCCGCCCGCGACTTAAAGACACTGCTTTACCCCTAGTCACATAATCTACTATTATTGAATGGTATCGGACGTAAACACATGTTTTTTTTTTTTAAAAAAAAAAAGAATAGCTTTGTAATGAATCTTGATAATTCTTTCTATCAAAATAAGCCTTTAAAAAAGTAAAACCTAATAAAAATGGAATAAAAAAAATGTTACAATAAAAAGGATTTTGATGATTTTCGAATGATCTTTATTCGTCATTCATCTAATAATAGTATCACTATTTCAATGAAAAATATACGTATCGCATGGTTTGCACAATTAATTTAAAAAACAGAAATCCCTGGTAATTCTGAGTTCGACCCTGTTGCATCCTGCACTTAATGACATCTAGTGTGAGATAGTTACGTAACCACAAAATAAAATCAACAGAACGACCAAGTAGTTTGGCTATTGACCGGCAGATGACAAATAAAAAAATGGGCGCAGTCTAACACCCCCTCACCCCGCAAAATGTCACGCTTTTTTTCTTAGGGAAATCTTATTACAACATCTCCTCTTCTATACTAACTCCGTGGCCCGCGACCAACCCGCACTGGGCCCGCGACCAACCCGCACTGGGCCCGCGTGGTGGATTACGGCCCATTCCCTTTCCTAGAGAGGAGGCCTGAGTCCCTGCAGTGGGAATATTAAAAAGGCTGATGATGATGATGATGATGAATATTTTCGCTGCTATCCGTTGTACACATCCACGTATTTGTTGTTACTATTGCTATGATAAGTTGAAGAAGAAAACAGAATGATAATTACTCGGTTTTATTAAGGTACTTGCAAGATGAACTTAACAAAAGAAAATATGATGACATAGAAAACAGAGCTATGCATATTAAATTAAGGAAATGAACCCCAATAATTACAGTAAAACAAAAAACACTCAAGAAATACATATCATGTAATAGTGGTTTTCCACCGACAAAAGTTTGTAGTTGTGATCAATTTTGCTTGTAAGATTAAAGAGTACATAGTAACGCTATTCGCCAATAGATTGCGCTAAGTGTCACAATTCACAAAGTAACTGAAATGAAAAATAATATTTTTGCTTAGGTCGCGCACTTTGCGACTAGTCTAGAAAGCAATTAAGGACAGAACAATTAAAACTGTTTCGGTCCTTGGAATGTACCTACTGAAAAAATCATGTATATGGCCCTAAAGCTACCCCTGTTGAAATGTAGGCAATGTGCTCTCCCTTCTATACTTACTCCGTGTGCTCTCCCTATGTGCTTGCAGAATCACGGCAACTAATACGTATGTATTTAATCGAAATTACGGTTTTGATTACCTCAATGAGGTCATTAGTTAATGAGGACTATTAAATACTAGAGGGCATTATATTCAAAGGGTAATTTATAATTACCATGTCATCAGGGAAGTTAGTGGTCAAATGCGAGCCTGTATGTACAAACTTAATTTTAAAAATACTTTTGTGATTTCTAGATTGTTGACTAAAAATACTGTAAACTAAACTGAGCATACTCATAGCCTCATAGCCCACGAGCCCGTAGCTACTAGACAATACGAAAATATTTATTTTCTCAATAAAATATAACTTCCTCATTTGTAGTTACAAGCAATTGCTTCATTCGAAATTCAGTGGTAGGTATAGTCACGGTAAAGTTATGATCAGCAGAATCTATTGCTAGCCAAAATAAGGACCAATAAAAGGGTTAGACAGTACTCATGTTAACGTGAGCATGGTATACCTGAAAGCTTGAACATCAAGCTTACAGGTATATTTCATCCAACACAAACTTTGATGAAGAGGCAACGCGAAAAAAGAAAGATAACGCCTGAAAGCTCTGTTGGCATTTGGATTGAATCAACATTTATATCGAAGGACTGGAACAATTAGTCTGCTGCAGTCTTCCCGTCCAATTATAATTTAGGTGTCTTCAAGGCCAGAGTGAATAGGCTCTTAATAAACTAGTGCGCCTCACCATTAACGATTGCATCACTGCTAACCATCTTACTATCAGGTGGTGTCGCAGTCAACCACTGGTTTATTTCATGAATCCCCAAGCGACCACCGGTGGCCGCGCATCTATTGTCTTACTACTGTGTCTCTAATTGACGGTATCTGAAGGGTTAAACAACATAGACTTTAGACTAGTAATTTTTTGCTAGTATGAGTATTTGAATATATATATTCATTTACTATTCGAATATAAAGGAAAGAAAATTCGAATATTCGATTGCAACCTCTGCGTATGTGACTCCAAGACAATAAAATATTTTAGGCTTAGCCACACTCGACTCAGCTTGTTTCGAATATAGAACAATAGCGCAACCTGGACCTTTTTCGCAGGTAAAAAAATAGTACCTAAGATGATTCACTTACTTATAACCCCAAAAAAGGTAGGCACTATTACTTAGTAAAAATGAATTTGATTAGATTTGACTTGAGCTGACTATACTAAATTCAAGTCACTGGATTTGTTGATACATTAAATTAAATTATATAAAGAGTGGTCTCCATTCAGAATATGCAATAAAAATGCGTTCAAAGAAATACTAGTGGTATTAGATGTTTGGTATTAAATTGGAATAAACGGATTAAATCTACAAGGTACCTATAGGTACTATAGATTTTTTTTTTAAATTTTAAATTAACTAGTAGACCGAACTGAACTTTTGCCCTTCGTTATGAAGGGCAAAAGATTTTTGCCGCTCTGGGCAAATGCCCGGATCGATTCTCTCGATGGACTTGTTATTCCTTGTCTATTTATTCCTTGTTTTAGAAGGAGAATTATATTAGGCGTATTCGTAAATTATTTATTTTATTTTTACATTGTTCTGTAAGTTGTTGTACACTGTCAACTCGTAATCTTTTTCCTTTCGTTTCAGTCCGTCCAAAGGTTGTCTGGTAGAAATTGCCCTGTGCAATAAGACCGCCTATTGTACACTTATTTTTGTAAATTTTTGTCCTCTACTAAGTTAAGGTGTGCAATAAACTTGTATAATAATTATTATTATTAGGTTCGTTATTGGTGTCACAATAAGACATAGCTTGTGTGGCCACGTTTCTTCCGGACAACAGCGAGATCATCGTCTTGAAAAATGTTAAAAGGATCATAACAATTAACAATAGATACAATGTAAGGTTAGTTAGCGACTTTTACCTACCGTTTAACGAACGTTTCTTGTGGGATCCGATAGGCTTATGCTATTCTCTAAGAAAACTACTTTGATCACAGCGCTGGCCGCAGCGACGAGTCGAGAGCGCAGTACCTACATAGAATTATCAACCCAATGTACCTATTTGGATTTCGTCGCTGCGGCCAGTGCTGCGCTTAATTCATGAATCCCCAAGCGACCACCGGTGGCCGCGCATCTATTGTCTTACTATTGTGTCTCTAATTGACGGTATCTGAAGGGTTAAGGCTGTTTTCTTAGAGAATAGAACACCCGGTTTGGCGCATTGTCTAAAAACTCGGCACCAACTACCTGCGTCGAAGAACTTTAAAGTTTTGTTTCAATTATATTACCTATACAGAATATCATTGTTTACATTTCTATTGTTAAGGGTCTAGGACAGTCGTTAGTTGTACATATTAAAGATGTGCCGTTGCCGGCAATATTGCCGTAAAGTGGGAATATTGCCGGGAATATTGCACGATGTATGAATATTGGTCGCAATATTGCCAGCAATATTCCCAGATTGCCGGCAACAGCACATCTCTAGTACCTACCTCTGTGTAAAA
Source organism: Mythimna lalbum (assembly GCA_949319445.1). Taxonomy (NCBI): domain Eukaryota; kingdom Metazoa; phylum Arthropoda; class Insecta; order Lepidoptera; family Noctuidae; genus Mythimna; species Mythimna lalbum. Next base: position 8,041,790 of record OX439357.1, on the reverse strand, counting down.
CCGATGCATTTGTTAGGATCGATGAAAACGAATCGGATGTTGAATTTTTTTGTAGATCTATGACGATGGCGTTCATAGCATAGCAGGTCAGAAGTTTACAGAATTAGGTACTATTTGTCCCTGTGGGGCCATTCAAGAATTACGTAAGCACTACAGTCTATATCACATTAGTTTTAGTATAATTATGAGAAACCCGAAACACGTGTCTAGTATTTTTATGTAAAGAATCTATGTACAAAATTTCATAACTGTATCATGAAAAATCACAATGTTGTTAGCAAAATTATATTATTATAGTCACCGGGTGATCCAGGTGACTGAGTGCTTTTGCACTTGCACTAGTTAGCTGTTGGTTGGTACCTCATGCCCGCTATGACTTGCCGTGACCTGTGTTGTACTTAGTGTCGGTCGGTGGTGTCATACTTGTGATGTTTTTAAATATTTTTGCGTAAAAATACATGTTATAAAAACTATTGGAATCCATTCAGTTACAAAAAATTAATATTACTTTTAGTTTATGCTACATATTGCTAGTGTATAGCTTCACTCCTTTAACTATTCAGCTTAGGACGTATAATGGATTGCGTTAAGAGCTCGTGGTAGGGCCCACGGAGTAAGTATAGAAGGTAGGGCCTCAGTTCCCTCCTGTAGTAAATGAGAGTACCGTTAGCGTTACCATGACAACGCGTTCTATCGTTGCGAAGTATGTGCAGGTAGTTGACAATTTTAGGATCGCTACGGTGGGAAAAGCCGTTGGCATTGAAGAAACCAAGTTTTAGGGATCGGGGTTTAGTACAACAAATTTGTTGCCATTATAAGCACAGGGTAATTTGTTAAGGTCTAGCGTAACCGAGTTGTGCGTTGAGAATAGCTTGGGTCACATTTCACGAGTGAGTTACCCCGTTAATGTGGCAACATGGAGCTTTCTGGCCAAGGCTCTAGCATATTGGGATTTGGGACATTAACATTTCGTAATTTTCCAGGATTATCTGGCTAGGGGGGTATTGTGGAGGCAGATTGTGCTAGCATAGTTGTAGAGTCAGTCAACAATGTGTTTAGCTCAATCTGGGAGACGGCTAGAGTGGCAGGGGCTACCAATATGGGGAAAGGGCTAAGCCATCAGCTCTGGAGTAACTACCAAAGCTGGCAAGCCTTTTTGATCGTTTAGTTGGTTCCAAGGGTTCTATAAGGTGCAAGACGTTCGTGAAAGGGAGGAGGGGCCCCTCCCAGTTGGGGTTCCCGCTGTTGGCCAGCGATGGCGCGCTTTGCCTATTTGGAAATGAGTTTAGGGGCTTTGTGACAGCCGCGGTAGTTAGCCGGGTGACCTGACCGTAGAGAATATAGCTAAGTGGTTCTGATCCTTGGGACGGAGGCAGTCTGCAATATTGTGCCCGTCTATAGAGAAACTATTAGACACCTAACGCATTTGGGGGTCGACGGCGCTTCGCTCCTCCTGTCCTTTCTAGCCTGAGAGGCTTTGCCCTTCTTATTGTCTTCTGTGACGAATTGAAAATCGTCTTCGGAAGAAGAGTTGGCTTAGGACTGTTCAAAATTGATGGGTGAGTGCGTGCCGGTGACTGTAGGTACCTGCGGGGTGGCCATTTTCCCGGAACAATTTAATGTCTCTAAGGCCACTTCAATGTATTCGTCACGGTTAATGACCATAGCAACAATAACAAGGATGAGATTTCTAATGAACTGGCTAATAGAATAGTAATATTTTAACACTTTCCTTTTATACCGCCCTCATTACTTTAACTGATAAGGTAATGAGGGTTTTGACTATACTGCAAAACAATTCTTGGAAATGGGACAAATGGGGGTGTAGCTAGGGGCTCAGGTAATGAGTTTTCGGAAATTCAACAGTGACTTTTGTCCAGCTAGCTTTTTAACAAGGAATTACAGTGCCGTGTTGGCCGGCAGTCTATCAGTGACCATCGCCCCGAGCAAACGTCCAAAGTGTTAGTGTTGTATTGTGTTGTGTTGTTAGTAATGGAGTCGATAACCAGGTATGTTTCTGCGGGTTTACTACAGTTTTTATTATAAAGCATTGTGAATGTGACGCCTATCCTCAATACTTCATATGTATGTAGGATGTTGCATTATAGGTAGATTTTTTATTGTCTGGCAGTTTGAGTATTTTATCAGCTCCAAATGTTATTAATTTGGTATTCTTGGTCGAATAGTTAACTTTCGCAAAGCTCTAGGTCGAGCTACATGATAGATAAGTATGTGATAAATGCTTGCACTGTCTCGACCGAGTCGACCGGTCTACTCAAATATCTGTGGTCTTTTTTATTAAACACCTCAGACATTATCCTACATGGTCTTTATATGATTTGACCAATAAATGTTTATTGTATGGACTTTAAAAGAGACTAATCTCTGACTTTATTTAGCCGTTTCTTCACCAGCCTCAACTGGGGTAAATATTTGGATTAATCCTTCAGATACCGTCAATTAGAGACACAATAGTAAGACAATAGATGCGCGGCCACCGGTGGTCGCTTGGGGATTCATGAATTAAGGAGAAATAAGTCTGACCTATAAAATATCAAACTTCCGTTAAGTTAGTACGGGCAGAGCTTTAGATGAGACGTGTGGTAAATAAGCTAAATAGCCCTTAAACCCATTTGTGGTCAGAAATAAATTAACACGTTGGGTATATAACCTAAATGGGTTTGCTATAGTTAGAGAGTAATGTTTCAGGACATTCATAAAAACTAAAAGTAATTTTTCGGAACGGCTTAACCGATTTTAATGAAATATTTGTGTATATTTGGTAGGTCTAAGAACAGGTAGTAGGCTATTTTTAATATTCCTAAGTAATAAGTCTATAATCGCGTGGGCAAGGCCACTGATAACAGCTAGTATTATAAATATTGCCATGAACTCCCTTCAGATACCGTCAATTAGAGACACAATAGTAAGACAATAGATGCGCGGCCACCGGTGGTCGCTTGGGGATTCATGAATTAATCAAATTAAATAATCGTTTGAATTTTCCACGTAAAATATCTGCGCTTGTACTTGCCCATAATCTCGATCACCACGAAAAAGTAAAACTCAACTCTATGGTACAAAATAGACAAGTGATCAGCCAATCAAACGGTGGGGCGGACGAAACGAAATGAAAGTCCGCCACATGTCCGCCATATCTACTACATCTTCTTTCTAATAGTGACGTTCATATTATTTTGTGTTAGATAGCGTTATTGTGTAGATATTCGTTGTATAATTTAATTATTTTTTTAGTTTATCAAATACGTGGTGAGTAAGTGTGTAATTTGGATTTGACACATTGATAGTTTTTAATTTGGAACTTGTTTGTCCGCGCCGTGCTTTACGTATTGTCAAAATGGAAAAATCTTAGTTTTAGCGTAACTACAGCCTTATTGTATGTGTTATTTATAAATTGGATCCACTAGACTACACTCGTGACGTATTTTGTAGCGTTTAACGGTGCCTATTGAGTAATACAAAATTTTTTGGTGTCGGCATTATTAGACGGTGTACCCAATATTTCACAGACCCTCGACGGCGGAAAACACCATGGAGTCTCCACGGAAATTCAACGATTGCTATTTTTACTACTACTCCACATGCACGAAGGTAAGAAAATATTCATGATTTCATGTTCTATCATAAATGTTGCTAATGTCATATTGTTTATATTCTAAGTCTCTGATAAAAATCATGGAAGCTAACGTGTTATGCACTGTTTCATTTAATATTTTATGGTTAGAATGTTTTATTGACATTGAAAGAAATCTATCAAATGTTGCTCAATTTTTGTTAAAGTGATAACAATACTAGCAGATTTTATTATGAAACTATTAGGTATGTGTAGATAAAATTAGTATTGACGACCTTTTTACATGCTGGCTAAAAAATGTCAGTTCATAGATATCTATGGATCTTATCACATTGAGGAATAAAGTGATTCCATGAAAAGAGACCAAAACATTGATATTGTAGCAATTCTTTACAAAAATTAGAATATAAACAGCACATTTGTGGAGACAACTCCCTAGTTTTCCTATGAATACTGCTGACCATGTCTCAGACGTTGAATTATTTTTTTATTAAATCAAAAATGGTATACACTATATTAAAGCCTTAACTTTGCCCAAATAACAATGTTTGATATTACCTAAAAAGCCTTAGAACAGATCCTGAGTGGGTCTTAGACATAGTGCACACTGATAACTGTTGTCACGGTGACAATAATTTTTTAACCCATTTTTTTGTAAATGTCACGCCTTCAAGTGCACACACTACTGTTGAGTTCATAGGCATGGTGACTTTTTTATCAAAGACAAAGTCTCCAGTGTGCGCTATGGCTCAGTTCTGTTTATTTTTAACTCTTGATGTCAGGTCAACCCATTACAACTAGCTTTTGTTTCTTTCAAGTAGCAACAGAAGTGTCTAATGCTTGCCAGCCAGTAATTAGGTTTAAACCTAGAAGCACATATCACATAACATGTGGTTACATGTAATGTAATAACTAGTTATAAATTGTTCAGTAAGTTACTTACTTTATCTGTTATGAAGGGGGACAACTGTGTATTTCGCCATGAACCGTCAGCGCTGGGATGCGAGACAATGTGCACAGCCTGGCAGCAGGGCAAGTGCCTTGATAAACGCTGCAAACTACGTCACATGGAACTGAGGGTACGTATGGAAGTAGTTTTATGGTGACAGTAGAAGTAGTATAAGGACTCCGTTTTCCTCATTTAGACTTCCGTTCAATCCGTTGTGCTGTGTGTCTGCCCTGGCTAAACATAGCCAGCCTAGTTCCATTCGGAAACTCAAAGATGTATGCTTCTGGGTGTGATAAAGGTAACATTATGTAATATTGCTTTAAATGATCTTTATTTTGTAAATAGGTTTTCAAAAAAAAAAATATTGCATTTGTTTTCTTTACATGTAGTGTTGATGTTTTTGTTGTCTATGTGTGTGTACACTTGATGACAGTTATGAAGTTCCGGTGAAAAAAGAAGGCAAAGTAATCTTAAAACTTCTCAAATTAGTGACATGTTTAGAAGGAAAATTACATAATAAGTAAACATTTTAAATTAATCATCTTCAATGGTGACAGATGATGTTCTCTGAAATTTTTTATTTTATATAATAAATAAGCTTGTTTTTTCATCTTTGTTCTGGTCTACTAAAATGATATCTATACTAATATTATAAATAGATAAAATTTGTAAGTTTGTATGTAGGGGGTAATCTCTGGGAGTATTGGTCCGATTGCTAAAATTCTTTCACCAATAGAAAGCTCCTTTATTCCTGAGTGACATAGGCTATATTTTACGTACCTACGCGGGCGTAGCTGCGCGTAAAAGCTAGTCTCTACTAAGATTATACTCCATTAAATCTTTACAAATCATAATATCCAAATCTTTAAAAAACTATACTTAAAAATTAATGTTCTTATGTCCAACTATTGAATTTGAGATTTATGTGACTGTTAATTTTTATTTACAAATCGTCCTAATCAGCTGTGCAAATAGTAAACGTTCTTCTTATCTGTACATTAGAAAATAATTACAAGAGGTCATTAACTAATTACCTATCTAGTTAATTAATGACCGCTAATAATTATTTATCAATGATTATGTGACTACTACACTCTGGTATTTCCCAAATGTTTAACTAGATAACTTGTACTGGTTTTTGCAAGTTTATTGAAGTAACAGGAAATTTATTATTTATTTTTTGTTATCTCCTAATGAGTCAACCATTATACCTAAGTAGTTGTTTAAATTTTGATCAATATAGGTTAGACATTTGACATGGTAAGTTTAATGGGACCATCATCATCATCATCTTCCTGCCCTTGTCCCATTTTATTTGGGGTTGGTGCAACAAATTTTTTTCTTCCATTCTGTTCAGTCAGTTGTCACCCTATCGATAAGTATAGTGGGACCATTGATAGAAATATTTTTGTTCTCTTTGATGACTGCTCATGATATGAGGTTGAGTAGTATAGACTAGAGTCTAATCTGTGAGAGGTTGAATCCATAAATATTTTCTAGATACACATTTATTTTGAGGAGGATAATCAGAAAATAATGTCTCTCTCTCTCTGGGTGGGGCGAGCCCACTTGCTTCAGACCTTTGCTGAATTAAACTCACACATGTTCCTTTAGTTTCCTTTTGCATTCCAAAGTCACAGCAACTCTTTTAAAGAACCCTGTAACTATAGCAGGCATTCACCGTAATAGTTCAACCGTTAAATAATGATGATAGCAGAGTAGAGTTTCCATGTTGAAATCCGTTTGCTATATTAAAATATACCTATTTTTGGTAGAGCCATATAGAATCATCATCATCATCAGCCTTCAGCCTAGGATATGCCGGTTTCTTCACTATGTTTTCTTTTACCGTTTTGAGAGCAGTGGTGATGAATAGGTATAGGTATAGGTAAAACGGGCTGGTATCCGCAACTCCACGACTAATGCGCGTATTTTGCGTACGGGTGGGACAAATGGGTTATTCGATCCACCCCAGCTCCTCAAGAAAGGCCAGCAGCGCCTTAGTGTTGCCGACCATTTCACGAAGGTTACCTGGGTTACCGAAGTGCTTGGCCCTGTAACCAGCGACCACAGGGCAGCTTAGAAGCAGATGAGCTGCTGTCTCTTCTTCCTCCATGCAGGCTCTACAGAGTGGACTATCCGTAACTCCTATGACATAAAGGTGCTTGTTAAAGGTCCCGTGGCCAGTTGTAGCGGCCGTAACTTTGCGCAACTGTAGTTTCGTCAGTCGTAGGACCTTTTTCGTGAAGCGGCCATCAATCGAGGGGAGCGCCTCCTTGGCCTGCCTGCACTCACCATGTTCTCTCCACAGTTTGTGATGTATGTCCCTGGTACGGTTCCTTACCAGATTGCGTAGATAACCGAAGGGAAGTGGCACAATGGGTTCAGGACCCACTGCTGCCATGCTCGAACCCCTTCTGGCGAGTTCGTCCGCTGCATCGTTGCCTCGGGAATCGCTGTGCCCTTTGATCCATTGAATGGTTACTTGGTTGTGTTTACCCACCTGGTTAAGCCGTTGGTGACACTCGTATATTAGCCCTGAATTGGCTGCGTGATTGTTCAGCGCTTGCAGGACAGCCATGCTGTCTGAGAGTATGCGTATTGAGTGGTCCCTAACTTCCCTGATCAAGACGGCTGAAGCAGCCAGGGTAATGCCCACGCATTCAGCCTGGAATACCGTGTTATGAACCCCCAATGGAGTGGCTACGTGAATGTTGAAATCCTCCGAGAAGACTCCCGCACCCGTGCCATTACCTGTTTTGGATCCATCCGTGAAGATCCGCAGCTCTGCGGGGCACAGCCCCTCGCAGCGGTCATCCTCATGCAGTTGGATCTTGTATTTCTTATCAAAGATGAATTGCTTAGGAATCCGATCGTTAATTGCTTTAGTAATGGGAAACTCATTATTGAGTTCCTCTAGCAGAGCGGTGTGTTGAGTTACTCTCTTACCCCAGAGGTCCAGTGTTTTGAGGCGTACAGCCGCCATCGTCGCTTCCTGTTGTATGAACAGGTGGAGTGGAGGGAGTCCCAGCATGGCCTCGAGCGCTGCAGTCGGAGTAGTCCTCATGCATCCCGTTGTTGCCATGCAGGCAAGCCTCTGCATTTGTTGAAGTTTGTTTACTGCAGTGGCCAGCTTAGTGCGAGTCCACCACACCACGGCGCCATAGGTAACCATGGGCCGTATTACAGCACTGTATAGCCAGAGTATGATTTTGGGGGATAGGCCCCACCTCTTACCTATCATTTTCCTGCATTGCCAGAAGGTGATACACGCCTTGCTTAGTTTGTTGTCCAAATGGGTGCCCCAGTTCAACTTACTGTCTAGGATTACTCCCAGGTACCTGACCTCGGTTGCCAGCTGGAGTTCCGTATTGAACAGTTTAGGCAGGTTGAAGCGGCCTAGTGCTCTCTTCTGCGTAAACATGACTAGCTCAGTTTTAGAAGGGGTTCACTGACAGGTCATATTCCCTGCACCAGCGTTCCACGATGCGAAGTGCCTGCTGCATGAGGTTACAGATAGTACCAGTCACCTTCCCAGGTACGAGGATTGCTAGGTCATCTGCATACCCTACTGTATAATAACGATTCGCGTTGAGTATAGTGATCAGCTCGTTGATTACCAAGTTCCACAGAAGCGGTGAGAGTACACCACCCTGCGGACAGCCTCTAGCTATCAAGGCCAGCTGTTGTTCATCTCCAACGCGAACTATCCGTTTGCTTAACATGTTTGTGATCCAGTCGATTAGTACCTGTTCCACGCCGTGCTTGGTGAGGGCGGCGCCAATGCTGGAGAAGTTTGTTTTGTCGAAGGCTCCTTCGATGTCTATAAAAGTGCCCAGGCAGGTACCCTTCTGATGAATTGCATCCTCTATCTGGCTCACTACCAGATGAAGAGCAGACTCTGTCGACTTACCTGAGCTATATGCATGTTGGTTGCCATGTAATGGTATTGCTTTTAAGGCGCCATCCCGTAGTTCTCTCTCACATAGCCTTTCCATTGTCTTAAGTAAGAAAGAGGTCAGACTTATGGGTCGATAGGATTTGGCGCTCGTATAATCACTCTTACCTGGCTTAGGAATGAATATTACCTTCACTTCCCTCCATCCTTTGGGAACGTATCTGCAGGCCAGGCACGCTCTCAATAAGGGTAATAGGCGTGTTGCCAGCGGTGTTCCGCCCCATTGTAGTAGAGCAGGAAACACGCCGTCCGGACCTGGTGCCTTGAAAGGGTCGAAACTTTGGATGGCCCATTGTAGTTTTTCTAGCGTAATCACCCTGTGTGCATATTGCCAGTCGTCGTCTGTTGGTGTTAGGGTCACGTCAGACCAGTCCGTTACCTGTACAAGGACGCAGTCCGGGAAGTGAGCCTCAACTAAGACGCGTCTTGCCTCTTCAGGCGACGTGGTGAGTGTGCTGTCTGGTTTGCGCAGCATGACAGACCCAGGAGCATCTTGTTGTGCTAGTATTTTCCTCACCCTGTTTGCTTGTTGGCAGGATTCAATGCCACCGCAGAATTTCCGCCACCCTGTGGTACGCCTGTACCTTATGCATTTCTTGTAGCTGGATTTGGCCGCGTGGTATGCGTCCCAGTCCATCTCCGCACATGTGTTCATGGCTCTGTTCAGAGCTTTCCTTACCTTACTGCGTTTGCGCTCCAGCTCCGCGCCCCACCACGGCTGTTTGCCCGGTTTATTACGCGGGAGAGTTTCTGGGCAGGCAGTATGATAGCTGTTTATCAATGATTCAGTGAGTTGGTCGACTTGCACGTCGATTTGCGACGAGTCTCGAAATACCCACGAATCGCCTAGTAGAGGCACTAGCTTTGAGTCTAGGCTGCGTTTGTATACGGCTTTATCCGTGTTCCGTGGATTACGCCGCGGTAGTATAGGTGATGCACAAACCTGAATGTCGAAACGGATCCACCTATGGTCCGAGCAGGAGGCCTCCTTGGAGACATGCCACCCAGTGGTTAATTCCGCTGCTCCCTCTGTTGCCAGGGTGAGATCTATTATTGTGCGACTGCGTCTGGTTACAAAAGTTGGTTCTGAACCTGTGTTTAGTATGGATAGGTTAGTAGTAAATAGGTATTCTACCAGTGCCTTACCCCTTGCATTTTGCGTGTCCATTCCCCACAGTGGATGGTGCGCGTTCGCATCCGTCCCGATCACCATCTCTTCCCCATTGCTCTCGCAGTGGGTAATCAGACGGATCAGGTCGTGGGGAGGCGGTTCCTCTGCCTCTGGCATGTACACCGAGGCAAGGACTAATGCCATGTCAGTGGCATCTCGCTGTATGGTCAGCCTTGCTGCAGAGACATCTCTGCAACAGAAATCGTTTAGAAGCTGTGCTTTAATGTTACCTGTTATAAAGATGCACGATCTAGGATTCTCATGGTCCGTAGTGACAAGGATCTTACCACCAAGATTGGAGAGTCCGCATATGCGCCCGCCTCTAACCCACGGCTCCTGGATTAGGGCAATGGCCGCGTGTTGAACCTCCAGCCACTTGCGTAATTGGGCCGTCGCAGTCTGGCTGTGGTGGAGATTCGCCTGCACAATTTTACTGGGCGAGAGGGAAGCCATTGCTGGCAGACCCCTCGTCCCCGCCCTCTAGGCGCAGCCCGGCAAACAAATCGCCCTCGTCGAAGTCCACCCCCCCAGGGGTCGAAGCTGGGGACAACGTAATGTCGTCGGGCTCCTTCCCCTCCGGAGGGACGACCTCCACGATGGCTGCGGCGTCGACTGGCTCTGCTTCCACAGCAGGGTCCGCCACTGGTGCGACCGGGTTGTTTGGTGGGGGAAGAGTCCCCCCTGCCTCCTGTAGCGTCTTGGCGTCACGGTCCCATCCCCGAGGAACTTCCACGAATTTCCCATTCAGACCCTGGAACTTGACGTACACCGTACCCACCCCCATCGCGAGTCGGCGTTCAGCGTTCATCAGGGTCGGAACCTGGTCCTCAGGTATGTCCAGCACCAAGAACCAGCACGCTGCTTGTTTATCTGCGTGTATTAATACCCACCTCTTGATGTCGACCCATGGGTTCTGATAACAGAGGCCTCGCCCAATGTTCTTCGAGTCCTCGTATACTCCATGGTCGTCTGGTATCGCGATGCCTATACGCACCCGCTTCTGGAGCTCCGACTGGCTACGGACGACTAGCGACGTGCTAGCCGGGAGAGCCAGCTCAGAGACTGCCTGCTTTAGCCAGGCTAGAGTGTGGTCGTTGCTGCACCACAGCTTGAGTACGCCACCGGCGTACAACGGCTTGGCGTTGAAGACCGGCGCGGGCTTGTCCTGCAGAGGGCTCCAGGACTCGCCGATAATCCTCTTCTGGATAGCGGCGACGACCTGGTCCGATAGTACCTGGCTTATGATCCCCGTACGGTCGTCAACAATGGCGACGCTCAGGGCGGAGCTGGCAGCTTGCGCGTAGCTTTTTGACACGACCCGCTCGGACTGGTCAAGCCGCAGCCGCTTATGCTCTCCACGAGGTGAAATGGTCTCATTGAGAGCACGCTTAGCCACGGCCTGATCACCCCCAGCGGACCGCTGCGTCGTGCTGGCTGATTGTGCCGGTCCACCTGTGGAGAAGCTTATCTTACCCTTGCTTGGGGCTGCGGCTGCAGCCTGCTTCCCCTGAGAGGCCTTCGCTTTGCCGGCCCTTCTGCGTTCTTGCCGGCGCTCCTTACGCGCCGGCCTTTCCCTTCTCTTGCCCTGGCTGGGTGGAGCTGGTGGTCCTGAAGGGTCCTTACCTGCTTTCTTGCCCTTGCCCTTGTTTTTTTGTACCTGCCAGGCATTGGAGAAAGCATCCTCCGTGTTGCAGCTTGTCCCTGGTACAACGGCGCCAGCCGCCTCCATGCTCGCAGGTTGTGAGCCCGCTTGCGGAGGGGGAGGATGATGCTCGGGAAGGCGTTCATCAGCAGTGGCCTTAGCCTTCGCCGATGTCTCCGCCTTCGAATTGGAAGGTCCGGTACTGGTCCCTTGCAGCGCCGTGGTCCTTCGTTTAGGATGGGACTTAGTTTTGGTCTTGGCTGCGGTATTCGCCACAGCTAGACCGGCACCCGCGCTGGAGCCTGCGACTTGCGCCGCAGGTCCTCCAGGGGCGAGCGAAGTGCAAGCACTTCGCTTGGGAGCTCCGCCAGCTTCTGCCGGCTCCGCCCCAGTGGTTTTGACGATTGGCCTATAAGAATCCATGTCTTAGCAGTATTAGTGTTCGTCCCTCTGGCTCCCACCCTCCTTGGAGCCCGCACCTGGGAACGTCGCACTACTTAAAAGAGCTCGATGTTAGGACTACCAGAGAGATATAGGTGCGCAAGGCTGGCTTACAGTGCGACATCGGGTGCTCGATCGGGCTGGCGTCGGAGACCGAAAGGCCTGCCCCCAACGAACTGATCAACCCTCACTTACACCGTCAGCATGACCTTTACCCACCGCTTCAGCCGTCCGAGGACGACCTCAGCGGACCCTACGCACCTCGCCTGTGGCCCTCTGACGGGACACCATGGCCATTTCCCTACCCTTGGCTAGAGGGTAGGGCCACCGTTTTGCTTGAAATCCGGACCAAAGAGGGCGTGTTGCTCACTTTCAGCTCAGCCCCCCAGGACTCCTTCATCCCCGCTCACGGCGCTCGACTGCGCAGGTCCTAGCGCAGGTGACCAGCTTCTCCTACTCGCCATCAGCTGATTTTAGTGATGGTCGAGCTCGCAACCACCCAGTCACAGAAGGGTTGCGATTAGGAGGGGAGTTAGGAAAGTGGTAGGAGTAGGAATTGGTGGGAGGGGATATTTGGAACTTGGTAGAGGAGGGTAGCTGGCAGGAAATTATAGGTAATGTGGGAGTTGGGACAGGACTGAGTGGATAGCCCCCACTCCGTGGGTCGCCAGGCAGTTTCGGTTACGTCTAATTCTGATGGAATTAGACCAAAAACGGGGTGGCAACCTCGAGAAGGTGGATCCGCCTGACTTGCCTTGAGGATCTACACGACTGTAGCGCTCTCCCTCAAGACCCCGCCACCCTATCACCTCTGAAGGAGGTGATAAGGTAGGCCTGCATCTATACTACCAAGCAAAGCAGAAGCAAAGCATGTCGTTGTGCAACCGCAAAAGCATACATACAGACCCTCCCCCAGTGGTGATGAAATAAATTACACAAAGTAATGCTCCTGGCTGGGTTCGAAACCGCGACCTACAACTCGTAAATCGGGACCATTACCACTCGGCCACCACTGCTCTCAAATATAGAATACAGCCAACTAATATGAAACCTATACTCTAAAAAAAAAGAAATTAAAAACCCCATTTTCTTTGTAGAAAGCAGTACTTGTTGAGGATTCAAATTTTATATACTCACATAAAATAATAGTAGGTATATCTTGTTTTCTTTTTTGCATATTAAATTATTTTATTGTTGTACATTTTACTTTTATTTTTACACACAATGTCTACATCTCTTCTCCAATTTTCCTTTCGCAGGTATGTTGGAAGAGATTTCTTTAGAAATAAGCATTAAGTTTTTACTATTCTTCTGTTTCCTTCTTCTATTCTTTTATTATTGTGTGTACAAAAATGGTTAAATAAATAAATAAAACATTGAACTCAACATTTGACTTAGAACTATTAATATTAAATTCATATTATCATCTGATATTTCGGTCACTAGTCCAGTAAGGCGGCCTATTAATCAATCGTATGATATCATTAAACCCATTGAAAGATATTATGTACATATTATTGGCATAAAGATAACATGATGTTATGAAAATTCTTTATCTGTTATCACTAATAACAGGTATTAAGTTGCTTAGTATTTTTGACATTCATTCCAAGGCGTCTACATCTTCAGATTTGTTTGTATTTTTTGTTACCATACAGCCGTGTTCCTGGCACGCAAAAGGCAACTGAAGGACACAGGAGTGGTTTTAGTCAGTAAAAGTGACACGCCCTTTCGCCCCACCCTAGAGAAAAGTCATTGTTTGATATCCCATCTCAAAAAAAATCGTTATATTTTTTTACTATGTGCAAAGTCAATGTATGACACGAGTTTGTAGATTTGAAGACATACGTCATAACTATATTTTGCTAGCATGTCTTGCAGCACATGCTCAAGATTTTCAGATCAAGAAATGTACTTAACTAGAAACAGAACTGGCTAGACCTAGTTGGGGCATAGTTGGATTAGAAACATTGGAATAAACAAAACAAACTATATTTCTGTAGCTTTGCCATTTGTCTTAACTAGTTGCCCTGTGTAGAAAGAAAATAACCTGTATATATTTATTTATTATTGAGTAGCTTTTGCCCGCAGCTTCGCTCGCGTACTTAATATCTTTGTCACTCAGGAATAAAGTAGCTTTCTATCGGTAAAAATTTTAGCAATCGGACCAGTACTTCCAAAGATTACCTCCTACAAACAAAAAGAAAAAAAAACTTTACCTCTTTTTAATATTAGTGTAGATATAATTTCTGCATGAAATGACACATCATTGGATGTGGTTTATCAAATTTAATTATAGCTGGATGGCTGATTGTAAATGGACAAATATCTAAAAAAAATATTATTTAATAATCATCAATAAATTATAACCTGACCTGTATCTAATTGGATATCTAGCAAGAAGTGTAACTCTTATTTTTGATTCTGCCGGATTCCACTAAATCGAGGTATGACTGTGACAAAAACTGCTGCAGCGCCTGCCAGATCTTCTGGATTTCATGCTGACAAGAAATGGAAGATGTAAGTGTTATTTAACTTGTAATAAACAGTCCAAAACTTGTCAAATTCTAGAAAAACCGCAAGCAGATCCCATGCTATTGGGAGAACCAGCCTGGTGGTTGTCGTAAGATCCACTGCCCGTTCATGCACAAGAACCCCGACGCGCGCACCGACGGTATCGCGCCCAGCCAGCCGGCGCCGCCTCAACCCGTGAGACAACACATACATTACACGCCATACACGGTGCCTTTTTTACTAGATAACTAGGAGAACTTTCAGGGGTGATATCCAGCTAAAATCTATCTATTATTATCAGTTTTTCATCATAACCTAACAACAATACCTAATTCTCAAGTTGGTATTGTCATTTTATTTGTCAGTATAAGACAAATATTATCACCCTTGACAGTTTTCCTGGCTACTAAAAAGGCATGGTGTATATCTGACTGAATTTACACACATTGACATCTATTGCTATTAGGTAATCCATTTTGTATTAATATTTCATTGAATTAAGAGACAGGCTTTAAAACTGCCAGTTCTCATGTATCATTTCTGTCCATCTTTTGCCTCAATTCTTTCATAAATCTTTGAATAATATACATAACATAAATTCTATCACTAATCAATTGAGTTTCCAGTTTTCCAAGATTGGCATCCTATTGTAAAATCCTTGATATTGCTTGCTTGAGGTGACCATTTCTCATCAGGGTCATTTTCCATTTCATTACAAAAGTTTTAATTCATAAAGTTTGATAGCCATCTCCTCTGGCTGGATAGGAACAGAAATACGTGTGGCATCTACACATCAACTAACGTTTGTTCGTCGTTCCCAATACAGCAGCAAGTGCCGACGTCGGTGAACGTGCCGGAGCCCGTGCCCACGGAGCAGCCGCCCATGGGAGGTGTGGCGCCACCGGTGCCGGCGCCAGCGCCCGTGCCGCTGTTGTGGCAGCAACAGCGCCAAGGTAACACTCATGCTTACATTTTCATTATTTGAACAAAAAGACTTCTTAAGCTGGCCAACTATGTCCAGCTTTAGAAGTCTATACTAATGTAGGTTTCCCCCAAGCAACTAGTTGAAATTAATCCTTCAGATACCGTCAATTAGAGACACAATAGTAAGACAATAGATGCGCGGCCACCGGGTGTCGCTTGGGGATTCATGAATTAAATCATTTATCAAATAATTACGCTTATGTGGCCTGCCTGCCTGTTAATTATTGGCTAGATATAAAATTGAACATCATCTGAAGAATATATCCCCAAAAAAAGGCAATGATGAATTAGAGAAATGTTTTTTTGACGGATTTTTTTTAACTCTCAAAAGAATTTGATTGGCTAAATGCATTTGTTATGGCAAAAAAAGAACATCACGCTTATTATTTATTTCTATTCTATTCTATTCTATTCTATACAGATGCTAAGTCAGACATTCAGTAGGAACTGTCACTACCATAAGGCCCAGCAGTTGAAGTCTACTGGGGCCATTGGTTATGTGAAAGTGAACCTCGGAGGCCAGGAACAAATAAAGATAGGAGTGGGTTTTAGTCAGTAAAAGTCTGACACCTGACACCCTCTCGCTCCGCCCAAAACCGGGAGATGTCATTAGATGATTTTCCACAAAAAAAGTAGTATCAGTCACTACGCATCCCAAGCGAAAAAAGTCGTGATGTCGTTAAGTAATTATGTATATTTATATCATTCATCGTTTCCATTTAATTCTCCGTTCGTGTGATGTTGATGCGTCACATTAGATATACACGCAATACATGTTATTTTTATGTGAGCGTGATAACAAATCTGTGTTTATGAATTGTGTTAAATAACGCATGGTTAGCGTAGTTTAAATGGCGGTAAAAATGGGGAAAACCCAATAAAATTATCGCAAAATATAAATAGGCTGCGATTTTTCAGCAAAAACAAAAGCTTCAAATTAAATAATGCCTGGTCTTTTTAGTATTTTTGAAGAGAATTTACTGTACTAATAAATTGTGTGTCTTTGGCTTTAATCGCTGTCTATAGTTTATGCGCTTTAGCAAGGTAATTATAGTGGTCATGGCTTATTGACATTTTTGAATTCAAAACTCCCTAAAATTAGGTAGGTAGGTAGGTTCATAGTTTATTTTTCGGATTCCTTTGTAGAAACCAGAAAAATAAACCTGTCTACAAAAGGCGATGTCCTCTATTTCCATGTTAAAACGATACAAGTATCACTAGTTCATATGTAATTTTGGTCGCTTTCCTATATAAGATATACAAGGCTTCCGTCCTGGTGCAGTGGTGCTGGACTCGGCCATCCTGGGCGTGCTGCCCGCGTCCAGCGAGCTGCTGGGCGGGCGCCGCGTGCTGCCGCCGCACGCGCACGAGCAGCCCGCCAACCCCTACGCGCCCATGCCCGTCGACCCCCTCGTCGTCAACTTCGAAGAAGGTATGCGCCTCTACTGAAACTACATGTACTAAGCCCCCACCAGACGATTTGAGAACTCGATCCCGCGCTACTATTAACTCCAAACGGCCGCCTAAACTCTAAAAGATTCCAGTAACAACACAACCGGGAGGACGCCGGTCCATTGCTAGCTATGGTTGTGTTCGGTGTTGTTAAAGATATAGCTATACTTCATTTGAAGACTTTTTGCTAGCGAGACTCGAGTCTCCATTAAGCAATCATTCACCAATAAGTTGGTATAGGAAACTAGTGTTTCACGTTCCTTTAAAGAAGGCTTGGACCGGCTCCCAATATGAAAAAAAATGTACAGGAAATTCGATGTGGAAAAGTCAATCTTTAATACGGTTGAAATTACGATTGCTGCTGTCAAAGCGATGGTTGTGGGAATAGATTCTTAGGAAAAGTGATTTTATAGAAGTAGTTCTGTAAAACTGAAGAAGGATTGAACCACGGTTGTCTTGGTTTAAGTTACCACAATGTGATGTGGTGCTTTGAGAATGGAATCTTGTAGAAATGGTTTGAACTCGCGTCATTGTCGGGCAGTAGTGATGTGAACCAACAGTGATGCCGAGTCGGCGGCGGTAGCAAACAGACTTCTCAAATTGTATGATTGGGGCTTACGGCTCGATTTGCTGTTACTAATTTGAAAAGCCATCAAAATAAGTATAAGTTTGGACTAATTCGGACCAGTGATGTAAGATAAATTAAGGAAAAAGTGGGTAAAGGCTATTTGATGGTGAATTGTTTCCTAGTATATTATTATGTAGTATGAATATTCTCCATATGTGGCATTGTACTTTACAACTTTCTATTTAAGAGCACTGGAAAAAGGATTGCAGGCAAGTTTTATGCGTCATGATTTTATGTGATATAAAAAGCAATCGTATAAATGTATAATTTTGATACGCAACTTGGAAAGTGATCGGTTAGGTATATAAACTATATACGCGACGGTGATGGACACTTGGATTTGTTTGACGATAATGTAATTTTGATGTCTTTCCAAATAATGTTATTAGCGAATCTTGTAGCCAAACGTAAAATTAATAATACTATGTACTAATGCACTTGAGTTTTCAATAGACATTTAGAGATATGCTCGTAATATCGATATCGAGGCTCGCGGACACCAAGTCTGACGCCGAGCCGACCGCTTACAGGCGATGTGATTGTAACATAAGGCTCCCTGTCCACTGAAGCGCGCGCACTTGGCGCTATCAATGATATCGCGATGAGATGCGACGACGTGTAAACGGCACTATATTTAATTTAGTCAAACAATGCACTGCCTATACATATTCCCATGTAACTCGAAAGACTTGAAGTGTTGCTAGAGCGCATTCATCTTTCTACATGGAAAAATCGATTCGTTGTTTTATGTTACATAAGATTTGATTGATACACTTCAATGGACAGCGGACCTATCATGCATTATTATAATAATTCGGTAGTTGAAAACTCTGCATTGTCATGTTACGGGCGGTGTGCGTAGGGTTAAGAATTAACGATGTTAAATTTTCAAACGCTCATCTATTGTTTTTGTTTTCTAAATATAACACTATGCTTTATGTATACTATGGCACTGCTGACTAGATCCTCTCGTCAAATTCATGGTCGTAGGTAGCATTGAAAGGGTTCCAATATTATTTTTTAGAATTCAACCCTTTGTTGTACCAATAAAACAATGTTAGAAAAAAAAAAACGACGAGAAGTGTAACATTTATTACTTGAAAAAAATATATATTTACTTTATTCACATGTTATCGGTTAAGAATTTTTTCCTACGTTTATTGTCGCCAGCGAACCGGGGATTTATTGTTTATATATTTTTACGCGGGCGGGTCACGACTCGCCGCTTTATTCATTTTAACTTTTGTAGAAAGAAAATACATTTCTTTTGTTCTCCCAGTTCGCGGCGCGACGTCTTAACACCCTGTATGGAAGGTATTATTATTGTTTTATTTCGCCAATAGTCAATTAATATAGTATTTATTGTATAGTTATAGTTGGATTCAGTTTCGAGACTTTTGTATTCAATATTAATGTGGTGGGTGAAGATTTAAACGAGTTTGGGCGGTTACATTAGAAACTGGATCCAAATTAATTTAACGAAATACAATATTGTTTTTTTTTTTATGTTGCCGGAAGAGGCGGCTTTTTGGTTGACTCTAACTTAGACAATGTTTAGCTGTTTTTTTATACCATAGACAATGATTAAACAAAGTGAGGTTATATTTGACTCACGAAGAATTTATGATAGCTCTCTTCTCACAGTTTATTAAAGAAATAATATGGAGAAAAAGCGACGTTGGTATTTTTGTATGTGCAATAAATTAGAGAATATAATCTCTTTCATATCTTAGCTAATTAGATTCATTAATATCTCTCGCTTTTTCATTTACTGTATCGTTATATAACAATTTATATCACATAGATAGACAGTTACAGTGATATTTTAAGAAAAAAAAAAACATTCAGTTTTCTCTCAAAATATTACTGCAATACTTTTTTAAATAGATGTTGATATAATCTTTGTCTATGATAGAAAAGTACATAATAAATAGGTTTAATAACATATAAAATACAAATAAAAATATATATACACGATTATTGTAACTCATTAATATAGGTGAAAAAAAAAATGAAAAAAAAAAACAGCTTTATGCCTTTAAATTGTTTGTATGTTAGTATGTAGGATGTTTTAAGGGGCTTTGGCAGTTTATAAAGGTACCCACTGCTACCTGCCCCCAATACTTTATATATTCGCACCGTGAGATTTAGATAGAGCTAATAAAATGATAAAAAAAAAATGTATCTCTAGGTATACACAGCGGGAAACACAGTTTTACAAACAGCATGCGTTTGAAACCTGTGATTACCGTTCAACAAAAAAAAAAATCGTGCTTAAGATCATATTACCAATTTAGAAAGAATAAAAAAGAGATAAGCTAACAAAAAAACAGCATTCGATTGCTTAGCGGTCTTTGGTAAAGTCAGGCAACGCTTCCGATTTACCGTATCTACGATTGCACTTCGCATGTTTATTGAACGCGATTAGTCAAATATATTTGTTGTGTAAAACAATCTGGCAAGAAAAGGATTCATTTCTTATATTTTTTGCACTGAGAGTAAAGTTCCTATATTTATTACAAAATCGCAAAAGTGTGAACAGAACAGGTAAAGATAAAAAAAAAAGAATCGGTTCGCGTTTGGTCCATGGTACGCCTAGTCATTATTTATGTATAATAAAACTATTTATCAATATTTAAATAACATAGTCTCGATTGGTGGGGATAGTATAAGTCGGTGGTTTCTCATATTATTTTAACATGCTCAGTTTTTTCACACAAGTAACTTCTCTTTCAAATTCTTAGTGTTCGCTTAAAAGGGAAGTAAACATATTTTAAGTTTTATATAAATTAGCGGAAAAGTGTACTGAAAAGTTATTAGAAATATAATTTTAGAATGAATTAGTACAAAGGGTGGTTGCTTCAAGAGGCAGCTGTTGAAAAAAAAAAGAAATTGGTTTCTCTCGTAACTGTAGCAATACATTTTATATTTAGTATAATGTTGTAGTCTTGTCTCTTTTTATACTAATAAACTATTTATTTTCCCTTAGATTAATTGTTGGAATGTTAATGTTTTATGTTAGACAGTTAAATTTCTGTCATACGGATAGCGCTCGAGTCTTTGTGAAATGTACTGCGAATGAGGAACGGATCACTATCTATGTATTATCTTATACTACGTAATCACTTATTTCTAAACTATTTGGCAGCTATTTTATAAAATTGGTGAAAAAAAGACGAGAAAGTAAGACATTAATGTATGTATTACGTGGTGATTCGAAATGTGTCGTACGACATTTCATGATGATGTCAGCATAGATTACTATGTTTTTACTAACCGATTTTGTTGAATGTGGAAAGCTTTCCTTTTTTATTATGTTAATTCTTAGATGATGATAATGAATTAATGTCGGCGGGAGGGATCGGGACAGGCTTCAGTCGCTGAGGGGCGAAGCTGTCATCCACATTTGATCATGATCGGTTATGAATCCGAATGATTTTTCTAAGATTTGTATATGTGTGCGAAAGTGAGGTAAATGTAATGAAATTAGTAATGCAGCATAAAAAGCAGCACTTTTGATACTTACACGTTGTGTTCCATGACATTTTGGTTGACGGAGGGAGTGGCGCGCCCGAGCGCCACCGGCGGGTTGCCAACTGTCGCGAGTGCCTACTGATAGTTTCTTGTTTCAAATAATACGGGGTTGTTGTTATGTTAATCTTAGTCTTATTTTATAATAAGAATTTCAAAATATGTTTATTATTAGTAACGCGTGTCTAGTACCTTTCATTTAAGCTAATTAATATTCAAACTGATATAGGAACTCGTAACGGAAGAGAATTATACTTTGGCTTTGTTTAATCAAATTGTGTTTAATATACCAACGAGTAAATAAAAATGTTTCGTAATATGATTTTTGTAATTATTTTTGACCGCCTCCCTTCGAGTCGCTTTCAGATGAACGTTACGAGAACACACCGCGAACTAGCAAAGTTGTCGACGGGTCGCATCAAAATTAATTACGAAAATCATTTCGATTGTTTTGACTATCGCGTACGACTAAGCGGTTCGTTCGTGTGTTCTTGCAGAATCCGATAATGAAAGCGCTCCCTCGTCTACGCCCACTAAAACCGCATCGCCTGAAGATGCGAGCAAAGTGGCCCGTTCTAAGTCTCAGGAGCTGTTGCTTCTTGAGAAAATACAGGCGGAGGCGGCGGCCTTCTACAGCTACGACGGTCTGCCGCCGCCAGACCCGAAGGTCAAGCTGGTGCGCGCCAACCTCGCCACCAAGTACGAGCGAGTGTCCCTGGACGAGCTCGCGGGCAAGCAAGCTCAGGAAAGACGCTCGTCTCTCGACTTCAAAGTGCTCTCCCTCGACGAGATCCGCGCCCGGAAGAAAAGCGACACTATCGTACACGGTAAACCCATCACACTGAACTTAAGTCGTAAAAGAAAGCTCTCTACACACGAGACCATCACTACCTCAGGTAATAAAATACTCAAAGTCGTCCGAAGCAACTCTATTGTGTATAAGAAACTCGACCGTGGTGCTCCTGCAGCTACCAACCAGACTAAAGTCGACCAGATCCAAACTGATTATGTGAACTCCAGGAAGCGGACATTATCAGACAAGAGTGACATCTACGAAATACAGGGTGACGAACTTGTAGACAACTGCTTCGAATTCAAAAGGATTAAGCTTACAGGACAAACTGCGAAGCCCAAACTTATAAGGAACAGACTGAGTTCAAACAATAGTGCTGACAAACAAAAATACGACGACTTAGACTCAAACAAAACAGATGATTCTGACTCTGAAGTACAAATAGTTAGCGTAGACTTTAATAATGTTAAAGATACTTATAGTGAGATTATAGATTTGGAGACAACTAGGCTAGGTGAACCAGTAGATGTAGTAGACCTGAGTGAAGATCAGGATGACATTGACATTACCATTTCGGATCTGGATAAGGATTTCAGCAATAATGCGGTAATGCCAGATGTCGTAGTCAGCTGTCACAAACAATTAAATAAAATGGACAGCTCGGAAAACAATATCCTAAATGATATCGATAGTTTGTTAGGTGACGATTTATGATCTCTTTTCTTTTAGTTGCTAGGTTATGTAGTTTAAGGTCATCGCACACTTGTTCCGAGTCGAACGCGTCGAATGCGTCGAACGAATTGAAAGAAAAGAATTTTAGGATTTTTTATTCTGGAATCCTTCCAGATTCGGACGATTCGACGCGTCTAGATGTGATTTCTCGTTCAAAGAATGTAAACGAATTCTAAAAATCTTTTCTTTCGATTCGTTCGACGCGTTCGGCTCGGATAAGTGTACGTTCACCTTAAAAGTTAAGCTGGTCGTACAAATTCCCTGTAATTAGATTAAACAGCAATATATTAGGTTTATGAAGGGCTACTTATAAGTAGCGTTAATTTAAGTGAATGGCAAAAGCAATACCAATGTGACTTACTAATTATTACTTTAATAGGCAGGAGCCTAATTCTTTAGTATTTTTATCATATTATTGAAATGTTACAAGCTTTAACTGATTATATTGAGATAATACAATAATTTTGCTAGATGAAGTTTTTTTTTATTTAAACCTGAGGTCTTTTTGCCTCCTCCAAGGTGGACCGATGACCTGGTGAAGGTTGATGTGGGACACACAGGATCGATCATTGTGGCGCCGCTTGGGGGAGGCCTATGTCCAGCAGTGGACGTCTGTCGGCTGAAATGATGATGATGTCTTTTTTGCACGGCATGAGTAATATGACAGCAGGACAAAAATATGCATCTTTAAGATAAAAGAAAAAGATAGTTAGCTACAATGTTTGAATCTGACAGCTGTCACCCGCACCATCCTACAGCAAATGTAGTATAGTCAAGCATTGTCTATGACCACATGAAACTCCTTTTAACCCGTATAGATGGCGCTACTGATACCCAAATGAAACTACAGAATACTTTGATCCAAAAGTGTATTCATATAATGTTATTAAAACGTTTCATCGACATCACACAATTATTCACATTTTTATTTATAATCAATACATATACACGTTAAAAATAATTGTAAATTCGAAAATAACACCTTGTTGAGTCAAGCTAGAGTTACTAATATCGATTTAATTTATGAGATACGTTAAACAAGAGGCGTATTTTTCTGTTTCTGTTATTTACTTAAAAATACAATTTTGCTAGTGAAAAAACTTAATGTAGTAACAAAAAAAAATTGAAAAACATTAAAAATGTTCTACTAAGACTGCACAAATAATGATCTAGGTTTTAAACTTCATACTTGCGCGCTTATTACATTTACAATGGGATAATCACAATGAACAATTAATTACACGAAAGTAACTATTTACACTTATTCACTTATAAGTAACAAGCCCTGTTTCTCATAAAAAAATCTAAATTTACATCACTACTATAATGTTAAGAATTTAATATCAAAGGAGTTTTTTAAATAAGTCCTTCATGTCTTATGTGTTTTGGAGACAAGCAGAATTGAAAAAAATCAATGTGATTTCTATCTACCTTCCACAGTTTTAATACATAAGGCAAAGGTACTACATAATATTCAGCCACAACTGTCAATGTCAGATATTCGTAAAACTAATCGAATTTAATCTCAGCATTGTTCATTAAACATTTACAACAAATATACACAATTAAATACTTATTTAACGCTAATCTTAACTAACTACCTAATTGTTAATAAAATATTTTTAACACTTACACCAAGATATTAAATTATTTCATTCAAAGTTAAGCTAATGATACAACATTACATGTGCATCAGTAACGATAATGTAGAAAATCTATGAGAGATTTATTTAATTAATATTTTGAATGAAATATTCTAATTTATTTTTAATACAATTTGAGCCTATGTTTTGTGCTCCAAATCCTGTTTTGTGGCATCTAGTGGATATGTTAATTCTTTATACTATACGTGTTACATCAGTTGGTAGGTTGTCTCTAATCTCATTTTACAAATTAAAGGTAATTTAACCCTTCAGATACCGTCAATTAGAGACACAATAGTAAGACAATAGATGCGCGGCCACCGGTGGTCGCTTGGGGATTCATGAATTAAAAAAATATCACCGTAAAGTACCAAAAATATTTGTTAAATATAAATCTACTTAGCTATAAAATAGAAGTAGGTACAGAAATTATCAAAATTCAGGAATGTCTTAATTATCCATAGGCATGCATCACCGTTACAGATTTTCTTAAATCTATATTATCACTGATAGATTTATTTGTTTGTAAAATAAAATATACAACAAATTAACCAATCTAATCAAACAATCAAACCGAGTTGCATACGTTATTTTAAGCGCTATCCTCAAATGTCAAAGTTCAAAGGACATGCTGTTTTTTCTTGGTCACTGTACTTACTAAAACTTCTTTAAACTGTTTCGGATTTTGAAAGAGTTATCCCTCACCGATTAAGCTGCGATTTGGTATAGCTATGTAATTTGGACTCGTATAGATCCTGAAAAGTGCAGGCGGTTATGCAGGATAGGCAGCATAGCAGGTGACGCATGTCCTGTGCAGCTGCTTCACACTGGCACTGTGTCAGAGATAAGTCGAGGAAGCCCTATTTGGCCAGTCGGTTAAGAGATTTCCAGATTGGCCACTGCAGTTCGCTTCCAGGGATGGAGAGATTGAAAACTTATTTACGTTTTTGGTTCATTAATGAACAGTCAATCAACCTGGTTATATTATTAGATGTCAAAAGGTGATTTTACTAATAGGACCTAACCATAAATGACCAGATTCCAACGTGTCATCCCATAGACAAAGCTGAAAGGACTCGTTAACAAAATAAAGCTCTTCCAATTCCAAAATGGCCGCTTTCATCGGGTAGTAGCCTAAGGGTGTGAGTACTGTTGTTATGTGCTCGGCTAGTTCCACCAGGGTCACTGGAGACGCGACCAGTACTGCTGCGTGTCCTGTCCGGGGACTGCGAGTGGCACCGACACTCCAGTTCCGAGGAGACCGCCTAGTTCTGGAATGAGAAATGGGTTTGTATTAGATTTTTGGAATAGGAGATTTGAGGAATGATTAACAGGTTCTGCGGTCTTTTGTGGCTTCTATTGAAGAGACAAGTTTAAGCAATACAAATATATGTAGACTTTTGAGGTGGTAGACCCACGCTAGGGGAGCCGAGCACAACCCGAGTCCAACTTCGTGTGGTGTCGCTTGTGCTCGGCTCCTCTAGAGTCAGTCCACACCAAGTAAACGAATTTGAGCTTTCCTTGTATTCCGCTCATGCTATGCTCCTCTAGCACAGTCTCACTTTTAACTGCCTGAGTAGTTCTTTGAGGTTTATATAACCCAGATCAAACGGAAAAGGCAATACCACTCTTTAGATTGACATCGTCCAAAAAAATCTCGCCGCTAAGGGAGCCACAAGTAACTTGCCTTTCACCTCTTTTTATAAGTTATAATCCTATAGAGGTAATGTCTGTACTCATCTACAAAAGTGTTGATGTAAACTGGATGACATAATGATTAACAACTGAGTGTGAAGAATTAACAACACAGAACAGAGTGTGAAGTCCCGGAAACTTCCGTTGAAAAAGGGAGAATACTCCGACCAGATGAATGTTACGTCTGGTGTGGCCAACTGCCCCAGACGTGATTTTGGACCGTTGTATATGTTCAAATCGGAAAACTTTAATTGCGTGATGCAGGATTCCCTTATATGTAGGTATGTGACGCCATAGATGTCACTACAAGTTATTTACCTGGAGGAGGCGACGCCGGCTCATGCTGGTACCCGTGATGGTTGACGTAGGGATGCGGGGGCTGCCGGTAGCCCAGCTCGTAGCGCGGGTACCCCAGGAAGCCGCTCTTGCACAGCTCGGCCTCCGTGGTGTCGCACACGGGCGTCTCCGGCACCATGCCGCCTCCGTACCCCATGGGGGTCAGCGGGCTGGGGAACATAGGACTTTACATGTTATTTTGATGAACTTGAGATGCTACAAATAAGCCTTAAACATAACTAGCGTAAAGTGGGGATGATGATACCACAAAAAAGAAAACACTGGCCATATCTACATGACTCTGGTATTATGAACAACTTTTATTATACTATAGGATCAATCTCGAATCGGAAAAGAAAAAAAAACTGCCCCATACATTAATGATCTTATGCGAAACTTAATTAATGAGTAGTGTTGAGAGCAGTGGGGCCTCGACTCCCGAGTTAAAACCATGTCGTTGGTTCAAACGGGAAGAGCTTAGTTTATGTAATTTATTTCATCACATCACATCGAATATAAGACCTTAATTTTACTAATATCAATAAAGATAATATGATATTCCATATCAGATTTTTGCAAATAAAGCTATGACGTACCTAACTATGACGAAGACATGCCATGTCATAAGTCAAAGTCAAAATATTTTATTTCATATAGGCCTACAAGAGCACTTATAAAACGTCAGAAGCTAGTGCACATAACTGTCATGACATATCTTCGAATTTTTAGTTTTAAAGGACATTCTAAGGTTTTTCCCTCGATTCCGTATTTCTTCACCGTTTATAGAGCAGTGGTGGTGACATAAATTAGGTCCACAAAGTAATGCGCCTGGCTGCGTTTAAACCTAAGACATACTACTTGTAAGTCAGGGCCGTTACCCCTGGGCCACCACTGCTAATAGACCATCACTGCTCTAGGTAGTTTCCACCCCAGTTACTTTAAGCAACTCACCTGTAAGTATCAACGTTCAACGGCGGCTGGTAGGACTGGTGCGTGGGGTGTGCGGGGTGCGCGGGGTGCGCGGGCGGCGGGTGGTGCGGCGCATGCGCGGGTGCGTGCGGCGCGGCGCCGCTGTAGCCGCACTCGGGGCTGCGCCGCTGCGACCGGATCTTCTCCTCCCGCCGCCACTTCGCGCGCCGATTCGAGAACCACACCTTAACGTCGGGTTAGGTTAACACACAGCGCGGTTCGCGCTCGTTGGGGCGATTAGGATCGTTACAAGGCTGGCTTGTTGGTGATACTAATGTTATTAAAGATTATAATAGGAACATTCGGCAAGATCATCATCATCTTCCTGTCCTTGTCCTTTTTTATTTGGGGTCAGCGCAACACGTTTTTTTCTTCAATTCTGTCCTGTCACTAGTCGCGCTGTCACTAACTCCCTTTTCTTTCATATCACTTCTCACACAATCCATCCATCTTTTCTTTGGCCTCCCTCTCCCCCTCCATCCATCCACATGTAAACATTCGGCAAGGTACGTAGTATAATAATACTCATAAGCGGGTATACATGTATGAGTAGACTAGCTTTGACCTGCGCTTTCGGTTACTGCTTCTTTGCTATTGGTTCTGCCGTGATGGCCAAACCAAGTCATTAGCTTTATAATATTAGTTTAGATGTGAATTTAACCCTTCAGATACCGTCAATTAGAGACACAATAGTAAGACAATAGATGCGCGGCCACCGGTGGTCGCTTGGGGATTCATGAATTAACATAAACGAAGCAAAAGTAAAGCTAAATCTCTACCTATGTAAAGATCTTAGCAGATGGCATTCTGTAGCTTCAGCTTACCTCCGTGGAAAAACGGCTTTATGTTACAGAATAATTTTGGATCTGATGAAACCAAAGATTTTATATATCCTAGTACTAGATTGACTACGGCAACCTCAAAAGCGTACCTGAAAAGGAAAGTCAGAAAGAGTCCTGTCATCTCGTTCTACTAGTGTGTCCATACACTAGCTACATACTACGGGACAATTTTGCTCAAAAGTTAGTTAAAGATATTTTTGATACATCAAAATAGACATGCACTTACCAAAAGGGAACTGAGTTTTCTCTGTAATGACTAGGAAATAGCTGATGTCCGTATATATTATAATAGCAATATCCTCTTATGCGAGTATGAAATACCTGCACTGATAAAAAAATGCCTAATGTGTGTGTACCTACGTAAGAAGATCACTTCTGAACAGCTACACCTATCAGAATAAGGTTTGTCTGAAAGAAACCTTTACTTTATTAAAAATAGACTGATGCGTGACATAAAATTGTACATTTTTTATTACGTCAAATTGCACGTATTAACTAAAAAATAAACAATAAATAATACATTAACGCGCCACAGGGAATTTCCGAAAGGGAAACCATGGTCCTGGAACACAAAGGGCAACTGAAGGACACGGGTAGATTTATCCAGTATAAACCTCAAATAACTTGTCCCGCTCTAGGATGGAGCGTAAGGCGCTCTACCTTAGAGCAGGATAAGTTATTGGAGATTTTACCACATCAAAAAAAGTCTCCTACTATGTTCGTTTGTCTATATCTGTTTGCAATCAACTCAAAAACTACTGAATGGATTTTTAAAAACGGATGAACTTACAAAAGGGTATATAGATGAAATAGAATTACGTTTTAGTGTTGATTTAACTTTACATATTCAGACTTAATGTGGCAACCACAAATAAAACTGTTGCTGAAAATAAAATGTTTAAATGTCACAACTTCAAAGCCACTGTTGCTGATGGTTCTCGTTTCTTGGAAATCTACAACAAAACATAAAAAATAATAGATTTCTAGTAGTTAACGGTTAAGCCACATACATGCAGCATTGCGTGCGGCATTGCGTGCGGCATTTATTAGGGACCTACCTAAGGACTAAAGTTAAAGACTATGATTTAAAATGAATATAATTCACGAATGTACTATATCGATGTGGAGAAGATTTTGGAGCGCACGCGCGTCGTTTTAAGAAGTGGTCACAGATAACTAATACTGAATAGGTCCGAAAACACGTCCCGGATGCCGCACCTCTAGCCGCCGCTGCTCGCCGCTTTCCATTGTGTCATGAGAGCAGCCGAAGATCGCCGAGCGGCCAAAGGCGCCCGATCAACAGAAAATATAAAATTAGTAAAATTGGTGGGCGCTTGATTTATTAAAAAAAAATTGAGCCTTCTCAGATATTTAGAAATTTGCTTATAATAATATAAAACTTGAACAGTAGACAATCGAATTTTATAAAATTTTGCACCTAGTCAAAAAAAATTCAAAACGATGTTTGTTGTCACCCTACATAAATATTTTGTAAACAAAACAGAAAACTTACCAAAAAAAATGAAATTCCACAACCAGGATACCCATCGCTATTGCGAAACTTTACACAGCATCGTTTTGAACATCTTGCACACTTTATACTTTACTAAACATTGAGATAAAAACTTTTAACAATTAAAAATACAACTTTAGTCCTATGAAGCATCAGCCATATTGTTTATTGATGTCATCTTCTGTCAAATTGAAACCTCCTAAATGTTGCCTTTTATAATTTGAAAATTACTACGAATAGCTACTAAATCTAAATGAAATCATCATTAAATACAAGAAGAATGCGTATAAAATTTCAAGAAGCAATATTTAAAATAAAATATTTAGTTGCAATTCATTTTATGTTGCATAAACCTATCAAAATGCATGAACACGGACTATTTAACGATAACTGGAACAATCTAAAAACTACCATCTGTTTCTTATTTTTTTCTGGTAGTATGTGCGAAAGGGACAGAGAGGATTTATCTCAGTGTCTTACTCCAGGCCATTTTTCCCTTTTGCGTGTCAATAACACACATGAACTTAATGCTAATGAGAATAAAGAACACTTTAGACAGTGTAATATTTCTTCGTAGTCAATCTAGTCTACTCTAGTAGGATATATAAAATCTTTGGATGAAACATACTTTCTCTGTATTAGTGTTTGTCTAATTTAAAAATAGAATACCTAGCCCGCATTCCGAGTCACGGTGATATCGATGTTAGCGCGTCAAAGTGCGTCCATCAGTGATTTGTTGACGCGCTAACACCAACGCTATCGTGAATCGGAACGCGAAGAATGTATCGACATGATGGGGGACTACCGAAATTATGATAGTTACAGTCAAAACTGTCCATTTTTCAAAATCACCTTTAACTGTAAGAATTGGTCAGAAGTACTTTTGACCAGTAAAACTACTTAAAAATGACTAAACTAGTAGATACTGTTCTAGGTTTTCTTGCTGCCAATACGTTTATACAACTAGCCTGCTGCAACATTTCGCCATATAGTATCTACCTAAGAAGTTCCTACTTATATCGTGCAGATACCAATCAAATCAGTCAAGTGGACACATGCCCGGCATACAGTGGTGTAATGAGCTAGGTATCTAGCTAGCTGCGTGTATAGGTACCTAGGTAGATACAGTATGTAATTAATGTAAACGCGCGTACAACAACAAGAATGTGATAACATCCGCCTATGTTCCTTCCTATCTATAACTTAGGTATCCTGTCTATACAACACGTAACTAGAATTGTATAATCAATAATCATTTATTATTTGTATAAGTTGGTACATCATCGTCATCCTGCACTTATTCCGTTTTATTTGGGGTCGGCGCAACATGTTTTTTTCTTCCATTCTGTCCTGTTCATTCATATCACTTCTCACTCAATCCATCCATCTTTTCTTTGGCCTCCCTCTCCCTCTCCATCCATCAACATGTAAATTCATAACTCTTTTAGCAACATGCGTTTCATCTCTTCTCCTTACATGACCATACCAAGACAAACGATTCCCTTTCAACTTTTCAGTTACTGGCGCCACTTTCAAACTTCCCCTAATATACTCATTTCTCACTTTATCTTTTTTCTTTTTCTATCTTTTTTTATTTTATTTAAGTTGGTACACAAGAATTTTTTATTTAAAAAACAAATATCCCTGGTTTACACTTACACAATTAATTTAAAAAACAAATATCCCTGGTAATTCTGAGTGCGACCCTGTTGCATCCTGCACTTAATGACATCTAGTGTGAGATAGTTACGTAACTACAAAATAAAATCAACAGAACGAGCAAGTAGTTTTGCTATTGACCGGCAGATGGCAAATAAAAAAATGGGCGGAGTCTAACACCCCTCACCCCGCAAAATGTCACGCTTTTTTTACTTAGGGAAATCTTATTACAACATCTCCTCTTTGTACTTGCTTCGTGGGAAAACCCAATGCTATAATAAAATTATCGCAAAATATCAATAGGCCGCGATTTTTTTAGTAAAAACAAAAGCTTTAAATTAAATGATGTCTGGTCCTTTTTGTGTTTTTGAAGAGAATTTACTGTACTAAGAAATTGTGTGTCTTTGGCTTTAATCGCTATCTATAGTTTATGCGCTTTAGCAAGGCCATTATAGTGGTCATGGCTTATTGAAATTCTTAAATTAAAAACTCCCTAAAATTAAATTCTTGATAGGCATATAGGTTCATAGTTTATTTTTCGGATTCCTTTGTAAAAACCAGAAAAATAAACCGTAAATCTGTCTACAAAAGGCTATGTCCTCTATTTCCATGTTAAAACGATACAAGTATCACTAGTTCATATGTAATTTTGGTCGCTTTCCTATATAAGATATACAAGGCTTCCGTCCTGGTGCAGTGGTGCTGGACTCGGCCATCCTGGGCGTGCTGCCCGCGTCCAGCGAGCTGCTGGGCGGGCGCCGCGTGCTGCCGCCGCACGCGCACGAGCAGCCCGCCAACCCCTACGCGCCCATGCCCGTCGACCCCCTCGTCGTCAACTTCGAAGAAGGTATGCGCCTCTACTGAAACTACATGTACTAAGCCCCCACCAGACGATTTGAGAACTCGATCCCGCGCTACTATTAACTCCAAACGGCCGCCTAAACTCTAAAAGATTCCAGTAACAACACAACCGGGAGGACGCCGGTCCATTGCTAGCTATGGTTGTGTTCGGTGTTGTTAAAGATATAGCTATACTTCATTTGAAGACTTTTTGCTAGCGAGACTCGAGTCTCCATTAAGCAATCATTCACCAATAAGTTGGTATAGGAAACTAGTGTTTCACGTTCCTTTAAAGAAGGCTTGGACCGGCTCCCAATATGAAAAAAAATGTACAGGAAATTCGATGTGGAAAAGTCAATCTTTAATACGGTTGAAATTACGATTGCTGCTGTCAAAGCGATGGTTGTGGGAATAGATTCTTAGGAAAAGTGATTTTATAGAAGTAGTTCTGTAAAACTGAAGAAGGATTGAACCACGGTTGTCTTGGTTTAAGTTACCACAATGTGATGTGGTGCTTTGAGAATGGAATCTTGTAGAAATGGTTTGAACTCGCGTCATTGTCGGGCAGTAGTGATGTGAACCAACAGTGATGCCGAGTCGGCGGCGGTAGCAAACAGACTTCTCAAATTGTATGATTGGGGCTTACGGCTCGATTTGCTGTTACTAATTTGAAAAGCCATCAAAATAAGTATAAGTTTGGACTAATTCGGACCAGTGATGTAAGATAAATTAAGGAAAAAGTGGGTAAAGGCTATTTGATGGTGAATTGTTTCCTAGTATATTATTATGTAGTATGAATATTCTCCATATGTGGCATTGTACTTTACAACTTTCTATTTAAGAGCACTGGAAAAAGGATTGCAAGCAAGTTTTATGCGTCATGATTTTATGTGATATAAAAAGCAATCGTATAAATGTATAATTTTGATACGCAACTTGGAAAGTGATCGGTTAGGTATATAAACTATATACGCGACGGTGATGGACACTTGGATTTGTTTGACGATAATATAATTTTGATGTCTTTCCAAATAATGTTATTAGCGAATCTTGTAGCCAAACGTAAAATTAATAATACTATGTACTAATGCACTTGAGTTTTCAATAGACATTTAGAGATATGCTCGTAATATCGATATCGAGGCTCGCGGACACCAAGTCTGACGCCGAGCCGACCGCTTACAGGCGATGTGATTGTAACATAAGGCTCCCTGTCCACTGAAGCGCGCGCACTTGGCGCTATCAATGATATCGCGATGAGATGCGACGACGTGTAAACGGCACTATATTTAATTTAGTCAAACAATGCACTGCCTATACATATTCCCATGTAACTCGAAAGACTTGAAGTGTTGCTAGAGCGCATTCATCTTTCTACATGGAAAAATCGATTCGTTGTTTTATGTTACATAAGATTTGATTGATACACTTCAATGGACAGCGGACCTATCATGCATTATTATAATAATTCGGTAGTTGAAAACTCTGCATTGTCATGTTACGGGCGGTGTGCGTAGGGTTAAGAATTAACGATGTTAAATTTTCAAACGCTCATCTATTGTTTTTGTTTTCTAAATATAACACTATGCTTTATGTATACTATGGCACTGCTGACTAGATCCTCTCGTCAAATTCATGGTCGTAGGTAGCATTGAAAGGGTTCCAATATTATTTTTTAGAATTCAACCCTTTGTTGTACCAATAAAACAATGTTAGAAAAAAAAAACGACGAGAAGTGTTACATTTATTACTTGAAAAAATATATATATTTACTTTATTCACATGTTATCGGTTAAGAATTTTTTCCTACGTTTATTGTCGCCAGCGAACCGGGGATTTATTGTTTATATATTTTTACGCGGGCGGGTCACGACTCGCCGCTTTATTCATTTTAACTTTTGTAGAAAGAAAATACATTTCTTTTGTTCTCCCAGTTCGCGACGCGACGTCTTAACACCCTGTATGGATGGTATTATTATTGTTTTATTTCGCCAATAGTCAATTAATATAGTATTTATTGTATAGTTATAGTTGGATTCAGTTTCGAGACTTTTGTATTCAATATTAATGTGGTGGGTGAAGATTTAAACGAGTTTGGGCGGTTACATTAGAAACTGG
Source organism: Mythimna lalbum (assembly GCA_949319445.1). Taxonomy (NCBI): domain Eukaryota; kingdom Metazoa; phylum Arthropoda; class Insecta; order Lepidoptera; family Noctuidae; genus Mythimna; species Mythimna lalbum. Next base: position 8,007,785 of record OX439357.1, on the reverse strand, counting down.
ATCCAAATTAATTTAACGAAATACAATATTGTTTTTTTTTTTATGTTGCCGGAAGAGGCGGCTTTTTGGTTGACTCTAACTTAGACAATGTTTAGCTGTTTTTTTATACCATAGACAATGATTAAACAAAGTGAGGTTATATTTGACTCACGAAGAATTTATGATAGCTCTCTTCTCACAGTTTATTAAAGAAATAATATGGAGAAAAAGCGACGTTGGTATTTTTGTATGTGCAATAAATTAGAGAATATAATCTCTTTCATATCTTAGCTAATTAGATTCATTAATATCTCTCGCTTTTTCATTTACTGTATCGTTATATAACAATTTATATCACATAGATAGACAGTTACAGTGATATTTTAAGAAAAAAAAAACATTCAGTTTTCTCTCAAAATATTACTGCAATACTTTTTTAAATAGATGTTGATATAATCTTTGTCTATGATAGAAAAGTACATAATAAATAGGTTTAATAACATATAAAATACAAATAAAAATATATATACACGATTATTGTAACTCATTAATATAGGTGCAAAAAAAAATGAAAAAAAAAAACAGCTTTATGCCTTTAAATTGTTTGTATGTTAGTATGTAGGATGTTTTAAGGGGCTTTGGCAGTTTATAAAGGTACCCACTGCTACCTGCCCCCAATACTTTATATATTCGCACCGTGAGATTTAGATAGAGCTAATAAAATGATAAAAAAAAATGTATCTCTAGGTATACACAGCGGGAAACACAGTTTTACAAACAGCATGCGTTTGAAACCTGTGATTACCGTTCAACAAAAAAAAAAATCGTGCTTAAGATCATATTACCAATTTAGAAAGAATAAAAAAGAGATAAGCTAACAAAAAAACAGCATTCGATTGCTTAGCGGTCTTTGGTAAAGTCAGGCAACGCTTCCGATTTACCGTATCTACGATTGCACTTCGCATGTTTATTGAACGCGATTAGTCAAATATATTTGTTGTGTAAAACAATCTGGCAAGAAAAGGATTCATTTCTTATATTTTTTGCACTGAGAGTAAAGTTCCTATATTTATTACAAAATCGCAAAAGTGTGAACAGAACAGGTAAAGATAAAAAAAAAGAATCGGTTCGCGTTTGGTCCATGGTACGCCTAGTCATTATTTATGTATAATAAAACTATTTATCAATATTTAAATAACATAGTCTCGATTGGTGGGGATAGTATAAGTCGGTGGTTTCTCATATTATTTTAACATGCTCAGTTTTTTCACACAAGTAACTTCTCTTTCAAATTCTTAGTGTTCGCTTAAAAGGGAAGTAAACATATTTTAAGTTTTATATAAATTAGCGGAAAAGTGTACTGAAAAGTTATTAGGAATATAATTTTAGAATGAATTAGTACAAAGGGTGGTTGCTTCAAGAGGCAGCTGTTGAAAAAAAAAAGAAATTGGTTTCTCTCGTAACTGTAGCAATACATTTTATATTTAGTATAATGTTGTAGTCTTGTCTCTTTTTATACTAATAAACTATTTATTTTCCCTTAGATTAATTGTTGGAATGTTAATGTTTTATGTTAGACAGTTAAATTTCTGTCATACGGATAGCGCTCGAGTCTTTGTGAAATGTACTGCGAATGAGGAACGGATCACTATCTATGTATTATCTTATACTACGTAATCACTTATTTCTAAACTATTTGGCAACTATTTTATAAAATTGGTAAAAAAAAGACGAGAAACTAAGACATTAATGTATGTATTACGTGGTGATTCGAAATGTGTCGTACGACATTTCATGATGATGTCAGCATAGATTACTATGTTTTTACTAACCGATTTTGTTGAATGTGGAAAGCTTTCCTTTTTTATTATGTTAATTCTTAGATGATGATAATGAATTAATGTCGGCGGGAGGGATCGGGACAGGCTTCAGTCGCTGAGGGGCGAAGCTGTCATCCACATTTGATCATGATCGGTTATGAATCCGAATGATTTTTCTAAGATTTGTATATGTGTGCGAAAGTGAGGTAAATGTAATGAAATTAGTAATGCAGCATAAAAAGCAGCACTTTTGATACTTACACGTTGTGTTCCATGACATTTTGGTTGACGGAGGGAGTGGCGCGCCCGAGCGCCACCGGCGGGTTGCCAACTGTCGCGAGTGCCTACTGATAGTTTCTTGTTTCAAATAATACGGGGTTGTTGTTATGTTAATCTTAGTCTTATTTTATAATAAGAATTTCAAAATATGTTTATTATTAGTAACGCGTGTCTAGTACCTTTCATTTAAGCTAATTAATATTCAAACTGATATAGGAACTCGTAACGGAAGAGAATTATACTTTGGCTTTGTTTAATCAAATTGTGTTTAATATACCAACGAGTAAATAAAAATGTTTCGTAATATGATTTTTGTAATTATTTTTGACCGCCTCCCTTCGAGTCGCTTTCAGATGAACGTTACGAGAACACACCGCGAACTAGCAAAGTTGTCGACGGGTCGCATCAAAATTAATTACGAAAATCATTTCGATTGTTTTGACTATCGCGTACGACTAAGCGGTTCGTTCGTGTGTTCTTGCAGAATCCGATAATGAAAGCGCTCCCTCGTCTACGCCCACTAAAACCGCATCGCCTGAAGATGCGAGCAAAGTGGCCCGTTCTAAGTCTCAGGAGCTGTTGCTTCTTGAGAAAATACAGGCGGAGGCGGCGGCCTTCTACAGCTACGACGGTCTGCCGCCGCCAGACCCGAAGGTCAAGCTGGTGCGCGCCAACCTCGCCACCAAGTACGAGAGAGTGTCCCTGGACGAGCTCGCGGGCAAGCAAGCTCAGGAAAGACGCTCGTCTCTCGACTTCAAAGTGCTCTCCCTCGACGAGATCCGCGCCCGGAAGAAAAGCGACACTATCGTACACGGTAAACCCATCACACTGAACTTAAGTCGTAAAAGAAAGCTCTCTACACACGAGACCATCACTACCTCAGGTAATAAAATACTCAAAGTCGTCCGAAGCAACTCTATTGTGTATAAGAAACTCGACCGTAGTGCTCCTGCAGCTACCAACCAGACTAAAGTCGACCAGATCCAAACTGATAATGTGAACTCAAGGAAGCGGACATTATCAGACAAGAGTGACATCTACGAAATACAGGGTGACGAACTTGTAGACAACTGCTTCGAATTCAAAAGGATTAAGCTTACAGGACAAACTGCGAAGCCCAAACTTATAAGGAACAGACTGAGTTCAAACAATAGTGCTGACAAACAAAAATACGACGACTTAGACTCAAACAAAACAGATGATTCTGACTCTGAAGTACAAATAGTTAGCGTAGACTTTAATAATGTTAAAGATACTTATAGTGAGATTATAGATTTGGAGACCACTAGGCTAGGTGAACCAGTAGATGTAGTAGACCTGAGTGAAGATCAGGATGACATTGACATTACCATTTCGGACCTGGATAAGGATTTCAGCAATAATGCGGTAATGCCAGATGTCGTAGTCAGCTGTCACAAACAATTAAATAAAATGGACAGCTCGGAAAACAATATCCTAAATGATATCGATAGTTTGTTAGGTGACGATTTATGATCTCTTTTCTTTTAGTTGCTAGGTTATGTAGTTTAAGGTCATCGCACACTTGTTCCGAGTCGAACGCGTCGAATGCGTCGAACGAATTGAAAGAAAAGAATTTTAGGATTTTTTATTCTGGAATCCTTCCAGATTCGGACGATTCGACGCGTCTAGATGTGATTTCTCGTTCAACGAATGTATTATAACGAATTCTAAAAATCTTTTCTTTCGATTCGTTCGACGCGTTCGGCTCGGATAAGTGTACGTTCACCTTAAAAGTTAAGCTGGTCGTACAAATTCCCTGTAATTAGATTAAACAGCAATATATTAGGTTTATGAACGGCTACTTATAAGTAGCGTTAATTTAAGTGAATGGCAAAAGCAATACCAATGTGACTTACTAATTATTACTTTAATAGGCAGGAGCCTAATTCTTTAGTATTTTTATCATATTATTGAAATGTTACAAGCTTTAACTGATTATATTGAGACAATACAATAATTTTGCTAGATGAAGTTTTTTTTTTATTTAAACCTGAGGTCTTTTTGCCTCCTCCAAGGTGGACCGATGACCTGGTGAAGGTTGCGAGAATCCGATGGATGTGGGACACACAGGATCGATCATTGTGGCGACACTTGGGGAAGGCCTATGTCCAACAGTGGACGTCTGTCGGCTGAAATGATGATGATGTCTTTTTTGCACGGCATGAGTAATATGACAGCAGGACAAAAATATGCATCTTTAAGATAAAAGAAAAAGATAGTTAGCTACAATGTTTGAATCTGACAGCTGTCACCCGCACCATCCTACAGCAAATGTAGTATAGTCAAGCATTGTCTATGACCACATGAAACTCCTTTTAACCCGTATAGATGGCGCTACTGATACCCAAATGAAACTACAAAATACTTTGATCCAAAAGTGTATTCATATAATGTTATTAAAACGTTTCATCGACATCACACAATTATTCACATTTTTATTTATAATCAATACATATACACGTTAAAAATAATTGTAAATTCGAAAATAACACCTTGTTGAGTCAAGCTAGAGTTACTAATATCGATTTAATTTATGAGATACGTTAAACAAGAGGCGTATTTTTCTGTTTCTGTTATTTACTGAAAAATACAATTTTGCTAGTGAAAAAACCTAATGTAGTAATAAAAAAAATTTGAAAAACATTAAAAATGTTCCACTAAGACTGCACAAATAATGATCTAGGTTTTAAACTTCATACTTGCGCGCTTATTACATTTACAATGGGATAATCACAATGAACAATTAATTACACGAAAGTAACTATTTACACTTATTCACTTATAAGTAACAAGCCCTGTTTCTCATAAAAAAATCTAAATTTACATCACTACTATAATGTTAAGAATTTAATATCAAAGGAGTTTTTTAAATAAGTCCTTCATGTCTTATGTGTTTTGGAGACAAGCAGAATTGAAAAAAATCAATGTGATTTCTATCTACCTTCCACAGTTTTAATACATAAGGCAAAGGTACTACATAATATTCAGCCACAACTGTCAATGTCAGATATTCGTAAAACTAATCGAATTTAATCTCAGCATTGTTCATTAAACATTTACAACAAATATACACAATTAAATATTTAACGCTAATCTTAACTAACTACCTAATTGTTAATAAAATATTTTTAACACTTACACCAAAATATTAAATTATTTCATTCAAAGTTAAGCTAATGATACAACATTACATGTGCATCAGTAACGATAATGTAGAAAATCTATGAGAGATTTATTTAATTAATATTTTGAATGAAATATTCTAATTTATTTTTAATACAATTTGAGCCTATGTTTTGTGCTCCAAATCCTGTTTTGTGGCATCTAGTGGATATGTTAATTCTTTATACTATACTTGTTACATCAGTTGGTAGGTTGTCTCTAATCTCATTTTACAAATTAAAGGTAATTTAAAAAAATATCACCGTAAAGTACCAAAAATATTTGTTAAATATAAATCTACTTAGCTATAAAATAGAAGTAGGTACCTACAGAAATTATCAAAATTCAGGAATGTCTTAATTATCCATAGGCATGCATCACCGTTACAGATTTTCTTAAATCTATATTATCACTGATAGATTTGTTTGTTTGTAAAATAAAATATACAGCAAATTAATCAATCTATACGGAGAAAGGCGGTTATGTTGCTCGCCAACTTTATTTAAACAAATCTCAAAAACTAATAATAATAAAACTTTGTTCATGATATACTTCGGTATAAAGAAATACTACCCGTCTTTTATGATTTGGCCGTTTTAGAACCGAGTTGCATACGTTATTTTATGCGCTATCCTCAAATGTCAAAGATCAAAGGACATGCTGTCTTTTCTTGGTCGCTGTACTTACTAAAACTTCTTTAAACTGTTTCGGATTTTGAAAGAGTTATCCCTCACCGATTAAGCTGCGATTTGGTATAGCTATGTAATTTGAATGACAATTAATTAAATATGGTACCATATGGAGCTGGTCTGAGCAGTATTTGGCATCCTGTACAGCACTGTTATTGACCTCGTATAAAAGTGCAGGATGGGCAGCATAGGTGGTGATATGTGTCCTGTGCAGCGGCTCCACACTGGCACTGTGTTAGAGATGAGTCGAGGAAGCCCTGTTTCAAGGAAGCCAGTCGGTTAAGAGATTTTCAGATTGGCCACTGCAGTTCGTTTCCAAGGATGGAGAGATTGAAAACTTATTTACGTTTTTGGTTCATTAATGGGGAACCTGGTTATTATAAGACGTCAAATCGGTTACCGTTAGGTGATTTTACTAACAGGATCTGACCAAAAATTAGCAAATTCCAATGTGTCATCCCATAAACAAAGCTGAAAGGATCAATTCCAAAATGGCCGCTCTTCATCGGGTAGTAGCCTAAGGGTGTGAGTACTGTTGTTATGTGCTCGGCTAGTTCCACCAGGGTCACTGGAGACGCGACCAGTACTGCTGCGTGTCCTGTCCGGGGACTGCGAGCGGCACCGACACTCCTGTTCCAAGGAGACCGCCTAGCTCTGGAATGAGAAATGGGTTTGTATTACATTTTTGGAGTAGGAGATTTGAAGAATGGTTGACAGGTTATGGGGTCTTTTGTGACTTCTATTAAAGAATCAAGTTTTAGCAATAGATACAAATATAGGCTCTTGAGGTAGGTCTACGCTAGAAGACCCGAGCACTAGTGGAGCATGAACCGAGCTAAAATTCGTGTAGTGTCGCTAGTGCTCGGCTCCTGTAGTTTGTCCACACTACACGAATTTGAGCTCGGCTCGTGCTCCGCTCCTCAAGCGTAGATCTTAACTGCCCAACAGGTACTTTGGGGTTTCTATAACCCAGATCAAACGGAAAAGACCAATAACACTCTTTAGATTGACATCGTCCAAAAAATTTCTCGCCGCTAAGGGAGGGCGCCCTCGAGCAATTTGCAGTACAGAGTGGAAAGCCCTACAAGTTATTTACCTGGAGGAGGCGACGCCGGCTCATGCTGGTACCCGTGATGGTTGACGTAGGGATGCGGGGGCTGCCGGTAGCCCAGCTCGTAGCGCGGGTACCCCAGGAAGCCGCTCTTGCACAGCTCGGCCTCCGTGGTGTCGCACACGGGCGTCTCCGGCACCATGCCGCCTCCGTACCCCATGGGGGTCAGCGGGCTGGGGAATATAGGACTTTACATGTTATTTTGATGAACTTGAGATGCTACAAATAAGCCTTAAACATAACTAGCGTAAAGTGGGGATGATGATACCACAAAAAAGAAAACACTGGCCATATCTACATGACTCTGGTATTATGAACAACTTTTATTATACTATAGGATCAATCTTGAATCGGAAAAGAAAAAAAAACTGCCCCATACATTAATGATCTTATGCGAAACTTAACTAATAAGTAGTGTTGAGAGCAGTGGGGCCTCGACTCCCGAGTTAAAACCATGTCGTTGGTTCAAACGGGAAGAGCTTAGTTTATGTAATTTATTTCATCACATCACATCGAATATAAGACCTTAATTTGACTAATATCAATAAAGATAATATGATATTCCATATCAGATTTTTGCAAATAAAGCTATGACGTACCTATGACGAAGACATGCCATGCCATAAGTCAAAGTTAAAGTCAAAATATTTTATTTCATATAGGCCTACAAGAGCACTTATAAAACGTCAGAAGCTGGTGCACATAACTGTCATGACATATCTTCGAATTTTTAGTTTTAAAATACATTCTAAGGTTTTTCCCTCGATTCCGTATTTCTTCACCGTTTATAGAGCAGTGGTGGTGACATAAATTAGGTCCACAAAGTAATGCGCCTGGCTGCGTTTAAACCTAAGACATACTACTTGTAAGTCAGGGCCGTTACCCCTGGGCCACCACTGCTAATTAGACCATCACTGTTCTAGGTAGTTTCCACCCCAGTTACTTTAAGCAACTCACCTGTAAGTATCAACGTTCAGCGGCGGCTGGTAGGACTGGTGCGTGGGGTGTGCGGGGTGCGCGGGGTGCGCGGGCGGCGGGTGGTGCGGCGCATGCGCGGGTGCGTGCGGCGCGGCGCCGCTGTAGCCGCACTCGGGGCTGCGCCGCTGCGACCGGATCTTCTCCTCCCGCCGCCACTTCGCGCGCCGATTCGAGAACCACACCTTAACGTCGGGTTAGGTTAACACACAGCGCGGTTCGCGCTCGTTGGGGCGATTAGGATCGTTACAAGGCTGGCTTGTTGGTGATACTAATGTTATTAAAGATTATAATAGAAACATTCGGCATTGTCATCATCATCTTCCTGTCCTTGTCCCGTTTTATTTGCGGTCAGCGCAACACGTTTTTTTCTTCCATTCTGTTCTGTCACTAGTCACGCTATAACTAAATCTCTTTTCTATCATATCACTTCTCACACAATCCATCCATCTTTTCTTTGGCCTCCCTCTCCCCCTCCATCCACATGTAAACATTCGGCAAGGTACGTAGTATAATAATACTCATAAGCGGGTGTACATGTATGAGTAGACTAGCTTTGACCTGCGCTTTCGGTTACTGCTTCTTTGCTATTGGTTAGTCATTAGCTTTATAATATTAGTTTAGATGTGAATTTAAGATAAACGAAGCAAAAGTAAAGTTAAATATCTACCTATGTAAAGATCTAAGCAGATGGCATTCTGTAGCTTCAGCCTACCTCCGTGGAAAAACGGCTTTATGTTACAGAATAATTTTGGATCTGATGAAACCTACTTTCTCTGTGTTAGTGTTTGTCTAATTTAAAAAAAAAACTTTTTACAAAAAAAATATAACCGACTTCAATGATAAAAAACACTGAAAAGTATCAAATAACTTTAATTTTGGAAGTCGGTGTTTCTATAATAGTTTAGTCTCTTTGTTATTTAACACCGACTTCCAAAATTAAAGTTATTTGATACTTTTCAGTGTTTTTTATCATTGAAGTCGGTTATATTTTTTTTGTAAAAAGTTTTTTTTATTTTACACTTTTTAGTTATGGTACCACCACTAAAAAGTACCCCTCAGTCAAACTTAAATACCTTATAGTCAGAGCGCATCTCATAACGGTTCTAATAATCCCAAACACGGTTAGATTACATTAATTTACCTTTCGGCTTCATCATCAGATCAGTTCGATATATCCTCTCCCCCTCTTCTTTCAAACAGTCATTAGACTAGATGCTGGAGAGGGAAAGGATATATCGAACTGATCTGATGATGAAGCCGAGAGGTAAATCTTTCAATCAGTCATTAGACTAGATGCTGATAATCCCGGCTGTAGCATCAGGCCAGATTTATGTCAACATTGCAATGAACTTAAAATTTAGTCCTGTTTAAAATGAGCCCAAACACGACTACGGTGCTGTAATTTCAAGGTTTGTACTTTTCCTGATGCTCCTGGCTTCAGCATCAGGTCTCTATGTACTTCGGTGTTCTTTATTAGCAGTACGTTTATCCACACATCGAGCCGTTTTTAATGAGCCTAAACTCGATATATCTGCTGTTTGTTGTCGAGGACTTAGGTACTCTGCAGACTATCCTGACTGCAGCATCAGGTCATGACTTGATGATCATGAGACCAAATGTGGCAAATGCCCTATCAAACATCAAAACAATTTACTAAAACAGTCCTTGCCTGTTCGAGTAACTTCTTACTGTTAAGGAGTTGTACCTTCCATCATCAGCCCAGCTACCTGAGATGGTGACGACCATACGCAAATACACAAGATACTTCATAAAATATGCGAAAATCAATAAGTGAGCCTATAAAATTTGAAGGTTGCCCTCGATTTCTCCAAGATCCCATCATCAGATCCTAATTTGGTGATAATGGGACCACCTCAGAACTATCTACTTTCGAACAAAAAAAGAATTTTGAAAATCCGTCCACATTTGGGGGAGTATTCGACGAACAAACATACAAAAAAAAAAAAAAAAAAAAAAAAAAAAAAACATACAAACAGCCGAACGTAGTACCTCCTCCTTTTTGGGAAGTCGGTAAAAATAGAATACCTAGCCCGCATTCCGAGTCACGGTGATATCGATGTTAGCGCGTCAAAGTGCGTCCATCAGTGATTTGTTGACGCGTTAACACCAACGCTATCGTGAATCGGAACGCGAAGAATGTATCGACATGATGAGGGACTACCGAAATTATGATAGTTACAGTCAAAACTGTCCATTTTTCAAAATCACCTTTAACTGTAAGAATTGGTCAGAAGTACTTTTGACCAGTAAAACTACTTAAAAATGACTAAACTAGTAGATACTGTTCTAGGTTTTCTTGCTGCCAATACGTTTATACAACTTGCCTGCTGCAACATTTCGCCATATAGTATCTACCTAAGAAGTTCCTACTTATATCGTGCAGATACCAATCAAATCAGTCAAGTGGACACATGTCCGGCATACAGTGGTGTAATGAGCTAGGTATCTAGCTAGCTGCGTGTATAGATACCTAGGTAGATACAGTATGTAATTAATGTAAACGCGCGTACAACAACAAGAATGTGATAACATCCGCCTATGTTCCTTCCTATCTATAACTTAGGTATCCTGTCTATACAACACGTAACTAGAATTGTATAATCAATAATCATTTATTATTTGTATAAGTTGGTACATCATCGTCTTCCTGCCCTTATCCCGTTTTATTTGGGGTCGGCGCAACATGTTTTTTTCTGCCATTCTGTCCTGTTCATTCATATCACTTCTCACTCAATCCATCCATCTTTTCTTTGGCCTCCCTCTCCCTCTCCATCCATCAACATGTAAATTCATAACTCTTTTAGCAACATGCGTTTCATCTCTTCTCCTTACATGACCATACCAAGACAAACGATTCCCTTTCAATTTTTCAGTTACTGGCGCCACTCAAACTCCGCCATTGACGGTCCCAAGCCCGTATGCGAAAGGAGGAGGGCTGACTGTGACTAGACCTAACCAGTCGTAAGAGGTCAACGCCGAGTATCGGGCGGCGGTTAAACTAACCCGAATAAGATGAAACCGATGGCGATAGGAAATGATCACCATCACCCGCTACTCTGTGGTACACACGTGCCACGGAATCGGGGGCATTGACTTAATTGCCCGTGCCGTGAGGTAGAAAGCCTCAATAATAATTCAACCCAATCCTACGGTGGGAGACGTGCCAAAAGGATGAATGGCTAGGGGTTCTAGTCGCTAGCGCCAACCTTGGTGAATCAGGCGAACACCATTGTATATAGCCTTCTCTCAGGAATGGCGTCACCCTGAGAGCGACCACTATATCGTCCATACTCGTGGGAATCAAATGCAGAATAAAGAAACTAAACCCCAAAAAACCTATACACAACAACTTCTCCACAAAGGAATCTTTGAAACAAGACCGAGGTCCTCCTCTTTTAGTGGCTTCCCGAGCAGTACTAGGCAGTCTGAAGATGTAGATATATGCAGTAACGCAATCAACTTCCAACAAAACCAAGAACAAAATGTTCCTAACACCTTCACAATCTCTCAGGCAGGTCAGAAAAACAACCAGGAAATCCAACAAACACAACATGACCAAACCAGTAACGAATGGCAGCGAGATAGAGTACCTAATAAAAAGCGGAAACTACTTGACAGCCCAACAGAACGTTTAAATAAACAAATAAACACAGGACAATACAGAGTTCCCGTACATAACCAATTTGACATCTTAAGTGACGAAAACATTGAACCTATGAGCAAAAATAAAGAATATGTCCCAAAACCTGAACCAATCTTCGTAACTGGCGTGGTCGACATAATACCTCTGCGAGAGATGTTATTGAAAGTTGTGGACTTAGACAAGTTATCCATGACTACACTAAGATCAGGACATATTATAAAGTTAATGCCTGCCGACATTGAATCCTACAAAACGATAAGAGATAATCTTATTAAAAATAACATCAACCACTACACCTACAAACTCAAAAGTGAAAGAGCGTACAGAGTAGTGATTAGAGGCTTACACGCGACAGAAAATACTGATGTTATCAAAGAAGAACTGCAAGCTAAAGGACATGAGATACGTCAAATAATTAACGTATTACATAGAGCAACTAAAGAAAAACTACCCCTTTACTTCATAGACCTTGAGCCACGACCCAACAACAAGGATATTTTCAACATAAAATATATTAGTCACGTCAAAGTCACAATTGAAGCACCATATAAGAAAAAAGAAGTGTTGCAATGCAAGAGATGTCAAAGATTTGGGCACAGCAAAAACCAATGCTTCAGGCCTTTTCGATGTGTTAAATGTGGAAATGATCACCCCACAACCACATGTACCAAAACACCTGAGACAGAAGCAGTGTGCGCAAATTGTCAAGGCAAACATCCTGCAAGCTACAAGGGTTGCATAAAGTACAAACAATACAAGGAAAAAATACTTAAACTAAAACCTACCCCCCAGCAGCCTAACCAAATACATACCACAACACAACCTCAACAGAGCACCAACAAAAACGTTAAATCAACGCATCTCTCAGGTCTCAGTTATGCTAATGTAGTGAAAAACAAACGCGACGACCCAGTTACTCATCCTCAGGAACCTACCTTACCTGCAAGCCAACAGAATATAACATGCTTAATGGATACAATGTTTGATAGATTTCAAGCCATAATGAAAGACATGATGGACAGCATGATTGATCAAATGATCAAACTAATCACACGTCTCACAACACAGAGGGCCTAAATGTTCGTATTATCACCTGGAACGCAAATGGGCTGACCGACAGACAGAGAGAACTCGAGTTATTCATGAATACTGAGAATATCGATGTAGCATTGATATCTGAAACAAGGCTTACACCCAGAACACACGTGAAATTCCATAATTATACTATTTATAGGACTGATCACCCTTCTGGAAACTCACACGGTGGAACTGCGGTAATAGTGAAAAATCACATTAAGCATTACTCCCTTGAACCCTACCAAATGGAGAAAATACAAGCTACTTCAATTAAAATACAGCACAAAAGTACTGACACGACTCTGTCTGCAGTTTATTGCCCACCTCGTCACAAAATCGAGGCTGAAGAATTCAAGACATTTTTCAACAAATTAGGCCCAATATTTATTTGCGGTGGAGACTGGAATTCTAAACACACGTTCTGGGGATCAAGGCTGATTAATCCACGAGGAAGACAGCTATATAAAGCCACTATGGATATCAACCTTGAATGTATTTCGCACGGAGAACCGACGTACTGGCCGACGGACCACAATAAAATACCAGATTTGCTAGATTTCTTTGTTACTAAGAACCTTGGGCGTAACTATTTAAAGATCGAAAAGTGTGAAGATTTGTCTTCAGATCACACCCCAGTCATCTTAAATTTACACAAACAGGCTATTTTCTCTAAGCCAAATCTAAATATTTATAATAAATATACTAACTGGGCACAGTATAGAGAAATAATACATAATAATATAGACCTAAACGTTAAACTAAAAACAAACGATGACATCGAAACCTGCATCGAAAAATTCAACGCCTGTATACATCTGGCTGCCTCAATCTCCACTCCTACTAATAGAAAAGCAAAAATGCTACAAAAGGAATTCCCAAGAAACATAATCGAAAAGGTTAGTGAACGACGCAAACTAAGAAGTGAATGGCATAGAACTAGATATCCTTCTGATAAAACTAAATTAAACAAGGCAACGAAAGAACTAAAAGACATGATAACGGAACACGAAAACCAAACCTTACAAAGTTACCTGTCTCGACTCACAGCACACAAGGATACAAATTACTCGTTGTGGCGTGCAACCAAGAACCTCAAGCGGCCAAAAGACCATATCCCACCACTTCGAAAGCTGGACAAAAGCTGGGCTAGGACTGATGTACAAAAAGCAACAGCATTTGCTGAGCACCTAGAAAACGTGTTTACACCACTGCCTAGTTCCGACCCGGACAAAGATTACGACATAGCTGATTATCTGCAGTCGCCTAATCAGTTATGTTTTCCATTAAAAGCAGTAAGTCCTAGAGAGATTTATAGAGAGATGAAAGCCCTAACACCCAATAAAGCTCCGGGGTACGACCTACTGGATTCCGTCCTGCTAAGCAATCTCCCACAGAGTGGCATAATGTTTCTTGTTATTCTTTTCAATGCATGCTTAAGACTCTCCTACTATCCAGCCCAATGGAAAATTGCTCAAGTAGTCATGATTCTCAAACCTGGAAAACCGCCAGAAGAAGTTTCGTCATACAGACCAATTAGTCTCCTTCCACTGCTTGGGAAATTGTTCGAGAAAGTTATTCTTAATAGGATGCAACCTTACCTGAGTACTATTCTCCCTGAGCACCAATTTGGTTTCAGACAACAACATGGAACTATTGAGCAGGTTCACAGGTTGGTGGATACAATCGGACACACACTGGAGAATAAGAAATACTGCTCGGCTGTATTTCTGGATATAAGTCAAGCTTTTGACAGAGTCTGGCATGACAGTCTTCTGTTTAAAATTAAAAAACACCTGCCTCACTCCTTTTACTTTTTACTGAAAAGCTACCTGGATAAAAGATGCTATGAGGTTAAGCTAAACGACATTACATCAGATTTGTTTGAGATCAAATCAGGGGTACCCCAGGGGAGCATTCTAGGACCCGTTTTGTATCTCATCTTCACTGCTGACGTCCCCATCGATGACAAAACTTTTATTGCTACATACGCGGATGACACTGCAATAATGTCAGTAAATGCCAACCCAGAAACTGCATCAGCAAATCTCCAAAAACACGTAACTGAGGTCGAAAACTGGCTAAAAACATGGAGAATTAAAGCAAATCACAGCAAATCGGTCCAGGTTACTTTTACCCTTAGAAAGGGCGACTGTCCCCCTGTTATATTGAACGGCGAACCAATTCCTCATGATGTCACTGCGAAATACCTTGGCATGCACTTGGATAGGAGAATGACATGGCAGAAACATATTTGGACCAAGAGAAAAGCACTAGACGCAAAGCTTCGTTCTATGTATTGGCTGATTGGTAAAAAATCTCAATTAAACAACGAAAGTAAAATGGCAGTTTACAAAACCATTTTAAAGCCAGTTTGGACATATGGTATTGAGCTTTGGGGAACAGCATGCAATAGCAACATCGAAATATTGGAAAGATTTCAGACTAAAGCTATGAGGTCCATGTTCAACATTCCAAAATGCATTCACAACAAATACATACTGCTCGACCTGGGTCTCAACACTGTGAAACAGGAAATTGCTGCGCGTAGCAAAAACTACCAACAAAAGTTAACAACACATGTTAATGCCCTAGCTGCTAGACTAACAGGTTCTGGAAGCATAATTTACTCAAGACTGAGAAGGAACAGCGTTCCAAATCTTATAAACCGATTCCCTATAGAACCGTGAGAGTGGTCAATGGACGACTCCTCGTGCTCCTCGAAATAAATGCCCAGACATAGTCAAACAAAAGAATGGCTAAATGTTTATGACAGATTGCTGTGCTAAGCAGGTTACATAAAAAAAAAAAAAAAAAAAAAAAAAAAAAAAAAAAAAAAAAAAAAAAAAAAAAAAAAAAAAAAAAAAACTGGCGCCACTTTCAAACTTCCCCTAATATACTCATTTCTCACTTTATTTTTTTTATCTTTTTCTATCTTTTTTTATTTTATTTAAGTTGGTACACAAGAATTAAAAAAATAAGTTACAATCATAATTAGTTATTCTACACCCTATTATACCCCTGTGTTGTATTTTTTAATCCAAAAGTTGACTGGTAGAGATTGCCTTGCTGCATTAAGTCCGCCTATGTACCACGACAGTTCATGAAGTTTAAATAAATAAATTCTAATTTGGGAATTAATATGGGCATTGACCCTAGAAATATATCTTTCTTTATATTATGGCATCGACGCACTATATTGATAGCGCATCGGTATTGATGTCTATCTCGCAAGGAAATGAGGATATCAAAACTTATCATGAATTTTATCTGGGATTTTTAAAATTAACTGTCTAACTTAAAAATAGTTACAATGAATTCAGTGGCAATTCTGAATATACCTACTGCTTTGATGTATGAATAGAATGTGCGTTTATTACGTTACAAGTAGCAGGTGTGTACCAAATTCAGGTTAGGTTAGTATAATTAGTTGTGAAACTCACCTGTATTCTAGCTTCGGGCAGGCCTATCTTTGCAGCCAGCCTCTCGCGGGCAAATACATCAGGGTAGTGAGTCCGTTCGAATTCTGTAAAGATGAAATTGTTTACGGTAAGTATGGTAAATAAATCTATGGCAAGATACGGCCTCGTCCACAGCCGCGCATTCAAAGGGGCCTTGCACAAGCGAGGGCTCTTCACTGTTTCACCCACAGAACAGATGAAAGAGGTTAGAATGGCCTTGTGGGCGGGGCAGGCGTGCCACAAATTAGGACAATGCTCATAGTTCTTCTACCAATAGCAAACTTGCGGTCTAAGTGTGCGTGGTCTGTTAGTTGCGTAATGCGCGTTCGAATTGGTTAATTGCTTGTAGCGCAGTTATAAGGTATGAGACAAGCAGTGACACTCGTTGTAGTACAAATCGGAAAGTATTTCCGTTCTAACCCCTTTTATCTTTTCTGTAGTTTCACTTGATGGTAAGCAACGATGTGGTCGAACACTGGGTTGCGACAGTCGCTGTCCCCAAGTCGTCGACGGCGCGCACTGTTCCCGCGCGCCTCAAGGAGTTGTCAGCAACAGGAGAGGCCCAGCTGGGTCGAAGCCTACTGGGGCCAGGGTTATCCGAAAGGAAACTCGAGCCCCGGTATAAAGGCTAGAAGGAACGGGGTGGGTTTTTAGTCAGTAAGAGTCTGACACTATCTCCCGCTCCACCCAAGGGCGGGTTTTGTCATTGGATGATATTTCCCACCGAAAAAAAAAAACAGTCGCTGCCTCGTTTTCGAATTTATAAAAGAGAAAGACCTCGCTGATGTGCCTTCGCCCACGTCTAAATTGGTCCACGCTACGCTTCTGTGTAATTCTGTCTAATAGACGGATAAAAATAAAATTATAGTCTCTTTTTGAAACTAAAGGACAGACGAGAAAGCAAACAACGATAGTTTGTGAACACGACACGAATTGCGATGCGGTGGCAGGTCGAGGTGACGATGTATGCTGCCATGAGCCATTTGAGTACCTAAACTGAACTGCTATAGGATCCTTCTTTTTCGCTCGCACGCCGGACATTTTAACATACGAGTATAAGTCCCCTGGAACGAACTTTAACAATTATTCAAGTAGGATTTTGACAAAGTCACGCTACAAGCAAGTTTCAAAACGTTTATGTCACCATAGCTTCTTAAGTTACTGACCTACAGCTGGTTGCAGCCTTACCATGAAATTGTAAAAAGGTAATTTTTGACCGAGTTTCGAACAAACGCTTCCATTCTTGAGGAATTGGGGGTAAAGGAACGCTTGTCTACACTGGTGCGCAGTCGTATTTTTAAATACTTTGGCCATATTTGTCGACGTGGAGGTGACTGCATCGAACGCCTTGTTATACAAGGAAAGGTAGATGGAACGAGGCCGCGTGGCAGATCGCCGATGCGCTGGACTGACCAAATAAAAACGGCTGTTGGCGGCCCGTTGAACGAGTGTGCCCGGATGACTGTCAGCAGGCAAAAGTGGCGAGAAATCGTGCGGCGTTCCCTGACGGCTTCCGGAGAGCTACCTTCGTGATAACCACGACCACTCTGGCAAGAGTGGAACGACCAAGAAGAAGAATGTTTATAAAACAGTCTTAGGTAAGCCCACTAAGTTCCTATAAAAAAAAAAACATAAGGTAAATGACGAATTTATATCAATTTCCCAAGCTTTTCTGGATATCTGTGAACTAAAAACTGAAAAGGCAAGTCAAACTACCCAAGTCTTGTGTGTGCAGCATATAACTTGCAACAATACTAAGTCTCTACATTTCTATAAAATTTCATTCATACTAATATTATAAATGGGATTGTGTAACATGTAACAGTGAAGAGATTGGAACAGTGGTATTTCATACAAAAATGGTTATAAGTACTGCGCTATTACAGAAAATACAACCCAAAAATAAACCAATAAATACCTAATTTCGAAAAAGGAATAACGTATCTTTAATATAAAGTTTATTTAAACTTATAATTCCAAGTCAATCCAAAGATATATCCACATCAAAGCAACTCGTTTTAAAAAACGACATTTTATTTATTTGCACGGATTATCATGTATGTATCCAAAGAACACTGACCTCTCTCCAAGCTATCAATCTGCTCATTGGTGAAGCTGGTTCTGTTCCTCTGAAGCTTGCGCTTGAGGCGCAACCGCGCGGCGTCATCGTCAGCCCCGCTTGAGCCCGCGTTGGAGTTGTCTCCCGACCCCGTCTCGTCTGAATGTAGACCTTCCAGACCTTCTAGCGGCTCCTCGTCTGTGGGACAAAAGAAGAAAATACTTAGTAGGAACAATATTTGGGAATAGATTTAGTATCGATTTCACCATGTCCGGTTAGCCTATTCGTCAATTAACCCTTCAGATACCGTCAATTAGAGACACAATAGTAAGACAATAGATGCGCGGCCACCGGTGGTCGCTTGGGGATTCATGAATTAAATTTTCAGTTTTTTTGACAATTGTTGTATGAGTTTGACAGTTCTTATTTGTCTAGGCTATTCAGGACTTTAATAACAGATAGTGGAATCGGCCCTAAGAATGATTATAATGTCACATATGTATATGTGTTTTAATTTATATATTTTTTTTTTGTTGTTAATATCTATTGTAAAAACATATCTATACCAAAGTGGCGAAACATGTACAGTCGAAACACTATTTTAATAACTTTAATGTACCATGTCATGTAAATAAAATATTCTTATCTCAATCTGAAGGCGAAAATATTTGTGAGTGTGAAAATATTTGTACGTTTGTGTTTCACGGTCGAACGGCTGTACGGACTTCGATGAAACTTGGAACATAAGATACTTTTTTATGTCCGGAGTATGTTTCTTTGGGATACATTTCTATTATATCGTAGGCGAAGCCGCAGTCTGCAGCTAGATAGTAATTAAAACTGGTAGGTATAGCTTCCACAAAAACTTACCTAAAAACCCTTATTTTAAATTCAAACGCAATCCTATCAATTAACATCCTCCCCTAACTTCTATTTCAATCGCGCACAGTTATTAATAACTTAACAATACCGCCCAAAATCCTCCAAACCATCTAAATTATAACCGTTTACAGGAATTACAAGTTGCTAAGAACTCTCTCTTGGTTACCACTCCGCAAAGACGCGAAGACGCAAAGTTATGCCCGCAAAGTGAACAAGCCCGATATAATACGGCCAAAAGCCCGATACCACGGATTTATTTGAGTTACGATGTTAATCTTGGTCTGCCTGGTCGTAAATTTACGTTATCCACAACTTCTGAGTGGTAGGGATTCAATTATGAAAGCCTGATTAAAAGTTTGGATAATAACTGTTTGTGTTCGAGGTTTGCGGCGGGTGTTTTGGATTTGGCTTTACAATATTTAACTTAATAATTCTGAATTGGTGTTCCGCAAATCTTAGATTTATTTTAGTAACGCTAACAGAGTCTGTCGGGTTTACTCCTACTCTATCTAGGGTTCCTATTCGCCCGGAGGAGATTAAAACTCTTAAGCTAATAGTATTCTAGACTTCCTGGAAGCCTCCGGGCTATAAGAGTTACTCTAACAAGGTGGCGAGTCACAATAGATCTCAGTGACTACTACCCCTACACTACGGGAGATGCATAGCCCCTAATCTTCAAAATAAATAGGGTTCATAACTACATTATTATTTATTCGATTACATGTGATTTATTTAATGCCTGACTGGTCTACACTGTTCTTACATAATATCTATTATTACTGTAATATGGAAATATTGTAACAACAACCACTTTTTTTAAAGGTCAAGAAACTCCATGCTTACCATGGAGTTTCTTGACCGAATGACAATTGAAATGTCATAATGTCATGTTTTTTTGGTGGTTGGCAACCATAAAAAAAACATCATATTATACTTGAATTTGTACTTATATAGCATATACATAGAAAATAACATCTTAGTATATATAGTTATATATATATAAAAGGAAAAACTGACTGATATATATTATTAACTCACTGACATATTTTTTTTGCGATGGGGAAAATCATCTTATGACAAAACCCGCTCTTGGGTGGAGCGGGAGATGGTGTCAGACTCTTACTGACTAAAAACCCCATCCCGTTTCTTCTAGCGTTCATACCGGGGCGCGAGCTCCCTTTCGGACAACCCTGTCCCTAGTAGGCTTCGACTCAGCTGGGCCCCTCCTGCTGCTGACTACTCCTTGAGGCGCGCGGGAACAGTGCGCGCCGTCGACGTCTTGGACTCGGTTCATTACCGGACGATCGGACAGCGAGCTACCCATGGCTCGCGTAGCCCGCGTCTACGGTGGCCAGAAATCGGGATCGGAATCCCGGCGGCGGCGGCGAGGGCGCGCTTTTTATCGGTTTCCTGTACCAAGCGGTTTGCTCTTTACATAGGCACCGCGGTTAAAAGGCTATGAGTCTATAATTCAAACTGAAAGGTCAGTAAGTCGTTATCCTTGGGACTTGCTAGATACTTTCAATCTTATTGTTGATGGATAATATTGGTTTGCTCCTTTCTCAGATCAAATAAACTTGTTTTACAACTTGTAAATTTATTGACAACAACAAATAATATGCATATAAGTACACTAATCACATTATACACTACACACAATGCACCTTATAATCACACGAACCGCGTCTACGGTGGCCTTTATGACATAATAGGCGAGCACTAAGAGAGGATTTTTCAAAATTAACCCTTCAGATACCGTCAATTATAGACACAATAGTAAGACAATAGATGCGCGGCCACCGGTGGTCGCTTGGGGATTCATGAATTAAAGGGCATAAAACGGGGATTATATGAAAATACCTACTTTCAAGCGGCAGAAGCTAGTGTGTAATTATAACCGCTATATTCTAAGTAAAAACAGTTTAGTATTTTCATCGCCCATGTTCTTTAGCTTATTTGAATAAAAATCCTTTATATTTTCTTAAAGTACAGTCGTTATTGTCGCATAATAAGTACTCATATTTCTAACATTCTACACCACGCATACCGAATTCTTAAACCTAGATATAATTTATCAATGAGATATCGCGATATCGCATAATGTCCCTTCAGTGGGTAATCCGTTAGGAGACGTCCGCGGCCGGGCCATCCTCTCAATACTGCGACTGAGGGTTATTGACACCCGTGGAATATTTCACAAGTTTATTTTCTTTAGGTACAATGATTTAAAAACTATTTCACTCTGTAAATGAGCACTATCTTTCCTATGTTGTGTGATAATCATATATGTATCTATATATATATAAATCAATGCCACTTTTCGTTGTTATTTTATAACTCAAGAACTTATACGTTGTTATTTTATAACTAAATAGTCCGAACAAGGTCTAAAAATTTGGTTTGGATAGGTGAGCCCGACCTATCCAAACCAAATTTTTAGACCTTGTTCGGACTATTTAGTAGATGGTTTATGTGAAGTTTGGTAGGGTAGAGTGGGGTAGAGTAGGGTAGAGTTGGGTAGAGTAGGGTAGAGTAGGGTAGAGTAGAGTAGAGTAGAGTAGGGTAGAGTAGATTAGGGTAGAGTAGGGTAGAGTAGGGTAGAGTAGGGTAGAGTAGAGTAGAGTAGAGGAGGGTAGAATAGAGTAGGGTAGAGTAGAGTAGAGTAGATTAGGGTAGAGTAGAGTAGGGTATAGTAGGGTAGAGTAGGGAAGAGCGGGAGCGAAGCCGTGCGGGCAAAAGCTAGTATATGTATATAAATTAAGTATTTATTTTTAGTATAAAGTATATATAAGTTTTGAAATTTCTTCCAGCAGACCTGCGAAAGGAAAGATTAGAAGAGATTTAGACAGTAGTGTGCAGAAATAAGTAAAGAAGAGCAGTGAAATCTTAAATTAAACCAATACCTATGTTAAATAAGTAGTACCTTTGTACAAAGTTTTATAATATGTTATCCTTCTCCGTATATTTGTGTGTAGGTACGTAAATTATAAAATAAAATAAATAAATAATTCCGTAGTATTTCGTACTTGGCCGTAGTTCAGATCGCTCTATGCCTTACCAAATTCGTCGTACCAAATTCGAGCATTTGTTAAAAGTGCACATGAAGCTTTCGCTTGTAATGTAACATTACAGAGTCGAGCATTACATCAATGAGGGAGGAGAAACAAACATTAAAGTGCGCAACTTTATGATACAATATCGTTTCTTTTGCTTTTTTTGTAAATTAAGTATAATAACGAATTAATATGACCGTCATTGTAGAATCTAATGTTACAACTGGATGTAATGCAATCGAATCCAATGTTACATTACAGGTGAATGCTTGTCAAATTGGGGAGGCAGTACTGCAATTTAATGCTCAAAAACGAATCCTAATTAAATGTTACATTACATGCAAAAGTCCCAGGTGAAGCACTTTAATTCATGAATCCCCAAGCGACCACCGGTGGCCGCGCATCTATTGTCTTACTATTGTGTCTCTAATTGACGGTATCTGAAGGGTTAATACTAATTATGCTGAGTCACGTTCGACCTTGGTACGGACGGATTTGGTTTACAGGACCAAAATTGTTGTACCAAGTTGGAGCGTGTGTTAACACTATTTAATCGACCAAACATTTCATGACACATCTTAGCATTGTCATAGTCAACTTTGATGTTGAAATTACTTGGTGTCATTCCCACATACATCAACGTCGCTGGGTAAATAAATACAATAAACTGAATTCAAACAATTGTGTTAAGATCATGATTAGCAAGCATAATGAGGGAATTTCGACCAAGGAATTCATTTACCAAAGCATTTTCGGTAGATTTTCTCATACTAAAGAACTGTCCTTCTTACATTGTTACATATTTATATTTATTTACTTATTCATCTAATACTTGTCTTAGTGTTTGTTACCGAATTCCTTCGAAACGACTTGAATGATTTTTATAAAGTTTTCTTGTATGCAATTTTTTATACCCTTAGGTGACAAGTCTACTATAACGCGGGCGAAGCCGGTGGCAGCAGCTAGTATTATTATAAAACAAAGCCCTCCACCGCGTCTATCTGTCTGTTAGTTCGCGATAAACTCAAACTGTGTGTGTATGTTTGTTATTTAGTTCTCGAACGGCTGAACAGATTTGGATGAACTTCAGCATACGAGTAGATCATGTCCTAGAATAGCAACAGTATCCTATATGGATACTGATTATTCCGACAGTATGTTTCTTTAGGACGAGTCACGCAGGTGAAGCTTCTGATAGCAGTCATCATCATCATCATCATCTTCCTGCCCTTGTCCCGTTTTATTTGGGGTCGGCGCAACACGTTTTTTTCTTCCATTCTGTCCTGTCACTCGTCATGCTATCACTAACTCCCTTTTCTTTCATATCACTTCTCACACAATCCATCCATCCAGCAGTAATATAACTTAATTAAAAAGATTTACAATTGAAAACTGACTTTTGTTTAATCAAAACAAAAGTTAAACAATCACCGCCATCCCCACTTGTTTACAGTTAACCCTTCTCCACCACATGAACTACGATATTAACCCCCATAATTACAAACAAATAAACTCAAACTTCACAGACAGCTAAATCCCGAGATATCGTCGGTCTAGATAACATAAACTATTTTAGGATCGAATAAATTATGTTCAAGTGTCAAAATCTCCGCGCTGCCGTCTACCGGGATGCGAAGGGGGATGGGGGATGGCTGGTGGGGGTTAGGGAGGACGGAGGGGGGACCGTAACGGGCGCGTTCATGCAGAATCTGACGATAACGTGCCCCGGCCTACCATGTAACCCAATGATAGTGTTATCGCAGCTTAAAAATGTATGCCCAATAATATCGCGCCCGTTTTGACAAGGTGCACTTTAGTTTGGCAAGGGTCACAGTCACACCTGAAGATAAATTTTAACTGAGTATTAATTTTAATGAATTAGCAACGAGTTGAATTTTCAATTCTTATCGCGCGCTTTAAGTTATGGCCGACTTGAATGGAATGAAAATTATTTTAGAATTTAGAGGTCTAGTTATCTTTGTACACGGTTTGATGGCATGTCAGACCTGTCTGGCTCAGATTCGCTTTGAGATTAATTTTGAGAAAATGCCTTATTTAGCTTGATTTTGCCCGGAGTGCCTTCAGCGAAATACACTTAAAATTATATCGAATTGTTTAGCAGTAGATATACTATTATGTATATTTCTCAATTTACGTAGCACTAACAATGCTCAAAAACATATGAAACAATAAAAAATACAAAAAATTTAGCCTCGGAATGCATTACAATAAAGAAAAACTACTACTATGCCGATGGATGCGTGACGCACAGGACCGGTCGTTGTGGCGACGCTTGGGGGAGGCCTATGTCCAGCAGTGGACGTCTTTCGGCTGATATGATGATGATGTGATGACTACTACAATCAACTTTCGTAGCAGTTCGTAGCACTTTTCGTAGACCTTGCTACGCCGTAGCCAGCGATGTTGTCCATAAAAGCTTGTTAGTTTTTTGTCCCAAAATTTATTTATTTTCTAAATAGCAACCCTTTCCAAATATTTTAAACAAGCGAATAAAAAAACTGAATAATTTTTGCATAACAAAACATAAAAATTTGATTTATCTTTAACATTTTTGTTACTCCGAAATAAGAAAGAAAAATTATTAAATAACTTTCTACTACTTCGATTTGAGAATGAGTGATGAGTGAGTGAGCGTGAGTTCTCATAGTAAGGGCGCTCGGAGCGGCTCGAGTGTTTTTACAGCAGGCCCGCGACACAAGTATGTGTGTTTAGATTTGCGCATGTTTTCACGATCGGCGACTAACCTTATATTGTTTTATTTTTGTGTAGGTTATTTGGTTAAATTTAAATTTTTGAACCTAGGTGCAGTTAAAAAAGTCTTTTATGTATTCAGTAGGGTTTTGGTAACTTCCTAATTCGATGGAAAATCTGCCATAGTCACATAGTCTCTTCAAAATAGTTTTTTATTGATAAGTTTCTAATATTTTTAAGAAAACGATCAATAAAATGTTTGTATGTCTTGTATGTTTAGATATTATTCAATTACACATTTAAAAGTTGTACTAATTACCAACTATTGTAGAGTGGTATTTTTTTCATATATTTGTCAAATGTATGTATTGAAAGAATAAATTGGGTTACAAAATTCTGGAAAACGGTATTATTTCTGATTATCATACATACAATCTTTTCCAAAAAGCCAGTTTTCTGCGGGTAATACCCGGAGAGACCCACGAGAAAAGGGTAGTCTATACTAATAACAATATAATCGGGAAATATTTGTTTTGTTTGAAGTGAATAAACTCGAAAAATACTGAACCGATTTTTAAAATTCTTCCACCAGTACAATCATTTCAGCCGACAAAAGTACACTGTTGGACACAGGCCTCCCCCAAGTGTCGCCACAATGCTCGATCCTGTGCGAATGCTACTTCATAATTGATTATTCAACTGTCACATACACTGGTTAATCCTAGTATTACTTATTTTAGAGTGGTATAAAGTAGACATTAATAGCAAAAAAAAAAAAATGGTGAAAATACAGCATAAAGAGGACAAAAAGCTTTATGGGTGTCCGTTCTAAAAAGTACAACGTAATAATGAATTTATGAATATTTTAAAAGCGTGGACGTTACCTTTGTACTCGGAATGAGGAAAACTCACATTTACATAGCATTGTTTTGAATAAATCATTGTCTAGCTTTTTAGCTCGATTAGGGATGTCCCACACCACATTTTATGTCTTGGAAAAGACATTTCTTATACCTTAACGATGCAATTTTACATCTTTTCAAAAGAAATCCATTTCCAACTATTTTTTTTTAACCCTACACCATCAAAACATTGGTCGTGCTGCTCATTTCTCGACCGCAACGAATATGACACCTCGAAATACGTTAACAATATTTTCTCTTCACTGCAAACTTTTGTCTCACCCTTATTGTGATGACATAGAGTTGAGAATTGCTTGAAAGAGAAGTTATGGGGTGTAAAACGTGTGTGTATCAAGAGCCCATCTGTCAGGATGCTGGGACATTAATGTTTCATGAAGTCTGTATGTGTAGATCGGTATCAGATAATAGACACGGCTATGTCTCTATTTACTGTCACTCAATGTCTGCGGGGAGCGAAATGTAATGCGAATTAATGTTGCCACGAAATGGCAATGTTTTTCGTATTTTGTTTGAATTAGTTTTTGTGGATGTGTGACGTGATTTGTGTTGGAATTTCAAAGTGAGAGTTTTTGGTAGTTTTGCTGTAGTTTTGTTCATTATGTTGTCATTCTGGAAGGATAAAAAAGCAAGCGTATTGAACTGGTTTGCTGGAAATCAAACCAATTCACATAAATTAGTTTATTAAGCTCTTGTGTCGACTAATAAATAAACAAATAGTTAGGCATTCTTTATCGCATACCTATTCCAAGCCTATTCCTGTGGAAGAAGCAAAGTTGAGTTTAATCATGTTTAGATATCTTTAGGTTTCTTCAACTCGATTTTTAATAAGTAAACTTAGACAACCCAATCAAAAAGATACGTTAGCCATAGCAAATAGAATCTTTCCAAGAAAAATAATATTTCCTCATAGAAATAAACCGAACAATACATGGCTACCCTATTTCCCGCCGTGACGCGCAAGATGGCGGCCGTAACCATAAACAAAACGGGCGCAGTGTTGCCTTATCGCAAAAATGTCTTCTATGACGTGTATTTCATTCGCGATTCCCCCGTGCCTTCGCGAAGGTTTCCTGCCGTATTTAGATAAATAGATACTATTGTGGTTGCTCATTTACTTGATTAGGTCTCCGTTTTTGGTTATTCATTTGTTTTAATGTAATTAAGGAATATGGGCTAGTGAGTTTTGATGTTATTTTGTTACTTATATTGAAGTCTGAGATTTGTTTCGATGTTTCTTCTCAGATGGTCAGGTTGAAAATACCGGCCTCATCTAGTTTAAATCGACGAAAAACACACAGGCTACAAACTGGCCTGGCCTGTCCTGGAAAGAGATGGTGAGATGACCTAGACGCCTACCACAATGGCTGGTTCGTGAAAAGAAAACCTGGAAGAAGTTGAAGAGGTTTTTGCCCAGCAGTGGGAAGGTGCAGGCTAAATAGAAAAAAACCTCATGGATCTTGGTAAACAGATCTACTTCCTTTTTATTTTTTATTCAGCTTTAGGGATTAGTCTCGGAGCAGAACCGACCATTTTGCTTCACATGGCCATCAAGGTGTAAATTGGCCTCATCACTGTACATCACGTCGCGGTCACCAGTTTGGAGGTATGCGGCTCAGAGAGTAAAGTCCCGCAAACCTCGTTAAAAACGGATCATCCTCCGACCAGATCTCACCGGCGGGACTTTATTCTCTGTTCCGCTTACCTTCAAACACCTGATTGGTCATGGACCATGGATGTTGTGTTGACACGCATTGAATCCTATTGGGGCCAGGGTTAGTTTCGAGGGGTAGCTCAGCCCCGGCATGTAGGCACGAAGGAACGGGGTGGGTTTTTAGTTAGAAAAAATTTTGACACTATGAATAGAGCATGCACTTCGTGAGTAATTTCAACTGAAAACAGGAAAAGAAAGTATGTACCTCTTACATTAAGCTGTTGGTCGAAAAACATAAAAAAGATTGGACGAAAACGCTAATCGCTTTTTAACGTTTTCAGAGAGCGTTTCTATAAAAAGCTAAATGACCATTGGATGCAAAAATTAATCTGT
This sequence comes from Mythimna lalbum, assembly GCA_949319445.1. Lineage (NCBI taxonomy): Eukaryota > Metazoa > Arthropoda > Insecta > Lepidoptera > Noctuidae > Mythimna > Mythimna lalbum. The sequence continues at coordinate 7,979,874 of OX439357.1, read as the reverse complement.
GAGGCACGGATATTTGACTTTTTTATATCTGGCTGTTTTTTCCGGAGTTTATGAAACTTGTGGGGTTACCATGACGTTCAATCTAAGGGGGTTTTAATCTGGTTTTAGTGAAGGTAAGAGATAGCACTAGATAACCTGTATAGCTCTGTCTCTTACCCACACTGAAAGAAGATTAAAAAAATCTTACTTTAGACTTCATGGTCTAGGTCTTGTACTGTGCAGTACTTAATGAGTTTTCCATTGTTTGTTCCAAGGGATTGTTCGAACTTACCAAGGCCGCCTGAGGCAAAGGGCGACTGAAGGACACTGATAGGTTTTAGTAAAAGTCTTACACGCCCTTCTGCTTCATTCTAGAGCGAGAGATGCTATTTAATGATTTCCTCCTCAAAAAACGTGGGTTTTAGTCAGAAAAAGTTTGACTTCGCCAGAGGAAGTCTTCTCATTCCACTTGGAGAGGGAGAGTTTGATGATTTTTTACCAAAAGAAAAAAACGGGGGAAATCTGTCAATTAACTTAAAATTCACAGATTTTCCCCGTTTTTTTCTTTGATAATGTTTAAAGAAAACATCATGAGAAAACCGACGTGTCTTAAATTCGGACTCGACAGACGAACGTGTGATTACATATTACATTACGTGTATTTTATTTTATATGTATAAATTGTTTCTGTACTTGTCAATTATATTCAATACAATGTTTATTGTTATCTACACTAGTATAATAAAAAGGTAAAGTTTTTTTTGTTTGTGGGAGGTAATCTCTGGAAGTACTGGTCCGATTGCTGAAATTTTTGTGATAGAAAGCTGCTTACATGCTATATTTAATGTACGCGGGCGAAGCCGTTGGCAAAACCTAGTAAAAAAATAAAGTGAAATATATTTTCAACCAAAAGAATATGACGTAAGAAATTGCCAACGACAAGGAAAAGAAATAAGATAGGTACATAAATAGTAAATAGGTAGACCTTGTTCTCCTTTAGTGCATAAGTGAATATCCAAAAGACCCCACAATTAAATTTAAAAGCACATAATATTTACGGAGCTCCGCTGAAGGCTATGAATGAATAAGGACGTTTCGCTAGTCTAGTCACGTGTCGGCCATTTTGTTGCAAAACGGCGGGAAAAGGGCTCGTCCCGCTCGAGTGCGCACAGGTGGAACCGCCATCGATACCGTACCTACGACGGAATATTAAATTAAGTATTCTGTTTAAATTAATGTTTCATCATGATATTTAGTTTGGATTTAATAAAATATAACTGGAAAATTATTAAAAAAAAACTTATCCATAGAGTTTAGAGGGATATTATAGACGTTTTTAGTCTATGGTTTATAATAAAGATTTTGCCTTTTATGATGTTAATTGCTATTCGATGGTAAGCCGATGCTTAAAACGCGTGATAGGAGAAAATTGTCCCAAGGGAGCATATTTGTGGTACATTTCAGGAAATGTTCTACTCGTGTGCCAAATTTTATCCGAAGCCGTTCAACCGTTCGAACGTGAAGAAGTAACAAATATACAGACAAACTATCGCCTTTATAATATTTTTGTAATTATACTTTAGTTCTACTTTAGATCAGATATGGAATAAAACAGGTCTAGTAAGATGACGATGAGATATTATTCTCAAAAATGGCAATTTGAGCCTTACCCTGCTGTTCCCTTTCACTGTGATTAGTACTCCTTTCTTATTGAACTATATATCTACATATATATAAGTTATATATTATATATAAGTTGGATTTTCATATATATAATATGAAAATCCAACTTATAAGTATACTCTTAAATTTTTTCCTCATTAGGTTGCCTAAAAGCAGCAACCTATAAACGTTGTCACACCTTAATCCTACCTACTCCCGATTCCCCGCAAATACAACTACATCATCCATAATTGTATGTATGTACGTGATGTATGAATGTATGTGTATGTATGAAACCGCATCGCGTTCACACAATAATAATTACGAGTATATGTTGTGTTTGCGTGGGTGGAGCTGTGGGCGGTGCGGCTGTTCCCCCGCCCCTTGCCTTTTTATTTATTATTATATCTTTTTTTTTCCAGCCATTGTTTTCGCAGTAATGAGGTCTGGCATAAAAGCTGTGGTTTTTATCTGGCTGGAAAGACAGGTGTCTGTGTTGGGTTTGTAAATGTGCCTATGTGCTATAGTGGACTTATCTGTATCGAAAGACAGGTGTAATTTTGGTTTGTAAATGTATATAGGTACTTAACTTATTATTTTTTGTTAGTTATAACGTGGCAGCTGTTTTGTGCAGATAAAAGATACTCGTTAAAGATAGGTGGAGAAGTGCTGCTAATTTGGAATACTATTTTGATTTACGGAAATAAGTCGAAGATCAAATGGGTTAGCGTAGTAAAAATAGCTTAAAATCATTGAAAAATTGATAATTTTACACACCATTTACAAATAAATTATAAAATGAGAAATCATCTTAAAAAATAAATTAATAAAAAAAAAAGTTCAAAATCGTGTTCATAAATGGAGTGCAGGTTATTTGGGATTCTAAATTCTAAAAGCTTTTTTTTTCTTTCTTGTTCTTAGAAACTGAACTGTTTCTTAAATCCTTGCTATTTAGGTAGTATATGGCGAGAGAAAAGAAAGAAAAATGGACCAAAATAATAACGGAATGGTACCCGAGAGAAAGCACAAGAAACAGAGGAAGACAACCGAAGCGATGGGAAGACGATATTAAGAAAACAGCAGGTCCAGAATGGATACGAATAGCACAAGACAGGTACAAGTGGAAAGCCTTAGAGGAGGCCTTTGTCGAAAGACAAGCTGTTAATAAGGAAGACTAACCGAATGCCGAGTAGATATTAAGTAAAATATTTTAGTTAAGATTTTTCAAAGTTTATTATGCATTGTTAAATTAGCTTGCAACAGCAATAAAGGCTTATTTATTTATTTATTTATTATTTAGGTAGTAGTCTACGAAACAGTGCTGACCTGGGAACATTGAAGTGTTTCCACAGCAAATGTGGTCCCATTACTTTGTCTTGAACAGTGGCAACTACAGCATTAGCTATAGTTGCTACTGCTCAAGCAAGGAGACACTGACGTCATCTTGTTTAAATAGACGAAAAAAATTACGTGTAGAACTGTAGTGTAAGTAAACCCATTTGTAAAGAATGGCAGGCGGTCGCCTCCTTCTGCGAAGCAGTAATGCTAGCAAAGGAGGAGGCCGACCGCATCAGGCAACGGCGCCCTCGCCGCCGTCGTCGGGATTCCGATCCCGATTTCCGGCCACCGTAGACGCGGGCTCGCGGACGGCGAGCCATGGGTAGCTCGCTGTCCGATCGTCCGGTAATGGACCGAGTCCAAGACGTCGACGGCGCGCACTGTTCCCGCGCGCCTCAAGGAGTTGTCAGCAACAGGAGGGGCCCAGCTGGGTCGAAGCCTACTGGGGACAGGGTTGTCCGAAAGGGAGCTCGCGCCCCGGTATGAAGGCTAGAAGGAACGGCGCGGGGTTTTTAGTCAGTAAGAGTCTGGCACTGTCTCCCGCTCCACCCAAGAGCGGGTTTCGTCAAAGATGGTTTTCCCCGTCGAGAAAAAAAAGATCCCATTTGTAAAAAAAATCGTTTATACTTACAAATAGTGAGATGTCAGTTTTAACCATCACCTGCAATGGGTATTTCTTCAAAATACAAACATAATAATTTGACTTTTGTCGTCATTATTATTAAATCATATTTTCATTTAAATGTAACTAGCTTTCCGCTCGCGGCTTCGCCCGCGTGGACTACAGTTTATATCGCACAGGCAGAGACCCATGCTCAGCAGTGGAATTATAGGTAGCCTATGTGTTATTCCAGTGTCTCTTCTACCTACCTACCAAATTTGATCTAAATCCGTTCCCTAGTTTTTGCGTGAAAGCGTAACAGACAGACAGACAGACAGACAGAGTTACTTTCGCATTTATAATATTAGTAGGGATTATGTCTGTAAATTTTTAAACATATTCTCATACGAACATCTGTAACAAAACTGAAAGTGAAATTAAAATTTTGGCCATTTGAATCAGTCAAAGAACCTTGAAGTAATACCCTAAACCAAACACTAACATCGACTGTTTTAAAACTAAATTAATCCTCAAAGCAACCAAATAAAACAATCACGTGCTAACTATATCCATAATTCGCATCCCATTCTTCAAACCCTTTACGTTTCAACTGACACCAAACAAACCGTTTACGGCTCACGCTTATTCGAGCGCGAAACCCTAAAAACGAAGCCTATACGAAATCTATACATCCGTATACTACCCTATACGAACTCTATACATCCATATACCACCCTATACGTACGTTCAAAGTACGTAACTGTAAATTAACATGTATAATTACACACAAACGGGCACGGAACCCTTTAGCGTTTACATGTTTTAATCCTGTTTCATGCGTTATTGGCGTTGCGCGGAACCCTTTGTACGGGACGCGCGCGGAGCCACTGTGCGTGTTTACGTAATTAGAGGGGATTTGTGCTTCGTTTAGAGGGACGCTTTTAGGCTAGGTACCTATAATGGGCTAGACAGATTTTGTGGTCGATGTGATAGGCGTTTGTTTTTTGCGGGAGTTCTAAGCGTGTGAGAGAAACATGATGAGGTGCATTGAGCTGTGATTGAGCGCTGGCATAACACCGTAAAACTTTTGAATTTCGAATGGTCTTTTTCGATTTTGGAATGAATAGATTTTTGAATTGAAAGCAGTCCTTCCCATAAACAATCTTTATTTTGTAACACCTCATTAAAAAATCACCTAAATTAGTAGTATTTAAAGTACATCAATATATATTCGCTTTTTTATAAAGTAGACTAAAAGCCGGTACCATGCTGAATTCGCACACAATTGTTTTCCCAATTTTTAGATAAAATGTTATAATATGGATTTTGATCGGAAACTGTCTTAAAAACTTCATAATTTTTTTATTAGTTGAAGTAGTTCAATTATTATTTTGTTTATTCATTTAAATGAAGTTTTCGTTTATTATTTATTTATATAATTAAGACATTGGCTGACACGACTATCGGTACAATGATCTTACATGTTGACAACCTCGAAGGCCAAGTCAACAACTTGCAAATCATCTGTTTATAGTAGCTATCAGCGGCATTGCTCGCGTAGTAGTCGAAAATTATCCTAAGGGAATATACTTCCGGTATAAAAAGTATCTTATGTGCTATTCCAGGACATGGTCAGTACGTATGCCAAATCGGTTAAGCCGTTCAAACGTGACGAAGTAACAAACATACACACAATTTTCACCTTTATGACATTAGTTTGATTATTATTATTAAGCACTCAAGCATTGCACCCTTATTCCGCGTACGGTGTTCACAGAAGGGTTGTGTAATGAAGGCGAATTTAATTGCTATTTTGTCGCTACCACTGTAGGTACCGGTACATCCCACACTCCCGCAGGCCCACGGAGGGTAGTCCCGGGGTCTAAGCGGCCGTGGTCAACTCGTGAGCGAGCGAGCGGTAATCTACGGATTAGTTGGCTGTTTATGTCACTGTAGCTTGCTTTACAGATTTTTTAATCGATTGGGAATGTTTGGTTGTTGCATTGAATTGTTGTTTCATTTATTTTAATTACATGAAGAGAGGAGGAGAGCAGTGATGGCCGGTAAAAGCCCGATTTACAAGTTGTAGGTCGGGTATAAACCCAGCCAGGCGCATTATTTTGTGTAATTTATTTCATCATCACTGCTCTCAAAACGGTGAAGGTTAACATCGCGGAGAAACCGGCATGTCCTAGAACCAAAAAAAAATCGAAAACATATATGTGACATCCGCCAACCCGCACTGGGTCCGCGTGGTGGTTTACGGCCCATTCCCTCTCCTCGTGAGGAGGCCTGCTTCTCTACAGTGGGAACATTAAAAGGCTGATTATGCTATGCTATTTTAATTATTACTAGTTTCTGCTAGCGGCTTCACTCGCATGAAAGTAAGTTTCTCCAAACAAACTTTGGACCCCCGTTTCATCCCTTTTAGGGGTGAATTCTGGGAAATCATATCTTAGTGCTTGCCTACGTCATAAAAGGAAATCTTGAGCAAAATGCACGTTTCTTTCTAGGCTCTGTAGTTTAGGCTGTGCTGTCAGTCAGTCAGTTTCTCTTGTATATGAAAATGGTATCTTATGATTATTATATTATTGCTAAGGACAGATTACGAAAAACCACACTGCGCTTGAAAACGGGGAACGTAGGAAAAAAGGTTTTCATGCTAAAATGGTATCGGGTGAATCAGGTCATCCGCGTTACTGACGGCTGTGTAAGTCTCCACAAACTAGGTTCCTGAGGTTGGACGACTGGGAAGACGTAGAGGTGCCCAGATGTCCTAGCCGCCTACCACTAGGGCTGGTTTGAGGTGTCTCAATGAAAGAATAGGCTTTTGCCCAGCTGTGGGAATGAGCTGTTAACTGCAAAACTTTGGAGTTTCATCTTAATTCATAGAGTATGACTGTTGCATTATTTTGTTGTGAATTGGTTTACGTTAACAATTTCTATACATTTTTAAGAATCATTCTAAATACTATCAAACAAGCTAGTTAGAATAAGAATAACAAATTTTATTTGCTCAAATATGTGAATGCATACATAATTAAAATAATACATGCACGCAAGATCTTAAATAAAAGTGGTTCACGACATGCCTACCATTTCTCATGGCGTGCAAATATTTTAAATTCTATTATTATTAATATTTTTGTACATTTATACATTAGTTTACATTTATTAGTTTGTTAGGCTACCAGCCAACCCAACAATTCAATTAAAATTGGAATACAATATCGTAAATCAATTAATTGTTTTCCAATGCATCAAAACACTTTTCAAAAACACAGGAACTCCAAAACTCTGATCATCGCATCAAACAACGCCGACATTACCTCAAACAGACATTAAACACATACATAACACATTAATAATCCCTAAATATCATCAAATGGTATCAAAACAGTGGCTTATGTACCATACATAGACTCCGTATGCTCGCCGTGGTATGTCGGCATTTACAAAGCGCGCAGCACAGGCCCTTTGATCTGCCGCACATATAGGCACATACAGCCTAGTACATATAACCCTTCTATTTTGGTTCGCCATCTTAGGGTTAAAATATCTTTTGAGATACTCGTATACAAGTGGATCTGTTGCGGTGCTTAATGGATTCATTTGAGAAGGGATTTTGGTGTGGGTGGTTTGAAGCTAGGTATGGTTGGTCGGGGAGGTGGTGCCGGGTTTAAGAGACATGAAAGTGACAAGGAAGGTGAGTAGTGAATTATATTCTAACTAGCTTTTACCCGCGGTTTCACCCGCGTTTATTAATATACTTTGCTCTTTCTCCCATTTTTCACTTAAAAAAAATTAGCCTGTGTCTATTTCCAGGGTCCCAACTATCTCTGTACCAAAATTCATCAAATCATTTAGGCGTGAAGACGTAACAAACAAAGAAACTAACCCACTTTCGCTTTTATAATATTAGTAAGGATTTTTAATTAGTTGGATTATAAAATGATGGTTGCTGGATTATTTGCATGCCATAGTGATGGCAAAATATGGAGAACTTTATTATCTAAGTGAATTAGTCAGTAGCATAACGTGTGTATGTACCCTCAAACGTTAATGACTACTGAAGGAACCACCGGTGATTTTTTCCAGTAAAAGTCTGACACTCCCTCTCGCTCGATTCAGAGAGAGAGGAATAATTTAATGATTTTGCACCATAATAAATTATGTAAGGGATCCAAGCTTCGGATTTAAACACTAATGTGTAGAAATACATTCAGCTAAATCTCAAGACGATTTCTTTCGCAAAACCTTTCTCTAATACTGAAAGATTATAAACAAACTTCATGAAACTTTCTATTTCACAGTAAAAGAATAAAATATGTGAGCACACGGAAAAATTGTGTCGTCCAAAGTGTGCCCTGGCTTGTGCCGACAAACAAGGCGATATATGCAAATCATATAGTCTGTACTCAATGTCTATTTCGAGGAGTTATGGATGCCTAGCCTTTGGAAAGACGATGGCAGAAGCCAGTTTAGTATCCTTGTATATAAAACTCCTCTTAAACGGCTTCACCGATTTGGATGTAATGTTCTGTGTATATTTGAGTATATTTCTGGATAGTTTGAAAATATAATTGGACCCGATAAGTGGATAAAAAGTTTAAAAATACTATTTAAGAGGAAAAAAGCGTTCCAAAGACATAGGGTGCCTACATTGTGTTCTCACACATTCTAGGCACCCGTACTCCTCGAAGATGGATTAGATGACTTCACAGGATGGTATTTTAAAGAGGTTTTTTGATTGAGAATGGTGACTTATTGCTTGAGGAAATTTAAAAAAAAATGATGTCTGGTTAATCGATATTATTTCAATAATAGATAATAATTGATATATGTATAATTTTTTCTTACGTATTTTTGTTTTTGTGTAACGTAGGTACCTGTTTCATGTAGTGTAGCAAAATAAATAATCCTTCTTATAATCGTAAATAACACGTATATTATTAAGGCGAAAGTTATACTTACCTAGTGTGAGTGTGAGTATGTTTGTTACTTTCTCACGCCAAAACTACTGAATAGACTTTGAAAAATCCTTCCCGTAATATAGCGAAGGACAAAATGGCCGACAGAAGCTAGTTACATACACAAAAAAAAAAGTTCTGCTTAAATACAATGTTTTCCTTACATATTAAAGAATAAACTCCCTGATCTCGTCTGTCTGTTTGTATCAACAAGACGAAAAATTCAGAAACTACTTAACAAATTTTCATACCGTTTCCACCAGGAGACAAAGTGATTAATGAAGAAGGTTTAGGTGTATAACACATGCATATTATAGTAGAGAAAAGCTGAGAATTTCAAAGATTTCAAATACCGAAGCAAAGCTGAGTTGGGTCGATAGTTTTTCTTAAGTGGAAACTTGTAATTGGCCTTCTTCTGCATATAATGTTCTTTACTGTAATATCTTAGCTGTAAGTTTTCTTAAAATCAATAAAATAAAATAAAATAAAATAAATTTTAAACTTTTTAGTTTGTGTAAATTAAAAGTCCCTGTATGTCTCGAGACGATAATATCTTATTTAATAAGGGCATTGACCTATGATCACATAATGTTAACAATTGCAAAATCTATGCAAATAGAGATACTTAGTGATAGGATTTCTTTTAAGAATCTTTTCTCTCAAGCAATCCCTAAATAATTCAATAAATGACCACAGTAAATAACCCACAATTTCCCCTAAAACCGAGGCGACAATGTAAGGACAATAACTTACGACTCCAATAAATAAATATTCAACACGTACGCCATACATCTCACTAATTTACTACTACTGAACCCCATAATAACCATCTATTCACGGGGCCCCGCGAATAAATATCTCGCGACATTTTTCTTCGCTTATCTTGAGAGTCCAGACTGGCCTCTATCCTTTTCTCTCTTAGCTTTATGTGTATCTATCTATCTCTTTCGGCCAGTATTTTATCACGGACCTTGCCACCTCCCTTTATTCAGTTGGTTTTATTTAGTTTTGGCCCCTTAATGGATTTATTCGCTGAAGTCTTTGACCTTGTGTTTATGTCGCAGTTCGCAGTACTATGATCTTACAGAGAAAGTAGGTGATATGTTATGTTAGTTTTGCACCAAGGAGTGTGAAGACTTTATAAATGGACGCTTCAAGAGTGTTTGGACGAAACTTTGTGAGATAATCTGCGTAGGTTTTTCTACTCGCTATTCGAGATGTGTTCGTATTTCAGTGAAAGTTTTTTTTGGAATAACGACAGAACAGAAAGATTCCTAATCCGTTGTTTTTATAAGTTTATTATTATACTAGCTGCTCCCAGCGGCTTTGCCCGCGTGATAGCACAAAATTATCCCAAGGGAACATACTTCCGGGATCCAAAAAAAAAAATTGACTGACTAGAAATCACTCCAGTTCCTTCGTTGCCTTTTTGCCTTTCTTACCGAGGCTACCTTTGCGAGCTAAAAACACAACTTCTCACCCCAAAAAAAAAACACAAGCTCTGCTTAGCTTGGGACTAGACGGCGTTGTGTGATAGTTGTGGAATATTATTATTATTATATAACCATGTTCTGAAAAAACACAGATTTAAGCATGTCGACACACTTGTAAAACAAAATTTATCTTCAACAAATCAAAATTAAGTGTCCACGAAAATGACACAAACATAGCCCATTATTCCCCGATGCATCATGGGGTCATTATTGCACCGCACGTCATAAATAAGGGATCTCTATCGCACGGAGGGGTCGCGCAAATAAAATTAGTTACACTGCTTATCACCACGAGACTTAACTGTGATGATACGGGACAATTGGTTTATACACTTATGAATTGTGATTTGGTTTGTGATTAAGAAAAAGAGAAGCGGAGGATGCTAGTTAACACGTTCAATGCAGTACGAGGTCTAATAAGCCTCGTATGTGTGTTACTTGTGGTGCGGCAGTCTTTTCTTTGCCGTGCGAAGGCCATAACTTCAATTTGGTTTAGTTTAGAAAACTGATGAATGACCTAAGATGCCCATTGAAACAGAATGCTGTAGTGTATTTACTTAAAAATACAGGGTCACTTTGACTGAGCCAAAAACATGTAGTTTTTTAAACGTTATGGGGTTTAATAAGCCCCGTGCCGCCACAATGATATTTTCAAACGAGGTCTTAAAGGCCTTGTACCGCAGGAATGGAAATAAAGAGTGCCGCTACCAACGTGTTAAATTAAATGGGCACTTGAAACTACTGTCTACATAAGTTGCCAATCGGGATATTAGACCACATACTTATACCAAAACTAGCTTCTGCCAGCGGTTTCACTCGCAAGGCAGTAGAAAATATTCGTAAATAGCCTATGTCACTCAGTGATTAAGTAGCAATATTCTACTGTTGAAAGAAATTTTAAAATTGGTCCAGTAGTCATTACACACAAAAATACCAATCTTTTTTCTTTATATTTAATACAAGTTCTAGGATTTAGGTCTCCTATCTAGGAGAAGAGTCTCACTCTCTCACACTTCCCAAATTTTTTTTACAAATGAATTTTTTTTTAGTTATTATTTTGATAGTAACTACTAACCTATTCGATCCCAAATAGTTACGTTGAAAAACAGTTACAACAACAACAAAAAACCTACAATAATTTATGTTGAGACTATTGCAACTTCAGGTAAGTACTAAATTTCTTTACACCATATTTTTTTAGACTTTTTTATATCAGACTGTACTTCAATATAGATGGTGTCCGAATCGTCAGTGAAAATAAAATGTGACGATTTGGACACTGTGTCCGAATCGTCAGTAACTCGGTAGGCGAAGTAAGGTGCGTAGTCCATATTATATCTCGCTGATGGCGCGTGCATCGCAGTAATGTGAAGAATGTTAGGTAAGGAATGAACGGATCGTTGAAGTTTCGAACTGTTTGCATGCTAATCGATTTTTATCGACTTCAAAAAGAAAAGGTAACTGAATTCGCTTCAACATGAAGCGACAGTAAAGTTTTTTTTTATTGATAAAGAAAGTGATGTTAGCAAACCATAGGAGCTAGCATGTCATTACACATAATTATTATTATGTGTAATGACATGTATGATGTTTTACACAATTGGGTAAGTACTTGACTATTTTTTTCTATTGTTTGTATCAAAATAACTTTATCCAAAATAGCAAATAGAAAGAAGTTTTCAAATTCGTATTTTAATATTTACATTAATATATTTCTAACTAGATTAAAATATTAACATTAATCAAGTTAGAAATCTGGTGGAACGGGAAGCTGCTCAGCTCAAATAACAGTATCCATACTAATATTATAAATGGGAAAATGTGTGTCTGTTTGTCCGTCTTTCACGGCAAAACGGAGTGACGAATTGACTTGATTCTTTAAGTGGAGATAGTTGAAGAGATGGAGAGTGACATAGGCTACTTTTTGTCTCTCTCTAACCCCCCGTTTTCCAGCGGAACCGTGTTGCCCCAAATTTAATGCGAGCGAAGCCGCGGGCAAAAGCTAGGAAGGTAAATATACTGAAAAGCGTTACGTGTGCTCAAAAGAGATAGCAATATACCACGACCCCACGCTCTAAATAATACAGACCGCATCAGGCAACGGCGCCCCCGCCGCCGCCGCCGGGATTCCGATCCCGATTTCCGGCCACCGTAGACGCGGGCTCGCGGACGGCGAGCCATGGGTAGCTCGCTGTCCGATCGTCCGGTAACTGTCCGGACCGAGCCAAGGCGTCGACGGCGCGCAGTGTTCCCGCGCGCCTCAAGGAGTTGTCAGCAACAGGAGGGGCCCATCTGGGTCGAAGCCTACCGGGGTCGGGGTTATCCGAAAGGAAACTAGAGCCCCGATATGAAGGCTAGAAGGAACGGCGCGGGGTTTTTAGTCAATAAGACTCTGACACTGTCTCCCGCTCCACCCAAGAGCGGGTTTCGTCAATGATGATTTTCCCCGTCGACAGAAAAAAAAAACGCTCTAAATAATATTTGGAAAGCTAATTGCTGCTTCATTTTATAACATCAACATGATGCTGTTTTCTGAATAAGATATTTTTTCATTGTTACGAGTAATTGTAGTTTAGTATAAAATATTGTACAAAACTAAGAACAAGCTAGTACCTGAATAAAGTCATAAAATATAACTATAACTAAACTCGAAAAAAAATAATGTACCATTTTAAAAAACTTGACATTAGACTGTTTAATCTTTACCATATGTAAAGGAATTAGGTATACGCCATTAAAAAAAAACACGGTTAAACTGTCGATCTTTGCCTTTTACATCAGGTAAAGGAATTAGGTATATCCAATTAATTCATGAATCCCCAAGCGACCACCGGTGGCTGCGCATCTATTGTCTTACTATTATGTCTCTAATTGACGGTATCTGAAGGGAAAAAAACAACGGTTAAACTGTCTGATCTTTACCTGAGAAAAACAAGATATATTTTAAAATATATAGATGTCACTTCTAGTATCAATTTAACCTATCTGTCAAACTCAATGACAAATCAAACCGCAAATCTAGAAGACAGAAATATGATGCCCAAAAACAAACCGCCAACAAAATAATTATTAGAATAATGTAAGTGACGCTGTTACGGAAGGTGTCAGTCAATCGGCCATGACATAGCCGGTGTGCGGCTGTGGCCTATCGGCTTACCTGCCGCCTGTCGGCTTTAGCGGCACTTTCACGCACTGGTAACCAGGAGAAGAGACGATGGCGCTCTCCAACTGGATTTTTGTGAGATTCATGAAGTGACTAGCTTTTACCCGCGTGTATTAATACACTTTAATTTAATAATAAATTTGTACTTCACTTCCTTCTTTCTCCCCCTTTTCTCAATTTAAAAAAAATGTAGCCTATGTCCGTCTCCAGGCTCCCAACTATCTCTGTACCAAAATTCACCAAAATCGGTTTTGCCATTTAGGCGTGAAGACGTAACAAACAAACAAACAACACACACACAAACACTATCGCTTTTATAAGGATTGCGTAATCAACTAATAAATTATTATTTTGCCTGCGGTTTCGTCCACATACTTAAAATATAGCCTATGTCACTCAGGAATATAGCAGTTTTCTATCGGTAAAACAATACTCGCAATCGGACCTGTACTTTCAGAGATCCTCCTACAAATCGAAATACAAAGTACATCTTTTTTTTTCTTTATAAAATAGTAGTGTAGAATGAACACCGTTTTTGGTACAAGTGCACAAATTGATATTTATCGATGGTACGGTATGTGTAGAGGTTGAGCGAGAACTTTGCTCTTATTTCTAAAGTTATTTTGAACACTTTATTACTTGACGATTATTATGAAAAAAAAAAACAACAACAAAATCGATTCCACGAATCGATTCGATATCTCTACAGCGCATAAAATCGTAACATATATTTTTAAGAAACTTGCATTATAATAATGTAAAAAAAAAACATTATTATAACTTCCAGCGCCTTGTACCTACTGTGATCTTAAACTGATTAATTCATGAATCCCCAAGCGACCACCGGTGGCCGCGCATCTATTGTCTTACTATTGTGTCTCTAATTGACGGTATCTGAAGGGTTAAACATTACAATCATAATGCCAATACATCAGTTAAAAGAATATTCACAAATTACTAACAACAGAAAACCAATACGAAAACAAAATTACTTGTCTTACGAACTTATGCGTTTGAGGTGTCGAAATATTTGTATGGCATACAGACAGAGCAGTGGTGGCCGAGTGGTTACGGCCCCGACTTACGAGTTGTAGGTCGCGGGTTCGAACCCAGCCAGGCGCATTACTTTGTGTAATTTATTTCATCACCACTACTCTCAAAACGGTGAAGGAAAACATCGTGAGGAAAACGGCATGTACTAGAACCAAAAATTCGAAGCCATGTGACATCCACCAACACGCACTGCGCCCGCGTGGTGGATTACGGCCCATTCCCTCTCCTAGTGAGGAGGCCTGAGTCCCAGCAGTGGGAACATTAAAAAGGCTAATGGTGATGATGATGACCGACAGATAGGTGTTCCAGGTCTGGGTCTCTTATGTATCTGAGTTTACATGTTTGTGAACGCACCCAAGATACAGGCTTAATATGGAGCAGTTTAAAAAAAAAAGTGCAAACGCAACGTAGACAAAATTTATTACATATGGCGATATTGGATTACATCAGCCTTTTGTTTACTTGGGATTTTATCAAGCGATTGTTTCTGCTGACTTTTGTCTGAATAAAACTCAGTGTCTCCTCAGTTGTCTCTTACGAGGACCTCGGTAGCCCTTTCGAAAAAAATCTATTTTTAACCGACTTCGAAAAGGAGGAGGTTCTATGTTCGGCTGAATGGATGTTTTTTTTTTTTTATGTATGTTCACCGACATTTCGGTCAACTGTGGACCGATTTAAAAATTTTTTTTTTGATTGGTAGGTTATGCTTCCAAGTTGGTCCCATAGAAATATTGTTATGATCTGATCATGAAATTCGAAGATATGGAACAGAACTCCTCATAGAATCATAGCAGAATTGTCGTAACAAGTAAAATTGCTTTGTTTATACGTGTAGTCGATGACTGACTGAAAGAAAAGGGGGAGGGGAAAGGGGGAGGGGGTAAATTCATGTAATATAACCGTATTTGGGATTATAAGAATCGTTATGAGATGCACTCTGGCTATAAGGTAATTTATGTTTAGCTGAAGGGTAGGTACTTTTTAGTGGTGCTACCATAACTAAAAAGTGAAAAATAAAAAACTTTTTACAAAAAAAAAATTAAACCGACTTCAAAAAGTACAAAATAACTTTAATTTCGGAAGTCGGTGTTGAATAACGAAGAGACAAGATTAGGTATCTATTATAGAAACACCGACTTCCGAAATTAAAGTTATTTTGTACTTTTTGAAGTCGGTTTAATTTTTTTTTGTAAAAAGTTTTTTTTGTTGATAAACAATTTGCATAGTTGCTATATCTATTTCAACCCTTGTACTTATAAAATCGAAATTGCATCGACAGAGTATGCTTTTCCAAAACCATGGTATGCCAAATCTATTTACGGTATGATTAGACAGCAAAATGGGTGGAAGGTTGCTCAATAAAATTGAAAGGCAATTAATTCAAGGTCACATTGCACAGAATCTTGTGGAAAATCTCGTCTTCTCCTAAGAAATACAGTAATAAATTTCCATAAAAAAATTCTCCAACAAAGCGTTTGCTTTTCTATAAAAATAACATCACCGTTCTTTTGTTTCAGACATCGCACAAATCGTTTATAATTGGTTCTCAGAATCGAAATTAAAAATTCCATATCTCTAAATGGTTGCAGCTATGTGGGTGTACCAGAAAAATTCTCAAAGCCTCCTAATTGGATACAGACTACAGACCACTACAAAGGGGGATGTTTCAGATAAAAATGAAAATTAAATCTTCCAGGCGGATGGGCAGAGTAATGTTTTTGACGGTGCCGTAGGCGGGCCAGCCCCCCGCTCCCCTTCGAGCTCCCGTCTCCCCACACAAGGGGAGCCGCAAATCGACTATCAAAATGCTGGTGAAAAAGTTTTGTTGCGTTGTTGCCAGTGACCGCCGCGCGCTTTCCCTATGCTGCGATTTTTTTTTTCTGTTAATTTGCTGTTGCTGTGCGCATATATTATGCCAGTGTTTGGACACGATGTGCACTTCATTTGCTGTTATTGATTATGCATAATGTTTCGTCTGGGTGTATGTACTTTTGGACTTTATACTGGGCACGTTATAATGATATGTAGTATTATTTGGTACTTTTGAGTAACTATACTAATGGTCGGGTAGTTAAATATTGAAGCTAATAATTTACCATGAGCTGTAAACAAAGCGAGCCAAAAATACTTTATGTGGAATAAAGTTGCTTCAAGCCAGGGGCTTCGTTCGTTTTTACCGACTTCCCAAAAAGGAGGAGGTACTACGTTCGGCTGTTTGTATGTTTTTTTTTTTTTTTTTTTTTTTGTATGTTTGTTCGTCGAATACTCCCCCAAATGTGGACGGATTTTCAAAATTCTTTTTTTGTTCGAAAGTAGATAGTTCTGAGGTGGTCCCATTATCACCAAATTAGGATCTGATGATGGGATCTTGGAGAAATTGAGGGCAACCTTCAAATTTTATAGGCTCACTTATTGATTTTCGCATATTTTATGAAGTATCTTGTGTATTTGCGTATGGTCGTCACCATCTCAGGTAGCTGGGCTGATGATGGAAGGTACAACTCCTTAACAGTAAGAAGTTACTCGAACAGGCAAGGACTGTTTTATTTAGTAAATTGTTTTGATGTTTGATAGGGCATTTGCCACATTTGGTCTCATGATCATCAAGTCATGACCTGATGCTGCAGTCAGGATAGTCTGCAAAGTACCTAAGTCCTCGACAACAAACAGCAGATATATCGAGTTTAGGCTCATTGAAAACGGCTCGATGTGTGGATAAACGTACTGCTAATAAAGAACACCGAAGTACATAGAGACCTGATGCTGAAGCCAGGAGCATCAGGAAAAGTACAAACCTTGAAATTACAGCACCGTAGTCGTGTTTGGGCTCATTTTAAACAGGACTAAATTTTAAGTTCATTGCAATGTTGACATAAATCTGGCCTTATGCTACAGCCGGGATAATCAGCATCTAGTCTAATGACTGATTGAAAGATTTACCTTTCGGCTTCATCATCAGATCAGTTCGATATATCCTTTCCCTCTCCAGCATCTAGTCTAATGACTGTTTGAAAGAAGAGGGAGAGAGGATATATCGAACTGATCTGATGATGAAGCCGAAAGGTAAATTAATGTAATCTAACCGTGTTTGGGATTATTAGAACCGTTATGAGATGCGCTCTGACTATAAGGTATTTAAGTTTGACTGAGGGGTACTTTTTAGTGGTGGTACCATAACTAAAAAGTGTAAAATAAAAAAAACTTTTTACAAAAAAAATATAACCGACTTCAATCATAAAAAAAACACTGAAAAGTATCAAATAACTTTAATTTTGGAAGTCGGTGTTAAATAACGAAGAGACTAAACTATTATAGAAACACCGACTTCCAAAATTAAAGTTATTTGATACTTTTCAGTGATTTTTTATGATTGAAGTCGGTTATATTTTTTTTGTAAAAAGTTTTTTATAGTACAGAATCATTTTAACAATATATTCCTTGGAAAAAGAGTATTCCATGTCCTATTACAGGGTATGATCTTAGATTAACAAAGTAGGCCTATAAAATGTTTATCTGATGGATTACATGCCATTTCTATATCTGTTTCATTCAAATACATTTTAAAGTTTTTGGCAATCTTGTTTTTTTTTTATTCTTCCTTGGCGTCACACAGTTTACGCGTCTAGCCAATGTCATGTTTAGTTGATAGAATGTCCCACTGTCTATGGTCGTCTTGATCAGTCATCAAAATTTTAAATATTGTATTTCGAACGTCAGTTGGTGGAACTTCGAAATAATGTATCTATAATATGTATGTATTTAGAAATATATAAGTATGTTTATCAGTTGTCTAGTACCCATAACACAAGCTCTGCTTAGCTTGGGACTAGACGGCATTGTGTCATAGTTGTGAGATATGGTATATGGTATGGTAATGGCTCGCGAAGTTTCTTTTTCTAAAAGTTGCAAATGGTTGAGATATTCAAATATATTGACTGTTAAACAAACTAGAGCCCTAGTTCCCTAGGCCAGTAGCCTAGACCCCTGCCTAGATAGCCTAGTAGTAGGCTAGTAGCCTAGTTGCCTAGATCTGGCAGCCCCCAGATCTTAAAACCGAAAAACTAGACATTTGCATAAAAAGGCCTGACACCCTTAATATTTTGGTCTTAGTACCTATTATTTGTTTTTGTCTTAGTAAATCAAAGATTAATATATCACCTAGGTAACTTAAAATGGACGTAATTATATGTAGGTGTATATAGATGTATATACGTAGATAGTAATCTTGAAAAAAACTTTTTACAAAAAAATATAACCGACTTCAATGATAAAAAACACTGAAAAGTATCAAATAACTTTAATTTTGGAAGTCGGTGTTTCTATAATAGTTTAGTCGCTTCGTTATTTAACACCGACTTCCAAAATTAAAGTTATTTGATACTTTTCAGTGTTTTTTATCATTGAAGTCGGTTACATTTTTTTTGTAAAAAGTTTTTTTTATTTTACACTTTTTAGTTATGGTACCACCACTAAAAAGTACCCCTCAGTCAAACTTAAATACCTTATAGTCAGAGCGCATCTCATATCGGTTCTAATAATCCCAAACACGGTTAGATTACATTAATTTACCTTTCGGCTTCATCATCAGATCAGTTCGATATATCCTCTCCCCCTCTTCTTTCAAACAGTCATTAGACTAGATGCTGGAGAGGGAAAGGATATATCGAACTGATCTGATGATGAAGCCGAAAGGTAAATCTTTCAATCAGTCATTAGACTAGATGCTGATAATCCCGGCTGTAGCATCAGGCCAGATTTATGTCAACATTGCAATGAACTTAAAATTTAGTCCTGTTTAAAATGAGCCCAAACACGACTACGGTGCTGTAATTTCAAGGTTTGTACTTTTCCTGATGCTCCTGGCTTCAGCATCAGGTCTCTATGTACTTCGGTGTTCTTTATTAGCAGTACGTTTATCCACACATCGAGCCGTTTTCAATGAGCCTAAACTCGATATATCTGCTGTTTGTTGTCGAGGACTTAGGTACTCTGCAGACTATCCTGACTGCAGCATCAGGTCATGACTTGATGATCATGAGACCAAATGTGGCAAATGTCCTATCAAACATCAAAACAATTTACTAAAACAGTCCTTGCCTGTTCGAGTAACTTCTTACTGTTAAGGAGTTGTACCTTCCATCATCAGCCCAGCTACCTGAGATGGTGACGACCATACGCAAATACACAAGATACTTCATAAAATATGCGAAAATCAATAAGTGAGCCTATAAAATTTGAAGGTTGCCCTCGATTTCTCCAAGATCCCATCATCAGATCCTAATTTGGTGATAATGGGACCACCTCAAAACTATCTACTTTCAAACAAAAAAAGAATTTTGAAAATCCGTCCACATTTGGGGGAGTATTCGATGAACAAACATACAAAAAAAAAAAAAAACATACAAACAGCCGAACGTAGTACCTCCTCCTTTTTGGGAAGTCGGTAACAATACACAAAGAGACTTTGAAAAAAGTCCAGAATATACGCAAAAATGTGCTTAATAAGCAAGGATAACAAATTCCACTTACTTTTCTTCATAGCCGTCATATCCCCGCCATTGCAGCTGATAGCCTGGGGCCCTGGACTCAAGCTATGCAGCTGGTAGGGCGGGGTCCTGGCGTCTATCTGCGCTGGCCAGGGGGCCCGCGGCCACGTCGGCGTGCCTCCAGGGGCCCCAAGCAGTCGCAGGCGCTCGTAGACGGGCGTTGAACACTCTGGGGAAGGTTGCTGGTTGTTGGCCTTCTCTTTCTGGGCTGCTAGGTTGCGGAGTACTCGGTTTATGGAGGAGACCTGAGGGGAGATGAGAGTTTTAATATGAAATAAGTGATTTATTTATTTATTTTAACATAATACGGCTAAAGGCTAATTACATTAGTTAAAGATGTTTTTGAAAATTGTAAACAAAATAATAATGACAGTTATACAAATTTTATTTATTTATATTTTGCTAAAGCTTTACAGCCTAATAAACCAATCATATTCAAAGACGTGTGACATCCACCAACCCGCACTGGGCCCAAGTGGTGGATTACGGCCAATTCCCTCTCCTAGAGAGGAGGCCAGCAGTGGGAACATTAAAAATGTTGATGATGATGATGAGGAAACCTAGTGATATAAAGAGTTTACTATTACCAAATAGCTAATTACAAGCCGCCACACATAGATAAAAAAATAGAGAATAGATATATCTTAGTAAATTAGTTTCAAGAGAAGTTGAATCATTGAAAAATCACAATGGTGAAGAACAAGTCGATATTAAAGTCCCTAGGAAATCTATAAAAATTAAGTGCACTCATTGAAAAAACATTCCTCATGTGGTAAACAAATGACAGTGAATGGTAGACAATGAATATAACAGATTGTCCTCTGTGCAGAAGATGCATGGAGTCAGAAGAAACTGTCGCGCACTCGAGGAGCATCGAGTGCACAGCCGTCAGCGAGGTAGGAACACGAACCTGGGGAGCACCGAACTCACTGATAGACGCCCATTTTTTTTCTTTTCTTTTTTCAATGGGGAAAATCATCTTATGACAACCCCCGCTCTTGGGTGGAGCGGGAGATAGTGACATACTCTTACTGACTAAAAACCCTACCCCGTTCCTTCTTGCCTTCATACCGGCGCTCGAGTTTCCTTTCAGATAACCCTGGCTCCAGTAGGCTTCGACCCAGCTGGGCCCCTCCTGTTGCTGATAAACTGATAGAAGCCTTGAGCATACTGAAGAGATTCATCTGTTTCTGGAGTGAGGTGGGCTGGTTGAAGTAAAGGCCGCCATGGCCCACGCACAATGGTCCGATAAGAACTAAGTGCGGAAACCAGACTACAAAGATAAGGTAGACAAGTGGAATATTGGTAAACTAGGTAAATTCAGAATCAGAAAAGAAGATATCCGCAGGAGAACCAGGGTTGCCGACATAGCACGAAGAACCGCCAAACTTAGGTAGAAATGGGCAGGGCACATAGCTCGCAGAACAGATGGCCATTGGGGCCGAAAGGTTCTGGAGTGACGACCGGAAGACGCAGCGTCAGATGGCTTCCTACAAGGTGGACCGATGACCTGGTGAAGGATGCGGAAATCCGATGGATGCAGGACGCGCTGGATTAAGCGTTGTGGCGACACTTAGGACAGAATATGTCCAACAGTGAATAAGGTAAATTAATCGCCAAAATCTTTAAAAAAACTTCCCCCACAACGTTCAATTCCCTGTGAGGGTTTTATAGTTTTTTAATGAAGACAAAGTAACCTGATCATACCAACCTAATACATCATCCATACCAACATAACAAAAAAAAAAACAAATGAACCAATTTTTAAACATGGAACAAATTCCGTGAAATCACGGCGATTATTGAGAAAGGTCGAGATTTGATCACAAAATAAGGATAAAACCTTTTGGCTGTATGAGTGAAGGCCTGTGCCATGATACCCGTGTTTATATTATAAAGGGCAGTGATGGCACGCGATCGGAAGGGCGTGATCTAAATTGATTAATGAAACTGAAGATGTTTATTGGGATATTTTAACGGATGGTGTTTTATTTATTGAAATACTATATTCAGTGCCAAATTACACCCCAATACATCTAGGTTTTTTTTTAATTATTATTGATAGGCTCGCGTTTGACCACCATCTCACCTGATGGTAAGCGATGATGTGGTCGACAATGGAGCACGCTTGCCTAGAAGTAACCCATTTACTCTTGACTTAAAGACCCCCAAGTTGTAACTATCAGGAAACACAGACTCCGGCAGGGAATTCCACTCCTTCCTCCACACAGTAGCTTGAGGTACTTATACTAAGAAGAATCTACTTAGATTTTTTTTATGTTTCTGGCTTGGATACCAAGTCTTTTAAGCCATGTCTCTGTATGAATAGTTAATTTGTTTCCCATTAGAATATGGATTCTAATGTTTGCTTTGCTGAGGTAGCTAAAAGTACAATAAAAAACACAGCTCCATTTTACCGAGACCGCGCCTGTTTCACTGATTCCACATATTGTCTAGTTGCACACACAGTAGCTCGAGATACAAAACTACGTCACTTTTACAACACAATATCCACTAGAAATGAATTAAAACAGCCATTGAACTGCACTCGTAGAAATATCACCAAAAACTCCAGCTTAGATTAAGTTTTATTTATTGGATCGCACAGGACCGGTCGTTGTGGCGACGCTTGGGGGAGGCCTATGTCTAACAGTGGACGTCTTTCGGCTGATATGTTGATGATGATTGGATTGTGCTCCTTGGCGCTTCCTTTAATATTGAAGCAAAATCAAAGCTAGCATTATAGCCCACCAGGGCATCAGCGGGATGGTTCGTAAGAGTTAGGCCCTTGCAAGGATCAAAGGCAACTGAAGGAACGTACACTTCTGGATTTTATTCAGGGATGTTACGCTTACGGGTGGCGCTACACGAATACTGACAAATTCTACTGACAAGACAGATCCACTCAAATCTGTATGATTCTTTCTTAAAAAAAAAAAATAAGCAAGTGCGAGTCGGACTCGCATACTGAGGGTTCCGTACAAACTTACCTATGAAAATAGTTCAATTACCGAATTGAGTTACGAAGATTTTTTTCCGAAACGCAAAAAAGTTTACCGTTTTAAGGTTTTTCTTCATATTCTTAGGACCTTGCTTTAGGCAAAATTTTAGAATTCTAAGTCAACCCTTCTAAGTACCTTAAGAATTTTGATTCCCTTGAGAGTGTTAAAATACACGTTTTTTGTGACATAAACGGCCGTATCTTGTTTTTCGTAAACTCAGAAGTTTGATTTTTTCATAACAAACCTGAGCGTATGGTTTTAACTTCCACTCGATACCTCCACTCGTTCCCGAGATAAAGGGTCTTGACAGACAGATAGACAGACAAAAAAGTGATCTTATTAGATTGCTGTACTCATGATTACAGACAACTTTCCCAAAGAAACTTTTTCTATACTCATTATTTAACTTATGCCTATTATTACTTACACTGATTACATACACCGATGGGTTTGCAAGCGGCGCGGGTGCACTATCACTATTGTGTATAAGGTATGAGACAACGGCGTTACGAGGCTAACAGCTGTTTTGTTATTATGATAGAACTAATGAGTATATAAAAAAAGTTTCTTTGGGAAAGTTGTTTGTAATCATGAGTTCACATGTATAAGTATCGGTCACTAATTACCAGTCACCCTATATACGACTGCATCTTTTCACACATCAATATCGTTGGTTTTAACTTTAGCAATACTTCTTAAACCTCATCACCCTGATCTTTGACAAAGTTCAAGTAGCTATCATCATACGAATCGGTTAATCTGATAAGAATCTATCAACATACTATTAATACAGATTATTTTCATGATAATGTCACTTATGGCCAATCGGGCAGATCTGATGACCGGTGAAGATATTTAGTTACCTACAGCAAAGCATCACATATACATTTTTAATATTATAAATACGAATGTTTGTATGTATGTGTGTTTTTTGTTATTCTTTCACGCCTAAACGGCTGAGTGGATTTGGATGAAGTTTGGTACACGGGTAGACCATATCCTAGAATAGAATATAGGGTAGTTTTTTTATTCGTACTCCTAGGAACCTTTGGGATAATTTAGAGGGTGTTGTAACAGGCTGAAACTAAATATCAATATTTTTTTAAATTATTATTATTATTACATATTATTTTTAATGATATAAACCTGTGTTTGACTGCGAGATGAGGCACCCTAGTTTATTAAGAGCCTATTTACTATACAATACAAACTTATTACAAGCTTTTATTTAGTATCACCTGTATCGATGTTTAGGTTTGTCTGTAATCAAATCTTGAAAGTTAAATTTGATTCACTTCCCGGTTACCGATTGAGGTAAAATTTTGCATACATGTGTAAATCAGATGACAATGCAAAATTATTATGACATGGAGAGGCGCACTGGTTCATGACCTATCCACTCCTGTCTTGAAGACAATCACATATACCTAATCGGACGGAAAGACCGCCGCAGCAGGCAGTTTGTTCCAGTCCTTCGACGTACGCGGTACAAACGACGAGGCAAAACGCTTAATTCGGACCGTAGAGGTTTCAGCAACGTATGGGTAGATACTCGTCATACGTCGTTAGTTGTTATGTTGAATGTAAGATTGGAGTTTTAACTTTTTTTCTTTAGGGTGCTTTTGCGCCAGAGATATGCTATGCAGCTATGCTTCGAGGATGTAATAGCTAAGCTGTAAAAGTATGTGACCGTTTCCACTGATGCTGAGCTATGTAGCGGTGCGAGTAAGATGTGCTATGAAGATGCGCCGCCGCAAAGTAGCTGCGCGAGATAGATGCGTAGCTCGAGCTATGCGATGTACCTACTGATAGTAGGGAAGCGGCATATGGTCACACCACTCGCGACCATCCTTAACACGCATAAAAAAAACTATCTTAGTTGAATCTGTTTCCACCAGTGTTAAGCTATGAATATGATTGGTGGATCAACGTAGCATAGCTCATCTTTCTATGGTGGAAAAGCACTCGAACTGTGATAGGCATGCGCGGTGCGTAATGGCCACATAGACTCAATAAATAGGAAGGTTAACTTAAAGCTCGCAAACCCCCTTCATTTTACTAAATCGAAGAGGGTTTGGCCAGGCCACCCAAACTCCCAAAAATATGAAACAAAATTGAATATCACCTCGCCAACTGTCACCGCCGCATATGACGCGACGTAGTAACTTAGACGTAGGGCAGGAAGGCAAGGTAAGACGATAGACGGTAACTCAATACGCGACCCGCGGTGGTCCGCGCACCGTCGTGACTGGCATATGACGGAATGCCCGATGGACCGAGAAAGCGCGCCACGTTTGAAAAACGAACGCTGTTTTTTACTTTGTTGTTTTTTTTTTCAAGTCTATGATTAGTGTTGTTGACAGTTCGAATGTTAATTTTTTTTTTTTTTTTCTTCTTCTTTGGCTTCGCACGGTTTGTGCATTCAGCCAATGTCACGTCAGGTTGTATTTCGTTATTATATGTACTTATTATAAATCAAAGTTAGGGAAACCAAAATATAAAAATAAAAATATTAAATTGAGCGGAATTTAGAAAAAGATATATAGGATCAGTTTTAACGGTGATAATAACATGTAGATAATGAGCAAATTACAATGACAAAAATTACAGTTTAATGTTATTTAGGATGATGAATGAGACTATACATTTATATACTGGAAAGCTATTTGTACAAAGTAAAGAAAGTATTGAGGTAGGAAAAGGGATACGAAGGGACAAGAGGTTACAGAGAAAGGAGGAATGGTCAAGTAAAGGGCAGGAGAAAAATATGTGGTTTAAGTCACCAAGGTCTGTGCCACATGAGCAAATGGGGTCGTCTATGATGTGTAGTTTGGCAAGATGGACTGGAGAGCAAACATGGCCCAGTCTCAACCTTATTAAAATAGAGGTTTCCACCTTACCAAACTTTGCCTTGCCAAACCACGGTTTTTCCGGAATCTCAGGTTGAATAAAAGAAAAGTATCGGCCCTTGGATTTGCTGCTGATATCCCAAGCTACCTTCCAAGTATCCCGAAGAAAATTCCTTGGCAACGTCTCAAGGTCATAGCCAAAGTTCTTATAAGGAACTAAGTCCCCACATTGCACCGCATCACCAGCGAGTGCATCAGCTACAACATTGCCATGGATTCCAGAATGGCCCGGAATCCAGACAAATTGCAGTGTGTTACCCTCGGAAATGGTTCTGAACGCCAATTCTCTTATTGCAAAAATTATAGGGGACTGTACTTTGTGTTCGAAAGGGGATTTATTTATGGCTAGAAGAGCACTCTGTGAATCGGTAAAAATTAAACATTTTTTGAGCTTAAAAATACGTGCATATTCTAAAGCTTTTAGAATTCCAAAACATTCGCCCGTAAAAACGGAAGTCTCCGGGGGCAGTTTTATTTTTTGAATGATGTTGTATTGAGTATGGTAGGTACCAATACCAACACAACTCGTCGGGGAATGCTTGGCAGCATCCGTAAAAATATGGTGGAAGTCTGAATGTTCAATCAGAAATATATTAAAACATAAATGGCAATCGGGATCTGATTTACTTACACAATTAAATTCAATATTGGGGATGAACAGTAAACTCTCATAGCTATTATTAAAAAGGGGTAATTTATTTGAACGGTGAATTGGCGAAGAAATCGAGAGGAATTTTTTATAGCTTTCAACCAAACAAGGAGTACGTTTATGGGACCAGTAAGCTGAAGATTCAATTTGTAACATTAAAGATTCCAGTTTTGGAATGAGAGGATGATTTGAGAACTGAAGAATCCGGAATAAATATTTGTCAGACAGGAATTGTCTTCTAAGGCTTAAAGGAGCTTCCCCGCATTCAATTTGCAGTGCATTAATAGGACTAGATTTCATGGCACCCGAAATAATGCGCAATGCTTTTGACTGGATCAGATCCAATTTTTTAAAAGCCATAACACTACCAGGTTCTAAAACGAACAATCCATAGTCCAGAGTGCTTCTAATGATTGCGTTGTAAATCAGTTTTAATGAAAAGGGATGTGCACCCCACCACACACCTGAGAGACATCTGAGCATGTTTACGTGATTTTCACATTTATTAACAATATAGTCACAATGAGGAACACAGCTTAATTTTGAGTCAAATATTACACCTAGATATTTGAATTTATCTTCAACTGGAATAATTGTTCCCTTGTAGAACAGGTTAACTAAGGGAATATTTCTCTTCCTGGTGAATAAAACAGCCGCACTTTTAGACACAGACAAGTCCAAACCGTTTAAATATAGCCATGACTCTAAAGTACACAAAGCAGAATTAATAACATCGCTAGCTTGTTCAATAGATTGACTTGAAGAATATAATAATAAATCGTCAGCGTATTGAAGAACCTTGACATGATTAGTTATAGAAGAGTCCAAATCAAAAGTGTAAATATTGTACAGAAGGGGACTAAGTACAGAACCCTGTGGCAGACCTCTCCATACAAGATGAGAGACATCACGATCTCCTATTAACATGTTAACAGAGCGTTCAGTCAGGATGTTAATAATGAAATTAGTTAAATTCAAGGGAACCCCTAAAGCTTTTAATTTATTTTGTAAAACTGATAATACGACATTATCATAAGCTGCATTAATATCTAGGAAGACTGCAATGGTGGATTGGTTATTAGAAAACGATAACCGAATATCGGATGAAAAAATACTTAAGCAGTCAGTGGTGCTTTTACCTTTTCTAAAGCCATATTGTGATTCCGCCAAAAGACCCTTACTTTCAACATACCATTCTAGTCGATTCTTTATTAGGTGTTCAGCTAGTTTCATCAGAATTGAAGACAAAACTATGGGCCGGTACGAGGAAGCATCAGATGGAGTTTTATTTGGTTTAAGGAATGGCAACACCATTTGATGTTTCCATTCAACAGGGATGTTTCCTGTTTTCATAATAGAATTAATAAGATCTAAATAATAATTGAGGACATTGTCATTTAAATTAGCAAAAAAGGAATACGGAATGCCATCAATACCCGGGGCAGAATCCTTTGTTCTATGAATAACACCCTTTAATTCAGTGAGAGAGAATGGGAGATCTAGGGTCGTATGTGTGTCTGAACTTGAAGTGACTTGGTTATTGGTTAAGGGAGATAGGTTAAGGTTAATAGCCTCAGGAACCCAAGGAGGAGCCAAATTGTCTAAAAATTCGCTTGCTAATGAGTCAGGAATAGGAGAAGAATTATGATAAATGGACCTAAATCTACGAATATTGCGCCAGACAATCGTAGGGTGAGTATTCGGTGAAATTGTTGAGCAAAAGTTACGCCAGGAATCAAATTTTTTCTTCTTAAATACTTTAGAAATTTCCTTATTTAAGTTAGTAAGGGTTACAAAATTAATATCCGACATATCACGGTTATAACTGAATTCAGCCTCTCTACGTTTTTTAATCAATTCTGTGCACTCAGAGTCCCACCATGGAGGCGAAGGAATTGTGCTCCTGTTGTTATTTTTTACAGGGAAAACTTCATCCGCCGCTGCAATTAATAAGTGTGCTAAAGCTTCAGCACAACTATTTTCATTACCATCAGAAATAACAGGCAAGGAGCAAAGTTTACTGTCAACAATGTTTCTAAATTTGTCCCAGTCATTATTATTTCTATCAGGTAGTTTATGTTTTAAGTTTGATCTCCTTATTGGTGCCTTTGCATTGGAAAAAGGATAAGATATAACTATTGGGAAATGGTCACTACCATATGTAGAGGTTAGAATATCCCAAGTCAATGAAGAGGCTAAGCTTGGTGAACAGATAGATAGGTCAATCGCACTTTGGTTCTGATTGGGACCACAGCGACGTGTAGCAGTTCCTGTGTTTAAGATGCATAAATTATGAAAATCTATTATATCTAGTAATTCATCCCCATAATATGTAGAAGTTGAACAACCCCATGATTGGTGATGGCAATTAAGATCACCTAATATTAAAAGTGGCTTTGGAAGAAAGGAAAAAAGGTTTTTTATTTCTTGCAGAACTGGAGCAGAAGGGTGAGGAACATAAATGGAAACAAGGCAAATATGTTGAAGTTTAATGGCTACAATTGAAATTTCCTCACTGTGATGAGGCAACCTAATATTAGAAAATGGGATAGAATTCTTGATAAGTATAGCTACTCCACCATACCCATCAGATCTATCCTCTCGAATGGTTAAATAACCATTTATTTTAAAAATGTTACTTGGTTTGAGCCAAGTCTCTGCCAAGGCAAAGACAAATGGATCATATTTGTTTAGAAGATGTATAACTTCACTTTTTTTGTTAATGAGACTGCGGCAGTTCCACTGGATTATTTTGGTGTTGTCCATTATGTATTGATTGAGATGTATTGCAAGATGGGGCTGCGTTGGACGGTGAGAAATTAAACTGAGAGAGAAGATTATGTAGTGCGGAAAGAAAATCATTTACAGAAAAATTTGTGTTTTTAAAGTCATTATTATGATTGTTAGAAATAACACAACCATTTGATGGCTGGGGAATATTCCAATCTTTAATGATGGTATTATGAGCCTCTTTATTATAACCTTGTACAGATTTAGGAGGGGAATGAGGTTTGAGAAAGACAGTCTTTTTATAGCTACTTCGAACAGGTGTATTATTAGGTGAAGGGACTGGAGGAATATTAGCAGAGTTTTTGGAGGGAGACGATAAAAGTGCATCAGCATATGATTTTGTTACTGGAGGATAAACTTTTGCAGCTTCAGCATATGAAACAGAACTTTGTGCCATGTATGTTTTAATTAATTTTTGCCTACAGAATTCTGGGCAAGACTTATTAATAGCAAAATGGGCCCCAGAGCAAAGGCAGCAAGATGTACTTTCTTGTTCTCTATCGCAACTGTCCCCAGTATGGCCTTGGCCACATTTATAGCAACGGGGTTTAGACCTGCACTGAATTCTAGTGTGACCAAACCTACAACAATTGAAGCATTGTATGGTAGGGAAAATATATAACTCTACAGGTAAAGCATTATAACACATAAAAATTCTTTTTGGTAAGACCTGCCCATCAAATGTAACAACTATGGATTGAGATGGTTTCCAAATAGTTGAACCATCAACAATGGTTTTAAAATTAAGACGTCTGACTTTTAAAATTGGACCGCAACCAATCGGTACTGTTATATTATCTAAAACTTCCTCCGGAGACCATTCCGCAGGAACACCACGTACTAGTCCCATCCTAGTAACGTTAAAAGTAGGTATAAAAGCTTTAAAGTTGTGTTTTTCTAGACTATTATGTGTAATAAAAGAATTCGCGTCCAGGAAACTAGAAAAGGATAATGAAATCTTATTGCGTCCAATTTTTTTGACGCTACCATTAATAATATTTTGGATGTTGTTGTGTTTTAAAAACTTCCCAAATGTGATTGGGTGCAATGTCGTACCATCATCTGGTGAAGTTATTATTTTTTGTACATGTATTACAAAAGGCGCGCTGTCCGTTTTATCGTAGGTTTTTCTACCAATCTGAGTGGGAATAACCATGGAAGGAGCAGGAATATCATTAGGCAATACATTAGACACATTTTCAGAATGGATAGGTGCAGATTCCACAGTTTGAGCAGAGTGTAACTCCATACAACCACAACCCGAAGACTCGGAACCATCGTGGTGTTTTCGGATACGACGACGCTTATTACAGTGCTTACAGACATGCATGCGACTTCTTTTTAAATTCCGAGATGAAGACGATCCATCAGTGTCCATACCTGATTCATTATTGGATTGAACTGTGACAAAAACGCTGGCCGGGGGAACAAAGTCCCCCGGGTCGGGCGGATCTTTCATCCTTAACGTTAAAAACTAAATAATTGAAGAAACTTACCACTACCGAAGAATGCACAAAACTAAATATTAACTCTAAACTACTACTACTACTACTAATCTTATATATAAATTTAAAGTTTTTCCCAATAAATATTATAAAAATTTGTTTTGAGTTTTAAACCAAAAAATACGCGCCCGCCAAGTTGGAAGTTTCCCGCGCTTTTTTCGAATGTTAATTTGTTTGGTTGATAAAGGAGGTTGGTTAAGTACCAACCAAACTTGTAACGTTAAAAAAAAAAAAATTTGGTTTCGCACGGTTTGTGCATTCAGCCAGTGTCAAGTTTAGAAAGTAATAAGTTTCCAGTTATACTTTGGGTTCCATTAGAACACGGATGTAACACATTGTAATGTTTTTGCAGTATTTGACAGCAAATGTATCGGGGTCAGCCTTTTCGGTAAGCTTCGCTATCATTATGGTAGTCAACACTACAGCTGCATTTTTCTGAAATACACGACTGTTTCAATGATTTCAAATATTTCCATCTCTGTAATCAATTTGTTGTCAAATAAAGATAGTAGGTAAAGGTAGATTCCCTTAGGAGTAAATAAATAAAAAAGAAAAATGCGGTCGAGCACTTTATAACAAAGTCTGCTTTGCCAACATTACGAATATAAAATAATTATGTTTTGAATATTTTCAAATATACCGACCTAATTGAAGCTATTATTTTTAGTTTATTAATAAGTATTGTTAAATTTATTGTTTGTTGTTTTATTTATTTTTTAATGTTCAGGATAGACAACAATAAAAAGCGAGTCACAAATAAACGTGTTTTTTTTCTCTTTTTTCGTTTTAAATAATATTTTATGAGAAGGTAGAATTTTAATTCCATTCTTAAGTTAGCCATACACGCTAGGGTATAGCTCACAGTTACCTTTAGTAATCCGTCTGATCAGAATGAAATTAAAAAGTAAAACATTTCAGTTAACTTATCATAGAGACGTACGTAGGTATCTATTTCGTTTAAAACTTTTAAATGAAATACTTATTCAATCAGAAAATTATAACAAGACGCATAATTAAAAGTCAAACGACTGACGTCTGCGAAATTAAATAATAAATAAAATAAAAATAACAAGAAAGGGTTGAAGTTTTCTTACAAATGAAATGGAAATTTTTAACAAGAGGTTTGAAGAAAGCACGCTGTGAAAGAATCAATGATTCGAGCCAATTAAATACTTATTTGTTTGTTATTCTGTTTATTAATTGGCAACACAGTAAAGTTTTTGCCTTGTTATGAAATATAGAAAATTGATGACGCGATGTAATAGCAAAACAAAGAACAATTCTTTTTCTAATTGAAAAAGTCGATTACAGTCTTTTTAATTTCGATTATAATCGTAAATTCTGTTGTTAAGTCCCCTTCACTTAAAAAAACTTAAAAAATAAGTATACTACATAAGTATTATACAGTAAAACAAAGTAAAAAAAAAAAACTTGAAAGGCAGGATGCGCTGAAGTATAAAGATAACGGATTAGAGCCACCGCAACATGAGCAACTGCAAATAAAATTACACTTTTATTTTAAAAAGCATAATTGAAATAAATAAACTGCTTGCTACAATATTTTCCAACCCAAAAACATTACCCCATAACAGACTTTCAGTATGCATACATACAGAATAGGCGACCCGTTCGCAAAGTGTGGCCATGTGTGAAAACAGTCTGGCTGGCCGTTTATAAAAAAATAAACTCCACGCAAAGTACAAACGTGTAAACAGTCCCTTAATTCGAATTACACACGCCGATTGACTTGTTTCCACGATTGTACGCGACTAATACACCAATTAGTAAATAACCCTTTTGGTAAATATGTTTATATGTGTTCTCGAATTAATTTTCTTTAGATGCATGAACTTAGACAATGTACCATCGACAATACGTGCTCATTTCAATCGAGTAATTCCAAATGCAGTTTTTTGTGGTTTCAGAATTAAATGTCTATGGTAAATTGGTTTTATTTATTATTTAATTCGGGTTCGGGTTCTGGTTTCCAGTAGCTGAAGATTTTGGGCTTACTGTCTACTTATGAGGGTAATCTTTTCTTATGCTACGAAAGGGTAAGCGATGCCACGATATTTAGTAAGCTTGACAACATAGTTCTCTTTTTGTTAAAGTTATATGAATGACTCTATATTTCGGATGAGTCAATAACTTTATTTTCTTTTAAAAAGTAGGTACCTATTACCTACTTTTTAAAAGAAAATAAAGTTATTGACTAGGATTAATAGTCGGATATATCGAGTTTTAAATACAATATTTTGTATCATCAATGAGTCTAGTCAGCTGAAACTGAGAAATTTCTGTAATCATCTATTATTAAATCTTAAAAAAATGTGTCTGACATTTGCGTAGGCGTATTTTCAAGTGTCAGATATATTTCACAAATAAAAAAGAAAAATTGAAACCGCCAATCAAGGCGTTTTACGGTGATACAACGAGTGACGCATTCTGAATACAAAATAAATTACATTAGAACGTTCCGTGTTGCGTATGTACCTATCAAACGGCACAGTAAAAAGTATGAAAGGTGTCCCCTAAATACCGGGTGAGGTGAAGCGCGAAAATTATCTTATATTTGCTCAGACGCCGTGAACGTAGGGCGAGAATACTTTTCAATAAGCTTAGAGAGCGTTTTTTTTTTATTTAGCGAGACCCATCTTGTAAAGCGCGGAGCGTTGTGTAAAACGGAACGCGCAAATAGAGGGTCCCTATTGATCGATTCGATTTCTCTGATTGCTGCATAAATTTTTATTAAATGATATGATTTTTCTTATAATACATTTTTTATTCCTTTGAGTTAGTTTCATTAGGTCTTATTTAGTAGATGCAAAAAGGAAGTAGGTACCTACCTCCGTATCTTTTTAGTAAATTAAAGGAACAGGTTAGTTTACTATTTCTACAGTTTCCACATAGTTTAGCGAATCCTACTGCGTATATTGTGTACACTATTTGGAGGATCGAGGATCGAGAATCAGAAAAATGATTCTGAAAAAATACATATTTATCTTTTCAGCAAATCGATAAATGCTTGATTATAATAATATTTACCTACCTATTTGTATAAAAAGGATAATCCAAAGGCTTTCCTTTATCCAAAGCTCGTTTACTCCATTCACAATTTTTAATGTGCAAAAAATAAAAAGCAGTGCATTACTCCGGTATTGTTAAGTACAGAAGGGTCCCCTACAAAAGGCAACCTGCTGGGTCTATTGTGCGCCAAAGTCGGCACTTTGCGAGTCAATATTTTGGGTGAGTCAGTGACTCCTCGGTAGAAAGACTCCTTGACATCTCGCCGTTTTGCACACTAAGCGAACAAATGCGCACCTCTATTCGTCTATGCCCTGCATTGATTATACTCTTTTGTCTTTTGCACTTTTTGTGCGTGTCAATCGAAAATTTTCAAAATTGGAGTGCATGCTTGTTTTGCTCTTTCATGCGTTTTCTATTCTTTTTTATAAGAAAAATATTGGATATTGAATTTTATGCGCGCTGTAGGTGTCCTACTGTATTATACATACAGGGTATCCTATTGCGAAGGGTCAGGCAATATAGGAAAATCTAAAACTATACGGATAGGTACCTACATAAATACTAGGTAGGTATCTATCAGTGTTTGTTCTTCAGAATCTTTGTAGGATATTTCAATTATTTATTTGGCATTTTACTGCGAGCATAATGTGACGCTGCGATGCATTAATAAAATAATTGCAAATAAAGTGACCCATAAATAAATTAAATAAGGAAGTGCCAAACAACAATAAATTCATAAGCCGACAATAGATTTGCAGGACAAGAAAGCGAACGCAGACCGCCCTATGAAAACCACGACAACGCCTCCCAGAGCGTAGAAAAAAAAACTTTCCCGCCCATACGAGATGACAGCTAACGTCAAAACTGCAGTTAATTCGAGTGATTCCCACGATTCGAAAT
Organism: Mythimna lalbum; assembly: GCA_949319445.1. Taxonomy (NCBI): domain Eukaryota; kingdom Metazoa; phylum Arthropoda; class Insecta; order Lepidoptera; family Noctuidae; genus Mythimna; species Mythimna lalbum. The sequence goes on along the minus strand of OX439357.1, from coordinate 7,945,287 downwards.
TTAAATTTAATTGTCGTTCCATTATGCCAAAGAAATAGGTCAATAACGTAAGGAGTTCGTAAATGCCATTGTTTGATTGAGACTTATAGGAGTTATAGGCAGTTTGTCAATACGTCTGCGCTTTGTGGCGCGCTAGGGGGCGTCCTGTTGGCACTCAATAATGTTCTGTATTAACTTAAGACGATGTATTCGACCTATAATAGTGTATTCGGAATCGTTTGAGGGTGAAATGATATGCAGAAATTTATTATTAGTTCTCATAGGTGGGGTGTCGTGTTTATGCTTCGAAGATGTATTGTTTGACAATAAATTGAAATATTGACGTCTGAATGTTTTTGGAGATTTGTGAGGTTTTGTTAATGGTTGAAAAGAAGTCGCAATCTGATACTTGTGGGGCATTGAACCCTCACTTAATATAATAATATCATTTAATCAGCTGTCACATTGCTATAGCGTTGACGTACTGCCACATTAGGCATCCAAAATGAGAACAAATAGTACCTAGATACCAACACAAATAATTTTCCGAAATTGCACGAAATAAGTAAGTTAATACTATTTACATATATTTCAAAAACTCAAATAAACATCGAACAACAGGTAAATCAAGTGACCAAACATCAAATTCACACTACGCAAGCATCAATCGAAGCATACAAACTCCTTGTTACATTCTACATTCGAGAATAAGAGTGATTTTCCCGCGTTTTTCCGTCATGGCGGCAGGACGCGATTTTCCACTAGATGTGTTGCCAGAATAATAAAATCCCGGCAAAAATACCTCGGACCGTTCTCGTTGGCGTAAAATTGATTATTGATTTGTGTGTATATTATATTTCGGTGAAGATACGGCTGTCTTGTCACGTTTGGCCGCTATAAAATAATAGGGAGTGGCGTGTGACGAAATAATTTGTAAGGTAATAAAAATATACGATATGATATTAAGAATGACCCATATCGGAATACATAATAGGATTTTCTTTGCAGAATACTTATTTTTGTGATTCATGAAGATTTGAGTTTTATATTTAACGTATTAAAATCATCATTTCATGTATTTTTACACAATATGAATATTTTTGCACAACATGATTATAAAGCCGAATAGCCGAGAGTAAATCAAGTTTTTCTGAAAATGTAATAAGTTTGGTTCCGTTACCCATCCCTTCGTTATGAAAAAAAAAATAAAAGAAATATAAATTGCCTCAAAAGCACTTCCCATTGTAAACAAAAGAATAGTTTTAAGTGTGAAATATGGCAAAATAATGAAGAGAAAACATACTGGGGTCAATATAATTAAAAAGCTAAATCTTTGTGACCCAACCAAATGGTAAAAGTCAATTGTGTTTACTTGGCGAACCGGTCTCGAGTCGATAATAATGATTTTAATGACAATAATAGTCAGAATTATTATTATTAAAGTTAAATAATAGTGTATTATTACAATCGGCACGGGGATGAACGCTCGAGTGAATCAGAATGACAACTTTTCAACGGTTTTTTTTTCTTTACTTTTAGAAACTGTTTCGTTTCTTTTTGTTTGATATTGTTAACAATTGGACCACATTAAAAAGGAGATTGTAACAACTTATTTTTTATTTCCTTTCTCCAATTGAATCTTTGTTTCTGGAACTTGAAAGTAGGTCTGAGCCTATTTAGAAAAATTGATGGATTTTTTAACGAAGATCCTATTTAGCTTAAAGAAAAAAAAATCAAATCCAATGCTGATTTTACACCCTGCCAATTTAACGCAACCCACAATCAAAAGGCAAACGTGAACATTAACTAACAACATACTCTAATAAAACCAATAATTTCAAACACCACAAACCCTATTGTAACAAGAGACCACATTAAACAAACTGTAAATGTAATTATAGACAACTGACACCGATCATATCGTACAGTCGGGAAAAAAAACTCATTACTATTCACGACAGATCTTGATAGTTGTGTTATTACATTTAATACCCCTCGAAACAACAAAAAGGCGACAAGGACATCGTTTAGCACACAAAGGGATGGGAAGCGTGGACGCCGCATAAAATTATAATAAATATCAGTGGGGATCGAGGGAGCGACTGGACAGCCCTATGCAGCTGGGAGAAGGCCAGGCGACATGGCCGTGCAGAGACTTGTCCTATTTCTGACAGCGACAGCATTACTGACACGAAAATAGTTTGTCTATGCTTGTTTTTAAAATTAGAATGTATTTTTTTTAATTGCGGTGATTTTTGAGAACAAATTTATTTCGACTTGAAAACAGTATGTCTATGCTGGTTTTTAAAATTAGATTTTTTTTTTTTAATGCGGTGATATTATGAGAACAAAATGACTGGTGATGTTGATTTCTAAAATCTGGAATTTTTATAAGAAAGTTACGACGTGTAAATTACGTGAATACGTATCTATGAATTACGAGTAAATGACATGTTATTTTCGACTTTGGGCTAACTTTGACGCTGAAATGTTTTCATAGAGCCTTGAATAAATATTTCGTTTTATCACTGAAGTTTTGATATACATAGTTGATGAATAGAAATAATGAGGCATTTAAATTTATATATTTCGATAGAAGATAGACATTGGTAACGATGCACGAATGCCATTGGTAAAGAATAACTAATGGCTATAAATTCTACATAGGTACTTATTATAATTTTTATGTTACTTTTATTTATTACGAATGCTCATTTCATTTTCACTTATATAAAACATTTTTTTTTTCAAATTATTAATATTAAAAATTATATAATATTAATATCTTTATAATATTAAATATCCTAATTTCCCACAAAATGGCAACACCACAATCCAGTAACATTCGTAAATACAAAGGTGACGATACATCGATGCGTCATTTAGGCATGCATTACAAGTGGGTCTCCTGCGAGTCTGTGGGGACCCTAATAAGTCATAACTCACTGGGGTCGCATCACTATGAATTTTGATATACATCACTACCTATTATTATCGGATGGGTGACGATTTTGCGCTGTCAACTGTTTTTCTATGCTTAGGGGCAGTATTAACATCTGTGAAATTGTTGGGAATTTTTAAAGTTTTATTTAGAAGGAGGTTTAGTTGTTTTTGTTGATTTGTTAGTTTTCTTGTGTCTCTATTTGTTTTTTAGGAGGGAAATCATCACGTACCTTCTCCGCTCTGGGTGGAGCGAGAGGGAATACCAGGCTTTTCTAGGTTTTTTAGTTATCCTAGTTCAGGATCGCACGGCCAACTAAAGGAACATAGGTGACTGGTGAGTTTAAGGCAGTAAAACTCTGATACTACCTCTCGCTTCACCCAGATCGAGAGAGGTTATTTGATGATTGCCCAACCCAAAACCAGGGTATGAAAATCTTGTGTCATTTCGTGGAATACGTGTAAGGCTTCCTACCAAAAAAAATATGTATGTAAGTTTGCTTCGGCATGACTTAGTATTGCGTACTATTTACTGAATTGTCTTTGCCACCGGCTTTGCCCGAGTGATAATAGTAAGTTATCCTAAGGGAACATATTTCCGGGATAAAAGTATTCTATGTAATATTCTAGAGCATGGTCAACCCGTGTAACAAGTTTCATCGAACTCCGTTCAGACGTTTGAGTGTGAAGAAATAAAAAACGTGATTAAATTACATCACTCTTCACACACCAATATTATATGCCAAAGTTTGTGAGTGTCTCAGGTGTGTATAGGTATTATACAACGTGAATGCGCAAAACCTCAAACACCCCAAATGATTTTTAATTTAATTGACCTAAACGGTGAGAAAAAAATCTTTAAAAAAAATTAAGCTTTTATGTGCAGTTTTAGTTTGTTTAAAATTATTAATATCTGCATTGAAATAAGAATTTTTATTATCCCGTGTATGAGAAAATTTTATTGGACTACAACCATTTGTGTTCTTTTACCTATTTCGGCGGGTTTGCGCACGTGATAGCTTGACTTATTCATAAATAGACAAGGCGACATTTTTAATGAATATTTTTTTCAAAAATGTAACCTATATTAAAAAGTGGTGTAATTGATTCTGCTCGTTATTCTGATCAAACTATTTTCAGGTCTTGCGTATTTAACGTTACACGTTGTATATGTTTTTTTGCTTCTCCACTCTCGAACAACCAAATGGATTTGGATAAACCTTGGTACACGGGTTGACCATGTTCTGGAATAGCACATAAGTTTTTATCAACGAAGCATGTTCCCTGGGGACAATTTCCTACATTCACGCATACTTTTTATTGCGGAAGTATATCCTTTACAATAATTTTCTACTCGGGTAAAGTTGCAGCAGTAAGCATAGCATAGTCAGCCTTATAATGTTCCCAATGTTGGGACTCAGGCCTCCTCTATAGGAGAGGGAATAGGCCGTAATCCACCACGCAGGCCTAGTGCGGGTTAGAGGGTGTCCATGTCTTTTAATGTTTTAATAAAAGTACAAAATAAATCATCTCCAATATTATCAATAGAGAGAACCATATAACCACACTTTTTACTCACAAACAGCTACATAAACTAATTACCCAAACCACAGGCTGCAGTTGACACACACATTAGCAACCTTTTACAACAAGCGTAATTCTGGCCACACTAAACACAATAGCCGTTTGGAATGCTAATCTAGATTGCCTAATGAATGGCTCGAGCCCAGTGCCGGATCTAACGCGGGGGGACTGTAGCAAATTCTACTCCCCGTACTTTCATCTCCTTAAGGGGTGAATTTTAGGAAATCCTCGGTTAGTGCTCGCCTACGTCATAAAAAGAAACCTTGTGCAAAATTTCACGCTCCTAATTAGTTTCAATAGTGCGTTGATAATGTCAGGCAGTTTCTCCTTTTAAATAACTTCGGATAACGAAGCATAACTATTTTGATTTATTTTTTTAAGTGACTACGAGGCTTTGGTAGCGGTGAGTCCGTATACAATTTGTTTACATTATCTGTTTAGAAAAATCGAAAACGGTTACAATTCATACGGTGCAGGTATCTTGACTTAGTTTTGTACGTCCATCCGGGGCCTATCACATTACACGGGGCCCACCTCTTTGCCCGGGGCCTATAGCATTTGCTACTCTTGCTACATGGTTAATCCGGCACTGGTCGAGCCGCGAGCCGCGAACGCTTACCAATACCGTCCGGCCGCAATTACGGAGCGCCCAATGGCCGATATTGAACGCTTTGCGGCTAACTAAATCAGCTATTCGTGGTCCGTGTTTGGGGAAAGATTTGTAATTGGTAAGGAAATTACGCGGTGTCGTGGAATCGGAATTAGTGTTGCCAAATGATTTGGTATTCTATGTGCAGATGCGTGATGTATCTTGTAATCAATGTTGTATGTCTTTTTAGGGTCACGGGGTTTCTGAAATGGGTACTGTGGAAAGCAAAGGGTGACTGAACTACTACCCAATTGCTGGGTTGTGGAGGTCAGATACCTATCTGAAGATACAGCGATACTTTAGAAAACTATTTACTGGTATCGATCTACATAGCTGGAAAAAGGTTATCAAGGTAGACATCTTAGGTAGATCAATCTACCTTGATCATCTTTTTGCATGATCTTATAGGTACTGCTGTGTTGCTACCTTGATAATCTTTTCCCATGTTGTTATGTAAACAGCTTTTTTTATGTGAGAAATCATGAATTAGTTTTTTTAATACCCTATCGAGTTTCTGACGAGGTCGAAACTACTGTCGAGCATATTATAGAAAACTGGCTTCGAAATTTAGAATTTAGTCAATACATAAGAGGAAAAACGAAGCTATGAATAATACAAATAACTACGCTTTACCATTCAATAAGTAAAAGTAGTCTAAAAGTTTCAGTTTGTCCAAATAACAACACCAAAGTTGGCCATTTAACACAAAAATCACGATGGAAACGTCACAGCTCATAATATTCATAAATGCATTTACATCTATAGCTCTGTAGTGGGATTAAAATTAAAACTGCGTAAAACTCGCAGCATATGTGTGAGCGGGGTACGAACGCACCCCACCGTGAACCAATAAGATTTTAGCTAAACGACTACACTTGTTTAGTCCGCGTTCCATAAACAAATCGCAACAGCATTGATTTAATAATGCCATAGCTGTATTAAGCTTACTGATTGGCGCTGCCGACTGCATGGATTTTGTGAGGACTTAATTTTAAACTGTGTATTAATTTACATTCATATTAAATCAACTGAAATCAGCTGTGCGTTTTCAGTGATGAAAAAAATAAGTAGGTATGCGTGAATGAATGCGGATTATGAGGATGCAATTTGGTATTATCAGAATGATTTTCATGAAGAATACTGTGATTACATACAACGTGTAACGTTAAATGCGCAAAACCTCAGATACCCCAAATGATTTTTAATTTAATTGACCTAATTACGTGAGAAAAAAAACATTAAAAAAAAATTAAAGGTGTTATGAGCAAGTTTAGTCTGTTTAAAATTCATATCTGCATTGAAATAAGAACTTTTATTATCCCGTGTATGAGAAAATTTGATTTGATTACAACTATTTGTGTTTGTTTCCCTATTTTAGCGGGTTTGCGCACGCGATGGTTCGACCTATCCATAGACAGGTCGAAATTTCAATGAAGATTTTTTTGAAAAATGTAACCTATATTAAAAAGTGGTTTCATTGATTCTGCTCGTTATTCTGATCAAACTTATTTAAGGTTTTGCGTATTTAACGTTACACCTTGTATTTGGTAACTCCCATAAACACATAATTTTTTTAATAACTTCTGATTTCGACTTCTGATTCTGAAATTCACGCCGTATTACAATGACAGAGTGTAATTCAGAAAAAAAAACGCTTTTTGGTTTACTAAAAACAAATTTTTTAGGTATCTATTGCTTTGTACAGGATTTCATGTATCAAACTGTTGAAGGAAAAAGTGTAAATTAGCCAAAGCGAGGTCAGCAATAATTTTAGTCACCGCACTATATTGAAGCCTCATATGAAAATCGGCCACAAGTGAAAAAAAAAATTAAAAAAAAAACACCATTTACTTTTAACGTTCTACGCTTTAAAGCTAAACTTAGTTAACTGAAGGAATAGGAGTGGTTTTTAGCCAGTAATAATTTGACAATTCCTCTCGCTCCACTCAGAGCAGGTGAGGTTATTATAAACACCTAAAAACAAGAAAAAGTTATTTGATTATCCTAAAAACAAGAAAAAAAGCAAACCATCCTCCACCATCCATCTCCAGCTATCCAAATCAAAGCCCGCACCCATCCCTAGGCCTCACCGAACATCAGAGAACCAACTTGTGCGACAAGTGAAAACAAATTAAATTCCACTAAGACGTTAATGTCGGTTATCAAAGAAAGTCTAAACATCTGATTATGACTGGAGCAGAGCGTTTGATGTGCAGCCATCCGTGAGCGCCCTAAGAATGCCTTGTGGAGAACATTCACTGCCTTAAACTTACAATTTGGGCATTTTATGTAGATTTATATAACTTGCTTATATAGTTCGGGTAGTGGAAGTGAACGTTTTGAGCCTAGAGTTGGTTTACGTCGAAGGATTGGACCGATTTGCCTGCATCGATCTTGCCGTCCGATTATAATTTAACTAGGTGTCTTCAGAAGGATTGGGATTGCTGTCCGATTATAATTTAGGTGTCTGCAAGGTTCGAGTAAATATTATTTAGGCTCCTAATAAACTAGTGCGATTCACCATCAACGATGGCATTAGGTGGGATCGCTATCAAGCACTAGTTTATGTATCGGGACTCTACACAATTTAACACCATATCTGTTACCTACATTATTGGCAAATAAATGATTTCTGTTTCTATTTCTATTTTTATATCATTAAAAAAAATATTGAGTTTAAAAAGTTGCAGAGTTTCTTTTAAACTTTTGGCAGTTCTAAAAAGATTAATAAAAGAACTATTTGATTGCTTGTGTTTTACGTAATTTATGTACCGTTTTACATGTTTTATGATATTTTTTTTTGCAAATTCTGATACATAGGGGGATTAAATGTGTATTGGGGAATAATTTAACTAATCATTTAATCCAAAAATTTTTTTCTTTCTTTCTTTTAAATTGGCATACCAATGTTTATGTAACTATTGCCCACGTGATGTAGAATAATGCTCAGGAGAATATACTCCAGGGATAAAAGTATCCTATGTGCCATATTTCATCCAAATCTGTTGATTCGTTCGACTGCGAGCAACATAGATACACACAACAAGTCGGTGCAACACGTTTTTTTCCATTGTGTTCAGTCACCCGTCACCCTTTTCTTTCATATCACTTCTCACACAATCCATCCACATTTTCTTTGGACTCTCTCTCCATCCATCCACACGTATACTCATAACTTTTTAGTAATTTTACTGTGTTTCATCTCTTCTCATCACATGACCATACTAAGGCAAACGATTCCCTCTCAACTTTTCAGTCATTGGCGCCACTTGCAAACTTCCTCCAACATACTCATTTGTCACTATATCCATTCTCGTCACCATACATCCATCTCAACATTCTTTTTGCTCGCCATACACGATAGAGTATACCTGACAGGTTTGCCTGAACAGTTGAGTTGTACAAAGGTAAACTGGAGCGTGATGTTACACAACTGTGCAGGTTTCCATACAAGCTTACCTGATAGGTACAGTTGTGCTTTACATTGTACTAAATTTTTTCAAAATTTTTTGAGCTCACTACCACCATGAGGAACCTAGGAATGCGGTCGCTGTGGCCGAAATCGGCTAGATGGCATCATCATCATCATCATAAAATTTTTACATGAAATAAAATAATTTCACAAACATCTCTATAAAGATCGGAATAAATCATTACTCTTGACTACTTAACATTCATTGAACACTTTTTCTAATATAAATCACATATAAATAAATCTTTTAATACTTACTACAAAATGCTCCAATATGTCGGAACAAGTTGTTGTAATCGTATCTTATCTTGTATCTATGATGCCATCGCTATTTAATATTGGGCTACAGATGAAGGGAGATGGGGTACGGATAGTAGAATAAGCTTAATAATTATTTTTATTTTTTTAAACCTCAGTTTTTTTATGCTTTTTTTTTTGAGTAAAAACTATGGTTTCTGTAAATAATATTTTAAGTTAAAAGAGAGTTGTAGTGAGTGTTTTGACTTCTGAATTTGGTTTGGTATTTCTTCTTAGTAGACAGGACAGAATGGAAGAAAAAAACGTGATGCGCCGACCCCAAATAAAACAGGACAAGGGCAGGAAGATGATGATGATTTCTTCTCAGTGTAGTCAGCTAGGAAACACTGGCCATGTTTTCTTTTGACGTAACCGACATAGATACACAATGTTAGTTTTCTTGTTTTTAAACGTAAGTTTTTCTACACTTACTATTGTTTTTATCCAATATATTTTACTAAAATATTTTTTGTTTATTAATTTTCAGACTTATTGCTAACTAAATATATCGATGGATATCAATATACCTATAATATTTTTTATATTTTTTATTCCAAACATTTACACCTGATTTTTGCCACAAAAATCTTTCTGTGCTTCTCTTCTAAGGTAAATAAATACTAAATAACTTTTGGATGATTGGTGATGCTATCGCTACCGGGGGATCGGGACTGGAGATCCACATCATCTGTCCGGGCCGGACCCACAGCGGTGGGATTTTGTGCTAATATACGCAATCTGTTACTTACATGTACAAATATAGGTACTTCATCTATGCTTACTGATTTATACAGAGGTTTGAAACACAGAGTTTGGTGTGAATGAGGAAGTTGCCAAAGTGAAATTGGATGTTAGAGAAAATTTTATAATGGAGAAAATATTTTCTACCTATTTAAATGTTGGTCAGGTTAATGATATTACAATTAAAACTACAATAATATACAATGTGTAAAGGAGGCTTTCCTCCGCAAACTTTAAGGGCTTGCTCAGTAGACGAAACTGAACAACCGTTCGTGAAAGAAAAAAAAATTCAACCTCACTATACAAAATTATAAACTTGATTGGACAGTTTGTATGGAGAGGCCTACTTTTTTTTCGTTTCCTGAAAAAAAAAAATTGTTGAAGGTTTTTCAGTTTCGTCTACTAAGCAAGCCCTTAAAGTTTGCGGAGGGCTGCTTCTAACACCTTGTATAGTAAGGGTTTGACAACTTTATCTGAGGAATATTATTTTGTTGATAATATAATAGTAGTGACGCACCCCGACTTTGCACGGAGAAATTGTAATCATACATAAACCATTCTTTTTTCACTTTATTTCTATGAGTGACAATGAAAAAAACCATAAACGATGAAACATACAGAGGTATGTAGTAACTTACTATTGACATTCGAGATTTACAAGTAGTTCTTATTCAGCAAAATATTGAATTATCATCAAAAATAGTAAGCAGCCTTATAATGACTCCACTGTTGGGTCTGAAACACTCTAGGAGTAAGAAAATGGACTATAATAATCCACAACGCAGGCCCAGTGCGGGTTAGTGAATGTCACATGTCTTTGAATATCTTTGGTTACAGGACATGCCGGTTTCTTAACGATGTTTTCTGTTACCGTTATGAAAGCTGTGGTGATGAAATAAAATAAAAAAAGTAAATCGTCTGCCTGGGTACTTGTAGGTCGGGGCCGATACCGATATTTTGAAAGTGGCCCAATGGCCACTTTCAAAAATATCCCTCCATAATAAAACACTTAATAACACTAAAATTGTACGGCAATAATAATAAGCGGAGGATAATAAAAAAATTGCATATCCCGGCTTAGGTCGCACGTGGCGAGGCGATCCGAAGCGATACTTATCGCGCTTCGCTTGTCACCCCATCCCTAGCCTAACAACGTCAATATTTTTTTTTGCGATCTGTACTTTGAACGTTTTGCGTTTTATTTTATGTTTTCTTTTTTTTGGACTGCTTTGACCTAATTGTTTTAGTAAGGTCACATTCTTTGAACAATTCTGAACTTTTAACACAATCAATGGATCCGTTTTTATGGGCTGTGGGAATATTTGAAAGAGTAAAGAGTTATGGTGGCCCTAGAAAGAAAAAGGCAAATGAAAGAGCATAGGTTTCAATTCGCCTTCAATTTTGTTTAATTTTAATGTAATTTTACAAATTATGATTTTAAATGTGTCTGTTTGAATTATATTTTTTTTTATATGAGTCTGTGGTGGGTGTAGATTGACTTCTGTACCTATATATTATGTGGTAAAAGATTGTGTTTAAAAAGTCGAGTAACTTCAATTCTTCATCAACCATGCAACCAGGAGCAGTTGTGGCCGAGTGGAAAAGTCCCTGACTTACGATTTGTCAGCCAGGTGCATTACTTTGTATAATTTATTTCGAGAAAAATCATTAAAATGGTGAAGGAAAACATCGTGAGGAAACCGGCATGTCCTAGAACCAAAAATGCGAAGACAAGTGACATCCACAAACCTTCACAGGGCCCGTGCGGCGTGGGCCGCGGGCCCATTCCCTCTCCTAGAGAGGAGGCCTGAGACCCAACTTATTTATTTTTAATACTTTTTTCAAGTTCTCGCTTGATGTTCTCAATTAAGTTAGAACTAAACTGCTCACACGTGTGCCACACACGCTGATCTGGGCGCGTCGGTCTCCATACGTTTTATATGGAAACTAGACTTGTAGAGCTACACTTGATCCACGCCACGCGACGTTGTTTTACGTACAAATCAGGCGTGTTACATGTGTGCGTCGGTCTAATGTCGTTCTAGCTTTAACTTCACTTCTGACTAACTGACTCATTGACAATTCAAAAGTTTGATTTTGAATTGATTTGAATTTTTGGTCCAAAATTTCTCCGCCCATGTCTAAAATTCCAAATCATTTGAACAAGTATGTTAGGTACTTATCTACTTAATCGTCTAATATTGCTATCACACACGTGTTACGCAGCGGGGGTCGCGGGGGTACGGTGTGCGGGGTTCTGGTGGTTCCTATATTACAATATATTGAGTATAAACCTCGTAATTAACTGGTTTGGGCTGGCGGGGGTGCGAGTTATAATATGTTGAGAATTTGGGAAAATCAGGACGTTTAGACGTTGAAATCTGAAATTTTCAATAGAAAATGAGGAGTCAATTAGGCTTGAAAGCGTGGATAGCACACTAGTATTATAAAAGCGAAGGTTTGTAGTATTTATGTGTGTATGTTTGTTATTTCTCTACGTTTAAACAAGGGGCACAAGGGTAGACCATGTCCTGGAAGAGGACTTTTTATCCTGGAAAAATATTCTCTTAGGATAATTTTTTACTTTTGCTCGGACAAAACCGCTAGCAGACGGTAAGAATCTATTTTCGAACAACAACTTTTCAAGCACACGTTATAGGCTCTATGTGTTTTAAGAAGCACGAGCCAAGCTCCAGAGGATACGTTTAAAGAAAAAATCCAATAGCACTTTATGCCTACCCTGGGATCCAAACCAAAGACCCCACGCGCAGCAGTCTCGCTTGCGATCGCCCTGGCCTTGTAAAAAATACCATGTAAATGGGGCTGATATGAGATATTGAAATGTCACATTAGTCCTAGCTAGAGTCTGTTATAATATTATGTGAATAATCCATAACATAGCAAACCATTATTGCCAGAAACCTTCTGCAATTAGACAAAGTCAGCCGGTCTGGTAGCGGAGACCATCACTGAACTACTGCTCACTAAACAAACATTTTCACACAATAGGTATCACGGGTAGTCCTCTATGCAGAGCGTGCACAGACGTGAGCAAAAGGCGAGCGCGTGATCCTTGAGTGCACGGGCGTGACCGCTATCACGCTTTTCTCTACTCTAGGATCACCGAAAACTAAGATAACAATAATAATTCAGTTTTAACATTGTTACATTTAATAACAAACACGATTAATAACATTACAAAAACTATGGGGTACAACTGTACCCCAAAGGCATTCCTGTAAGTGACAACAATATTAGCAGCACATGACAGAAAGACAACCGCCATATATATATTTATTTGCTCTTCCGATTACACACTCAACATCAATGTAAGCCTTAAATCCTTTGAATTGTGGTATTAATTTCCCTCCAACACTTCTTAGTTTTAAGTAACTTTTATAATTCTTACAATCACGCAAAAATCTACCGTAAATTTTGCAAATAAAAACTATTTCTGCTTGTCAGGGACTGTGACTTTACTTAGACCTTTTCGTTATACGAAATCAAAACTTATGTCTGCAAAATAAAGTTCATTTTCGATTGTTTAGAAAAGCGTAGGGTGGATAGGACTATCATCGGCCACATGCACGTCACGTGCGAGGCACGTGTCATCTCCGATAATCTTCTTTGCCGGACTCCTTTGTTACAATTTGTTGCCGCGCCGATATATCCCCCACCCCTGAGATCCAAATCTCAGATATGATCCGTAATGATATTTTAAATCAGTGTTTTGAACGAGCTATTTATTGAGTTTCCTATGGCGTGGAAATTTGATGTTGTAACTGGATAGTAAGTGTAGTAAGCTTTTGGTGAATGTTTTTCTTTTCTCGTCTTTTATTTACTTAATTTACCATTTTAAATAAACACTACAAGTATGAAAGCCAATTTATGTAACCATTTTCCATTTATAACAACTTTTATTTTTTGTGTAATATATTAATGGTTTTTTTTACTGTGTAACTTACTGCTCCAATTTTGTTGTGGTCGTAGTTTAATGTTATATAGCCTTTCTTAACAAATGGGTTATCCAACACAAAAATGATTTTTCGATTTTATCCAATAATTCCTACGATCAGCGCGTTGAACCAAACCAACACTTCAGCTTGATAATATTAATATAGATAAATGTATGTTGTTGTATCTTGTTGTAAGCTGTGTATACCTATTTAAATAGGAATACACACCAGCAATCGAATTATATTAACTGTATCCTCCTAATTGCTAATTACTGCTGTTGGTGTACATTAAATAAATAAATAAATAAAATAAAAGTAAGTATAGTATAACTTAAAGATCTAACTTCAGGCCAAACAATTATGAGAGGTGATCATCTAAAAGCTCCACTTTTCATACATTACTACGTTATTAACACTATGACAAACGGTATCAATTTAAACTAAAAGTAGTTAAGTAACTCAAATGATACGAATTTTATTTCAACAGTACGCCATTTATTTGAAATATGATTCATTTAACCAAAAGTCGACATTAACAGCAAAAAATCACAATGTCCCCGTCACTGATGTTAAAGTGACAAGAAAATATCGCGATACAATGAAATAAAGTTGTCATCCCCAGTTAAAGGGCCGGGGAGCGTGCTAAATGCATTAATTTGGCCTGGATTTAGTGGCCCGGAAGTGATTTGCTACGGGAACGCATGTTCCAACGCGATATGACCCTGTGACGACAATTGACCCTCTCACCACATATTTTATATCAATAAATAAAAATAGACTTTAATATCCTACGAATAGAATGCAACTTTAAACTACGAATTTTAGTATGAATAGTTAACAAGGTTTAGCGTAGTTATATTTTTTTGCTGAGGGTCGTTACTGTAAAGACTTAGCGATAGTCGCTTTTGTTTGCTTAAGCTCTTTAAAATCCGAACATATTTTCCATATCGATCGCACTCAAAGTTATAATGAACTAGAAAATTAATAAAACAACGTTCACCTTTCTCGTCAGGGTAAATAAATCGCGACATTTCACCAACGGATCGATCCTTTGACGCTAATATATTCAACGGCAAAGCACCTCTTAAACAATCCACGTAAACACAATATAACCCGATATTCGATAAATACGAAGACATCAGACGCCCTCGTACTCCTATATTATGCCTACCTGGTTATACATCTATCTACGATCCTTAACGGTACCCTCTGATAACTTAAAGACTTTATCCCCTGTACTGGAATTTTTACGGCAACAAAAGCCTTCATATTTTCTTTATTCATTTCGTGTCAAAATCGCCCCGTCTTCCCCCTTTTAGACGGTAGAAAAAGAGATAGCTCACCAACTCTTTCGCACTCATTAAAAATATGTATTTCCGTCTCACAATTTTTCCCTCTGTTTCGGTTTTTATGTTTTTCTCGATATTCCTCGGCGAGAGTACTTAATGTTCTTTCATTTTTTCTTAAAACCGTCACCAACAGGATGATTGTGCGAATATCTTAATTAATTTATGTTAAGTATTCGAGAGGGCGACATTTGTAGCTAAAGGGTGTTGTTACAAATAGTCGGTGGTACTGCTCGTAAAATGTCGAAAGTAATTTTTGCGAGATTCTCGGTGTTATTACTGTATCTTTTGCGCTACGTTAACTTTTATAGCGTCTTTATGTTTTTGTAGCTTTTTTATAACTATGAAAGAGTTAGGTAAATGGCTGGTTAGCATTCATGGCAGTATTTCGCTCTTAACATTCACTTGATAAAAGCTAGACTATAAAGTAAAAAAAAGATGTAAAAACTGAGAGTTATTGAGACTGTTATGAAATGATACTTAAATGTGAATTTATGTACTTTCCGCTATCTACTTTCTTGTTAGCAATGGAAGTTTTTTAGATGTTGATATTACGCTAGCGTTCTCATATCAACATTTTGATGTATTTACAATATATCACTAACTCACTAGTGAATCAATGATTGGTTACAAGGTTTTTTTTTCGTTGTATAGTTAATTCATGAATCCCCAAGCGACCACCGGTGGCCGCGCATCTATTGTCTTACTATTGTGTCTCTAATTGACGGTATCTGAAGGGTTAAATTGATTTCTGTTGTCTAATTTCCCTTGAGTGCTTACGTAATACACTATCAATATCTTAACAATTCCTTTACATTTATTGCTTTATTTTCGCTGTTGAGTACATTTTTTTTCAAATACTTAAAGTTACGTAACAATGGCTTAGGAATTTTCTTCAAAATCGTGCGGATGGTACGTTCAAGTATTACGCCTTTGGGGTAACTGGGGTGCTGTTACAGGAACGTTTTGTTCATTAAAAAAATAGATAAAATATTTTAGACTAAAGAGCCCTATAATATATTTTTGCCAATAAAAAATCTCTGGCAAAGAGCAGCCTCTATAACCGAAGACGTATCGACGCAAAGGATGTCCCAGTAGGGAGCAGCCCCGTATTCAAAAAAGGGAAAAAAATGAAGAAAAAAAAGTTATAACGTCATATTGTTTTGCCGCCAAGTGGTGGGGCCGGGGGGAGAAAGGGGAGTCCTGTATAGTGCCAGGGAAAGATAAGGCGTTATAGCATCCTGTATATACCGGGATAGCTGGGGTGTTTCTGTACCCCATTGTATTTTACGAGGCGCCCTTTCGTATTTTTCATACTTTCTGAAAGGCGTTTCGGTAAAGTGTAACTGTCTGATGTCGATATTTTTAAAAAAATGGTTGTGTTTAGTAAAGGTGAGTGAATAATTACAAAATATTCACTATAGTTATTGAATCCATACTAATATTATAGCTACAACTTAAGGGTATTTAAGTCTTGAGTGAATAGAGTCACTTCTAGGCAAGCGTGCTCCATCGTCAGCCACATCATCGCTTACTATCAGGTGAGATGATGGTCAATCGCTTACCTATCCAACAAAAATAAAAATGAATGTAACTCTGAACTACTACAATTTTTCATGAAATTAATTACGGAGTCAGCTTGAAAAAGGAAGGACATTTACTTTTAATTCATGAATCCCCAAGCGACCACCGGTGGCCGCGCATCTATTGTCTTACTATTGTGTCTCTAATTGACGGTATCTGAAGGGTTAATTTAGTTTCGACTTCGCGTCCACAATTACCGATATTTACACGAACGAAGTCGAGGGTAAAATCTAGTAATATTATAAATAATTACTCTCATTTACGCCATAATACGTCGCAATGGTTTAGTACTAGCCCTATATGAGCCCTATATGACGTAATTATTTTCGGTATTTTGAAAAACCAACTTACTACTCAAATAGTTTTGGGAGACTAATGTGGACTGACGAGGTATTAGTAAATGGTGAAACATGCAAGATCACGACTCTAATATAAAATTTTAAATTTACTGTACTTTATGCGTTTGAGCGAAATGACGACAGAAAAAGTAGGTGAATTCGCGCGAATTGCTTGAGCGAGTTGATGAACAAGCCAACTTTAAACATACCATGTTTTAATGCAAATAAAATCCAATAAAATGGTCTTCCCATCCCATTATAATTTGGGTGTCTTCATGGCTAGAGTGAATAGGCTCTTAATAAACTAGTGCGCCTCACCATCAACGATTGCGTCACTGTTTATCATCAGGTAGGATCGCAGTCAAGCACTAGTTTATTTATTTACTTATTTATTTAAGAATCACCAACGAGTGTTACAAAATAGAAAACTTAGAAATAAAAAATTGGTACACGTAGCCTGGTCCTATAATGAACACTCAAAATTATATCAATAAAAAACATCTATTCTTATAAAAATGATTAAAGTAGTCACTTACGCTAGGTATATTATCCGAAGTACAGACTCCTTCGCTCAGCAGGCGGTCCCTGATCTCCCACGCGAAGATCGAGGGACACTCCCTCTTGTACTGGGCTATCTTGCTGACCACCTCGGCCGTTGCCACCCGAGGCTTGGAGCCCCCGATTGCACGGGGTCTAATGGACCCGGTCTCGTAGTACCTGTGAGTAAAAATTTAGTTAGGACTTGGCTTTGAGATCGACTTTTCACATCACTTGCTTGCAAATGTCAAATTATACGGTATGCAGACTTTTTGTAGCGGTACTGTCGCGCGTTCCATAAGCGCGTGACAGTATCGCTACTAACGCGCGTTAGTCGCATTTGCAAGCGCTATAGAAAAGATGCCAACGCGTTACTAACGCGCTGTAGCATCGCGACTGTATCGATGCGAACGCGCTACAGCATCGCTACAAAAAGTCGCCGTGAGTGATTTGCTAAAGAGGGGCCTAAATGAAAAGTAAAGAAAGTCACTGGCCAGTAATATTGTACGAGTACTGAAAATAATTTCTGCTCGCTGGGCAATAACATTATTTGAAACCTTAAATAAAAAATAATTTGATAAAGTAAAAAGAATAAAACAAGCTTTTAATGAAAATATTTTTTTCATAGCAAGCTTTTATAACTAGGTATACCTGTATGATTAATACTCGTCAAGACGAATCATACGTGCCCAAACTCCATGGGGTTGTGTCGTTTAACTACGAAGTTCCTATAGCCACCTTCAGTTTCCATCATCAGATCAGCTCCATGTCGTAATAATTTTCCATTGTCATCTGATTTACAAGTGCATACAAAATTTCAACTCAATCGGTAACCGGGAAGTGGATCATTATTTAATTTGCATGATTTGATGACAGACAAACATCGGGACAGGTGAAACTAAATAAAAGCTTGTAAAATAAAAACTTGTTCGAAAATCGTACTGGTCTCTATAAATAGCTAAAAGAAAAATAGAACAGACGCATTTAAAAAAGGCGTTGGTATAAATTTGCCAATTAAGAACATTACTTTCTCTTTCCACAACTGGTCTAATGTAACAAACAGAAACTGTAACTTTAATTTTTAATTGTTTTTTTTTATTGTAAATATTAATTCATGAATCCCCAAGCGACCACCGGTGGCCGCGCATCTATTGTCTTACTATTGTGTCTCTAATTGACGGTATCTGAAGGGTTAAGACAACTCCCACTTTATTTCGTGCTATGGTTTTGAAACTATTGGTTTATGTTTTTTTTTTTTACAATAGATATGAAAAGTAGAGTACTCTCCTCGGGGATAAAGATGATCTCGTTTTAGGCTAGCTTAGCTTGCCACAAAAACCGTTACTCTCCCCTCATCCCAGTTCCTATCTCCCGTTTCCTCCCTCGTCCCTCGCTACGCTCGGGGTTTAATTCCCAGAATACTTCGTGACAAAAAAGCATGGCTAAGACAATAAAAATAATTTATTGTTCCAGAATTTCATCATTAATCATCATCATTTCAGCCGAAACACGTCCACTGTTGGACATACGCCTTCCCCAAGTGTCGCCACATGAACGTGCAGAATTTAGGCAGTCTAGAATAACTGTCACCAGGTTATACTATCAGTCCCCTTCACCAAAGGGTGGGCAGACTGCTGTCGGTGTCGGGTTGCGAGTGGCCGGTGTCGGGTTCGATGCCAGGTATAAGTGCATTTTTTATTCGCTTTGCTCGCCAGCTGCTGCGCGTCTTATATTGCGGTAGTAAACACTTTTAATTTTACTTTCTGGGAGGTAGGAAGTGTTGTTATCAATACCCTTTCTTTTTATCGACTTTACGGTGAAAGCTAGCGGTAGCACGCGAAATGCAAATTTTCTTAAGTTTCTTGATTATAATGGCTATTTTTGTAAAAAGTAAATCGTTAGGGAAAGCCAAATTGATGATTAAAAAAAAAAGTAAAATAAATTGTATTGATGATTTTAATGATTATACGCCGCAAATAAATACTAGAATCATAATTTAATTAATATAGAATTGAACTCTGACCATGTAGTGTCTCTGACAGTGCTTTGAATTTTGCATGCAAAAACACTTTAAGTGTTTAGTTTTAAAAAATAACAACTTTGTGGGCTACCTTTTTGCATCCCCTTTAAGGTTGTCCAATAAAATGCAAATCATTTTATTTGCGTATGAAGATGATTGTATTGGCATGTCAGAAGTACTGTGAGAGGGGTTGATGTACTGTAAAAATGAAAGTTATAAGCAACGCGTAAGTAGGTACTTACACGTTGTTTATAACTTTTTTTTTTTGTTTAGTTACTGTAACTGTACTTTCAGAAAAAGGTCAAACGTCTCATTTGACTCGGCTGGGCAGCGTCATATACCTATATACCATAGTGTCTTAAGACGAAAGCCTATGACCAGTACATGTTGCCTGTTTTGATATATGGAATCGAAACATAGTAGCTTACAATGGGCCTCATCAGAAGCTAGACACTAGGCACCCAAAGGGCATTGGAAATCGGAGTTTCCTTGCTTGATCGCATCAGGAATGAAGAATCCACAGAAGAACCAAGCTCGCCGACATATCTCAAAGAGTGGTAGTGGACAGGGCAGGTTGCTCGTAGAACGGATGGTAGATGGGGCCGAAAGATTCTAGAGTGGCAGTTGCACACCGGAAGACCTAGCGTTGGAAGGCCTTCTACAAGGTGGACTGATGATCTGGTCAGAGTCGCGGGAATGCGGTGGAAGCGAGACGCACAAGACCATTCGTTGTGGTGACACTTGGGGGAGGCTAATGTCCAACAGTGGACGTCCTTCGGCTGAAATGATGATGATGAAAATCTTAACGTAGGTAATGAAACTGTTCTAATAACATATTCGAATCAAGGAACCTTCAAATACAGCGAAACACTTATGGTCAAGGTCATATCTTTTCTCTTTTTATATGTGTACCTACAGTAATTCTTAAGCTCGTAATCTCACACGGTTTGAGCATATTTACGCAGGTGACTAGAAAACTAAAATGTCTAATGAAACCTCATCATACAACTAAATCTAACAACCGCAGTCGCTGTACAAGTAATAGACAAAGAACGCAACTATGTCTGGTATGCAGTAAGGTACACCGCTAGCAACTGGTCGCCACCGCAGCTCATAGTCGGCCGCGCCTCGTGCTGACCGCAACCCGTCCGGAAAGAACTGTACTTTGGTCCAAGAGTAAATAGTGCGACAGAGGCTTATGTTTGTAGCGCGTTACGTTAGGTGTGTGAGACATTGGCCAGTTATAAGATATGTCATTTGATTTTTGAAGGTCTTGATATCGGCAGTTTTTTTTTTTATTATCATCATCATTTCAGCCGATACACGTCCACTGTTGGACATAGGCGTCGCCACAACGAACGCTTTTTTATAATTAAGTGAAAAAACCATCGATTTAAAAATTTGTTGCTATTCATTTTTGAATGTGGTCTATCTGAAATTACATGTCTGATTACTAACGTTCTGATTAAAACAGAAAAGTGCAAGGTTCCCGTGGAAGAAAATACCGTCTGAACGTTTGTTGATTTTCTAGAAGACTCAGTGAGAGATTTATTCATAATATTTTTGTTAATTTATCTTTGATATACTTTACATCAAACCCTCTTCTCTCGCGCTTGTTCTCAAAACCATAAAGGAAAATATTGTGAGGACACCGGCATGTCTTAGAACCAAAAATTTGAAGACGTGAACTCCACCAATTCGCACTGGGCCTTCATAGTGAAGTCCGGTCCATTCCCTCTCCTAGAGAGGAGGTCTAAGTCTACTGAACATTATAAAGTTGATTATGATTAAGCTTACATAATTATGCTAATGATATTTGTGTCTAATGAGTGCAATTGGCATTTCATCATTATGGTTAAATTAATAAATTTTGGATTACAAAAAACGGATTGTCTAGCTAGATGAATTGGTGAATTTTCTGAATGAACACTAAAAAAATACACTTATCGAGAACTCAAGACATTTCGCACACATTTCATAACCTTGCAATGCAACAGTATGAAGTGTAGCCTCTGTCGGATATCTACTCATGGACCGAATGGTTGATGTATTTCATAGGTTAAGTGAGAGGGTGGTTTATGGAAATATGGAAGGTGTTTCATGACAAATTCAGCAATGATTTTACCCTAATACCATGGCTCATAGCTTCTGACCACAACGACAACCCCGGAATAAATTGTTTTATGGAGTAACGCGTTACGAGTCACGTGTTTAAAAGGTTAATGATGGGGTAGGTGGGTAGGTACTGGTTTGGTATCGATTACGGGAGTGAAGCAATTTATTTATTTATTTATGGAAATTATGTATTTTTTTATTTTAGTTCTCTAGGGTTTTATTTTAATTTTTTAAGTTAGTTTTAATTAATTTAAGTTTATATCTAGAAATAATTATTTTATTGTTTGAAACAAATTTAAATGAATAGTCGTGAAAAAAAAAAGTATGGAAAACGTTAAAATCTATAGTAAATAAAATTGAAGTGTTTGTTTGTTATATCAAAATATATTTTTTTTTACTAAATGTATATATCTACACTGATATAATAAAGAGTAATAATGATATATAGTAAAGTTTGTTTTATTTTTATTTTATTTTGTTTGTAGGAAGTAATCTCTGATAATGCCACCGTTAGTAGAAAAGACGCATCTAACATTTGTAGGAAGTAATCTCTGACACTGCCACCGTTAGTAGAAAAGACGCATCTAACATTTGTAGGAAGTAATCTCTGACACTGCCACCGTTAGTAGAAAAGACGCATCTAACATTTTTTTCCAGATTTGAGTTATACACATTGCCGGAATCAGGAAAAAAAGGCGCGTCTGCCTGTATTTTTTAATATTTTGCTAAGTTTCTCCAGTGCGGTTTTAACACAAGAAAAAAAGGCCCGATTTCCCGTTTCATTCATTAAAACATTTTTTTATCCGTTTTTACTTTTTGTTAGATACGTCTTTTTTTTTTAACTATCAGGGGCGGAATAGTACGTCCAATTGCTAAGTTTTTTTTCACTGATAGAAAGCTGCTTTATTCCGGAGTGACATAGGCTATATTTATATACGCAGGCGAAGCAGCGGGCAAAAGCTAGTTATAAAATACATTCGATACCTATAACAAAAATGTATTTCTTTAAATTTATGTTTGTTTGTCAATCTGATTATTCTGGTTGATCTTCAAAACCGCTGGACCGATTTTGACTGGACGAGACAGGACACTATTTTCATTTTAGAAAAAAATAATAATTAGGGTTCTGCGCGAAAAATAAAATTTCTTGAAATTGTGACCAAATAGTATTGTGCTGTTTTACGAGTCTAATGCAGGCAAACTCACGAGCACCAGCTAGTTGTAATAACCCTAACCTGGAACCCTAACCACCCGTAGCTTGAACCCTATTCCCGATACCGGTGGGATACTTACTATTTTTTTTATATATAACTAGCTTTTGCCCGCGCGGCTTCGCTCCCGCTCTTCCCTACTCCACCCTACTATACCCTACTCTACCCTACTCTACACTACTCTACCCTACTCTACCGCACTCTACCCTACTCTACCAATTAAATTAAAACTAATAAAGAGAGAGTTAATAATAATACCCTATTACTTCCGACCTTATACATCCATAAATGATAATTTTCATTGATAATTTTAATGATAATGAAGTTATTTATGATGATAATGATTACTTATGTGATCTATTTTATTTTTATTATTTTTATGCTGTATTGTAATGAGTAGTGACTCACCTGTAATAAATAAATAAATAAATAAAAACATTTAAAAAATACAAAATAAAGAGATAATAGAACGCATCTACGATCCTGTTGATGTTACAACCGGCCCCCTGGTCCAACGTGACTGCCTGTCCTCAGAGTGACGGCACCGCCTGCTGACGGCCGGGTAACATGAGAACTTCAGCTTTTTATCTAGCCATAACATGTCAAGGTGTTTTTTTAGACTGTAACATTGTGGTTACGGAGACGAGGATTTATTTATAATATTATTTGTGTATTTAAGTTTAGTTGCATCTGATATTTAGATATATAGTGTTTGTTTGAGATTGAAAGAAAACTATTTAGTAAGAAAGAAAACTATTTTTAACCGACTTCTAAAAAAGGAGGTTCTCAATTCGGATGTTTGTATGTTTTTTTTGTTTGTTCGCGCATAACTTCGTCGCTTGCCAACCGATTTGAAAAAATATTTTTTTATTAGAAAGGGTATACTTCCCAAATAGTCCCATAGTCACCAAGTTGGGATCTGATGATGAAATCTTGGCGAAATCGAGGGAACTCCTCAAATTCAATAATTTTTTTTAGTGAAGTCGGTTATTTTTTTTTATAAAAAGGTTTTTTATATTAATGTGCAGAGCGCATGTATTCTGTATGGCTGTACCAGAGAGAGAGAGAGCGAGATATCGTAAGAAAGAGATGGATGTAAATATTATATAAATTAGTATAGCAATACTAAACAGTGTTGGTATACTGATATTTAGATTGGAGTATTAAGGCTTATGAGATAACTTGCTGCTGCCAGCGTGGTAGCGTAGTTGAAGAAAATTGTTCTAAGAGAACATACTACCACTTTGATCTGGATAATGATAGTAGCAAAAATATCCATAATTGTCACTTAAATCATATTGTGTACACATTATACGTATAGCGTTAACTCACGCGCGAACTGTATGACGGATTTGGTCCGTCCGTACTAAAGTCAATCGTGAATTAGCTTAAGTTTGGTCTGTCGTACCAAACTCGAGCTTGTTTAAATAATAATTACGCTGAGTCACGCTCGACCTTGGTATGGACGAATCAAACTTGTCTGTCGTACGAAGTTCAATCGTATGCAAACACTATTAAATCACGCTCGACCTTGGCAAGGACGGACCAAATCCATCGTACCAATTTCAAGCATGTGTTATTTTACACTATTAATACTAAATATGTTGAGTCACGCTCGACCTTGGCATGAGCGGACCATATTCGTCGTGCCAAGTTCGAGTATGATAATAAAAATAAAGTGACAGAACGGGAGTGTAGTTAACGAAGTATATCTGTCCTGCTCTTTCAAAAAATTTACAACTAGTTTCATCCACATTCTTCAAACCACATTCCCAGTCTGCCACTAACTACAAAATTCCATACAGACCTGCCGAGTATCTTGGAGACGCAGCCGTTGGAGACCTGCAGGATGCGGCTGATGTCGCAGGGCCGCGCCCCCGAGTGTGCCAGCTCCACTATCTTCTGGCGCGTCGAGTCGGGCAGCGGCCTGCCTCCTACAAACACCCCGCCGAGCTGGTTAACACCGCTGTGACCTGCCGCACCATACCACTGCTTACTCCAATTAATCACGCGTTTTGATTCACGTGATGGGCATTTTTGGGCCAATTTTGTTTAAGATACGGTCTACTGTCGTAGGTATAGGGCTTTTTTGGGCCAATGTTATTTAAGATACAGTCTACTTTTGTAGGGATTTTCGACGATGACGAAGGTCTAGGAGCCTGTAACGGCTGTATTTTTAAGATACTTTGATCATTTTTGTTTCATTACAATGCAATCTTAAGAACATGTAGTGTTTGGTTCAGTGAGTGGCAAGTCTTCTTAACCAATCACGCGTTTTGATTGACGTGATTGGCTTTTTTGGGCTAATTTTGTTTAAGATACGGTCTACTTCATAGGTAAAGGGCATTTTAACTATATGGTGTAGACTTCTAGAGGCCTGTAACGTCTGTATTTTTAGGATAATTTGATCTAATTTCTTTTATTACAATACAATCTTAGGAACATTTAGTCTTTTTTAAAGTGAGTTGGGTACTTATGCGTTTTAATTCTCGTGATAGGCTTTTTTGCTTAAGATACTGTCTACTTTCGTAGGAGCCGAGAGGTCTAGAGGCCTGTATCGACTGTTTTTAGAATAGGTACTTTGATGTACTTTGTTTCATTTCAAGATCACCCATACACAAAAAAACGTTTTGGGTACAAATTAATTTTGCGTATAGCTAAGGAGTGGAATTCCTTGCCAGACTCTGTGTTTCCTGATAGCTTAATTAGCTTAGCATAGCTTCGGGGTCTTTAAGCAAAATATAATAATGGGTTTATTTTATGGAAGCGTGCTCCATCGTCGACCACATCATCGCTTACCATCAGGTGAGATAATGGTCCAACGCAAGCCAAAAAAAAAAAATAGTTCTTGGTTAAATGAGTGGCAGGTAAGTACCATACCACTACTTATTCCAATCATGCGTTTTATTCACTTGATGGGCTTTTTTGGTTAAATTTTTTCATACTAAAGGCTCACCCATATTTTTTTTAACCAACGAACTACTTTTCTTTAGGGACTTACTTGGGATTTCGGTCTATTATGGTTAAAGTAAGTTGCAAGGACTTTAACCATATTAGAGGGAGACCGACGCGCCCAGATCGGCGTGCGTGACCCACGTGTGCCCAATGTAGTTCTACCTTTAATCTACTGTAGACATTTAATTTGTAGGGACACCAAGGTTTCTACGTTAAATATTCAGGGGAAAATAAGTTACAGGGAAAATGAGATGTTACAGCTTTTCCACCTATAGATGGAAGGTGCGGGATTAATGCAAAACATCTTATTTTAACTAAATACTAAGGACATCTATGTACTTTGCAGTAGATATGCAATAGGACACCATACTGTCAGCCAAGTCGCCTAAGATTATAATGGTCTATTTTTAATTAAGAAAGAAAGCAATATTGTTTCCTTTTTTGAATTTGAATTTTTCGTTTTTTTTTTTAATCCATCAATTAATCAGTTCCATTTATAAAAATAAAAACTCGGTATTTTCATATTTCAAAATGAAACAGGTACTACGTATTAGACACAAAGTATGTTTTTCTGTTTCTGTGCACAAATTATGGATACAACCAACCGAAACTCGAGTTTAGGTGCCAGGACTTCCAATCTAGTGAATTAGTGATTTAAGGCCAAATAAATAACTAGATATAGCTACGCCCTATCAATTTTTACTAATGATAATTTGTATTTGCTTTATAATTTTTTTAGGTATATAGTATACCTCTGAGCCAAGATGCTTGAAATCCTTACTAATATTATAAAAGCGAAAGTGAGTTTGTTTGTTTGTTTGTTTGTTACGTCTTCACGCCTAAATGGCAAAACCGATTTTGATGAAACTTGGTACACGGATAGACCATGTTCTGGAATAGGACATAGGATACTTTTTATCCCGGAAGTATGTTCCCTTGGGATAATTTTCTGCTATCCCGCGGGCGAAGCCGCTGAGAGCAGCTAGTAAATAATAAATTATTTAAGCCGGATTTAATGCCGGAAACACGCAACATACACGTAAGAAACAACAATGAATACAAACATCTCAGTACATATTACAAAAAAACTGTACACCAGAACTACCGAAGCCATATAGTGCCGATAAGTGACATTTGCCAAGTTGTTGTTTCCTGGCGCCACGGTAATCAGTCTAAAATGCTTTATCGATTTGTCTAAGCAGTATTTTTCTACTACGAGTAGGCAATATTTTAAGGTCATGGTTGCGGGCGAAGCCGCGGGCAAAAGCTACTAACATTATAAAGAGGTAAAGCTTGTTTTTTTAGTTTGTATCAATACATTCAGCGATAATAATAATTATACAAAAAAACACACAAAATATATTATTTTTTAGTATGCAATAAAGTTTGTTGCGGCTTCGCCCGCGTGTAATTGACTTCCCAATTTCTCCCCCTTTACTCACTTAAAAAAAAAAATTAGCCTATGTCCGTCTCCAGGGTCCCAACTATCTCTGTAACAAAATTCATCAAAATCGGTTTTTTTCATTTAGGCGTGAAGACGTAACAAACAAACTCACTTTCCCTTTTATAATATTAGTAAGGATTTGAAAGCGTGCCCATAGAGTTTCAAGACGTTCTTCTCCATAGAGATCAACGCTTTGAAACGTGCTATTTAGCTTCACTGTTTTGACTGACCGACATTTTGACAATTCAAAAGTGCTTGTTATTTGAAATACATAAATGTTTTTGATTTGATTTAATTCAACTTTGCTTTTGTCAAAATATGACTTTGTCAGATAATGGCATTATAGCTTATGGACGTTTTTTTTAGGTGGGAATAATTCAATGACTTCTCCCGCCCTATGGTGGAGCAACAAGAGGTCACCTTTACTGACTAAAACCCATTCCTATGTTCTTTCTTGGCCTTGCGTTCCTGGAACCGGGTTTTCCTTTCAGAAGCGAGGCCCAGAGAGAATACATCTACTGCTCAGTACAAAGATAGTCCATGCTTAGCCTATAAACATCAAATCATGGTTTATATTCACCATTACCTTTACCTTTGTGCGCCAGGTCGTCCATCCGGTCCAGAAGGTTGCCATCAGGTGGCCAGGGGCTGATGGGGGGAAGCTGCTGCGCCGGCAGCATGGTGTACACCCCGTACTCTTCTATGGTGGCGACCTGAAGAGACATTAGTGGGTCACGGGATGGCAAATGTGGTATAAAAGCATTAGCATAATTTATCACGTTCAGTGCGGAACGGGGTCTAATAGACCTCGTACGTGTCTTCCTTGCAGTGCGGCTAGGAAAAACATAGTCTTGTCTGCCGTGCGAAAGCCGTACCTTCAATTTGGTTTAGTTTAAAAAAGACACGAAAATATACCTAATATGCTCTATTAAAATAATGCAGTGATGTATCTATTTTAATACAAACGGGCTCGGCGGAGATAAGCTATGCATTTCCGAAGCACACTCCTTGAAATTAGGGTTATCAGATGAAAAAATCAAAGGTCCGGGAGTAAAAGACTGATTTTCATTGAAAAAATCCTGTGATATTTAACAGTTCAAGAATCTTTGAAAAGCCTATTATTATCGGTTTTTGACACATCGCACTCGGGGGAGAGGGGATGCCGCTGCAAACTAAAATTTATCGTCCTTTTTTAAGGGGGCTAAAAATCCTGATATTTGCAAAATCCAGCTGCAAACCTGAGAAGAGTCCAAAAATTCTGAAATCTCAGGACAAATCCTGTGATATGGTAACCCCACTTGAAATGCAAGTGGTCAAAAACCGACAGGCTAGCAACTCGTCGACGATGCTCAAGACTTTAACTAAAATTACTTTTTCTTTCTAGCCTTTTCCAAACTGTGTTGGGGTCCAGTCCGCTTCCAGTCTATCTCAGTTAGAGTGACAGTTTACCTGATTTCCACAACCCAGTAATTGGGTAATACGGTACTCATTGACAAGACTGCCCCCCTAGCCAAGTTACAACCGTTTCGCTTGTGTCGCACGCTTCGAAGCAAGCTTTCGTCGAATTCTTTTGTTCTAACCACGTGACTGAGCGTTGAGGTGACGTCATTCCCGTTTGAAGCTTTCTACTAGCGTTAACTACTGCAGATTAGCAACTTGGCTAGGGGTACAGGTATACTTTTTTAGGTGGGAAATCATCAAATCACATCTCCCGCTCTTGGGCAGAGAGCAGTATCACAGCTTTTCTGACTAAAACCCTCTTCTATATTCTTTCTTTGCCTTCTCTCGCCCCTGGGTTCTCACAACCCCCATGATTGACAAGACTGGTGGGAAATATCTTGGCTTCTGGCTTCTTTAACGACTGTCAAAGATCGACCAATGGCTTAACGTGCTTTCTGAAGTATGTTAAGATGGTCACCCATCCATAGGCCAACCTCGACAAATATTGCTTAACCTCGGAAATTACACAAGTGCGGTTATAATTACTTAAGCATACATTGCTCGTATATGCAGATCCATATATAAAGACCACGTGGCCTTAATCGTACTGCAATATTATATTTGTCAACGGGTTCGCCCGTGTAGGTTCTGTGTAAAATATATATTTCATATGTCAGTCAATAATAAAGTAGTAATCTACAAACGGAAGAATTTAAAAAATTAGGCCAGTGTTTATTGAATTTATACATTATAAACAATAATTCTAACAAATAAATCCTTTCGGTTTATGTAGCTCACCCTTTTTTTTTACTGTGGGCAAAAATCATCTTATGACAACCCCCGCTCTTGGATGGAGCGGGAGTTAGTGTCAGACTCTTACTGACTAAAAAGGAGGCGACCGTTATGTAGCTGACCCGGCAGGCAAACGTTGTTCGGCCATATAATTATATACTTATCAAAGAGAAAGCATAAAAGATAGCAACGTAAAAAGTAGCTTGCTTCTCAGACCTACAAAATATAGGTACACAAAAAAAAAACTATCAGTCCAGTAGTTTCCCGAAGAGTTGTATTTTCTTCGTAGTTCTTATGTGGCGTTATAGATGTCGCTACAACACAATTAAAAAATATTTGAAAAAATTTGTATTACTATAAAAGTTTATATAAACCTACGTCATGTGATTTTCATTTGTTTTCTTAGTTATCTTAACAACATACTATAAATAAACTTTCTGGATAAGAAAAACAGGGTTGTTTAAAAGATTATTTTCCAAAACTCACTTCCGCCCACATAATAAAAATTATGTTTGTGGAATATTTCACATTTTTATTCCCAGTACTTTCGGCTGTACACTATGTCAGTCAGTTTCGTCTTTTTTACGAGTAAGTACATAAGTATACAACGTGTAACGTTAAATGCGCAAAACCTCAGACACCCCAAATGATTTTTAATTTAATTGACTTATTACCCCGTGTATGAAAAATTTTTATTGGACTACAACCATTTTTGTTTGTTTACCTATTTCGGCGGGTTTGCGCACGTGATAGCTTGACTTATTCATAAATAGACGACATTTTTAATGAATATTTAAAAAAAAAATGTAACCCATATTAAAAAGTAGTTCAATTGATTATGCTCGTTATTCTGATCCAACTATTTTCAGGTTTTGCGCATTTAACGTTACACGTTGTATAATAAAAATATAGCCTGTCACTCAGGAATAAAACAGCTTTCTCTTGGTGAAAAAATTTTAGCAATCGGACCAGTACTTTCAGAGATTACCTCCTCTAAACAAAAAAAAAAAAACCTTTACCTCTTTATTACATTTATTAGAGTAGACAGATTTGTTATTCGTATTGTGTTGATTCGCAAAGCTTGTCCAACTAAATTAATATCAATCATGCGTTTCGATTGTTTTATCAATAAAACCAAAGTAAATATATTCTGAACTAGCTGTTTCCAGCGGCTTCGCCCGCGTGATAGCAGAAAATTATCCCAAGGAAACATACTTCCGGGATAAAAAGTATCCTTTGTCCTATTTCAGGCCATGGTTTATCCGTGTACCAAGTTTCATCAAAATCGGTTTTGCCATTTAGGCGTGAAGACGTAACAAACAAACAAACAAACTCACTTTCGCTTTTATAATATTAGTAAGGATTAAGAAATATAAATTTTAAAAGTACATTTTTGAAATACTCATGAGATAGAAACACAGATTTCCTCCATTTTAGCAGTTATACTACTAATTGTATTAATTCAATCGTGTTTTTTTCCGGTATCTTTAAATATAAAACGAATGACTGACACATCAACTCATAGCCGAAACTACTGCGCCTAGAACTGGGAATTTTTGCAAAAATTTAAATGTTTTATTTTAATTTCCGGTCCAGGAGTTTTTGGGTTTATTCATCACTACATAGTATAAAACTTCTGTCCCTATATCCCTATGTACGCTTAAATATTTAAAACTACGCAACAGATTTTGATGCGGTTTTTTTTATAGATAGAGTGATTCAAGAGGAAGGTTTATATCTATTGCACCCGAGCGAAGCCGGGGCGGGTCGCTAGTATTAAATAAATAAAAGTCAAACAAAAATATTATATTATAAATATTTCCTTCTCTACAATATTAGTCTGTATGAATATAGCGAAGAAAAGATTTGTTTGTGGTTTTTAATTAACCAACTATAATCTGTATTATAGTTAAAGTTAATTTTACAAAACATGTATAAAAATCAGACATAAAAATTTAAGTTAAGCTATTCTTATTATTAGTTCCATTTCTCACCTGGTATCTGCCCAGTACCCCTAGCCAATTTGCTAATCTGCAATAGTTAACGCTAGTAGAAAGCGTCAAACGGGAATGACGCGCTATCAGCGCTCAGTCACGTGGTCAGAACAAAAGAATTAGCGGCAAGGACAACTCGAAGCGTTCGACGCAAGCGAAATGGTTGTAACTTGGCTAGGGGGCAGGGGTCTTAAGGAAGAGCTCTACAATCACACAGGTATTGAACGCACAGGAGACGCTACTGAGAACCTAAGGTTTCATCCATGTGACAATAAGTTATGTCAGATTGCTCTAGCATCTTAGTATATAGTGTTATCCACACGAATATAGATTAATTGTTACGTAACTGAAACGTGTTTTACTACGTGACTGATAAGTTGAAAGGAAACCGTTTGTCTTGGTATGGTCTTGTAAAGAAAGAAAGGAAGAAAGGAAGAAGAAAGAAAAAACGTTTATTTTATTTTTTTAAAGAGGAGGGTTGATTGAAACGCACGTTGCTAAAAGAGTTATGAGTTTACATGTGAATGGAAAATGGAAACAAATGATCATGCTCATCAATAAACATTTGTCCTGGGTGGGAATCGAACCGACAACCTCTGACATAGCAGTCAGGGCCGCTAACCGCTAGACCAACAGGCCAGTCTGGATGGAGAGGGAGAGGGAGGCCAAAGAAAAGATGGATGGATTGTGTGAGAAGCGATATGAAAGAAAAGGGAGTTAGTGATAGCGTGACGAGTGAAAGGACAGAATGGAAGAAAAAAACGTGTTGCGCTGACCCCAAATAAAACGGGATAAGGGCAGGAAGATGATGATCTACTTCGTAAATGTCCAAGTCATACAACAAAGAATGACAGTGAACGACAACCGTAGCCATTTTATTTCTGACACAGTATCTGTAACCATATCGCCACAACCCACCCTTCAGTTCCCATGGGACTTGTAAGAGGTGATTAAGGGATTACCAAGAGGGTTGGTCTTCCTGTGGTGTCCTATGTGGCGGTGACGGTGTACCTACTGCCGCTCGGAGCCGCCTGCCAAGCGTGAAGATTAGGACGGTGGGGGAATTTTGGATTATACGGTAGGTATTTTACGAGGATAGGTATATTAAAGCTATGTAAGGTTACCTATAATCTATACTGTCAAACAAAGGCAATAAGAGGTACTTAATTTTTTTTCTAAAATTTGTTTTTTTTTAGCGTTCCGTACCTTAAAAGGAAAATATCCTGGCAAGTGCGAGTCGGACTCGCGCACTTGGTTCCGTATAAACTTACCTGTGAAAACAGTTCGATTCCAGAAAAAAATTCTGAAGGTTTTTTCGATTCGCAAGTAAAGTTTTCTTCTTGGGTCCGTGCCTCAAAAGGAAAAATGGAGCCCTTATAGGATTACTTTGTTGTCCGTCTGCCAAGACCCTTTATATCGGAAACGCGTGGAGGAATCGAGTTAAAACCATATTACTCAGATCTACGGTTTCTGGAAACGGTAAAAAACCGAACTTTTAAGTCATCGAAAAAAAAAGATACGGCCGTTTAAATCGTAAAAAACGGACATTTCAACCCTCTGAAGGGAATCAAAATTCATAGGGTAGATACTTCCCATCTACCCAGAATCCTGAAATTTTACATAAAGCAAGATAACACAGTTATATAAAATAAATTTGAAAACACTAAAGTTATTATGTCACAAAAAAATGCGATTCGGAAAAATCTTCGGGACTCTAATCGGGGAATTAAACTATTTACACAGTTAAGTTTCTACGGAACCCTCAGTGTGCGAGTCCGACTCGCACTTGCCAGTTTTTCCTGTAAACACGGAGATTCTATATACATAAAATAAAGTGGTTTTAATACACCATTTATAACCCAAGAACGGCTGGACCGATTTTGATGAGCTTAGTTTTATTAGATTCTACTTCGCCCCGAATAGCAGAATAAATAACAGAAAATTCACGAAAAAAAAGTAAAAATATCCAAATATATCGAACATAGACAACAACTGTCTAGTCTAAATCATTCAATCATTTGGTCAATATGTTTAGCTAAAAGATCGTCATTATATTCATTGACTGTTAGGCGGTACGAAGTTTCCGAACCGAGCCCTAGACGTCGACGGCGCGCACTGTTCCCGCGCGCCTCAAGGAGTTGTCAGCAACAGGAGCCCAGCTGGGTCGAAGCCTACTGGGGCCAGGGTTATCCGAAAGGAACTCGAGCCCCGGTATGAAGGCTAGAAAGAACGGGGTGGGGTTTTTAGTCCGTAAGAGTCTGTCACTGTCTCCCGCTCCACCTAAGAGCGGGGGTTGTTATAAGATGATTTTCCCCACCGAAAAATAAGGCGGTACGAAGTTACCCAGGTCAGTTAGTATTGTTAACAGTCCCCACACACGGACCTCAAAAAAACGCTTGAAGCGGCCGCAAAAAACAGCTGAAGCGCGCGACACCTCTTGTGTCTGGTGAATTTTGAAGCCGCTTCAAGCGTTTTTTTGTGGCGGCACCGCCGCACACGAGCCACAAAAAGAGACCGCCTCATAATGAGCCTTAAAGCGGCGTTTTTTTGAAGCCCGTGTGTGGGGACAGTAAAAGGATTTTCTCTTTCTTATCTGACCATTAAATAGGCTTCATAAATATACGTTAATGAAAGAATAAAAAAATCCTAAATAACATAAAATGCGTTTGTTATCGATAATTAATTGACATTAAACCGTTTATATAAGATCTCATTAAAACTGCACTAACCACTGAAACTAATACTAGAAAAGATGAACAAAATGTTTAATTTTGTTTGTATACAAATATTATTTATAGTGAACTTCATGCATATAGATTATTGTAAAGTGCACGCTGAAGAGCAAAACAATAAAATGGATAATCTGATCGAAGCGTTGCATTCTATGTATAAAGATGCATTCGAGAATGGTAAAGTACCTAATAAAGAAACATTTATAACTTGTAGGTAGACGAAATAATAGATACTAGTATTAACACTTGTAGAGACGACGGAATTATAGTTTATTCTAGTGCATGATTATGTCTTTCAACTTTGACGGACATATACATAACTAAGAAAAGGTTATGAATACATAGGTTATTTCTAGGCCAGCGTCTCCATCGTTGACCATGTGGTGAGATGGTGGTCAAAAGCGAGCCTATCAATAATAATAAAAAAAACATGATGAAAGTAAACAAAACATTTCAATTATACATGTAAATTGTTGCAGAAAAAACATATATGACAAGAAGACTTTACACAAAAGACGGAAACTCACACTATACGTTACATGTGCAAAAATTAAAAGAAGTTAACGGAATAAAAACACATAATTTAAAAGTAGAAGGGAGAACTAGAGAAGATAGTCCAATCATATACATAAACAACCCAGTAGAAGCCGGAATGCCTAACCCTTTCCTAAGCATCTATGAATTTAAACATGCTTTGCGCGAACGAGCCGAAAATCAAAAGAAAGAATTCATAGCCAAGAGAAAAGAGATACTAAACTCTGTTGGCGCTATGAAAAAGAAAATAAACCAGTATAAAGACCAAAACCAGCTGAATAATATGACTAATAAAATATTCGATGTCAAGAAGTATACCGAGCTAGCAATAAAAAGCTTTGTCAAGAAACCAACGAGAACTATAACGCATAAAAGAAACAAAAAACTTTACAAAAGAAAACCAAAAGTTATTATTCCCTCAAAATTTACATCACTCCGATTTAAAGTAACTACACCAAGTAGTCGTGCTACTAAACCTCCCCATTCAACGATTACAACTACTTTACCTACAATTGTTGCTGATGAAGAAGTAACTGCAAACACGAAAGTTGATGATAAAACTGCAAAACCAGTTGTTGGTGAAAGAACTGCAAAAACAGTTGTTGATGAAGGAATTGCAAAACCAGTTGTTGGTGAAAGAACTGCAAAAACAACTGTTGATGAAAGAACTGCAAAAACAGTTGTTAATGAAGGAACTGCAAAAACAGTTGTTTATGAAAGAACTGCAAAAACAGTTGTTGATGAAGGAACTGCAGAAACAGTTGTTGATGAAGGAATTGCAAAAACAGTTGTTGATAAAAAATTAACGATAGAATC
Organism: Mythimna lalbum; assembly: GCA_949319445.1. Taxonomy (NCBI): domain Eukaryota; kingdom Metazoa; phylum Arthropoda; class Insecta; order Lepidoptera; family Noctuidae; genus Mythimna; species Mythimna lalbum. The sequence continues at coordinate 7,909,811 of OX439357.1, read as the reverse complement.
GTCAGGTGACGCAAACCTAAAGACAGAATTGCCACCGAATGAGAACATAACTACAGAATCAACAGCTGATAACCAAATAAGTATAGGCTCAACAGCTGATAACCAAATAAGTACAGGATCAACAGCTAATAACCAAATAAGTACAGGATCTACAGCTGATGACCAAACGACTACAGTAAAAGTTGTAAAGGAGGAAACAATTGCAGAAACGGTTACTGAGAAGGAAACTATTACTGAGCTAGCAACAACAACAACCACAACGACTACAGCAAAGCCTATTACAACGACGAGAACTAGGCAAAAGGTAAGCTACAAAACGTTGTCAACAGATTTTTATAAAGGATTTAAGAACTAAATTATCAACATTGTGTTGGGCCAAGGATTGTTGCTCATGGTTTTTTTATGGGACTTTAAACTCATTGAGCATGTCAGCCCCATCGTAACCTAAACTAAATTTACAAAAACAACATAACTTAATAATCAACAAAATAGTTTTAACAAGGTTGAGCTACCGACACATTGCCATGTCAAATGTAATCTTTACAGCATCTCTTCTATAGCGTTTCGCATTTCATAGAATAAATGTGATGTTTCTTTTAAACTAGCTGACCTGTCGAATTTGTGCCGGCAATGAATGTAGTATATCGTTCGATGTAGTCAACCGATTGCGATGAAACAAAGCCTAAGTAATATATCAAGTTACACACAATTTTACTGTATAAAAGTTATCTCCGTCAATTTCGTATATTTTACGTGATGCGCGATCAGCTAAAAAGTTCTACAGATCAGATTATTCTGTTATTATATGTATAGAAAATATGCTTCGTTAGTATATTAGTGGCTTCTAACTGATACAAGTCATGATGAACCAGCATTGGGTGATTCCGACCTAGCGGACTAGGATGGTGATGAGATCATACTACAAAAGCGAGTTCGTGTTTCTTTCTGTCACAGCTAAACCGTTGAACCAATTTTTAATCATCAAATAACTGTAAGATTTTTGCTGACTAAAACCCACTTCTGTTCCCTTAAGTGCCCTTTGCTTTGAAGGGCCGCGGTAATTCTTTCAAAAATCTCACGGATTAAATTTTTTATGAAGATTATTAGGAAGGACATAGAATTAATACTTACTATTAATAGATATTTATTAACAACTAGCTTTTACCCGCGGCTTTGCTCGTTAAAATTTAGAAAATATTTGGCAATCGGACAAGTATTTTAAGAGATTACCTCCTATAAACAAAAAAAAAAATAAAAAACAAACTACCTCTTTCTAATGTTAGTGTAGATCAACGGCTAAAAGTATTTACGGATTAGGATATACGATGCTTTTTCGTATTTATAACTGCGAAAAGCTAGACTTTTTTTTATAATTACATTGTCTCTGAAAGAATAAGAATAATCTGAAATCTATGTGGTCAAAGTCGCGGGTAATAAGCATTTGGTTTTCACTAATATTGGAGAAAAAGAATACGAGAAAAAGGGGTAATATGTATTTAACACACTAATTTTGTAATGGCGAAAAATTGTGTGCGTTGTCATGTTTGTGTTTGGTTTAAGCATGAAAGGGCTTTATGCTTATTTAGCACACGAGTAGACCTTGTCTAGGAATAGGACGTAGTATATTTTTTATTCTAGGTTTATTTTGGAACCTAGCAGTAATCGAGAAATATAGTAAATAAGGGTTTGATTATAAAAGTTCTAGAGCCCAAACAGTGTCATTTTAACACTAATGACGATGATTCAAAAGTTAAAAATGACACAAACATCTAACATAAGCTACCGAAAAATAAAAGTCAATCCCATTGAGTCATAGAAAAGGCTAACAATGAAACTATTTGAATATGATCGATTGCCATCAATGCTAAGCCTCTAACTGAGAGCTACAAACACTGGGCTGATGATAATTATATGTTTGTTGATAAAGGTATCTCAAGGACTGTCTCACTATAACATACACAAACAAAAAACACTAATAATTTTAGGCATAGTAAATTCGTCACTTACAGAAATGCACAGCACTGGCAGAGAAACTTAAGAATTAATCGACATGTTTTAATAAAGTCACTTGAATTCTTAACAAATTACCTGTTAAAAATAAAATAAACATAGTTCAAAAATACAACAGAAAGTACAAAATAATTTAATTTGGCCGAGTAGCAAAAACAAAATCAAAATACTAATGATATGTTGATAGTTTAAGTAGGTACTCAATAGCTTTTATTAGCGGCTTCTGCCGCGTAGAATTTATACTTGCCCTCTTTATAATTGTATCCTAAGTGAATTAAATTGAGAATATAAGTTATATTGGTATAAAATTTCATCGAGGTTCAGTTGATCCAGCGAAGTTGAACTAGTAACAGACATAGACGCATACAAAATTTCACCGTTACAATATTAGTGTGTTTCAAAAGAGATTTCTATAATAAAAAGATTTGGCCAGTAACTTGTTACTTTGTATTTAGATAAAGGAAAAATTCTAATTGCTACAATGGAATGATTTTTTAGTTCCTCTAAAGAATGTAGAAGTTATATCCATTTAGAAGATTATTCTTTGAAATACTCGTCTTGATTTTAATTTAGTTAGGTACGTATCTCTTGTTGATGCTTTCTCTTATCAATAGGAAAATGAGTCTATGATGTGCGACAATATAAACGAATATAAATAAGCATAGGTAGATCTTTATTTTTATTTAAGTTGTATTTAAGCCGTTTCCAATTAGAATCCGTTTTCTAATTATGTAACTAACTGATACTAATTATGTAACTTATGTATTTCTTTTTCAGAAACCATATGTATTCATGGGGAACATTGATAATAATAAAAATAATAATGATTGAAATTTTATGGCGCCATTTTAATCGCATAAGTACGTATTGCAGTAATTAAACAGTATCAATTTAAATAACATTGTGTTTAAGTTTATGTAACTAAATATACTTTCAGACTTTCATTGTTTTTTTTAATTACCTTTTTAATTGTAATCAAATGTGTATCAAATGTTTAATTATTAATTAGATATTTATCTTACCTTAAATTACTTCCTAAAAAAAATCCAAGTTATTGCACTAGCAATAACTGAAACTATCTTCAACTGGCCGCTTCTAACATCACTAAAGTATTTTTTAAAGTTCACAGTATTACCGCTGGCTGTACAAACGTAATGCCTTTGCACCTCCGCGTGTCTGTCAACACACAATAATATTTCCCGCCAAACGAAACGTCAAACTGTCAAACGCGCGGACATTGCGCCTCTACTTGTGAAAGGCGCCAATTCACTGATTACAAAATCTCACGTGGACCTCCAATGCTTGTCTATACCTTTATAACTATGAAGGGCCATTGAAACGACTCTATTGCCATAAGCCCGGGTCAAAGCGAGACGGCAATACTAGAGAGTGTCAACACCCATTGTAAGCCGCTTACTGCTATTAGGATTGCTCATTTGTGCGAAAGAGATGCACAGATTTATATTGTGTAGCTTTAATTCGCGCCCCGCCCATTCCTCATTTAACCCCCACCAGTGGTGGGGTGAACTTGGGCAGTTTTAAATTATCTATTATAATAAAATTATTTCACGAAATAAGGGGTTGGTTATGTTAATGATGTGTTTAATTTATGTCGATATCTTTTACTTTGAGTGGTTTGACAGAGTGGCAGATTAGACAATACCTTGATACGGCTACATTGATAGCATATTTACTGCAAAACAATTATTTTTGAGTATTTTGAAACGTGCAAGACTTGATATTCTTTTATAATTTAATAGTATTTTGGATTCTTTATTTAAAAGAGAGATTTAGAGGCAATGGTTTTTCTGGAGAGCTAAATTGGCGATTTATGAAAAACTTATCAATTTACTTTAAAGTGTTTTAAATTTTTCTTGCCTTAATTAAGTCATGCATTAGGCAAGCTATTTACCATATGGAATTTGATTTGTATCCCCGCATATGATAATCGATATGCATAAAATAGCTTTCAAATGGAACCGCTAACCTATCAACGGTAATAAAAAAAAAAACAGAAAAGGTATTAGTTTTTTTTTGTTTTTGAGTCTTTTATTTAAAACAAGTAATGGAACCCTTTAATAAATAACCGATCTCCCTCCTGCAACCGACAAAAAGGCTTTCGCGTCCAATTTTCCATCTCTTTTCATCGCACACTCGTCATTTCTGGTCAAACTACATCACAAAGAACCAAGGAAATACCTACCATATGTTTTGGTAGCAGGGTTTATTTTCGTTTGTGTTACAGTTTGTAAGCTTCTGTCAACATTTGCGGTCGCGTTTCGGTTATCTCCCCCGCACAAAATTGTTAGTCACACAAACATTATCTTTGACCAATGGCACGTAACCACGGGCCATTTTCAGCCAATCGATGCGCTTCGAGTTTTCGTTTTCGCGCGCTCCCCAATTTGAATTTTGTTTTGTATGATTTTTGGTGGAACGTAACCTTTTTGTTTTGCGGCGCGTTGGGTTTCCTCATTTTCTTTTTTAATGTCGGTATTTATTTCTTTGTTTTCTTGAATGGAAGCTCTTTCATAACGTAAGCGAACTTAGAAAACCTATTCAGAGAAGATTGTGTAACTTTGAATGAACCCTGGGTCCAATGTTGTAACTAGTAGGTACTTTTTTACCTATCATAAAATGAAAATCCAATTAACCACACCATTTTATTCGAAGGTACATTGCGTTAATAATTTAAATTAAAAAAATACTGCAGATCTAAAACATCAAAATTACTGTAGCCCAGGATCCAGCAAATGGATCTTAGATACTATAATTTTGAAATCCATAAAAAAAACTTGCTACTTAAATTTGGACCCTAGCCTTGCCTAGTTTTGACAAGCGGGTTCATTTTTTTTCCTCTTTTCAGCAATTTTAACGTATGTCTGGTAATTTGAGTATTTTCTGCGGCCCACCTAAACGTCCTTCCCTTGGTTCGTCAAGTCATTAAGCTCCTTAGTGTAAATGCTTGCACTGATTGGACAGGTCCACTCAAATCTGTGAGGTTCTTTACTCAAAAGACCATCTCAAAGTTCTCAAACACTAACCTGCATGGTTCTCACCTATGATTTAACCTTTACATATCTGTATATTGACTTGAGACCCCTGAGTTTGTTTCGGTGTTTCTTCTCAGGGTAGTCAGCTGGGAAACACCGGCGTCATCTAGTTTAAACTAACGAAAAAATTGACTTACTTATAAAAGGTTTTTTTTTAAACCTGTTTACTAAATAAATGTCATTTATCAATTAGAAGAATCAAATATATATTTATTATTTTCAAACGCTCATTATTCGTTCTTTGTGCTCTTAACCCTTCAATTGTCAAATAAACGAAATATTCCTAAGGTTTGGTTTACCACAGTCGGTTTAGTGAGAGGCAGTGAGAGTGGTCCGAGATGCTAAGATTGTTTTCATCAAAGTGGGTGCTTACACGTCCTCTTTACTGCTCAATTTGGCGTGGTACTACCTACAGTAAGGCAAGATAGGGGTTACTTAGTGTGGAGTACGCTTTTCTTGAAGAACATTTTTTTAAATCGCAGTGACAGTTTCGCACTAGGGATAAACAAGTACATTACCTATAATGTAAGTGTGTAATGTTAGTGATTACAGTCGAGGCGGTATTTAGACCCGAGCCTTTTATTTGAATGTGCGATTTATTTATTAAATATTCTTTTTTAATTAATAAATCGTTTGTGCGAGTTAAAATGGTCGAAATTGCATGAAATAAGTAAGTAAGACAATCAATTATATCATTGATCGCAATAATTTTGTGGATTTTTTTTTTCATACTCAAAATTTGTTTTGTGAACAAAAAGGTTGAACAAAAAGGTTTGAACTACATTATAGCACTAGTGCGTAATGGTAAGTAATCAAAATGTCACAGTTTGGTAACAAGTAAATTTTGATTGTTTTAATCCTGTAAGCTGAGCGAGTCCAAAGACCTGTAGGTAATAGTCGGCGTTACGTACTAACTACCTACAGGTCATTGGACTCACTCAGCTGACGTTTTCTTAAAGAAATTAATTTCGTACATGCGTAAATTAATACGAGTTTAAAAAAAAGGTACTTTATTTTTTCATGTTATGGTTACAAACCGATAGTGTTCAATGTACCGGATCGACCCTCCACGGGATTAAAACGATCAAAATTTAGCGGTGTATATCGTATCTACGGTTAATACAAGGTGTTCAAAATATTGAATGTTAGTTTGATCGAGCGTTCAAATCATCAATATTTCAATAGAATGAATATGCGATGCGTAGTGTAACGTTTTGTAGAGGTCAATCTATGACGCCACATAAAAACTACGAAGAAAATACGAAATCCTGCATCGTGCAATCAAAGTTCTCCGCGCGATTTGAATATATACGATAGCCCGAAATCAATTATCGAGCAGTAGCCCACCAGACCATAACACCCGTCTGGTCGGAGGATCCTCATTTTTCAATGGAAGTTTGCGGGACCTCAAAAGATTATTTTATATGGCATAGTAGGTTTATATTGTGCACTAGATCCTACCCTCCAATATGTTCTCTGTAACTCAAAGGGTTTGCTGGGAGAAAACTCATTGTTGAGTTAGCTCGTCTTTGTACTTGAACTGTCTGTATCTCCATATGTTATGTATACTATAAACTCGAATCTCATCAAGAACCGACTTGAATGGATCTTGGAATCTAAAGGCATTTCACCCAGTTCTCAAAACACGCACACACGTCGTGACGTAGTCTCATCAGGCAAAAGGCGCAATGATAAAACTTCTCCACAGCGCAATGATAAAACTTCTGTTTCTTAAAAGAATCCTATTCCATTCTGTGTGAGGCGGCGTTCAACGCAGCGTGTACGCAATTGCCCAGCAATCCCGAGTCGGGCGAGGCGTCGCGGTCGGGACTGCGATCCGTGAGCGACTTCCGAGCAGTCGGAGCTCTGTAGACTGAGTTGAAGGTCATACTTACGAGACAGAGAAGTGTTTCTGAAAATATTAAATATTTGCCTTTTTCTTGGGTGGGGCGAGAGATAGTGTCGGACTTTTACTGACTAAAAACCCACTCTGTTCCTTTTTTACCATTGTTCCAGGGCCTGGGGATATCTATCGCTATTCCCATGGCTCCTGCAGGGCCCCTACGGTTGCTGACAACTCATTGAAACGCGCGTGGATTACTACGCGCCATCGACGACTTGGGCTCGGTCCTGACGGTTACCAGACGGTCGGATGGCGAGCTACCCATTGCTCACCGTCCGCAAGCTCGCACCTATGGTGGCCAGAAATCGGGAATGGAATTGCCTCGCGCGTGCGGCCGCCTCCTTTACTAGCAATTCAATATTTGCCTGCTGCGGTCTTCTCCTGCGATTATAATTTGGGTGTTTTGAAGGTTTACCAACCGACCTGGCTAAGATCCGTTTTAAGTGTTAGTATCCGATTAAGAGCCACCCGAGCTCTTAATAAAATAGCTGCGCCTCACTATCACTACTTACCAAGTGGGATCGCAGTCAAGCACTAGTTAAATAAAAAAAAACATCATCGATTCGGTGCCGGCGGTGCCCAGGCACAGTGCGCAGAAATTGTCAAACCAAGAACAAGTATTCATCATTCACTTCATCACTAGGAGGTTAATGTTTTCCATTCATTCATTTTTTCGATTCGTACTTTGCCTGAACTAGATCCTGACGACCGTTGTCGCCATAACGATTGCTTCTTCGAGAATACGACAAGCTCCGCGCAAGTGAGGCAGTTTCAGAAACCGGCACCGGGCGTATTTAAAGCTAGTTACGGCACTGCCTGCTCCTGATTCCTGCGGAAAAAATGCCTGGGTGTCACCATTGTGTGGTATACGCAAATAGGCCTCCCCTAAGTCCCAGTCCTGTGCGACTCGCATCCAACGGATTCCTGCGACCCTCACCAGGTCGGTAGGTCGGGATTACCACGTGGTACCACCTACCACCTAGTAAATTACTGGTATACTCAGTTGCATCCGTCACCTACCTAAACGTACTGGTAACCAACTCCACCAAAAAAAAAAACTGAGTAAGTGCAAATTGGACACACGCATTGAGGGTGCTTATCTTGAAAACTTATCAATGTAAATATAGTTCAATTCCTGAATGGAGTTTCGAATCACAGAGTTATTTTATGTGACGTAACAAGACCACGACAACACTGTTTTCAGATTTATTTCTATACTTGTGCTATAAGATATTGCCAAATTTCAGGATTCTAGGTCAAGGAAAAATATAGATACCCTATGAATTTAAATTCTGCAACATTGACGTCTGTATCTTTTTTTCGTTAACGTAGAAGTTTTATTTTTTCACAGTTTCAAGGGACTTCAGACCTGAGTATAAAAGTTTTAATTTCAAATCCATATCACCCTTTTTTTTCGATGGTGAAAATCATCTTATGACAAAACCCGCTTTTGGGTAGAGCGGGAGATTGTGTCAGACTCTTACTGACTAAAAACCCCATCCCATTCCTTCTAGCCTTCATACCGGGGCACGAGCTCCCTTTCGGATAACCCTGGCCCCAGTAGGCTTCGACCCAGCTGATCCATACCACCCGAGATATAAACGCTCTTGACAGACAGACAGACGGACAACAGGGTTTCATTTATTTTTTTCTTTTGAGGTACAGAACCCTAAAAAGCAAGGCTTAGAGAAGGCAGGTTGATTGGGTATTATCGCTATATCAAACAAGAAAACAATACTCATTCAATTCCCTCCGTCCTCCTCTCAAACTATTCGTTTCGCAGCCCTCTTTCGTCAACGGAGCGATATAATAGGCGTACACTTGCTGCGGTGGTGCGTGGCGGTCAGGGCGGTCACTTGCGCTGACTTTGTTAGTGAAAGTGATTGTACAAGTGTTATAGTCTGTCTAAAGTCTAAAAAGTCAAACGACTTCCGCGCGGCTGAAGGAGTTGTCAGCAACAGGAGGGACCCAGCTTGGTCGAAGCCTACTGGAGTCAGGGTTATCCGAAGGGGCGCTCTAGCCTCGGTATGAAGGCTAGAATAAACGGGGTGGGTTTTTAGTCAGAGCTTGTTTCTTCCGTCCGGAAACTGTTCGGATCGGGCCCAAAAAAAAAAAAGTCGTCGACGGCGCATTGTGTGCCATGCGCGCCTCAAGGAGTTATCAGCAACTGCAGGGGCCCAGCAGGATCGAAGCCTATTGGAGCGATGCGAAAGAGATCCCCGGGGTCCTAGAACAATGGCTAAGAAGGAATAGGAGTGGGGTTTTACATGTTGGGTTCCGTTTTTTCCTTTTCAGGTACGGAACCCTAAACATGGTAAAATACAATACAAAAGAGGTCTTACCATAGAACTTAATACTACTACAACTTTGAACTAAAAAACCTTTTTAAAAAAAATAACCGACTTCACTAAAAAAAATAATTGAATTTGAGGATTTCGCCAAGATTCCATCATCACATCCCAACTTGTTATCTATGGGACCATTTGGGAAGTATACCCTTTGAAACAAAAAAAAATATTTTTGAAATCGGTTGCCAGGCGACGAAGTTATGCGCGAACAAACATTAAAAAAAAATACAAACATCCGAATTGAGAACCTCCTCCTCTTTTAGAAGTCGGTTAAAAACATCCGAATTGAGAACCTCCTCCTTTTTTAGAAGACGGTTAAAAAAGATCACTCATCTATGTACGACTTCACAGTTCACATTCCCACTTCCTATCAACACAAAACAATTAAAACCCTCCCATATTCATAATAGAAGTACGCACATAAAACAATGGTTGCACATACCGCAGATATGCATATCGTCGGCCATTGCAAGCATCTGGCGCACTTCCCGTACAACACGTGATGGTTGGACGCTTGCGATTATTATGCAAATACTGTAGCTAGGCTAAGCACTCGGGTTGCAGCGTTAATTATGTTTTGGATGAGAGATTGGGAAAAAGGAATAAGAATACGAGTATGATGGAGTGGTGGAACTTTAGGTCCCTCGCCCACACAGAGACTTTTTTTAGCGATTAGTCGCATTTGCAAGCGCTATAGAAAAGATGCCAACGCGCTCCTAACGCGCTACAGGATCGCGACTGTATCGATGCGAACGCGCTATAGCTTTGCTACAAAACGGTCGCCGTGGGCAAGTTGCGTAATGGTGGCAAGACTGGCAAAGTTCCACGGGACCCCGGTCTGATGAGGCCCTCGGTTTTAGAAGCCACGACCTCAGAAGAAGTAAGCCCAACGATATTTTTAGGGGCCTCATCAAATGGATTGGCCATATGCGTTTTTTATTGTCTACCGGTATATGGTAATGGCGGTTGATTGGCAGATAGCTGTTATATGCATTTTTTTTAGTTGGAAAATCAGTTTATGACCTTCCCCGCTCTATTGCGGGTTGCCTCCAGATCCCACGGCGGTAAGTCGGCCAGGAGGCTCACCACTTCTTGAGAGTCCGTGCGGTATCTCCGCACTATCCGGATGGCTCTGATCTTCTGGGACACATTCAGCTTAGCGGCTGGCCACACTGATGCCTCGTAAAGGGTCATGGACCGTTCCCCACATTCCCCACACAAGACGCTCCGGCAGAAGGCGTCTGAACTCCTTCGATTGTACAGGCTTCAGCCTGCTCCAGTTTCGAAACCAGACATCGACGGTGCTCCTTTAAATTCCATCGGTTATTTAAGACAAGTTCCAGTTACTTCATCGTCGACGCGACACTGATGTGAACTCCTTCTATTTCTCACGCATAAGTCTAGATTTAGGTACGATATGAAGATAGAATGGATGAAGAAGCACAAACACCGTAATTCACACACAAAGCATCAAACACCTATTCTTAGATAAAAATCCTCCATCCTGTAACAATCGGACCCGATCTCCAAGCCTCGGAAACACTATGGAAATACGTCATCATATATTACCTACCTTCTATCTGTTCATCAGGCTATCTCATTATCTAAATATGGTAATTAAAGTACCGGCGTTTGTTGCTAAACATGTAGTTTCCATATACTTCATATTAAAAAGAACCCGTCAAGTGCGAAGCGAGCTTGGAAACAATGAGTTCCATACCATCTACATGATTTTAACACCGTTCCATAACTTAATTCCATCAAGCCTGTTCCACCATCGGACCACCAGACGTACGGCGATGCACCACCGGTACTTAGTGGACATCCCATCACATCCTACATCCCACACACAAAACGTTTTGTGAACACATTCTATGTACATACAGCTACGGAGTGGAATTTCCTGCAGGAGTTTGTGTTTCCTGATAACTATAACCTAGGGGTCTTTAAGTCAAGATCGAATAGGTTAAATTACTTCTAGGCAAGCGTGCTCCACCGTCGACCACATCGTCACTTATCACCAGGTGAGAATGGTGAGATAGTAGGCAAGTGCAAGCCTATGAATAATAATAAAAATATACATGTTTTTTTGTATAAAGATTCCTTCTTTTTTCGTTATAATCTCTGAAAGGTAGGTTAGGTTAGGTAGCGGCCATAATCTCTGAAAATTTCAAGTGATTCTCTATCACAAAGTTTCAATTATACAGCTCTGTGCCAGATAGGCGGACGGATGAATAGATATCATGGAAATAAAGAAAAGAAAGAAAGAAAAACATTTTATCTGACGGAATAGACACAAAATTCTGGTCTTTAAACTATGGCTACGGAACTCTAAAATTGGCGCTCTATGTGATGGTGTATAAGCCTATAACTACTACTATGTGTTTCATTTAATATCTTAGCGGCCACCATCTTAAATCTTGATAATTTGTAATTCTATACTTTTAATTTAACTGCTGTGATGAATTTCCATTTTATTTATTAATGTCCTATTCTATTTTTTTTTTCAATTTGTGATTAGTTAAGTATAATTTAAATTATTATTATGTATAACCAAAAAAAGTGCATGTGGTGTTAGCCTATAATGAATTGCTACACTAATCAATAAAGATCCAAAATTGAATGTCATATAAATGTATTGTGTAAGCAGTTGTTGGCTGACCAAATAAATAAATAAATAAAAAAAATAAATAAAATCTTAAATAGTTGGGTGAATCACGTCAACCGAATGCACAGTGACTACTGGGCAAGAATTTCCACGCAATATGGAAGGGCTGTTGAGGCTGGTCCAGATAAAGGTGGTGGGAATGGTCACGTGCCATGAAGCCAACAATTAAAGGCCGCCACGCCCAAGATAATGGGTAATGGTAAACCTAGAAGTATTTAGGGGAGGCCTTTCCCCAGTAGTAGGACAGCGAAGGCTAGACTACTAATCAAGGTCTAGAAAGTCTAGAAGGCCTATTAAGGAGCTATAGTTCAAAGAACGAAAAAATGCCACTACCACTGTACCTTTTTCTATACAAGCAGAATTGTTTAGCTCCGGTATATAGGACAGTAAAGACATTTTTCATATGCTTGTAAACACAAGTATTTAAAAAATTTCAGCACAGCACTTTTTTTTTTTTCTGTCGAGGCAACGCATCTAGGATAGGTACCAACTGTTATAGGTACTCTACCATAACCGTTGGCGGGGTTACCTAAATACAAAATGATTTCCAGACGGGCCGTCCGTCGGCTTGAGTCCCGACGGGTTCCGAAATCAAATAAAAAAAAACTTCAATAAATGCTGATATAGTAAAACTAGAACTGTGGGAAGGTATAGATAGGTATATCTATATTTTTTATCTAGGTAGATAAGATACCTATACTGGGCATTGTTTGGTCTACACTCCCAAGAGAACATTGAAGGCCGAGAGGGCTTATTTAACATGCAGGGAAACTAGCGCTATCTAGTAGATTTTAAACATCAAGTTTATATATTTTTACACAAGTAACTCATCGTCCATAACTCCTAGCCAAACGCTTTTCAATTCACCGGCGCTTGTGCTGCCATCTATACACGACTTTTGTAACGTACAGTTTCACCACCCCTCACTGGATGGCGAGTTTATCGCTATGTATGCTGCTACCTGGAACTAGATGTCGCTGTTCACCAGTTCACCAATGAGTTGTGTTGAAAGCATTGCGTTTAGTAATAAGCTTTTGTAATAATGTTAGTACCCCTCAAAAGATGGCGTTGTAAACAAGATTGCTTTATGCTATGTAGTTCTTTTGGTTTTTGTTTGAAACTGTGTTACTAGGGTTCATTCAAATTGGATCGATAGTGTTGCTTCTAGTCATAAGTTGGAAATGGTTGCATTTTGTTCGAAAAGTTAATGTAAGTCAATGGAAACATTGCACCAATTAAATGAAAAAGTCGATTTACAGTAGAAAGTTTTACTGAAAAATTCAACTTTCTTCTGTTCGTGTCGATGCTATACTTTTACTCACTTTTTTTTTTAGAGTAGAGTTTTTTAATTCATGAATCCCCAAGCGACACCCGGTGGCCGCGCATCTATTGTCTTACTATTGTGTCTCTAATTGACGGTATCTGAAGGGTTAAATCAAAGTCAAAAGTCAAAATATTTTATTTCACATAGGCCTACATGGGCACTTATAAAACGTCTGAAGCTAGTGCATTACATTACATTTTAATAATTTATATAATCTAATGTATCTTATTTATTTATTATGTTATAGCAATTCTATTTAATTCAATAATGTGACTATGGGTCTATTAATGCCTGAAATAAATGATAACTAAATAGATAGTATATAGATGAAAGTAATTATCATTTTGAACGAAAACAACACGAGGGACGAGCGTATTTATCTCGTGTTGTTTTCGTTCAAAATGATAATTACGAATATCTATTAGATACGTTAATGAAGCAATGGATAGTAGTTTCACAATATGTTAATTGGCTGTTCAAGGTACTGGCTGAGCTAATAAGTTCATGTCCCAGGCTCCCAGCAGGGTGTGATCTAATTAAAGCCATTAATTCGCGAGTCAATTTTATCACATGCGTTTTATATGCATGTTGTGATAGTACCTAAGCTGCAACTACGAATAAAGTTAAGAAAAAAAACTAAAGAAGTGCGAGTCGGGCGCATTGAGGGTTCCGTCCAAACTTACCTATGAAAATAGTTCCATTCGCGAATGGAGTCTCGGCGATTGTTCCCGTTTTTGGTGACGTAATAACAAATTTACTTTTTTCAAATTTATTCCTATACCTACCTGTGATATAAAACCTTGCTTTATGCCAAATTTCAGGATTCTGGGTGAACGGAAATTACCTTATGAATTTTGATTCCCTTAAGAGAGCCGAAATATAGGTATTTTGCAACATAAACGGCCGTATCTTTTTTTGTAGTTAACATAAAAGTTTGATTTTTTCACAGCTTCCAGGGACCGCAGACTTGAGTACCTATATATAATATAACGCGCTTTACGCGCTCCCAGACAGACAACAAAGTGATCTAGTGACTAAAAAGAAAGTAATGAAATATTTTTCTCTCTTTTCCATGGACAAAAAACTATTCTGAAATCACATTACTCGCTTTTTTCTTCCTACCTCATTCTTTGAATGCACCTACTCTTGCAACAACTTCAGTATATACGAGTATTTTTAGCTATAAGGGTGCACTCTCAAATTAAACGGTTTTCCCCTAGATCAAAGGCGAAACTGAATTAACGGCAATTTCCGTCCGCTTTAGGAGTACACCGACCTCCTATACTACATTGTGGATCATATCTGTGTTGTGTATTTGTACCTGTGTTGTGTAGTCTAACTTTGGTTGTGTATTTATACAACATTATTTTTAGTTTACGTGAAACCTGAAAATAGTTTGTTCAGAATCAGTAACTGAATGGATTCCAATAGTTTTTACACCGTGTTATATTTTCCAAAAATATTTTTAAAGGTTGAAAGGGAAAGTTGGACACCACCGACATAAAGTACAACACAGGTCACGGCAGGTCACATTAGGCATTAGGCGCTAGCAAACAGCTGGGGGCAAGTGCAAAACAACCCTTCAGTCGCCTAGATGGCCTGCTATTTTTGCTGACATAACAAGCTTATAGCTTTGTTATTTTTTATGATACGATTTTGTTTGAGTGAAGAAAAAACCAAGCTAAATATTTTTTTTTGTGTTGGCTATGACTACTGCTCTGCCCCCATTAAGAAAAAAGACGCATCTAAAACTTTTTCAAGATTTGAGTTATATACACATTGCTGGAATCAGGAAAAAAAAAGCGCATCTGCCTGTATTTTTATATTTTGCTAACTTTCTCCAGTGCGGTTTTAACACAAGGAAAAGGCTCGATTTCCCATTTCATTCATTCAAAGTTTTTTTTTTTCGTTTTAAATTTATGTTAGATACGTCTTTTTAACTATCAGGGGCAGTGCTAGTGTGTATAGTATTTTAATTCATGAATCCCCAAGCGACCACCGGTGGCCGCGCACCTATTGTCTTACTATTGTGTCTCTATTTGACGGTATCTGAAGGGTTAAACAAAGACACATTAAAATGTAAAATTATTCTGTTTTCAAATTAAATATTTACCTATTTCTGTGTCTGAATGATTTATCTTTTTTTAAACCATTCTTAAGAATTATCTGCCTGAAATCCGTGCGTTTAATTTAAATAAAATTCCGATCACGAATAACAGAGTTTCAAAAGGTAAACTAAGTAATCGGACAGAATTTTAACTAACAATATTTAATTATGACAATTCTCTTTTTTTACGTTCCTTGAATGTTGATCGAGTAATTCGGTAATTTTGAATCTGGTTTTCCTTGTGGTGTAGAGAGGGTTGGAGAAACTCTTCATTTTTGTGGGGTGAATAGAAACTCAAGGGTGAATAGAAACAAAACTTTAAATGGTATTTTCTCGATATTTGAATATTTTACAAGCTTTTATTTAAGATGTCCCGATGTTTGTCTGTAATCAAATCTTGTAAATTAAATTTGATCCACTTCTCGGTTACGGATTGAGCAAAAATTTGCATACATGTGTAAATCAGATGACAATGCAAAATTATTATGACATGGAGATGATCTGTTGATGGTATCTACCATTGCCATCAACAGAAACAGTCCATAGAAACTCGGTATTTAAACGACACAACCCTATCGAGTTTGGGCTCGTATGATTCGTCTTGACGAGTATTAATTACATAGGTACAGACGGCGCTATACAAGCTTGCTATGAAAAAAATATTTTAATTAAAAACTTCTTTTATATCAATTTATTAATGAATTGTTATCCTAATAACTTGATGATTTGTTAGATGATTCGATTTTTTATTTAATATCGATCACGATAAGTCGATCATTCAGTTGTACGATGTTTTATTCCATCGATGCATTAATGGTGCGATGTAACGTTTGTGCAAAAGTTCCTGTTGTGAAAAACCCTACAGCGATTGCTCATTAGTTCGATGGTATGTCGGTTCAAAACGCCAACTGTTTCGTGAAATTTAATATTAATCTTCTTATAAAAACCTTATTAATTCATGAATCCCCAAGCGACACCCGGTGGCCGCGCACCTATTGTCTTACTATTGTGTCTCTAATTGACGGTATCTGAAGGGTTAAGGAAAAATATAACTTTTAAACCAAATAAGGTTTGTTACCTTTTATTTAAACCTTACTAACGTATGGAAATAGTAAGTTAAAAAAATCACTATAGTCCGAATAGCTGCTAGGAGGTTGTAGGTGCTTCAACAAAGTATGAATTATTTAGACAGACGCTTAGCACGCGCCGAGCAAATTGAGACGGAGTGCCGGATGCTGTACGTGATCATATTAACTTCGGATATGTTGCTCCTCTATAAAATCTTGATACTTGACCAAAAGATTTTTTTGAGGTAGGGAACGAGAGTTCGTACTTATCAGATTGTCCGAGTTACGTTACACCCATAACTCACAAGTAAAAGTAACTATTTAAGTAACGATTTGTATTCTATAGCTAAGAAATTGTTTGAAGTTAACCACCTAGCGTCAAGTGTTACTTTAGCATTTTTCTCAAGTAAGTAACGTGTGTTACTCCACTATAGAATGAGATTTTGTAATTAAAAATTCTAACTTTAAGTAATTACTTCTTTATAAATACAGGTTTAAGACCCACTTATGCTCCTTTATTCGCCCAGGCATCGGCTCCACGAGCTCCTTTAGTTTTGTGAAGTAAATTCGATGTGTCTGGTGAGACTGGAAACCAAATTTGTCAGAGCATGGTAAAGGTTAGGCAGATTTATTAACTTGAAGTTTTTCGGTATTTTTTTTATTTTTTTTCTACTATGGATAGTCTCGGCGTTTGACCACTATCTCACCTGATAGTAAGCGATGATGGGACCGCTGTTGGAGCACGCTTGCTTAGAAGTAACCTAACCTAACAAATTATTTAAATCGTGCGCTTTTAGTACGACTCTTCTACTTAAAATATAATGTTTGTCTTTACTTTTTTTTAACAAAAAGACATAGAAATAAAATAGCATTCTTGACAAACTGACGGTATTAAAACATTAATGTGATAATAATAGGGTAGTTTCCAGGGTCAAAATAACTACATTTTATTGAATATAGTCCGTATTTTAGATTACAAAATTTAATTACTCCGTCTTTTACATTATTTAAAAATATTGGACACGTTTTTTTTCTTCTTTCGATTAAACAAAAAGTAATAAAGATATAGCCCATTAAAGTTACGTGTGACGTCACCCGGTGCAAAAAAATGCAGCACGGCGTGACGTTGCATGTAACTTTAATGGGCTATATTTTTGTAATTTTTGGTTTAATTTACAAATAAAAAAATACGTGTCCCTTATTTTTAAATAATGTAAAAGACGGAGTAATTAAATTTTTTAGGCAAGTAGCCTATTTCGAGATCCATACTCATATATTAATAGCCTATATTATATGGCAATATCATACACGTACTATATAAGGAATAATGTAAGGAAATAATTCCAAAGTATTGATAATTTTGAGTAGATCATGTTTCGAAAACTGTGTGATATGGGCTGGCATTTCACCCAAGCCCATCATTTAACTGTTCTAGCGATACTCAAATTAAATATTAACAACTCGGTTTGATTTATCCCCAAAATTAACCTAAATCATGTCCATTTTGACAGGTGCTTATCATAAATTATTCAGTTAAATTAAGTGTATTAATTTTGTACGCTATGAGGCGCGGGGTTGCTTGTTAAGGTAGGTCAACTACGGTAATTAGTCGCGTGAGGAAAAGTGATTTGATGAACACAAGGTGTAATATTTTGGCTACCTCCTCAAGTCTCCTTTTTGATCGTGGGAATAGACTATTTCAACGCAGCTGCATTCTAAGTTTTTTGCCATTTATCACTTTTATTTATAAAAACTTCATGAAACGCTATCGTTTCTCTATCAGTCAAGAAAGCCTGGTTGAGTGATAACTCTGAATAATAACTGGGTATATAAGTATAAGAATAGATATATATAATCAATTAATTTAACTTAACCTAATTAAAACTAACTTAAAAAATAAAAACCCTAAAGGACTAAAAAAGAGCAATCTAAAGTAAGGCGTCGAAAAATTCCTCCGCATTGCTGTTGACTGGTAATGTACCCAAAAGACAAGCGGCATTGCCACGCTGAATGGTAATGCTTATCCTTTGTCCGAAGTAAAAGCCAGCCCTTGGGTCACGCGAAGTGTCAACGAGGTGTTTCGAAAGTTCTTTAAATAATTTGTGAGCACTCGGAAACCACGAGCCGAGAATTTCAACACCAAAAAAAAGAAAAAGGAAAAAAGTATAAGATAATTATGGATATAAAAGAAAGAAATTAATCCAGTATGGACTTAATACAAACTTTGAGTCACAATTATTCTCTCCAGAAAGCACGAAGCCACGTTGACGAGAATCTAAATTGCTACCTAAACAGTTCAAGTATCAAAACAACTTAAACCAACTATAAAAGCATTCGACAGCCATTTTGTTTATCGGAGTTTTGAATAAAAAATAAAGATTCATTATGATAGCTGCTCTAAGTATGTAAGCAAGTGTAAGTGGACTCATTTCTTACGTCGCTCTGTGACGTCTGAGGTTGACACTTACACTGCTAGCAAAATTAATGGGACAGCTTATTAGATTTGTGAAGAAAGATGTAGTTGTTTTTTGCAGAAAAGAAAGGTTATGTTTGTACTTCATATTTATAGTGAAAGCTATGAGCTCGAGCGTGGCCAAGTTCTGGCTGGGTGGCGCTGAACTATATTTTTTGATATATTTTTTTAATATAGCTTTGGGCGCATTATTAAGTCAAAGAATAGTAAATTTTGATACAAGTGAAGCTAGTTTGACATTGTGTCCAAAGGGAATTCTGGTGTTGTGGAGCCAATTGCTGCAGCGACAAGTTTCAAGTTTTGTGTCAAACGACGTTTTTCAATACACTTACGAAAATTTAAATAAAGGGGGAACGCGCGAGTCGTGGGCGTCGTTTATCGCCCAGCATGATACGATAAATGTAATAAATTCTGGCGGGTGTGAGCTCGCGCTCTTTTCCGCGCTAGTGCGAAAAACAGTAACTTACGTGGAGTTTTGAGTAATTGAATTGAAAATTGTATTTGCGAAAAACGGACATTCTACTTTATTGAACTGACTATGTATGACCCTATCTAAGTAATTAAGTATTGCGCTTAACTTAAGCACTATAATTTAAATGTCAGAATGAACTGGATTTTGAGGCAATGCTTTGATTAAATTCAATAAAACAGAATATCTGTTTTCTTCAAATACCTACCTTTTTCTTTTACTAATTCTCCAAATACACTTACCATACAATAAACTAAAATGTAATCGTAACGACAAAGATCGACAAATTACACCCAGGACGAGCGTACTTACCGTATCACGGAGGAATCTTGTTATGTTGAGATATTCACCCATCCACAAAGTACCGGGGCCGGGGTTATCCGAAAGGAAACTCGAGCCCCGGTATGAAGGCTAGAAGGAACGGGGTGGGGTTTTTAGTCAGTAAGAGTCTGACACTATCTCCCGCTCCACCCAAGAGCGGGTTTTGTCATAAGATGATTTTCCCCATCGACAAAAAAAAACCCATCCACAAAGCGACCGTGACAAAGTATGGTCGGGGGTCAATCTCCAAGGTTATTGTAAGGGAAATCATCCAATGACTTCCCGCTCTATCGAGGTATTCCGCAGTCTTGACGAGACGAACTAGACGGACAGACGGACAGACGGACAGACTGACGGACTGACAGACTGACAGACTGACAGACTGACAGACTGACAGACTGACAGACTGACAGACTGACAGACTGACAGACTGACAGACTGACAGACTGACAGACTGACAGACTGACAGACTGACAGACGGACAGACTGACAGACTGACAGACTGACAGACTGACAGACTGACAGACTGACAGACTGACAGACTGACAGACTGACAGACTGACAGTCTGTCAGTCTGTCAGTCTGTCAGTCTGTCAGTCCGTCAGTCTGTCCGTCTGTCCGTCTGTCCGTCTAGTTCGTCTCGTCAAGACTGCGGAATACCTCGCTGTTCTCGTTTTTAACTTTTTGGCTTTTGAACGATTATTTTAATGGTTACCTTCTGACATAACGTATTCTGTAAAGCTAGTGTGAGAATCCTGGTACACGAGTTAAATCTTTTCTTGGATACTAGAATTCATTACAAATACCTGCAAACAACGAACATACTATTTTTATTCTTTAACGGCCCATTCACGACCTTATCGCTGTGAGCGGTAGCTAAGCGCGGGGCGGCGAGCGTAAATTATGAAAATGTTTCAAGCACGCCACGAGATGCCGCTCATAGTGCCACGCGGCCTCTTACCGATGGTGCCCCGCTCGCCGCGCCGTTCGCCGCTAAGGCTGAATTTAAGTCGGGACCATCATGTCTCTGTTTTTAATGTTGTTAGCACAAAATGTTGCAGTCCAATAAATTATTATTTTTATATTTATATAAAATTTAGAATCCATTGTACCAGTGCGAATTAGAGGTTTTTTTTAAAGGTGGGGAAAATGATCCAATAACAACCCTCACTCTTAGGCGGAGCGGGAGATAGTATCAGACTTACTGACTAAAAACTTACCCCGTTCCTTGGTGCTTTCATACCGGGGCTCGAGCTACCTGAGTTAGTACATAGTTTAATTTTAGAACCAAAACTGTGATCTTTCACATTTAGTCCCATAATCGATTACATGAATGTTCCTAAATATAGTGTTGTTATCAAAAGCGGTCCGTTACCTAGTCGTTCAGCGCTGGGCTAAAGCCGGCGATGCGTGAGGGTATCAATTATGTGAATAATTAAATCACCTATGTTATTAATAGGGCTGGCAGTGGCAAATTCGCCCGTTGAACGAGTGTGCCCGGATGACTGCCAGCAGGCAAAAGTGGCGAGAAATCGTGCGGCGTACCCTGACGGCTTCTGGAGAGCTACCTTCGTGATAACCACGACCACTCTGGCAAGAGTGAAACGACCAAGAAGAAGTGGCAAGTTCACAGATAATATTTTTATCATATTCATTATTACTAAAATATTTTCATCTTTATTCTTTACTAGCGCCCGCGGCTTCACCCGCGTACATAATCCCAGGATAAAAAGTATCCTATGTGTTATTCTGGGATATGGTCTACTCGTGTACCAAGTTTCATCGAGATCCGTTCAGTAGTTTTTGCGTGAAAGAGTAACAAACATCCATACATCCATCCATACATACAAACTTTCGCATTTATAATATTAGTAGGATTATATACCATGATGGGTAGCCGGATTTTTCCGGAGATTCTTATCGTACCAGAAGACGTAGCGTTGGAAGGCCTCCTACGAGGTGGGCCGATGACCAGGTAAATAGGTAAAAAGGGTTGCGGAAATCCGATGGATGCGAGACGCACAGGACCAATCATTGTGGCGGCACTTGGGGGAGGCCTATGTCCAACAGTGGACGTATATCGGCTGAAATGATGATGATGATACACCATGATGATTTACAAAATATGGTGGATTTCAGAGTTCATAGGCGAGCTTAACTCAAAGTTGAGTTTTCTTCCAGCAAACCATTGAATTATAGAGAGAGATCACAGTAGAGGGTAAGATCCAGAATAAAATTTTTAAAATACAAGTAATATGAATAAAAAAATACATAAACCTACCTACATAAATAAATACATATATAGTTATTACTACAACCACTAGAAGAGAAGTATCACCGCGGGGCATATTTGCTACGTCTGCGTAGACCTCGTAGCACTGACAGCTACGCCGTAGCAAAAGCGTAGCCCACGATTTAGCCCAAAAGTTTTCAATATACTCTTATACCCGCCGCTTTTAGGCACGCAATTGACTGTTTTTCACACTAGTGCGAAAAAGTGTGCGACCTGCTCGCCGCCACAATTTATTACATTTACGCTCGTCAAATCCCGTTTTCGTAAGTGTATTGAAAAACGTCGTTTGATACATGTAGAAATTTACCACTGTAGCACCCTCGCCTGCGGCTCTGACACATTCCGCCTTGGCTGAAACGATAATCTTTCTCCACTTGTATCAAAATTTACTATTTCAGTGCAGCCCTATTCTGTTTAGAAACCCTTTCTTTGAACCTTGCCTTTGAAATTAAGATGGTTTACATATCAAAACAATACGTGAGGACTTAAGACCTTAGTATTATTTCCCTCTGTAGTAATATTAGTGTATTTAGAGGTACTAAAATTGTTGTTTGTAGTGTTACAATTTTGGCGTACATTAGATTATAATTATTTTAGATGAATTTTATATTTATATATTCATCATTATTATTTCAGCCGATATACGTCCACTGCTGGACATATGCCACCCCAAGTGTCGCCACAATGATCCTGTGCGTCTCGCATCAATCCGTTTTACCGCAACCTTCACCAGGTCATCGGTCCATTTTGTTTCTATAAGGTGGACCGATACCAACGCTAAGTAGCGTTGGAAGACCTTCCAACGCTGCTTAGCGTTGGAGGGTCTCTTTTCGGTACGCGGTCGCCACTCTAGAACCTTTCGGCCCCAACGGCCATCTGTTCTGCAAGCAATGTGCCCTGCCCATTGCCACTTAAGTTTGGCAATTCTTCGTACCCATACCACAAGCTCTGCTTAGCTTGAGACTAGACGGCCGGCGTTGTGAGATAGTTGTGGAACATTATTATTATTTGATAAATAATATGACAGAACAAAGTTTATTGGGTCAAGTAATAGAATGGATTCAGAAATATAAGTTAGCTGTTAACAAAATTTGAAGTGAAAATGTGTCGACTAAATTCAAGCTTGGGTGTTAACACTTCCCCTTCGGGCACGTAAACTTCCGTTTTCGTATTGAACATCACATGTTGGGAATATTAAATAGTTAATGTATCTATATATATATCTATCGTTTCGTTATTAACTACAAGAATAAACCGTGTGTACTACACTCACGGTTAGGAAGGAAAGGGTTAGTATTACATCCATATTCAATATGGATGTAATACTCGTTGTAGTGAGCTGAAGGCTTAAAGGATCCTGTCTTGTTATTGGGGTTCCGTATCTCAAAAGGAAAAACGGAATTCTTATAGGGTCACTCTGTTGTCCGTCCGTTTGTCTGTCTTTCAAAACCCTTTATCTCGAGAACGCGTGGAGGTATCGAGTTGAAATTAAAACTATATCCACAATAATAAATATAATAATAATTATACATTAAATATAATAATTTTTAAATATAATAATTATACATATATATTTCTATATGGGTCTGCAGTCCCTTCAAGCTGAAAAGATACGGCTGTTTATATCGCAAAAAAACGTATACTGTCAAAGATCGAAATTCATAGGGTAATAAATCTTCGAGACTCCATTTGGAAATTCTTTGCACGGAACCCTCAGTGCGCGAGTCCGACTCGCACTTGCCCAGTTTTTTTTTTAAACACTTTTGCGAATGTCGAATGAGTTAGTAATAGTCAGACGATTAAAAAAAATGCGAGTGATATCATCATTGTTTTTATAGATATCGCAGCATATGCTGAGTTAGGTGCTTTTTTGACCTTGCACAAATTCTTCTGTATTTATTGTACCTATTTCTTAATTTATATTTTTAATATGTGTGAGGTTCAAATAAACGGTTTTCTTTCTTCTTTTTCTTTTTATCATCATACCGTAGGCGCGGGCTTGCGGACGGCGAGCAATATTGACTGGCCTGTTGGTCTAGTGGTTAGTGGCCCTGACTGCTAAGCCAGAGGTCGTGGGTTCGATTCCCACCCAGGACAAATGTTTATGTGATGAGCATGATCATTTGTTCTGTGTCTGGGTGTAATTTATCTATATATGTATGTATTTAGAGAAATATATAAGTATGTTTATCAGTTGTCTAGTACCCATAACACAAGCTCTGCTTAGCTTGGGACTAGACAGCGTTGTGTGATAGTTGTGGAATATTATTATTATATTATTATTATTATTTTTATATATTTATTTATCTCAGGACCCTAAGGTCCTGGACCTTTGGAAGGCGTACGAGGAGCCGAAACCAACTCGCAGAGGCCCTTTTAGATGCTTTTAATGATGGATTGTGGTACCAACCGGCGATTATCCCTGTATGCGCTATGCTAGTGCATCCAAGGACAACCCCCGGTTTGAAAAACTATTGCGATACAATATTATATTATGGGTAGCTCGCCGTCTAACCGTCCAGACCGAGCCCAAGTCGTCGACAGCGCGTAGTGTTCCAGGTGCGCCTCCAGGAGATGTCAGCAAAGGGGCCCAGCAGGGTCGAAGCCTACTGGGGCCATGAGTTATGCAGAAGTTAACCTCGAAGTCCTAGAACGAAGGCAAAGAAGGAACACGAATGGGTTTTAGTCAGTAAAAGTCTACCACGCCCTCTTGTTCTGCTTTTGGGCAGAACAAGAGGGCGAGTTAAGGATGATTACACACTTAAAAAAAGTTCTCATCATCATTTCAACCGAACGATATCACTTGCCAGATCGGATTCGAAACCGGGCAAATACCAATGTGAATTTTTCAATTCATATGTACTCTACTTTTAGTGGACTTTTTAAATATTTTTGAGAAAAAATATAACATGGACCGATCGAGTCTAAAAGAGACTGTTCTCTGAGATTATTTCTGAGTAATATGGCCTGTTGGTCTAGTGGTTAGTTGCCCTGACTGCTATGCCGGAAGTCGTGGGTTCGATTCCCACTCAGGACTAATGTTTGGGTGCATGATCATTTGTTCTGTGACTAAGTGTAATTTATATAATATGTACGCATTTAGAAATATATAAGTATATTTATCAGTTGTCTAGTACTCATAACACAAGCTCTGCTTAGTTTGAGAGACTAGACGGCCTTGTGTGATCATCATCATCAGCCTTTTTAATGTTCTCACTACTGGGACTCAGGCCTCCTCTCTATGAAAGTGAAGTCGTCTGATAGTTGTCGAATATTATTATTACATAATATGTTCTTCCCAGGGTAGTCACCTCGACCACTAAGTTTCATCTTATTAAAATTGACGTGTAAGTGTTATTTAAACCAATTTTCAAAATAAATTCATTCCAATTTGAAACACTCGAATGCGTGCTTAAAAAAGCAATTGCTGCATGCAATAGAATACTTTCTCCAAAGCCATGTCCAGCTGTGGTGGTGTCAGTCTAAAGTCCCTATGAATGAGGGTAGTTGTAAATGCGAGGGCGGCCGGGCCACGCCACCGGGCGAAACGTAAATGAATTATCTTTAAACACTGTGGACGTGATTCCGCTACCATTGCCGACAAAGGTGCTCAAACTTTTAGCTCAAGTTACAGGGGCGACATGAAAGGCTTTTTTATGGACTTTTTTATGTCGCTGTAAGTGGATAGCTGTTATATAATGAATAAGATAAGTGTTTACTTCTGTGAATGAGTGTAATTTGTGACGCAAAAGAAAGTACGTTTCTGCGTTAGGAATATTGTTTCATTCGATGGATGCGTGACGCACAGGACGGCTCATTGTGGTGAAACTAGGGGAAGCCTATTTTCTAACTGTGGACTTATTGAACATAGTTTCAACATTGACAAGGCCAGTGAAAGCCGATGCCTGCCAGAGTTCCAGATTGTTCTAAACAGTTACCGAGGCTCTTACAATAGCAAGTAAAGATCAACAGTGGGTTTTAGTCAGTTAGTCTGATGCTCTCTTCCGCTGCACCTAGAGTAGGACAGGTAATTTGACGATTTCCCACTTAAAAATAGGAAATGTTGTTTTTTTCTAAGTATTTTGCGTTTGTAATATGGCAGGAGTTTATATGCATGTTCCGCTAGCTTCTACATTAACCCTTCAGATACCGTCAATTAGAGACACAATAGTAAGACAATAGATGCGCGGCCACCGGTGGTCGCTTGGGGATTCATGAATTAATTATAGAAACCTTTATAAGGAACAAGAAAAACTATAAACTGAGTTTTAAAATCGATCATTAGCGAATTCCAAGAAGTTGATGTTTAGTGAAAAGCTAATTATTTGAGTTAATATTTAAGGGCTTTTAGATTCTATCAGCAAGGAATCCCTATTAACTTAATAAATGGCATTGATTATGTCGAGCTTCAAGGATAATCAGAGTTGAAAACTTATTCAAAAGCATCTCATCAGCTTTCCCGGCGCCTGAACTGATAATGTCCTACGGGCGTTGAAGGTTTAGGCTGTCAAAACCGTTAGCAGTGCCACTTTGAAACCCTAGGAGGCGATGTGGACACGGTTTAAGGTTCTTTCCATTGGACTTGGTCGAAACTGATTTAGTTGAAGGCATCGATGCAGGCATCTTCTAGTCAAAAACTACTGAATTAAGGTATGAGCATATTGGGATACCTATCAGATAAATACTACAAATAGTGTTTATATAATATAGCATAGCATAGTCGGCCTTATAATGTTCCCACTGCTGGGACTCAGGCCTCCTCTCTAGGAGAGGGAAAGGGCCGTAATACACCACGCGGGCCCAGTGCGAGTTGGTGGATGTCACATGTCTTCGCACTTTTTGGTTGTAGGACATGCCGGTTTCCTCACGATGTTTTCCTTCACCGTTTTGAGAGCAGTGGTGATGAAATAAATTACACAAAGTAAAGCGCCTGGCTGGGTTTGTACCAGCGACTTACAACTCGTAAGTCAGGGCCGTTACCACTCGGGCGCCACTGCTCATATAATATGCTATAATATTTCGGATAAACATAATATTTTTAAATTAAATAAACAGTATTCCAAAAGTACCTTTTTTTTTTTTAAGCATAAAATTGGCATAATCAGGTTTATAATGTTAACACTGCAAGGACTCAAGACTTCATCACTAGGAGAACAAATGTGCCGTAATCCATCACGCGGACCCAATGTGGATTGGATGTCACATGTTCTTAAACTTTTGGTTCTAAGACATGTCCCACGTATTTTTCCTTCACCGTTTTGAGAGCAGTGGTGATGAAATAAATTACACAAAGTTATGTGCCTGTGGGTATGGGTGGGTGTGCTTAACCCTGCGACTTACAACTTGTAAATCAGGGTCGTTACCACTTAACACAGGGCAACAACTTAATAAGATTTTAATAAGTACCACTTCTAAAAATGGTCTTTTTCTTAAAATTCGAAGACAGCGACATCCACCTACCCGCACTGGACCCGCGTAGTGGATTACGGTTCATTCCCTCTCCTAGAGAAGAGGCCTTAGTCCCAACAGTGGGAACATTATAAGGCCGACGATGATGAAATTTTACATAATAGTCTCTTATTATTATTGATTTATTGAAGTCGCATGTTAGTCGTACATTATGCAGATATTTAAAGTTATGCATCAACGTCACTTTACTTGGAAAAAATGTCACATGCTGAGCTGACAAAATTCTGCTCCACTGTTTAAGTTTATGAATGATGCAACATATATTAAATCGAACATCTGCAGGTGTGTAATAAACGTGTGGATATTTCCGAGTGTCATTGTCATATTATTAGTGTAAATTATTTTATTTTCCTCTCTATTTACTTATTAGTTTTTATTCAATACAAAAATAGTAAAATGGTGGTTGTAGACTGGACAAAGTTCATGATTATACTAGACCCAAATTATTCATGGTTTTTTTTTGTGAATTTGTAGTATTTTCTTAGTGTTGCGAATTTGTAGTGATGTCACTAAATTCTGCTCTACTATATTTAATTCATAAATCCCCAAGCGACCACCGGTGGCCGCGCATCTATTGTCTTACTATTGTGTCTCTAATTGACGGTATCTGAAGGGTTAATTTCCTAAATGATGTAACACTTATAAATCGAACGTCTATAGGTAAAAATTTTAATGTATTTCCGTGAGTCAGTGTAAAATTAATTTTATTTTCTATCTTTTACAGTTTTAACCTATTTTTTTTTTGCAACACGAAAATAGTTTTCAAACCGCGATGGTTTGTGCTGGTACAGATTAATTAACATGGATGCACCTATTAATGTTGTTGTTTAATAAAAGATAAAAAAAAGTAAAAACAATATTAACAAACTGGAAAAAGTGTTTAATTATACGAGTCCTAAACCTTAAGAATGTATGTAGTGATATCACAATCAGCTTGAATTTAAGAATGACGCAATACTTATAAATCATATGCTCGACGGTAAAAACGGGTGATTATTTCCGAGAGTCCCATATTTTAGTGTGAATTATTATTAGACAGGAGAGTGTATATATACTACACCTAAATTATTCAGGAAATAATTTGTGAATGTATGTAGTCAAAGTTCCCAGTAAAGAGTCCCACGGTAAAAGTTACACGTGCAAAAGTTTGAGCATCCCTGGCACGCCGGTGTCGGGGCCTATATAAACTGTGGATACGGATCAGAGCACAGCATTCGACGTGCAACAGGTTGGGAAGGTAAGTGGAAACTTGTGTCTGCCATTTATTACACAAATAATATTTTTTTAAATTGTGAAAATATTTTTTAAAAGGGTAGTCAGCGTAGGAGTATTTTTTGTTCGTTTTTTGGATTTAAAAAAGTGGTTTTATTCAGTCCGGTGTTCGTGTTAATTTTAAAATTTTAATTATGTTCTCGTATATTTACTAAATTAAAAAAAAATCGCCTATAAAAAAATTTAAGTGTAATTGTTTCAAATTTTTATAAAGTTTTTATATCTATCAAATGCTTAGCGTATTTTCAATCGCTTAGACTAACTATCTGATCGAATTTAGTCAGAAGTAATAAATATTTAACACAACTGCCAAATTTTTTGGCTGATTTAAATATTTAGCGTCGCATAATTAAAAAAAAATATCGTATGTCATATCAATCTTCAAACTATTATCATAAATAGTGTAAGAAAAATCCAAAATAGTGGAATAGAACAAAATAAACTTCGTTGTACACCAAAATAGTAAAAATTTTACAGAAATTTAAATCTATGGGTAAAATGGCGGTCTTATCACTGATAGCGATATCTACCAGACAACCTTAGGATGGACTATAAAAACTTAAACTAAAAACTTAAACTTAAACTAAATCTGCGGTGTACGGCTAGCAAATATTAATCAAACAAACATTTTTTTGTTTGATTTCATTTCATTTGTTATTTAGAGTTTTTTTAATAAACTAGTGCGCCTCACCTTCAACGATTGTCAAGCGATGATCAGTAAAGCACTAGTTTATATCAATAAAAAAAAAAACAATACAAAGATGAAATAACAAAAAAGCATAAGTAGGTACATTTATTTGTAAAAAATATTTTGGTTAACAATATTTAAATAGAGATGCAAGCAAACCGATGTTAACATTATTGTCAGTGTCACTCAAAAACAGGAGTGGCCAAGCTGGGTTGAAGCCTACTGGGGCCAGGGTTATCCGAATGGGAGCTTGAGCCCCGGGATGAAGGCTAGAAGGAGTAGTGAGGTTTTTAGTCAGTAAGACTCTGACACTATCTCCCGCTCCGCCCAAGATCGGGGGTAGTCATTAGATGATTTTTTCCACCAAAAAAAAAATGTCACTCAAAAAACTCACTAATACATTTAATATAACGTAGACTAAATATCTCATAACACTAAGCAACTCACTCGCAACAAACTAATTAACCAAATAGTTATGTTCGTTACAGTAACTTGAATCAGTTAAGACATGTGTATTTGTGCCAGCGACCTTTGTCGGCAAGTTGTTCATACCATACTTACTCGTAAGTCATAACATGGCCTACATCACGATATATGACGGCTTGATTGAATAAGATATAAAGAATGTTATCTCGCTTAGAAATTTAATTTTTCTTTTTTTTTCTTTTTTTTTAAATTCCCAACAATATCCTTACAGACTAGTCCAAATCGATATTGAGGTTTCCTATTACTAAATTAACAAACTAGATTACGTAACAAATTTTAAAAAGTGCTATCTTAGTGAATTCACTCAGAGTACAAAAAAATATATCCAGCTTTTAATTTTGCTAGATAAAATTTACATATGTACAAAAAAAAACTATATATAACGTACATAAATAAAATACAAAAACATAAAGTACAGTCAGGCGTCAAAGTACTGTCATCCGGAAATGTGCCCAGAAGACTGGCAGCATTGCCACATTGAAAGGCAATGCTAATTCATTGAGCGAAAAACTAAAATAATAAAGAGGTAATCTTTGGAAGTACTGGTCCAATTGCTAAAATTATTTTACCGATAGAGAGATGCTTTATTAACATGGGCTATATTTTATGTATGCGGGCGAAATCACGGGCAAAAGCAAGTCTATAATATATGTAAAAGGAGAAACTGACTGACTGACATTTTTTTTTTTTTCTCGACGGGGAAAATCATCATTGACGAAACCCGCTCTTGGGTGGAGCGGGAGACAGTGTCAGAGTCTTACTAATTAAAAACCCCGCGCCGTTCCTTCTAGCCTTCATACCGGGGCTCTAGTTTCCTTTCGGATAACCCCGACCCGACTGACTGACATATCTTCACTTTCCATCAGGTCAAGGAAAAAGCAAAAATTGACACGGTGAATCAAAATATTTAATGACTAACTTTTGCCCAAAACCTTTTTTTATGGTGGGCAAAAATCATCCAATGACAAACCCCGCTCTTGGGCGGAGCAGAAGAAAGTGTCAGACTCTTACTGACTAAAAACCCACCCTGTTCCTTCTAGCCTTTATACCTGGGATCGAGCTCCCTTTCGGATAACCTTAGCTTTGCCCAAGACCTTGTTCGTGTGAATGTTGGTTTTAGCTGACGCGAAGTCGAAATCGTAGCCTATGTCCTTCTTTGAAATACAACCTTATTACGTATCAAACTTCATCAAAGGTTCAGTAATTTCACCGTGAAAGCGTTATAGACAGATAGAGTTACTATCACACGTAGGTATAATATTAAAATGGATCATTTCGTTGTCTAGGGCACATCACGGTGCAATTTTAACATTATAAGTGAGGCCAAACTAAGAAAGGTCATATTACGTTTTGGCCGCCAAAAAAGCAAAATTTTATCTTCAACTCTATTAATGGCCTTTGTTAAAGAGACACCACAATTTTGCCAATAACACGTGCAACCTGTAAGTAGGAGAACTTCCAACGCTGCGTTGCTGCGTCGTGTGAAAAATTCTAGAACTACTAACTGTTTCCGCACGCCACTTACCCGCTGAAAACACGGGTATCGATCTTTTTTTTGAAAGAGTTACCGGTCTTCTGGAACGCAAAGGCAAAGTACATTGTGTGGTGTGTTTAGTCAGTAAAAGTCTGACACACTCTCTCACTACACCTTAGAGCGCGAGGAGTTGTTTGACGACAAAAATGACACTCCTTGATAGTTGGTTTATATTTTTACTTACAACTCTGGCAGGTTCAAGGTTTTCTTTTTTTTTGTGGTAGAACCTACCAGAATTTCAATTTAAATTTTCCGATGTTTTCCTATACAGGCTATGAGATCTTGCTTGCTTGATTCTAGGTCAACAGGAAGTTACTATGAATTTTGATTATCATGAGAGTGTCGAAATATACGTTTTTTTGCGACATAAACTCGTCAACTTAAAAGTTTGTGTTTTTGATAGTTTTAAGTGGCCGCAAAACTGAGTCGTCCATCCTCAGTCTTTTTTATATTCCGACTGTTGGGACTCAGGCCTCCTCTCTAGGAGAGAGAATGGGCCGTAATCCACCATTCGGCCCCAGTGCGGGTTGGTGAATGTCCCATGTCTTCGAATTCTAGGATATGCCGGTTTCCTCGCGATGTTTTCCTTCACTGTTTTGAGAGCAGTGGTGATGAAATAAATTACACAAAGTAATGCGCCTGGCTGGGTTCGAACCCACGACCTACAAGTCGTAAGTCGGGGCCATTAACACTCGGCCACCACTGCTCAGCATATGGTTTTAATTTCAACTCGATACCTCCACGCGTTCCCGAGATAAAGAGTCCTTTTCCTTTTGAGGTACGGAACCCTAAAAAGGCTGGTTAGTAAAACTATATACCACAACTAGAAAAATCTCTCTAAGAAAAAACTAGTAAAAAATTTAGTAAATGGTTAGTTTTTTCAACAATTTCCACAGCACTGGCAACTGGTTCAACATTTCTGAACTTAGATCAACTATTTGTGTAAACGTAAAACTTTCATCTTCATGTTTTTCAAGTCAAACTGTCTCTTTTTTATTTGAATGACTTATCATACTGTTTTTTTAAACTAAAATCTAAAATCCCACGTCGATAGATATTATTCTTTATTTTCTGAAGTTTTAAACTGAAAATTTACCTTACATAACTCCATGTTTTTTGCAACTCATTATTATCTACATCTCACATTATTATTATTATTATCTACATCTACACTTGTGTGTATGATTGTAATGAATTAACTCAAAAACTACTGTGCCGATTTCAAAAATTCGTTCACCATTGGAAAGCTACATTCACCCTGAGTAACATAGGCTATATTTATTCCCCGTGCGAAGCCGGAACGGGCCGCTAGTTATTGTAATATAATAAAGTAAAGTAAAGTTTTTTTTTTGTTTGTTAGGATAGGTTAGGCAATCTCTGAAAGTACTGGTCCGATTGCTAAAATTTTTACACCAATCTAAAGCTACTTTATTTTTGAGTGACATAGGCTATATTTTATGTGCAAGGGCGAAGCCTTGGGCATATCCTACAAACAAAAAACTTTATCTCTTTATAATATTAGTAAAGATTACTATTTGTGCTAATTTTCAATTGTGTATACACGGAATGAGATTTTGCATACAAACAGAATTCTCACTTTTCACCCCCAGGTTGAAATTCCAAAAACCCCTACATAGGAAGCCTTTTGTGAAATTTAGCGTTTCTGAATTTTGATTAATTCATGAATCCCCAAGCGACCACCGGTGGCCGCGCATCTATTGTCTTACTATTGTGTCTATAATTGACGGTATCTGAAGGGTTAAATTACATACATAGATACATTAAAATATTCTTATCAAAATTGGTGTTCCAGTCAAAAAAGTATTCGTAGATTTGTATCTATTTTAAGAAAACAAACTTCCAAGTCTTTAATTCAATTCCTCTCAAAGAAGCGAGCAGCCATAAATCGTTTAAAGACTTCCCTGCCGTGACGTCACTACCCGTATCACTAAGCTTGATGACGTCACATAATTCTATTTGAGTTTCAAAGAAAATATAGTTAACAATTAACTAAGTGTAGAAAGTTGTAACAGTAGAGGTTCTTGTGAGGGTTCGTTCGAGGGAGGGTCATCATCATCATCATCATCATCATCACATCAACGTTCTATTTTTACCGGACTACCATAATATTAATTTTTAGTGGTAATGTATGTTTTTCTTTTTCTTCTATTTTTCTTAGTTTCTGTACAACACGTTAGTTTAGGCTGTAATGTTGCACAAGTAAATTGTAAACAAATAGTAGTAAATAGGAAGGATTTTTTGTTTTCGGTGGGAAAAATCAACAAAACCCGCCCTTGGGTGGAGCGGGAGATAGTGTCAAACTCTTACTGACTTAAAACCCACCCCGTTCCTTCTAGCCTTCATACCGGGGATCGAGTTTCCTTTCAGATAACCCTGGCCCCAGTAGGCTTCGACCTAGCTGGGCCCTCCTGTTGCTGACAACTCCTTGAAATAGGAAGGGTTATGATAGTATATAATAACATCATCATCTTCCTGCCCTTGTCCCGTTTTATTTGGGGTCGGCGCAACACGTTTTTTTCTTTCATTCTGTCCTGTCACTCGTCACGCTATCACTGACTCTCTTTTCTTTCATATCACTTCTCACACAATTCATCCATATTTTCTTTGGCCTCCCTCTCTCCTTCCATCCATCCGCATGAGATGGCGGAATCAAGTCATGCAATTCCTGCGCACACTCTCCAAAAAGCATCCTGTAATAATAGTCCAGGATACCTGGTCCATTTTTCCACTTGCTATCAAGCTAGTTTTTCGTGAGTAGCTTCATTATGAAGAGACGCCCGACAATTTCCTATACAAAACTAAAACTCTCGATTGTGGTAGCTAACAGTGGTAGGAGGGATAGAATATTTCTATTTGATTATTCTCAAAACTTTATTACTAACGGGTTTTTTTTTTGTTAAATCTTAAGATGATTATCTAAATTATTCGAAAAAGTATTTGTATATTATTATGTATATTTCACACAAACAGAAGCTACAGCGCGATTTCCTATCAGCATTTTTTACTGAGTTAGGTTTTAAATTTAAGAGGGTCCTTTTCCACTCGACTATCGTCAACATCTAAAATGGTCTAAAACGCCTGAAAATTCTGTTAGTATTCGGTGATTCCGAGATTTACTCGAAAATTTCACAAAACTTGCTCCAGGAAATAGCTGTTTTTTTTAAACCCTGGAAAAAGTTGTCGTCATTTAGAATCTTAATAAAATTTGTAAGGTCTCTAGAGGATTACTTTTTTGACTTTTTTAATTTTTAGGCAAATTATGAAGTGTCAAAGTTCATACAAAATAGGACATTTTCAGAGGTTTTTACTGGATTAGTTTTACACAAATTTAGAATTTGTTTTCTTTAGAAACCTAGATAATATCCACAAGATACTGTGTTTTCAAAATATCCAAAGAAAAATGTGTAATAACGTCATAATCAGTTATGAGCGGTTGTATGAAAAACAGTGAAAATGTGAGTCATGATGCACCACCTTAAAAGGTTTAACTCTCTGGGTTTAACCATTTGAAGAAATAAGCAGGAAAAAAGGGCCAGGTCATATGCTCGGTACACAGGTACACAATGACTGATACCTATTTTTCCTGCCTGATTATAGAAATGTTAAAACCCAGATTTGTATACCTAAAAACGTATGTCATACCATCAGGTGGGATCGCAGTCAAGCACTACTTTACACGAATTAAAAAAAAAAAACTATTAGTAGCCATCCCGACAGAGTCGTTTTCTTGTCTGAAAGTCTGGCAATTCGTCGGAAAATAAATGGAGAATCTCTCTATCAAATCAGTATTAATAAGGCTTTAGGAAAACTTGTGCCCTTCTACACTCACTCTATAATTAAAAAAACTTATCTACTCCCTTTTATCTTTCCTAAATACTGTCCAAAATAAATCAAACAAAAATATTTATGATTAAACAAATCTTTCCCTCTAAAATTTTCACAGCATCCCACATGAATTTATTCGCTAATCTCTAGATCTTAATCATACTCGTATGTATTTAAACTTTGAACAGGTAACAATAAAACCGGGTTTATCTTTAATCTCAATCTTAACTCCGAGTTGAACGGCTAAAGAAAATCTAAGTTATATGAAGGTTTACATAATAATGAGGTGAGAAGCGGCGTTGTATTAACAAGAACCTTAGTAGGTACATACGACCACAAAATAAACGCAAATATCCAGTATAATCTGCCCGTATATCGCACAGAAAATCCATACAAAGAGAGGCCAGGTTATATTGGTAATGTAAAGCTTTAATGTTGTTGAGCGTACCAATAAATTCCATATGGTAATGAGTACAAGAAAGAATATTTTTACATAGTTCTCTTAAGATTTGACCGTTATATGTTTGCTAAATGGACTTTTAAAGAGACTTTGACCCCTGAGTTTGTTTGTTTCGGTATTTCTTCTCAGGGTCAGCTAGAAACATCCGCCATCTAGTTTAAACGGTCGAAAAATACGTGTAAAATTATTTTTTTAAACCTATTTGCAAAATACTAACTAAAATAAATTCCTACCATTTGACATTAAGGTTAACTTGCACAATCTCTTCATCTAGCGCTCATAGATTATGCGGATGTCTGTTATAGATGCTACGGAGGTACTCCTAAACTTTAAACGACTGCAGAGTTTGTGCATCCACTTTATTTTTGACCTCCGCAAAAACGACCATGTGTCGGAGTTTCGGACCAAATTACAGTACTTAGCTGCCGATTCGACATCGGCAAAATACACAAATATTCTACTTTTTCTTTATACAATCCTAATCCTCCTCAATACCTTCGTGAACGAACCGTACACGTGACGTTCACCGTATAGCCTGACGGCAAGCTACCCATTACTCGTCGTCCGCAAACTCACGCGAACTAATGGAATCATTTATTTGTCCAACAGATACAACAATGCAGCCCACAATGAGGATCATCGTCTCCATGGCATTATTGGCCTCAGCCATCGCCAGCGCATACCGTAAGTCAATTATATGTCCATTAAAAGTATTTATTTTAAATAAACTATTTACAATTTAAATGAACCCACGACCTCCGGCATAGCAGTCAGGGCCACTAACTACTAGACTAACAGGTCAGTCAGATAAATGTCAATAAGGACTCTTGGCTCAATTATTTAAAACCATACATGTGTAAAAGTGGATTGAATCGTATTAATTCACTTCCTTGTGATCCTATTCAGTCTTCAAATCTATGAACAAATTCAAAGGGACCTATTTAGATTTTCATATTGACCGTAAAGTGAACTTATGATAAAATCGATTAAATTTCAAACATACTACAGAGGCGTAGTGTGGAGTAACTTAGACGTGGGCGAAGGCAAATCAACGAGGCCTTTTCTTTTCATAAAGTCGGAAACGGGTCGACTGTTTTAACGAGTTTCGAAAACGAGCCTATCAATAATAGCGATAGTAAAAATGTATTTTGCTGGTTTTTTGTGTGGGTGCGCAAGGTGTATCTAATAGTGAATTTTTAAACCATTATTATTATTTGAAAAAAGACGAAATGTTTCCCCACACTAGTAATTATTCCTATATTGTGGGTGTGCAATCCAGTGTTCAACCACATTGTCGCTTTCCATCAGGTGAAATAGTGGTCAAACGCGAGCCACGGCCTGGCACTCACATTGGCTTATGCCAGGCCCCTGTGGGTGCCAGGCCTTGGACGAGGGCCCATTTCACCCACGCCTGGCTGCGCGACTGCATACATTTATACGTAATTTAATATTTATTTAGATCAATGGTTCACTTTGTGTTGAGCTCCTTAGAAGTCCAAAGTTTGAGCTACACGAATACTGACAAATGCTTGCACTAACTGGATAGGTCCACTCAAATCTATGTGGTTTTTTCTTCAAAAGGCCATCTGAGACACTAATCTGCAAGGTTCTCATATGATTTGACCTGTAATGGTCAAATCATAATGTATAAACATGTTTCCGACTTTAAATAAAAAAGACTTTGACCCCTGATTTTGTTTCGGTGTTTCTTCTCAGGGTAGTCAGCTAGGAAACACCGGTCTCATCTAGTTAAAACTGACTGAAAACAAAATTGACGTGTAAAAGTGTTTTTTTAAAAACCTATTTACAAAATAATATCATTTATTCCAGGTATATTAATAGCCTTTATTGTGACAGTATCATGATCTACAATTAAAGTAGAACTACATTGAGCCCACGTACGTTCGCCGATATGAGCGCGTCGGTCTCCATAGATTTTATATGGCAACCAGCCCCCCTAGCCAAGTTACAACCGTTTCTCTTGCGTCGAATGCCTCAAGTTGACCACGCTCCCAATCCTTTGTTCTGACCACGTGACTGAGCGTTGAGATAACGTCATTCTCGTACATTTGAAGTTTTGTGCTAGCGTTAACGATTGCAGATTTTATCAACATGGCTAGGGGTACAGATTACAGCTACATTAGACCCACGCCACACGACGCGACTCTACGCTCACGTGTGCGTCGGTCTAATGTAGTTGTCGCTTTAATGGTACGGAAATATTTTGAAAGTACTACTTTGTGGTGGATTTTACGGGGTTTATATATAGGTATTAGAATACGCCTACATAGGTAAACATTATTTTGCCAACTTATTTTTTTTTGTTTTTTATTTAGCCTTTACTGTCCCACTGCTGGGCAATGGCGTCCCCCAAATCCTTCCAAAATTTCTTCTCCTGCACCGTCTCTACCTATACACATACATTTTTATCTTGAAAAACCAAAAAATTGGCCAAGTGCGAGTCGAACTCGCGCATGTTGGGTTCCGAACTTATGATCTATATACAATATTAAACACTAATAACCTCTTTGTAGTTTCACCTGTTCCGGTATTTGTTCGATGAAAACTCATTTTTGTTGTATGAGAGCCCTACTTAAACATTAATTTTATTCTGTTTATTGTACTTGTTGTAATAGCGGCAACGGAAATACATCATCTGTGAAAATTTCACCTGTCTAGCTGTCAAAGTTCATGAGATACAGCCTGGTGACTGACAGACAGAGTGACAGTTCTGTTTTATGCATACTTTTATTTTATACAGACAGACGGACAGCGGAGTCTTTTATTTTAAATTATTATAACGAGATCCAGTAATAGGATCTCGTTTTTACCCTATACAACGTTATTTTGAATATAATTATGCGAAACCTGAATATAATAATAATAATTTAAAATAATAAAAAAATATAACAAATAATAATAAAAAATATAATTTAATATAGTTTGTTCAGAATCAGTAACTGAGTGGATTCTAATAGTGTTTACACCAAGTTTTATTTTTTCCCAAAAATATTTAAAAAGTTTACAAGTTGGACACCACCGACACTAAGTACAACACAGATCTTGGCACGACATAGCGGGTATTAGGAGCCAGCAAAAAGCTGGGTGCAAGTGCTAAACCACCCCTCAGTTGCCTGGACGGCACGGTGACTACGTATTTTTGCTGACATAACAAGTTTATACATAGTTCCTTTACATAAAAATACTACATACGTGTTTCCGGTTTCGTATATATTAAAACTAGCTTTTGCCCGCAGCTTTCCTCGCGTTTAATTCGGGGTAACACGGTTCCCCTTTCAGCTTATTTTTCCTGACATCTTCAACAAATATCGTTAATATACACAGAAATAAATACAAAAACTTAACAAACTATATACTAAAGCCTTCCTCGAGAATCACGCTAACAAGTGGTGAAAACTGCTTGAAAATCGGTGCAGTAATTTTTTTTTGAGTTTATCGCGAACAAACAGACAGACAGACATACGCGGTGGCGGACTTTGTTTTATAATATGTATTGATTAATATTGTAGACTGGGTGGATTAATGACCTAGTGAAAGTTGCGGGAAACCGATAGATGCGAGACGCACAGGATCGTTCGTTGTGGCGACGCTTGGGGGAGGCCTATGACAGTGGACGTATGTAGGCTGAAATGATAATGATGAATATTGTAGATACGGGATCCTAAAAATATAGGTCTTCCATTACACATGCCGACAGTGGAAGTTAACCTGAAGTAGGACAAGCTCCAATATCCTGTCTGTGAGCTATTTTCTGCTGCCATCCTCCTTTAATACCAATTAAGTGAAGGTAATGGCTTATTTTCAAGCTAATACAAGGTTAGCAAGCTCCTAGGCGGTGCATTTGCAAGATTGTTATTAGTTTAAACTACTTTACAAGTAGCAGACAGTATGATACTTATTGTTAGGGTTCCGTAGCGCAAAAGGAAAACCGGAACCCTTGAGGATCACTTTGTTGTCCGTCTGTCTATCTTTCTGTCTTTTAAG
This sequence comes from Mythimna lalbum, assembly GCA_949319445.1. Taxonomy (NCBI): domain Eukaryota; kingdom Metazoa; phylum Arthropoda; class Insecta; order Lepidoptera; family Noctuidae; genus Mythimna; species Mythimna lalbum. The sequence goes on along the minus strand of OX439357.1, from coordinate 7,870,015 downwards.
ATCCTTTATCTCGGGAACGCGCAGAGGTATCGAGTTGATATTAAAACCATATACTCAGGTCTGCGGTCCCTTGAAGCTGTGAAATTAAATTTCTGAGTTAACGAAAAAATTAAATACAGCCGTTTATGTCGCAAAAAACGTATATTTCGATACTCTCAAGGGAATCAAAATTCATAGAGTACTTCCCGTTGCCTTAGAATCCTGAAATTTGGCAAGAAGCAAGGTCTGATAGCACAAGTAAAGGAAATATCTGAAAACCGTTAATTTGTATAAATACATCACCAAATAATTAGTTTTTTTGCGATTAGGAAAAATCTTCGGAAGTCGAACTATCTATCTACATTCAAGTAAGGAACCCTAAGTGTGCGAGTACGACTCGCACTTGACTGGTTTTTTATTTAATTTATTCCCGGAAAATAATTTTTTTTAAAACAAAAAATTGTTCGATATCAATGAATTCAGTTTAGAAAAAAGATCCATCACAAAATGTACATCGAACTGACTAACTTTTTACAAAAATAATAACATGCTAACTTTTATTTTTGGTGTGAAAAATTGTTGTTTGCAGGGACAGTATTTGTTGCGCGTAGGGGTCGGGGAATATTGAAAATAAAGTTATAACATTTACAATTTGTTTTAGTAGAAAAATTTCATGAAAAGTTGAAACTTTGAAGGGTAATATCTCCTTAGTTAGAAGAGCCAAGCATTCCTTGATCACAACGGCGAGAAAAACAAATGAATCTCACTTTTGTGTCAAAAGAGATTTTTTTTCTTTTATTTTTACGTGTTTTTTCTTTTATTATATGGACCCCTAGTAGGATATATAAAATCTTTGATGGACCCCCAGCTTCTGCTAAATAGTGGTACCGCCCACGTGAAATTAGGTTTCTCCATACAAACTGGACGCTTTAGAGAGTTTAGGAAAATCCTTTCTTATTTTTTGTACACATCGTAAAAGGCACTTCTGTCCATAATTTCAGCTTGAACTTTGTGCTTAAAACAAAAAAACTATTATCAAATATCTATACATTATCTATACCTACCGTATATAAATTAAACTTAGTGTCTGTAAAAAAGAAATATTTTGATAATGTAAATTCTATATCTATAATAAAAACGCATTTTTTTTAAATTTTGGACTGTCTATTGGCTCCGGCTAAAATACCAAATTATTAAACCGATTATGATGACTTTCACTGTTATATAGCTGAAGTTACAAAGAGTAATTTAAGCTAGTCTTGCTTCAGAAAAAGTATTGTTTCGCGCTAAAAAATACTTCTTGAAATTGTTACCAATTGGCTTTTGGCTGTGTTATTGAATCTAACATGGATGAAATCTCGAGCGCGATCTAGTCTTAAAATATGAAGTTCGGGTTTTTTTTCGTCTGGAAAGTCATCCAATAACATCCCCCGCTATTGGGCCGAGCGGAAGATACTGTCAGACTTTTACTGACTAAAAACCCGCCTTGCTTCTTCGTGCCTTCACACCGGGGCTGGGCTGTCTTTCGGAGCTAACCCTGATGACGTTTGGGTATGGCACAACCCGACTTCTCCCAAAAAATAACTAAAACATTCCTATCTATAATAAAAAAGATAAATTGCAACAAGAACCTCCATGGAACGTGGGTGAAAATCTTCGTCTTCAGCATAACATGAGCAAAAGATTATTATGAAAGCGGCGAGGGATTACAGCCTCCCGATGTTACCTTCCCTTCGTGAATACAAAATGTTGAACTTAATAGAAGGGTCTTAAGTTAAATGTTACCTTAAGTGTGGGGGAATTATTATCTGTTCATATACTTATGTATTTAAGGAGAAAGTATTACCTATCAATATTTTTTAGGCCCTGAAAAAAAAATTAAAATGTATCAGTGTCAATGTCTTGGCCCATGTGATATTTAAAAAAACTTACACATCTTTTCACGCATTCTTCTCTGAGCAATTTTTTGTTTTCTATTAAAAAAAAATTTAACAATTTTTTTTAATAGAAAATTGCTTTTCACCATCCGGACCATGGCCTGTACCAAGGCCCGGCGCGAGAGATCGAAACACAGAGATGGTGCGAGGGTCGGGGAACTCGAGTTCGCGCAACTATCTGACTTGCAGATAATAATAATATTCCACAACTATCACACAACGCCGTCCAGTCCCAAGCTAAGCAGAACTTGTGTTATGGGTACTAGACAACTGATAAACATACTTATATATTTCTAAATACATACATATTATAGATAAACTACACCCAGACGCAGAACAAATGACTTAACGTTGAGTCCCATACGTTTGATTAGTTTTCGTCTAGCGTTAACGGTTGCAGATTATTAACTTGGCTAGGGGTGCTGGGTAATTGCGAGTCTGACTCGCGTGACTGAGGGTTCCGTACAAACTTACCTGAGTAAATAGTATTCGAAAGGTAGCTCGAGCTCCAGTATGAAGGCACGAAGGAACGGGATGGGTTTTTAGTCAGTAAGAGTCTGGCACTATCTCCCACTCCGTCTAAGAGCGGGGGTTATGATTTTCCCCACCATAAAAAGGCATAAAAGTTTTTTTTTACGGTTTATCAAACTAACTGTCCCCCCACAAAAAAACGCATAAAGCGGCCACAAAAAAAAACGCTAGAAGCGGCCGCAAAACACAGCTGAAGCGCGCGACAGCTTGTGGCCGGAGAAGCTTGAAGTCGCTTCAAGCGTTTTTTTCTGGCGGCACCGCCGCACACGAGCTACAATAAAAGGCCGCCTCAAAAAGAAGCTTGAAGCAGCGTTTTTTTTTAAGCCCATGTGCGGGGACAGTTAGACCCTCACAGCTCAACAATAATTTTTACTATGCAAGACGTTTTCAGCTAGAATACCAACCAAATTCAATATACATATATACCCAATATACCAACATATTTTCATATTAAAATGATGGCATACAGAAACTTACACAAGTATTCTATATTTTATTAGTAAACTATGTTTGGTTAACTAATTAGTTATTACATTTGGTTAATGTATTTGAACTTCGCTCATATTACTAAACTTGTGGTTAACATCACCTTTAATTAAGAAAATAATTTGAAGACTTTGTTACTATAAGCCAATAATATTGATTTTGGTGGGTATCAGTGGCTGAGCGATTGGCTGCTGCGCTGGGTGTCGTGGGTTCGATTCCCGCACGGAACAATATTTAAGGCCTACAGACCGTTGTTCCGAGTCCGGGTTTTTTTTTTTTGTCGACGGGGAAAATCATCTTTGACGAAACCCGCTCTTGGGTGGAGCGGGAGACAGTGTCAGACTCTTACTGATTAAAAACCCCGCGCCGTTCCTTCTAGCCTTCATACCGGGGCACGAGTTCCCTTTCGGACAACCCTGTCCCCAGTAGGCTTCGACCCAGCTGGGCCCCTCCTGCTGCTGACAACTCCTTGAGGCGCGCGGGAACAGTGCGCGCCGTCGACGTCTTGGACTCGGTCCATTACCGGACGATCGGACAGCGAGCTACCCATGGTTCGCCGTCCGCGAGCCCGCGTCTACGGTGGCCGGAAATCGGGATCGGAATCCCGGCGACGGCGGCGAGGGCGCCGTTGCCTGATGCGGTCGGCCTCCTCCTTTGCAAGCATTACTGCTTCGCAGAAGGAGGCGACCGCCTGCCATTCCTCCTCGCTCCGGTTCCGGGTCCGGATGTCTTATAAATGTTTGTTAGTATATTTTTTTAAAGCGCAATATAAACGCAATATTTTAAAGTCATAGAGCAAAAGTTGTTGTTTATGATGTTTCTAACGTAGTCCTAAGAGGTTGCTAGTGTTTTATAAATAACCCTGTATAAACATTGTTCAGTATATCTTATTATTAAAACCTTATTCTGCAACAGCCAGTTGTCAATGTCGAAACTTTTTCCAGCTCGGATACTGAACTAAGCTAGATAGCATCGTTATTGCAGAATGGACCTTACAGCTGTCAATAGAAATACTCGACCATTTCTATATCATGCAACCATGCACGGCTTTAGTAACCCACTGTAGGGGAAACATCTCATGTCGTACTTGTCTTAACTTTGTGCCCCACTTAGATATAGCTGCGCGAGCTCAGTTCCCCGACCTTCGTACTATCTCTGTGTTTAGATATCTCGCTTGGTACAGGCCATGGTCCGGAGCGAGAATTGGCAGGTCGCCTCCTGCGAAGCAATAATGCTGGCAAAGGAGGAGGCCGACCGCATCTGACAACGATGCTGATAGATCCTGATTTCTTTTGGCTTGCGGACGGTGAGCAATGGGTAGCTGTTCGACCGTCCGGTAACCGTCCGGTAAAAGTTTGAATCTATCTCCCGGTCCACCCTAGGACTGGCATCTGGATAATTTTTACCCTCCGGAAAAAAAATCGATCTCTGTGTATGTTTCGCAGACATATAGTAGACATTTAAAAATGTCAGTGAAATCATCCAATGACTTCTTCCGCTCTTGGACGGAGCGGGAGCGGCGGAGGGCGTGTTAGGCTTTTGCTGACTAAAACCACATTTATGTTCCTTCTTTGCCTTGCGTTTCAGGACTACGGTTTTGTTCTGTGTCTTGGTGTAATTTATCTATAATATGTATGTATTTAGAAATATATAAGTAGGTATGTTTACCAGTTGTCTAGTATCCTATACCTAACCTATACCTATATAGGTAAGTATGTTTATCAGTTGTCTAGTACTCCTAACACAAGCTCTGCTTAGCTTGGGACTAGACGGCGTTGTGAGATAGTTGTGGAATATTATTATTATATTAATATAAATTTCGTGGACTACCCTGAAGCATGAATCACTTTTTTGATAACTAATGTAATTGGTGAATAACATTTTTTTTTAACAGAAAAAAATTCTCAGAGAAGAATGCGTGAAAAGATGTGCAAGTTTTTTTAATATCATATGAGCAAAGACATTAACAATGATACATTTTACATTTTTTATCAGATACATACAATATCTACTATTACTTGTTTTTACTTGTTTATATTTGTTGTTGTTTTGTTTGACTATGACCATGTTCGAACCCGTAAACCCGTGCTCGGCATGGTAATCCTTTACCCACCAGATCATCACGTAGCATCGATCGAAAAGGTCTAAAAACTGTGATTGTGATATATGACGGGGTATTCCTCCATCTATTTGTGGAATCTCAGAGTGCAGACCATCCATCAGTCACTTTGTGAGACAAAGCACTCACGGGGTGTATTCTAAAATAGAATAATAGTGTATTTGCGTGTTGAAAGTAATGAAGTGTATGTTTTGATGCCTCCTACGCATATAACGTCGTAACAAAACAAAGATGCAAAACGTTTTGGGAACACATTCATTGTACGTGTGTGCCAAGGAGTGGAATTCCCTCTGGAGTCTATGTTTCCTGATAGCCAACTTAGGGGTCTTTAAGTCAAGAGTGAATTGGTTACTTGTAAGCTCCATCGTCGACTACTTTGTCACTTTTCAGCAGGTGAGATAGCGGGCGAACTTATTTCGGTATGTGAATTAGGATTTTGTTGATTAACCTATCGAAGACCGTAATTAGACATACAGAAAGACAATAAGAGAGCGAACCTTCGCTTGGGGTTTAATTGGGGCTTATTGGAGTTATTTATTAATTGACAGAGGTATATATGTACTAACACTAGTTTATAAGTTGTTTATGTCTTTACTAACAATAATGGATTGTATTATCTGAAAAATAAATTATTATTATTTATTAATGAATTATGAATATGTTAAAAATGGTTTTTCATTTATAGTGCACCTCCGAAATTTTTCAATTGCCTAGGTGTACCTACCTTGAACACAAAAGTTTGTGGAATACTTATAATTTTCCGAACCGATTCTCATGCAATTTTCACCAGTACATTCACGAGGATGGTTTAAATATAAAATACATACACAATATAGTAGATATATTATATTATATATAGTAGAGAAAACCCAAGAATTTCATCATTAAAATCAGATCACATTTATTGGAACAGAAAATTTACCAACATTTCATATTTTTGGTTTATACAGTACCCCTGGGTCCAGGGCGAACAATGTATGTACGCAGAGCAATGTACTTTACGGAAGGAGCTGGACCTTTTATACTGTAAAAGGTTGTTAAAATTGACATTTAGTTAATTGTTCGAAAACCATTTATATTTAAATAAAACAAGAGTGACATGTCATTTAATTTTTATGCATTTCATTTGCATGCAAATAAATGATTTTGTTGACACGAAACTTAATAACAAATGTGAAATTCGTTCTGTAATCATTGACTGGAAAACATCAATTCAATTGACATTTGCATTTTGGAACTGCATGAGTGTATCGTTATTTAACTTTATGACAATTATTATTTCATATCTATCACTAACAAATCACAAAATAATTTTGACGGCACGGCCGGCGCAGGGGTTGAGCGGTTGAAGGCTGCCATGCTACGTGTCGGGCTGGGTTCGATTTCCACACGGGACAAATATTTGTATGGTTTACGGATATTTATTTTAGGTCTGAGTATCTTGAGTATAATATGAGCATACCATGTTTCAATACATGTAGGCGAACTGAGAGGGTCGTTGTTTTAATTATTTAAATTATTATAATTCAAGTAAATATCTGTTACGGTCGCAAATTTTATAGTAATCAACATACAACTTGACACTGATCTGCAAATTTTTTCGAAAAAAAAAAAAATTAAAAAGAAACGAAGAAAATTTTAATTTCGTGGGCTACCCTGTAGTAGTCCAACTTTAATTTATCTATCCCTGTCTTACCAGACATCTATGGTACTCTATTCAAAATACATAACATTATCTAATTATGAAGACCTTTTATTACTGTCCGTTCAACCGATTTTGACTTTTATTACGTTGGGGACATGACGATTGGCGGCTGCAGTAAATAGTTGGTTTTGTTGCCACTTTTCTGCTTTTAATGCCATCCTTATGTCTACGAAATAAAAGTTAAAATCGGCTGAACAAACAGTAAAAAACTTTTCGATAACTTTTTGAATAGGCCGTAATTAGAGACAATAAAAAGACAATGAGAGAGTGAACGCCGGCGTTCGCTTGTGGTTTAATTAATTAGATATCTAATCTTAACTTGAATAGGGTATAAGTCACAAAATAAATAGCTACAGAAGTCAATCTCATGTATGTACTTCGCTTTGTATACCTACGCTAGGCGATCGCGCTAGGGTCAACGCGGTGCGCCTAACTTTACGAGTGCGACCGGGCGGTGTCTATGTGTGCGTTGCTCGAGCGCGCTTTGTATGTAGATTGACTTCTGTATCTATCTATTTTGTGGTATAGACTTCAGAACACCCTAGAGAAATTTAAGCCTTTGACCAACCAACCGCATCTCAAACTCGCCCAAACATCGTTTCCCAAGTCCTGTGGCTACTATTATGTGACTAACTAGCCGTAACTCTGCTTGTCCACAGACAGCAACGCCAAGCTCCGACGGGACGGCGTGCTGAACCTGTACCCATTCCCTAGGGTCGGTCGAGCGTCGAGGAACACATGGCAGCTACCTCTTAATGATTTGTATCTTGGTACGGTATCTACCTGTTTGTTTTCGTAGATTCCCAGCAGGGTCAAAACCTATTGGGGCCGTGTGTTTAAAAGAAACAGAAGGAGAAAAATTATATTTGGCGTACATATATCGCCGTCCCCAGCGAATAATATCGTAGCTAAAAACACCAAATTTTACAGGAAAAATAAAAAACCGTTTTTTGATAATAACTTCTTAACAGGTTTACATAGCTAGATCTTTGAATAAATTTTTAATTACAGTTTACTGGGAATGGGAAATTAGTGAGTACTTAGTATGAATCTATTGTGATGATACTCGTCATACAAAAAAAGTTTTTATTTGGAGGCGAATAGTACAGGTAAATTCATTACAAAATGTCTAACTCGAAAAGTAATAGCACGAATCACGTGAAAAAAATTCACAGGGTGTAATCGCACCTCTAGAACAATAATTCCTCATAAAAGCACTTCTATCGCAATAGTCGATTACGATATTATTCGCTGGGGACAGCGACATACATTTTTGTCTGTTGCCAGACAAAAAAAAAGTATTGTATGAAGTATTAACAAAAGTTACAAAAAAAAATCTTTGATTAGTGATATTTGCCAAAGTTTTTGTCATTTCTGGACTTTTAAGTACATATTAACCCTTCAGATACCGTCAATTAGAGACACAATAGTAAGACAATAGATGCGCGGCCACCGGTGGTCGCTTGGGGATTCATGAATTAAGAAAGATTTCAAAGACAGAAGACAGTCGCGCCGTAAATAGTTTTCAAATTGGCTTCCAATGATCAAATCTGAGATTTGGTATAAAAAATCTTACTGAAAAATTACTAAAAATCGGTAAAACATTTGTTGCATTTTTAACCGACTTCTAAAAAAGGAGGAAGTTCTCAATTCGGATGTTTGTATTTTTTTTGTTTGTTCTCGCATAACTTCGTCGCTTGCCAACCGATTTGAAAAATTATTAATTTGTTGGAAAGGGTATACTTCCCAAATGGTCCCATAGTCACCAAGTTGGGATCTGATGATGGAATCTTGGCGAAATTGAGGGAACTCCTCAAATTCAATCCAATTTTTTTTTTGCGAAGGCGGTTTTTTTTTAAGGTTTTAGTTCCACTATGACGTCTGCAAGGAATACGTCGAGTTACCAGTAACCCTGTATAATATTATAAAGAGGTTTGTTTTTTTTTGTTTGTAGAAGGTAATCTCTGAAAGTACTGGTTCAATTGCAAATTTTTTTCACCGATAGAAAGGTGCTTTATTCCTGAGTGACATATGCTATATTTTATGTACGTGAGCGAAGCCGCGGGCAAGAGCTAGTCATTAATATTGAAGAGTTTCATGGTCTACCTTGATACTCATCAATTATTATGAAAGCAACCCTTCCGTGATTGCTATAATCGCATGTATGTTTGTTGTTAACACCAATAAATAATTTATATCATCACACCCTGTGCGCTCTGAAGGGCTACCGCAGATCTTAGGTCTGGTCTTGCGTATGTGAGATTATACAACATTAATTTTAATATATGCGAAACCCGAAACACGTGTCTAGTAGTTTTATGTAAAGAATCTATTTACAAAATTTTATAACTGTATCATGAAAAATCACAAAGTTATAAGCATTTTATGTCAGCAAAAAATATAGTCACCGGGCCATCCAGGCGACTGAGGGGTTGTTCTACTCCTGCACCCAGGTGTTTGCTGGCGCCTAATGCTTGCTATGATCTGCCGGGATCCGTGTTGTATTTAGTGTCAGTGGTGTCCAACTTGTGATCTTTTTAAATATTTTTGAGAAAAAATATGACATGGTGTAAAAACTATTGGAATCCATTCAGTTACTGATTCTGAACAAACTATATTCAGGTTTCGCATAAGTTAAACAAACGTAATTATAACATCTTTATATTATACTAGGTTTTGCTTACTATCGGTGAAAAAAATTTACCAATCGGACCAGTATTTCCTGAGATTACATCCTAAAAACAAAAAAAAAAACAAAAAGAGGTAAAGTTGGTTTTTTGTTTTTATACAAAAAAAAACTAACTTTAACCTCTTTATAATATTAATAGTAAGTATAGAAGTACAGATTTGACATTTTGGATTAAACTTAATTCTTTTCCACAGAATACGAGCCCACAATAGAGAAGCGACAGCTGTACGCATTCCCACGCGTGGGTCGCGACTTGTCTGTATCGCGTTCCGAGTCCCACGAGTTCCAGCCCATGCCCCTCCGCCGCACGGAGACCCCTGGCATGTGGTTCGGACCCCGGCTGGGCAGGGCCTTCAAGAGTGATGATGATGGTAAGCAATATCTGATGCTACAACACCAAAAAGTCTTTCCACACACTTCCTCGGTAACTGACACTGCAGCTTTTATCTGGTCAGTCCACCTCATAGGCGATCTTCCACGTGGTCTTGTACTCTCAACCTTTCCCTGGACCACAAGTCGCTCAATAGTCACCTCCTCTCGGTGGCACACGTGACCAAAAAAGGTGAGGATACGAGACTGTACCAAAGATGATAAACGCTGCTTGATGCCGAGTTCACGGAGTATAGACTCGTTGGTACGGAATACAGTCCATGATACTCCGAGCATTCTCCTCCAGCACCACACCTCTAGAGCGTCTATCTTTTTCTTCTTCTCCACTTCCTGCAAGGTCCACGTTTCTGCAGCGTACAAAAATATGGGGTATATAAGTGCCCGAACTAGCCGGATTTTTTGTGACTCTATTTAGATACTATTACGATTCTTCCATTTTTTTTTCAACCTGTCCATTGCAGACCTGGACATTACAGTGCTTTTGTAAGACTAAATAAATCTTGCTTTGTCCCCAGAAATCGCCATCCCGAACGAAACCAACGACCACAGCGAGCCAGAACAAACCGAACCCATTAACGAGAACAGGAGGAAGAGACAGACCCTGAACTAAACACCACACCGCTTTGACCCCTGACGATTGATCCCCAAGACGCAGCGCATATCGTACGACTGCCGTGCGACTATTCCGATACGACAAAAAAAAAAAACTGTCATTTGTTTTTTTTTCAGTTCTAAATTCAAATTCAAAAGATGTGTTCGAATAAAATTTTTGTTTCATTTTGGGCTCGTTATTTTTATTTTATCTATAATATTTATTATTATGAATTTGAATGACATAAATTGTTAGTCAGTCTACTATATGCGCTGTCTCATAATCGTAATTATATTTATTTAATATTATGAATAGAAATGACACATAGCGACACCGCTATCGGAACGCCTAAAAATCTGTTATTTGTTTTATTATTGCATTATCTGTTATTATTTACAATTATTACGTGTAAATCGACCGTCAACGTTATTGTAAGTTAGTTGTAAGTATAAATGTATTAAAGTAAGTTTAAAATATGTATTAAAAATAAGTATCCATTGCCAAATTTATTTCTTAGGCTGGGGGTTTTATTATTCCGTTAGATACATAAATCCGTGAAATAATTTTGGCAAATAATATTATTATTATAAATACAAATTATATTAAACTGTTTATAAATTCTAATTTATTGAAATAAAGATCAGTCCAATACTTTATTGTTTTATTTAAAAAAATAAATAAATAGGATATCCTATTACTTTTTGACCGTAATATTTTAAAATAAACTCTCAAACATATTATAGTTAAGGTAAATAATAATTCTATTAATTAAATTATATATTATTTCAAATCATTTTCTGAAATATACCTTGTAACTAATCTCATTATTGCAAATGGGAATTTAATTTATGGAAATTAACTATACAAAATTCCCATTCGGAAGGATAATAAAATAATTAAGTATTACATAAAACCATCATTATACATGCGCAATTGTTGGGTTTCCCACTATGTGGTTGCTAGGTACATTAGTTACCATGTACTAGTTGGCATTTGAAATAATACCACCTTTACCGACCTTAAAAACTAACTAAAGAAGAACTCGACAATTCTCTTTTTCTCAATTTTCCTCGTTTTATAAAAATATCAACATCTATTTATGAATTAAGCGGAAACAATTCATTTCGTTGCCACAGACAATGAAAGCTATTTTGAATTAAGTTTCATTTTGCTTCTAGTTTAATATTCTCTATTTAAATTATAACGAGATGTCGAGGGATAATCTCGCCGCGGGCCACGGTCGCCAAATAAAAAAAATGAAAATCTCTATTTGTCTATGATTAAAAATGGACGTTTCATTGGATTTTATATAAAAGTGTTCTATAAATATAAGAGCGAGATAGCTAACAAGAAATGGAGATTATATTACGGATTTTCATGAATTAGCCTTTTTTTTGTTTGTTTATGAAACCACGTGGATTGTGAGAACGACTGAGGTTTTTTATCTAGCACGTGCGAATCTGTGAAGAATCGCCCTACTTTAGGGCTATATTTCACTGCCACCATGGCGGCCCGACTAGTCGCCGCTACCAACTAAATGTTTGTAGCTCTATAGAGAGCTCACCTAGTGTCCGTTTGGTTGCGCGACCAGCTCGGACGTTTGGCGCCTCTGGTGTCTGTATGGTGTCTAGTTTGGTAGCTTAGGGCTGTATTTTACTGGGCCACCATATGAAATAATGACTTGTAAAACCCCTTTTTTTTTAAGGGTGGAAATTATCTAATGACTTCTACCGCTGTGGACGTGGCGTGTCAGACTTTTAATGACTAAAACCATATCTGTATCCTCTAGTTGCCCTTTGCGATCTAGGACTACGGGTTTCCTTTTCAGAAATTTCTGGCGGTCCTAGCTACCGGCCATCGGCTCTGCTGAACCCTTAAGGTTTGCCGAAAACTCTTTGATGAGCGCGTGGATCACTACGCTACGTGCTGTTGACGACTGGGCTCGGTCCGGTTACGGCCAGACGACGAGTTATCTAGTGCTCGACGTCCGCAAACCCGCGTTTACCGTGCCTGGTCGACCCCCTTTTAAAGTTGGGCTGGTTTCAAGTTTTAAAACAAAAATATCCACATGATACTACACTCGAAGTCATCCTAGTAATGCATGTATTTGCATAGAATTATAGAACCTAGTAATAGGTACTTATAATATAAGTATTCATGCCCAGCATGATAGCTTCGTGCTTGCTACGACGCTATCATGCTGGGTACGTGCTGTGATTATTTCAAAAGCTAAGATACTCGTAGAAGGGCTTACACGATTGTGGCTTTGATTATACCTATATAGTAAACTCAGTCACCCTAGTATCTAGTATTATAAAGGTGAACGTTTATTATGTATGTGTGTGTGAAGGTGTGTTTGTGTGTGTCTGTGGCATCGTAGCTCCTAAGAGAATGGACCGATTTTGAAGCGGTTTTTTATTTGAAAGCTGTAAAGTCTGACACTATCTCCTAATCCGCCCAAGAGCGGGGTCACTCAATTGCGTTAGCTGTACTGAAAGAGTTTTATTAATGATATTATAATTCCGTAAATAAATACGTATTACGGCCAGTTCGCGACCTTGCCGTTACCTCGCGCTTAGCCACCGCTCATAAGAGTGGGAACTAAGCGCGAGGCGGCGAGCGGTAAAATCAAAAGTATGAAAATGTTTGAAGCACGTCACGAGACGCCGCTCATAGCTACCGATGCCGCCCCGCTCACTGCGCCACTCACCTTTAAAATCAAAGTTGCGACCAGGTCGTTATGGATGGCAATCATATTTTAATCAACATACAACTCGACACTGACCTTCAAAATGCAAAAAACTGCAAAATTTTCAAAAAATTACAATAAATTCATTAATTTACATAATTCTTAATTCTTTTTCTTCAATCTATAATTTAAAATTGCTGAACTCCCATAGCACATAGCGTAATAACTTAAATCAAAGTGTTGCCTAGATTTATTAAAATTATTTATGCAAAGTTTGAACAGAATCAGATAAACAGTTTTTGTGTCAATAGAAAACATCGCCACACGTTTTTACTGTTGTAATAGACTATATTGTACCAATGTTTTATGACGGATTATATCTGACGACTAAATTTGTGGAGCCCTAGTGAGAGCGACAATTATTAAATATAGTCGCCTTCCATCAGGTGAGATAGCGGTCAAGCGCAAACCTAACAATAATAAAAAAAAGTATCGAACTCATATATATATAGTATAATTTTTTAGTTTAAGTTCTTATATTCCATCCCAAGGTTGTCTGGAAGATATCGCTGTCAGCGATAAGACCTCCATTGTACCCATAGATTTAAGTTTCTGTGACATTGTTACTATTTTTAACCGACTTTGAAAAGGAGGAGGTTCTATGTTCGGCTGAATGTATGTTTTTTTTTTTTTTGTATGTATGTTCACCGATATTTCGGTCAATTGTGGACCGATTTTGAAAATTTTTTTTTGATGGAAAGGTTATGCTTCCAAGTTGGTCCCATAGAAATATTGTTATGATCTGATCATGAACTTCGAAGATATGGAACAGAACTCCTCATAGAATCATAGCAGAATTGTCGTAACAAGTAAAATTGCTTTGTTTATACGTGTAGTCGATGACTGACTGAAAGAAAAGGGGGAGGGGGTAAATTCATGTAATATAACCGTATTTGGGATTATAAGAATCGTTATGAGATGCACTCTGGCTATAAGGTAATTTATGTTTAGCTGAAGGGTAGGTACTTTTTAGTGGTGCTACCATAACTAAAAAGTTTCAATAGATACCTAATCTTGTCTCTTCGTTATTTAACACCGACTTCCGAAATTAAAGTTATTTTGTACTTTTTGAAGTCGGTTAAATTTTTTTGTAAAAAGTTTTTTATGGTGTACACTAAAGTTTATTCTATTCTATTCTATTCTCATCTGTGAAACTTTATCTTGGTATGGTCATGTAAAGAGGAGGGATAAAACCCATATTGCTAAAAGACTTATGACTTTACATGTAGATGGATGGAGAGGGAGAGGGAGACCAAAGATAAGATGGATGGATTGTGACAGAAGAGATATAAAAGAAAAGGTATTGTGATGAGTGACAGAACAAAATGGAAGAAGAAAACGTATTGTACCGACCCCAAATAAAACGGGACAAGGGCAGGAAGATGACGATGGTGATGATGAACTCACCTGGGAAACTTTGATGTTTTCGCGTTTGACCACTATCTCACCGTATGGAAAGCGATAAAGTGGTCGACAATGGAGCACACTCGACTAGAAGTAGCCTATATTATAAGAGCCCCAGCTCTATAAGTCAACATAACGTTTTAGGAACACATTTATTGTTCGTACAGCTAAGGAGTGGAATTCTCTGCCCAACTCTATGTTTCCTGATAGCTACAACCGTCAAGTCCCTAAAGTCAAGAAGTGAAGTCCAGAGTGAATCGGTCAAACGCATAGGCTCGCGTTTGATCACTATATAGCTACAACCTAGGGGCCTTTAAGTCAAGAGTGAATAGATTGCTTCTAGGTAAGCGTGTTCCATCGTCGGCCACATCATCGCTTACCATCAGGTGAGATAGAGGTCAAACGTGAGCCTATACATTATAATTATTTTTTTTTTTCATTTATTTAACTCATTAACACTTTTCGTTGTTATATACATAATTTCCTCGCCAAACTTTACAGTTTAATGGCGAGATACGCTCGCTTAAAAATAATAATAATAATTAAAAAAAAGTTAGAACGGCTACATCAACAGTAACACTGATATTACAGACCTATTTAAATATCATCATTATCATCTACAAGTCTAATGAAGTCATAAAACCCGCTGCAACCGACACCCTACAACAGTTTTACTAAATAAGTAATGAACAAACATTGTGCCGTGTGCGCGGTGGAAAACGAGGGCTTTCGCAACCTGCGAGGATTAAGAGGGGCCCGTGGTCGTTTCCCGTGGCCCTATTTCCGTATTGTGGTCACGGGTTGCTGCGAATTATGTGGTCGACGATGGAGCACGCTTTAAAGTCTAGTTGGTCTATTATGTCCCACTCTAGGCAAAGGCCTCCGTCTGCCTTTTCCTCACACGTCTGTCCTCGGCCATTGAGGGCCAGTCTCTCCGGTAAGAGTCAAGCTAGAACTACATTAGATCGACGCACACGTGGACCACACCTGTTTTGTACGTAGAACGATGTTGCATGGTATCGCGTGGCGTGGATCTAGTGTAGCTCTATAAGTCTAGCTTCCATATAAAATGTATGGGAGACCGTAGCGTCCAGATGCGCGTGACAGGTGTGTCTGGATCTTCCGTGATGTCTTGTGTTTAATAGGACCCACGGGACACGAGCATGCTTGCTTATTCCCCCTTTTTGAGGTAGGAAATCATCAAATAACTCCTCGCGCTCTGAGTGGAACGAGGCAGTGTCAGACTTTTCCAGACTGAAACCTAGCTGTGTTACTTCTGTTGTCCTGTGCGTTCCAGGGTCACGGTAATCTTTCGAACATTTCCGCAGTCCTAGCAGGCATAAGCCCGACGGGCCTCTACAGTAGTGCTCACGTTACATTGAGAAGTGAGTGGAACCGGTAGCGACCAGAGATGACAAAAACTAATCATATTTAATGTACCCACGCGAACTATAGTGGTCAATCTGAAAATACCTTAAGCCTTAAATGGGTCCGAAAACAGTTGTGTCTTCAGGTTGGTCACTGTAAAAATAATCTGTACTAACACTGTAGACCTATTCAAAACATAGTACCAGGTCACCAGGGAACCAGGATCAGGAACAAAACTGTCCATGTAGCCACATTCTGGTCGTGCAAAGTATCGAAACGAAGAGATTTGCTGTTCTTTTTCATGCCCACGCAATGAGCGCTGAGAATAAATTTAGGAAGTGATAGCCATATAATAAATCTGCTGACGTTTTTATTTGTGCGCGCATCACGTACGAACTCGATGTAGATAACTTTTATTCATTAAAATTTTGTGTAACTTTAATATAAGTAATATTAAGTACTTAGCAGTCAACAGTGAGAGCAGTGGTGACCGAGTGGTAATGGCCCCGACCTACAAATTGTAGACCGCGGGTTCTAACCCAGCCAGGCGCATTATTTTGTATAATTTATTTAATCACTACTGCTCTCAAAACGGTGAAGGAAAACATCGTGAGGAAACCGGCATGCCCTAGAACCAAAAATTCGAAGACATGTGACATTCACCAACCCGCATTGGGCCCGCGTGGTGGATTACGGCCCATTCCCTCTCCTAGAGAGGAGGCCTGAGTCCCAGCAGTGGGAATATTAAAAAGGCTGATGATGATGAGTCAACAATGATACTAGCTAGCATGCTCAATCTGCATGGAAAGTGTTGATCATACATCACAATGTCGTCTCTGGCTGTGGTCGCTGGAAGACGATTGATGACCCTGTTTTGAGATATAAGATATTTGCTCGATTATGTAGCAGTTTTCACACGGTATAAAAAAGCTTTATAAAACATAAGAAACAATTAAAATAGAGCTTCATGTTTTACGCTTAGAGTTTTATTCATATTACAAAATATTCTTATCGTAATCTTACTTTTACACTTATCCTATAATTATAGTACACTAATAATTATAAAAAGTACAATCTTAAAGTATAATTGATCTCAAATACGGTACACTGGAACACTAACAAGAGAGATTCGAAAGGATTTAGAAATTTTCTAAATACACAGTTCATATCGATTTCTTCATCAGATTTAATCTATGCAGTCAACACACAAAGAGTGATGGAAAGGGTTATGCTCGGAGTTTCCTTGCGTGATAACATCAGAAATGAAGATATCCGCAGGAGAACCAAAGTTACCGACATAGCTCGAAGAATCGCCAAACTTAAGTGGCAATGGGCAGGGCACATTGCACACAGAACAGATGGTCGGTGGGGACGAAAGGTTCTGGAGTGGCGACCACCTACACGAAGACGCAGCGTTGGAAGGCCTCCCACAAGATGGACCGATGACCTGGTCAGGGTCGCGGGAATCCGATGGATGCGTAAAGCACAGGACCGGTCGTTGTGGCGACGCTTGGGGGCGGCTTATGTTCAACAGTGGACGTCTTTCGGCTGATATGATGATGAGTCTGCACTGTGATCAAACTTGCTGATCCATGCACTGACACTGCACAGAGAGTTATATAAAGTTTTTGATGAAGTTGAAGTGGGCTAAATTTTTATTCGCAATAGAAATAAAGGGATATGGCCAAAGCGAGAAACAGAGCACTAGTAGTGGTAGAATTCAAGGAGTAGGCATTGTTGCAGTGATCCGTGAACCATAAGCAGGCTGTCGTGAAGGAAGATACAGATCACAAAATAGATAGGTATAGAAGATATTATGTGTGTACTTCACTTTTTAAACCTACGCTCGGTGGACGCACACTAACAAGCGTTTGAGCCGGAACTGTTCGACGAGCGGGCCGAGGCGCTCCAAGATATCGTATCCGTGAGCGGTGTCTATGTGCGTTGCTTGAGCGCGCTTTGTATGTAGATTAACTTCTGCACCTATCTATTTTGTGTACAGATATTCCGGAGAAAGGTATAATTTAGTCAAATAATGCTAAAGGTATAAGATATATTGATAGTGGTTTAAATGATGGAAGTAAGATCAAAGTAAATGTAGTGCTGGTCTGATATGCCTTCAATTAGCTGGTTGACAAAATGGTTGGTTGAATTAAGCACAAACTCTTGCATGGTGCAGTGAATTCTTCTTCAGATTTACTGTGCAAATCAATAACCAAGCCCGTTGACAGGCATTGTACACACGAGAAACAAATAACATTTTTGATGAAGATGAAGAAGATTTTAGTTTGTTAAGAACTTTGCTACTCGCGGTAGAAATAAAGGCACATGGCTAAAGCGACGAATAAGAAAGTAGCAGTGGTGGAATTCACTGAGTCTGCACTGTTGCAGTGGTCACTGAAGCATTGGCAGACAGTCTCCAGGTGGTCACGGTTGTCGGCGCGGTAGCAGTCCTTCTCATGGCGCACCCAGCCACAGCCGCGGGTGACACGGAGCTCGGAGTCTTTGTGGGGATGGTATACTGTAGAAGCAACAAAATGATTATGTTAGGCATGGTACATTACGTACTGGGGCTGATGGTTTATCTGATAAAGTCAATATGACTCACTATAAAAATTACCTCAAACGTCTGTAGTAAAAAAATATTACTAACAATTATTATACATTTACAACAATTTAGGCATGCCTGTTTATAGAGAATCCATATATAGTTAGGCACTAAAATAAAAAAGTGTCAAAATACAAAAATAATATTGCCACATTCACGACTGAGTGTGGTAACAGATGGTAAAGATCTTGAAGCTAGAGGGCGTTCTACCCAATGCTTGTCGATTTGAAGCTTACTTATGGGTTCGTCTTTTCTATGGTTTATTTAAACTAGTACCAATTAAGTAATTAACACGGACTTTTGTACTAAATAAAAGGAAAGGAAAAGCAAGCATATAGAGGAAATGTATGTATGATTTGTGATACAAGAGGATGTTTAGGTGTTCTTCGGAAAAATTCTAGATAGTTTATTTTATTTGACTTTATAAGTTTACTAGTATCTACGCGCGGCTTAGTCCGCTTTTGTTAATATACTTTACTATTTCTCCCCCTTTTCTCACTTAAAAAAAATCACGTCTATGTCCGTCTCCATTGTCCCAACTATCTCTGGACCAAAATTCATCAAAATCGGTTTTGCCATTTAGGCGTGAAGACGTAACCAACAAACAAACAAACTCACTTTCGCTTTTATAATATTAGTAAGGATAATTTGATCTGGTGGTCCAGTGGTAGAGCAATTGGCTACTACGCTGGTAATCATGGATTCGACAGCTTGGTGTCTTCTGTATGAGAATTTACATGTTTGTGAAGGAACCTACGAAACAGGAGTAATGTCTTGGGGCAACGATTATTGTTAAGAACAAAAAAGTAATTACTAGTCTGCACAATCTTCCTGCAGAAGAAGGCGTACTCGTTGATCCTGGGCACGGCTTTGTCGCAGTCGATGATGGGGATGATCATGCCGCGCACTTCAGGCTTCAGCTCATTGGGGCTGATGCACGCGGAGTTGTTGGCACTGTTGCAGTAGAAGCAGTAAATTGCGCTCGCTGAAAAATTATTGGAATTATTACATACTATTTTTGCTTGAATAAGCATTGGAGGGATGTCCCAAAGAAAAATTCAGAGTCGACCACAAAAAAATATTTAATCGTTAAATCCATGGAGTAAGTTACTTACTCCGTGGTTAAATCGATAAACTATCGGATATTATATATTTATGAATTAAAAGTTCAGATTTTTAGTACTAAGTATAAGCTCTACGAATTTCTGGGTCTTTTGACTCTCTGGTAACATCAAATTAATCAATCGATAAACATTTCGTTCTTGTCGACTCTGGATATCTTGTCCATACAGTTTGGGATATCTCCTGTTATTTAGAGTTGTCAAATTTCTAGTTTTTTATTCATTGTTTTCAAATACATCTAAAAGAAACGAAAGCTTGCAAATAGATAACATTTTAGTTAACTTACAGAACTCGAGTCTGTAAGTTGTCCTGTGTATACAGGTATGAATTATGCTCAGATAGATAGACCGCTCTCTACGTTCATTATCATCATTATTTCAGCCGAAAGACGTCCATTGTTGGACATAGGCCTCCCCAAGCGCCGCCACAACGACTAGACTTGTGCGTCTCGCATCCACCTGATTCCCTCGGCCCTCACCACGCGGTCCACCTTGTGGGAGGCCTTGTTGTACACCATCGTCATCATTTCGGCCGAAAGACCCCACCGTTGAACATAGGTGCGTGATCGGATCGATAACGAAGGCTTCCGACATAGCCCGAAGAATCGTCAAACTAAAGTGGCAGTAGGCTGGGCTCACAAAACAGATGGTCAATGGGACCGAAAAATTCTGGAGTAGCGACTGCGTTGTGGAAGCCGTAGCGTTGGAAGGCCTCCTACAGGGCAAATAGATGTCTTGGTGAGGGTCACGGAATACTGATTGAAGCGAGACGTACAGGACCGGTTGTTATGAGGACACTAACGGAAGGCTTCAGTTCAACTGAGGACGTCTTTCGGCTGAAATGGTGATAGTGAAGATGAAAATTAAAAGGCAGTTAGATAGTTGAATCTTTAGACTAGTCAAACCTAGTCTGCAGATTTATAGGTCACAGAGTAAACAGATTCGGTTCTGACCGAATAACACAATTAAAGAATTCCGTTAATTTTTAATACTTACTTTTGTACACCAGCGATAACAATATCGTAATTGATAACAGCACTTTATTCGGAGTCATGATTCTCTGAAAAAAGAAACGGTAATTAATTAATTGTTAAGTTTTCGGTTAGTGTGCGTAGCCTACCTAGGCGAAATTCTGACGGGATTTATTGTAATTGCTGAAAGTTGCTCTGGAGTGACGCCACTTGCACGTGGAGGTGCCCAGAAGCAAACAATGTAGGTACAACTATTAAAAAAGAGCACGGACGTCATGTCATTGTTTAAATGTAAGGCAGGAGTGTGGTTTTAGTCAGTAGGAGTCTGACACTGCCCAGACTGGCTCGTTTATGAGGCAGCCTGGGCGCCCATAAGGATTTCGAGGATAAAAAAGCTAGGCGAGTGCACTTCTGTAAGTGACAAATTCACTAAGCCTAAAACTATAATAAATAGTCTTTTTTTGTGTATGTTTAGCGAGTAAGTCATTGAGGTGCCTTCTCAGCAAACAAATAACCTTTAGAAAGCGTTGATGAAAAACTATTTCCGTAACACCGCCAGCTCTAACCTTTAAGAGAAAGTAAAAAGGCTTCTAATGCTCTCTAATTGTATTCTGTTAGCATAAAAATAAACATAATGCCCCAGTACTGCGACTCATCCCTTTTAAAACCATTTTTACTGTAATTGTAAAAAGTCGGAAGTCATTATACAACGTTTTGTAATGGACTTCAGTTGTAAGAAAGAGGTAACAGTTTGTTTATATTAGGAGTTGACTTAAAGGGTACGGTGAGCCTTTTTAACACGCTTCACCTGTCTGTTTGTTTGTTAGCTTGTAACCACCGCCTTAGAGCTCGATTTTTCCCAACTTTGGGCGATCAGATTTTCTTTAAACTTTGCACCCTCATCAAAGAACGATGACAATACAATAATCCGATTAAAATATTCGATTATTCTGATTGGATTCGCTAGGATTTTAAAAATTATTTAAAAAAATTAAATGAATAATTAAAATAAAATTAATATTTAATTATTTGAAGAACTATTAAAGAAAAATCAAAAATAGTAAAAAAAAACACGTTTATAATCATAATCATCAAACTAAAAAAAACGCTAAATAATAATATTTAGCGTTTTTTTTTAGTTTTTTTAACTATTTTTTTTTTACCAGCTTTAATTTAGTTTCATCTGCCGATGTTTGTCTGTAATCACTTCCCGGCTACCGATTACGTCTCACGTTGATTGTGTGGTCACGTGTAAAGCAGATGACAATGCAAAATTATTATGTACCTGGGGCCTGACATTTTGGAATGTAAGGCGTGCCAGCGAGAAAGAAGGATGGAACTGTACACCCTATACAACGTGTAAAATTAAATGCGCATGACTTTAGTCACCCCAAATGTTTTTTAATTCAATTGACCAAATTCTGTTAGAAAAATAAAAATAAAAAATTCTAAGGTTTAATGTTCAGTTTTAGTTTGTTTAAAATTAGTATCTGGATTAAAATGAGAACTTTTATTATACCGCGTATGAGAAAATTTGTGTTTGTTTACCTATTTGGGTGGGTTTGCGCACATGATGGCTTGACCTATTAATAAATAGACAGGGCAACATTTAATTTTTTTTTTTTTTGAAAAATGTATATTAAAAAGTTGTTTAAAGCGGTGCAACTCGACACACATTTTCACTGTTTTTCATACAACCGCTCTTACGCGATTATGACGTTATTACACATTTTTCATTACATATTTTGGAAACATAGTATCTTGTGGATATTATCTAGGCTTCTATTGAAATCAATTTCTAAATTTGTGCAACACTTATCCAGTAAAGATTTCTGAAAATCTCAATTTTGCATGAACTTTGACACTTCATAGTTTACTTAAAAATTTAAAAAGTCAAAAAAGTAAAACTAGAAGCCTTACAAATATTACGATTCTAAATGAAGACAATTATTTTTTTTAACTTTTAAGGGTTCAAAAAACACAATTCCTGGAACAAGTTTTGTAAAATATTCAAGCAAATCACTGAATTACCGAATACTAACAGAGTTTTCAGTTAAGCAACAAATTAAATGTACTCAAACAGCAATGGAGAGAAGCATGTTAAAGATTAGAAGAATTCAAAAAGAATGAAGAATGTGACTATCAGACAAAAAACAAAAGTGGCCGACGCTCTTAAACGGAAGTCACTTAAATGGAAGTGGGCTGGACACATTTCACGGTGTACAGATAAAAGATGGACTATTGAAACCACACGATGGAAAGGCCCAGTGGGAAAAAGAAATGTTGGAAGACCAATGAGACGGTGAGCTGATGATATTATTCAGGTAGTAGGAAAGAATTGGCTACATATTGGCAAAGACAGAGAGTTGTGGAAGAAGATGGAGGAGGCCTTTACCCTTACGGGGGGTCCATATTTCAATAAATAAATAGGTACTAAAATTACTAACTTAATTTAAGCAAACCTACTAACTAATTACTAACAACATTTGAAATGTAAGCTTGAAATAGGGAATAAACGGCTATTATTATTAACAGAGTTTTCAGGCGTTATCTCTCTTTTTTTGCGTTGCCTTTTCATCAAACATCGCGTTGGATTGCGTTAAATGTAGCAACAAGCTTTTAAACCATGCTCGATGTTGACAATAAGCGAGTGGAAAAGCAGCCTCTAAATTGATTCTGCTCGTTATTCTGATCAAACTATTTGCAGGTTTTGCGCATTTTACGTTACACGTTGTATAGTTCCATCCCTTTAACAGTTCAGTTTAGACTGTCAAAAGGATCGCGTTAAGAGCTTGTAGTAGGGTCTCTGGTCCTTATCGGAAGGCGAGCTACCGGTTACTCGCCGTCCACAAGTCCGCGTCTGTAATACGCACATGTTTCCGGGATACTCCCTCTAACCAGCGTTTATTGCACAACCTACCATGTATTTAATAACACATAAGATACTTTTCTTCCAGGTACAATAAAAGACACTTCCGCCTGACCATCGCTTAGTTAATTTTTGCTTGCATTGAAAACGAAAACTTCAAAGGGTTTGGTTTGGCGTCGCACCGCAGGATTCGATCGAATTTTTTTTTTAAGTGATCAGGCAGAAATGACCGCGATGGTACATAGAATAGTTTCTCTTCAAACAATCAAAAAACACTTCAAATTACCTGAAGAAGTTTTAAAAACCAAATAAGCACTTACAAGTTATGCTTCTTTTCACTTATTATTTTTATTCAATTTATCTTTTCTTCTAAGAGGTTACCAAGATAACACAACACTGGCCACACTTCAAACGTCTGATAATAACTGAGCATCAATACGTAATTATATGTATATCTCGCTGTTCGTATAGTGCGACTGAACAATCTTGACCCTTACTAAGTCATTTAATATTGCGAAATTCTTCAAAGTTTAGTAGGTTTTAATTGCTCGAGTTAGCATTAGATAATTGAGGTTTCGTAAAAAATGGCTGATTTATAAGATTATTTGTAGGGCTTACTATGATGTCACCAAAACCCTCGTATTTCCTGAATGGGAAAGGGATAGTCTTATTAGTCATGTACTTATATCTTCGTTTCTCTCTCGATTCGAAAACGTTACAGTAAAGCCCGTTACATACATCATTCATTTCAGATTTCAGCCAAAAGACTAATGGATATAGGCCAATAGTCACCAGGGCCGGGGGGTTGCCATTACCGTCAGGCTTGGCTGGCGGGTTGGCGAATGCAGGGTGGTTGTTGCAATGTACAGAAAATACAGTTGCCCCATCCTCTGGTATGTCCCTTAGGCGACACGCGCGGGATAAAGAGTTGAGGTGCTATTCTTGTCGAAGACGCGCACTGTTCCCGCGCGCCTCAAGGAGTTGTCAGCAGCAGGAGGGGCCCAGCTGGGTCGAAGCTTACTGGGGCCAGGTTATCTGAAAAGAAGCTCGAGCCCCGATATGAAGACGCTAGAAGGAGAGCGGGGGTTGTCATAAGATGATTTTTGCCCACCGTAAAAAAAGGTTCTTTACTTTCGGACACCATACGGTACAGATAGACTTACATGCTGTTTTATGTATCTGTGTAATATAAAAAAGCACGTTAGTATATTTAATATATAAAAATCTCTTGTCACAGTATTTGTTATCGAACTTCTATGAAACGGTTTCACTGATTTTTATTTATAAAAAAACTTTATTTATATTTAGTAGTTCTGAGAATGGGTCGTAGGCTATTTGTTACTCTCCTTCCCCCACCCACCATTTGTTTCTTTGTAAACTTATACCTATTTTTTTAAAGCACTTTAGTTCAATGACTTTTTACAAATACATTTTCCAAAAACAAACATTCAAGATTACGTTGTCCTATTTGATTTCAACTCTGTATTTTGCTATACCTACCTACGTTTGTATAACGCGACGCAAGCGCATCTAGCACCCCCGCCGCCGATTCGCGCTCCCCTCCTCTATTGTACTATCGCTTGCTTCGCATAGACTTCGTAACATTAGAACATTCAATTTAAATATTTTTATTTTTGTATGAAAATCTGATGAACTAAAATATGATTTTTTTAAAGTCATAGAACAAAAGTTGTTGTTTATAATATTAGTGCCATAGTCCTGATCCTGAGAGGTTGCCAGTGTTTTACAAATAACCGTGTACATTAAAGTAAATGCTAGATGAAAGTTATGTAATCTAACCTGCTATGTCAACACATTTGTTTGTCAAATCTGTCGTGTTGAATGAACTTATCACTGGTTCCTCAGTACGCCGACCCCTGACACGTGCTATCACAATACAATTGAATGATATTGTTTGATTGGTAATAGTTTACTCTAACAAATACATATATACTAAACATAGTATACGCAGTAAGGAAAGTAAGTTGTGCAATATTTTAAACCATTGTTATTTCATTATGTAATCAATAATATAATTACCTAAACAATTTAAGAACTCTGTACTAGACGAAGGATGTAATAACAAATCTATATATATAAAAATCAATGCCACTTTTCGTTGTTATTTTATAACTCAAGAACGGGCTCACCTATCCAAACCAAATTTTTAGGCTTTGTTTGGACTATTTAGTAGATGGTTTATGTGAAGTTTGGTAGGGTAGAGTAGGGTATAGTAGGGTAGAGTAGGGTAGAGTAGAGTAGTGTAGAGTAGAGTAGAGTAGTGTAGTGTAGAGTAGTGTAGAGTAGTGTAGGGTAGAGTAGGGTATAGTAGGGTAGAGTAGGGTAGAGTAGAGTAGAGTAGAGTAGGGTAGAGTAGGGTATAGTAGTTTAGAGTAGGGAAGAGCGGGAGCGAAGCCGTGCGGGCAATAGCTAGTAATAATATTTATTTTATTACACAACTTTTAGGCAACCTGAAGATCACACACACGCACGTGTGACGTGCGTGTGCTTGTTCAAAGTTCAAAGTTCGCGGTTTCATAAAACGACCACATAGGTGTAGATCTATTACGAGTATAATTAATAACTGCAATATAGCATAGCATAATCAGCCTTGTAATGGTCCCACTACTGGTACTCAAGCTTCCACTCTAGGAGAGGGAATGGGTCGTAATCCACCACGCCAGACAAATGCGTGTTGGCTAAAGTCACATGTCTTCGAACTTTTGGTGCTAGGACATACCGGTTTCCTCACGACGTTTTTCTTCATCGTTTTGAGAGCAGTGTTGAAGAAATAAATTAAAGTAATGCACCTGACTGGGTTTGAACCCACGACCTGCAACTCGTAAATCGAGACCGTTACCATTCGGCCACCATTGCTATAACACCTTAAACAAAATCTCGAAATATGTAGAAACAACAATATCCATTGAAACACAAAATTTGGCTTTATCAGTTATGAATTTTATAGCATACGAAATCCATAATCATAATTATGAACCCTTCCAGCTAATAGATGTGTTTACCCGGCTTTAAAAGCTGCGGTTGATCACTAATTAATGCCATTAATAAATTAACTAGCAATTTAGTGAGCTACGAATTTTATCTCCATACCATTTTGTAAGTGCTACATTATTTTAAACAAAATGGTTGCATGACAAGAAAGGTTTAGTTTGTAAACACGGATATTTGCAAGCAGTTGCTTACTCGAAGGGATTAGTAATTTGTTTATGATATTAACAAAGAGATTAAATAGATACAATAGAGCAGCCATCAGAAGTCTTAGAAAAACTGTCATCCTATACTTAAGTGAAGACGAAAAATATTTACGAAAATAAACTGGAGTTAGGTCCAGTCGATTTGCCATAGTACGATTTACATTGGTGCAATGCGCAACTCGGCATATTTCTCCAAAAAATATTTTCTTTTGGTGCTTATAGCGGACACAAACGCGACTTGACAGGTACAGGTGACAGCGACTTGTTACTACTTTAGTAACAAGTCTCGGATGACGATTTTGTTCGCTATGTCCGGTCTATTGGTAGTATATGTTTAATGTCGTTGCCTGACAACAAAGGTTTTGTTTGTAAACACGGATATTTGCAAGCAGTTGCTTACTCGAGGGTATTAGTAATTTGTTTGTTATAATAATTACTGCCGGCAAACTTATGCGTCAATATGAGGATACCTAATGCAGTGGACTAAGATACTCTTTTGTACTGTTTTTTCTTTTACAAGGTTATTTGTAAAACATTGGCAACCTCTCAGGACTATGTTACTAACATCATAAACAACTTTTTTTCTCTGACTTCTAAAAATTTATCATATCTTTGTTCATCAGATTTTCATACAAAAATAAAAATAGTTAAATTAATGTTCTAAATATTACGAAGTCTATGCGAAGCAAGCGATAATACAATAGCGGAGGGGAGGGGGTTTGGTCAGCGGGGGTGCTTGATGCGCTAGCGTCGCGTCAAGCCCCCCTGCCGAATAGAAAATGGAAATATTGAAGGATTGTTTTTGGTAAATGTATTATGTTTTGAAAAAAGTCATAGAACAAAAGTTGTTGTTTATGATGTATGTAATACAGTCCTTCAAGGTTGTTAGTGTCTTACAAATAACCCTGCATATATTGTCCTACAAATAAAATAAAATAGTATGTGTGGTAACGAATACTTATTCGAAGCAGTAATTCTAGCGAACGGCCGTCACGCCGTAGCCGATACCGATTTCCAGCCACCGTAGGCGTACTAGGCTTACGGACGGCGAGCAATGGGTAGCTTGCCGTCCGACCGTCCGATAACTGTCCAGATCGAGCCCGAGTCGTAGGGGCCCAGCAGGGCCGGAGCTTACTGGGGCCGTAGGTTGACTCCCGAAAGGGACACTCGGGGTCCTGGAACACTTGGCAAACAAGAGACATAGGTGTGTTTTTAATAAGTAAAAGTCGGACACGCCAGGACACAGCGGGAAAAGTCATTGATTGATTTTTCCACACAAAAAAAAAGTATTTAGTCTACACCAATAAGGGGTAAAGTATGTTTTTCCGTTTTTGTTTTTTGTTTGTAGCAGTTAATCTCTGAAAGTAGGTTCGATAAGATGCTTTATTCCCAAGTGACATAGGCTATTATGGACGCAGGAGAAGCCACGGGCAAAAGTTAGATAAAAGTTACTAATAAACCTGCATCCAAATAAACTGGAAGCTGACCCAACCATAGTTGAAAATGTCTAATAATGATGACACCACAGACGTTGTGTGTGCATGTCTAGAACGTCCATACGATAGCAATCCTTTATTCTTGAAACTCGATCCTTGACTTTGCAGGGTTTCAGGACTTATATACGTTTTCCCAATAGTCTTGATACTTGAAGCAAACAACTTATTTATGGTGGGCAAAATAAATGTATGACTAAAATACACTGAGGCTTTATTCGTTTAAAATAGTACATTTGACTGGCCTGTTGGTCTAGTGGTTAGTGGCCTTGACTGCTCTATGCCGGAGGTCGTGGGTTCGATTCCCACCCAGGACAAATGTTTATGTGATGAGCATGATCATTTGTTCTGTCTGGGTGTAATTTATCTATAACTAGCTGCTCCCAGCGGCTTCACCCGCGTGATCTGCTATCGTTTCTGCTATCACTTCGTTACTTCCGGGATAAAAAGTATCCTATGTCCTATTCCAGGACATGGTCTATCCGTGTACCAAGTTTCACCAAAATTGGTTTTGCCATTTAGGCGTGAAGACGTAACAAACAAACAAATAAACAAACTCACTTTCGCTTTTATAACATTAAGTAAGGATATGTATGTATTTAGAAAGATATAAGTATGTTTATCAGTTGTCTAGTACCCATAACACAAGCTCTGCTTAGCTTGGGACTAGAAGGCGTTGTGTGATAGTTGTGGAATATATTATTATATTATATTACTAGCTTTTGCCCGCACGGCTTCGCTCCCGCTCTACTCTACTGTACCCTACTCTACCCTACCCTACTCTACCCTACCCTACTCTACCCTAACCTACTCTACCCTACCCTACTCTACTCTACCCTACCCTACTATACCCTACATACTATACCCTACACTACCCTACTCTACCCTACTCTACCCTACTATACCCTACTATACGGTACTATACCCTACTCTACCCTACTAAACTTCACATAAACCATCCACTAAATAGTCCGAACAAAGCCTAAAAATTTGGTTTGGATAGGTGAGCCCGTTCTTAAGTTATAAAATAACAACGAAAAGTGGCATTGATTTTTATATATATAGATACAAGTGCAGAACGTTTGTCACTGCGACTGTGGGAGATGTTATTATATGATTTTCCACCCAAAAACAGGTTCGAGTCGGGGTGCCCCAAGTCCCGAAGTGACTAAATTGTTGCGATCGTTTCTGTAAGTACGTACTAATGTGCATCCCGCAGGTGGTGACTGTGCCGTTTGCGAGGAGGATAAATAAAGGGAAAAGACTATAATTTTAGTTTGACATTAATATATTTTGATTTCAGGTTGGATAATTTGTTTACATTATAGCTATTTAGAACAGTCAGTCGGTATTATGAGTAATATTACTACTTCAGAGAAACAAGATTTGGTGAGCATTAATTCATTTTGGTAGGCAAAAGGAATATTAATACAATACCTGCAATTTTTTTTTTTCATATAAACTAGTGCTTGCCTGCGATCCCACCTGATGGTAAGCAGTGATTCAATCTCTGATGGTGAGACGCTCTAGTTTATTAAGAGTCAAAATTCTAATGGTAATCGGTTTTCTTGGTATAGTCATGAGAAGAGGAGGGATGAAGCACATATTACTAAAAGAGTTATGAGTATAAATGTAGATGGATGGAGAGGGAGAGGAAGGCCGAAGAAAAGATGGATGGATTGTGTGAGGAGTGATATGAAAGAAAAGCGAAGCAGTAATGCTAGCAAAGGAGGAGGCCGCATGCGTGAGGCAACGGCCCTTACGCCCCAGCCACCGCCGGCCGCCAAGATTCCGAGCCCGATTTCCGGTTGTAAGTGAGGGCTTGCGGACGGCGACCAATGGGTAACTCACCGTCCGACCGTCCGGTAATCGTCCAGACCGAGCCCAAGACGTCGACAGCGGGTATTGTTCCACACGCGCCTCAAGGAGTTGTCAGCAAACTGTAGGAACAGGGTCGAAGCATACTCCCCCAGCCTAAGCCCCAGCCAAGGGTCTGCTTCTAAAGGAAGATTCGGCCCCGGTACGAAAGGCAACGAAGGAACAGGAGTGAGTTTTAGTCAATAAAACGCTGACACTATCTTGATGGAATCACTGGATGATTTTCCCACCTACAAAAAAACTGGTTGTATAAGGTTTTAATCTCGCAAAAGACACAGATATTGCGATGCAGGATAATTCCTATGTGGCGACATAGATGTCGCTATATACTCATAGCAAGTCGTAAAACAACTTGTAACTGCAATAATTTGCTTCCCCTAGAGTACTCTTGACCTCATCGGCTCTTATATCCTTCGTGCAAATTGTTGCAGCCCCAGCCAGTGTGTTTAGCCATAACTAACTAAGTCTTTTATTTAGTATCTAATCATAGCAAACCGTAGATAGGTTGGAAACACACAAGTTGACAACAAGTCCAATAATGTTAGCTAAAAACTTCATAAAATAAAAATAAAAACTTTTTTCATGTAGGTAACCGTATACTAACTATTCTGCCCCTGATAGTTAAAAAGACGTATCTAACAAAAACGAAAACGGATAAAAAAATGTTTTAATGAATGAAACGGGAATCGGGCCTTTTTTCCTTGTGTTAAAACCGCACTGGAGAAAGTTAGCAAAATATAAAAAATACAGGTAGATGCGCCTCTTTTTCCTGATTCCGGCAATGTATATAACTCAAATCTGGAAAAAATATTAGATGCGTCTTTATTACTAACGGGGGCAGTATTAACTAGCGGATAATCCATTTCGGATAATCCGCTAATTTCAGTATTTTACAGAACTCCAGACCATCCTTAATAGATCAGCCAAAAATATCCAAGAATAAAATTAAAAGTTCGGTATCGTAAATCGGCCATTTTTAATTAAGCTGTCGATTTTGAAAAGAAAACCGTCTTCAAAGACCGGTCTGATTGAACTAACTTGATTTGATTATTGTGTTTGATGTTACCGTCAACCTTTTTAGGTAGATACTGTCAGAAACAAAATGGTAATGATTTTTTACCGTTAGGTTTTTTAGGTAGGTCGGAACTGTCAAATACAAAAACACAAGGTAAAATTTAAAGGCTCAGCAAAATAATTTTTAGAGCCTAAGACTAAGTGCCAAGTAAAATATGATAACTTCAAATAAAAGAAACTCATATATATATTTATTCCCTTGTTTTCTTTTTAACTATTTTTTTTTATGCACCTGCCATGTTGTTCTCTTCACCACCCTAGGTTTACTGGTAGAGAATACCAAAGGCATTAAGTCCGCTTTTGTACCTTTTACATTGTATGAAGTTTCAATAAATAAATAAATACCGAGGTGCCAAAAGAATAACGTTTTGTGTTATACACTCATCAGAATAATTGCAAGTCTTCTTCTTCCTGCCCTTATCCCATATTACTTAAGGTCGGCGCAACACGTTTTTTTCTTCCGTTCTGTCCTCTCACCCGTCAAACTATCACTGAGTTGGTGATAGTTTGATGCGTGAGGCGACGGCCTTACGCAACAGCCGCCGCCACCAGGATTTCGAGCCCGATTTCCGGTCGTAAGTGCGGGCTTGCGGACGGCGTGCAATGGGTAGCTCGCAGTCCGACCGACCGGCAATCATCCGAATCGAGTTCAGGTTGCGTAGCGTAGTTTCCCACGGGCGTCAAGGAGTTGTCAGCAACCGTAGGGGCCCGGCAGGGTCGAAGCCTAACACTATCTTCCTCTCCGCCCAAGAGCGGGGGATGTCATTGATGATTTTCACACCTAAAATAAAAAAATATTATCTATGAATGATCTCGGGCTTGCGAATGGCGAGCCCTGGGTAGCTCGCTGTCCGACCGTCCGGTAACTGTCCGGACCGAACCCAAGTCCTCGACGGCGCGCACTGTTCCCGCGCCCTCAAGAAATTGTCAGCAACAGCAGGGGCCCAGCTGGGTCGTATGAAGTCAACACCGTAACGGGGTGGGTGTTTTAGTCAGTAAGAGTCTGACACTATCTTCTGCTCCGCGCAAGAACGCGGGCTGTCATTAGATGATTATCCCACCATAAAAACAAAATCTATGAATAATCTATTCATACTTAAAAATACTATTAACTCTGAAAACTTTTCAATACAGAATTCACATGAACGAACAAAAACAATCCACGTCAATACTTTATAATAAAACTTCGGTATTGGCAACACACGTGAAAAAGCAGTCGTAAGTTATCGTTTCGATTCGCCGAAAGCATTTCTGTAACATTTCCATTCCAAGTTTATTTAACAACTCAAAAAAACATTCGAGGTTCGTATTCTTATGAAACTTTTTCCATAAGAAAGAGGAATAATAATGTTTTCATACTTCCTCGACGCAAAAAAAAATCTTCTTGAAAAAACTACAGAATATACATGTCGTAGCTTTTTTTTTCGGTGGGTAAAAATCATCTAATGACAACCCCCGCTCTTGGTGGAGCGGGAGATAGTGTCAGACTCTTACTGACTAAAAACCCACCCCTTTCCTTCTAGCCTTCATCCCGGGGCTCGAGCGCCCTTTCGGATAACCCTGGCCTACTGGGGCTTCGACCCAGCTGGGCACCGTTGCCTGATGCGGTCGGCCTCCTCCTTTGCTAGCATTACTGCTTCGCAGAAGGCGACCGCCTGCCACTCCTCCTCGCTCCGGACCATGGCCTGAACCAAGGCTCAGTGCGTGAGGTCTCCGCCGCCAATCGCCCCCACGAGGGCACGGCGGTGCTCTGCCCAAGCAAGGCACACTTCGACTGTGTGCTCCACCGTGTCCTCCGGGCGTTCCGCACAGTGGCGACACCCGGGCGTCTCTTCCGCTTGAATCCAGTGCAGGAACCTCCCGAACGTGCTAATACATGTCGTGGCTAGATCTTAGAATTGATCAGTTCATGTTATAGCATATTAAATCTGGCCATGTCGTTTAAACGTTAACATTTGATAATATGTCAATCCTCGTTTGGCCATATCATTGATGTAGGATTTCTATGTTTATTAAAGGTCTTTTTTTTCAATGTGAAAATCAACTAATAACATCCTCCGCTCTTGGATGGAGCCGGGGAAAGTGTTAGTCTTTTACTGACTAAAAACCCACTCCAGTTTCTTCGTTGCCTTTTGTACCGAGGGCTGAGCTACCTTTCGGAGCTAACCCTGGCCCCAGTAGACTTCGACCCAGCTGGGCCCCACGGTAGTCTTCTTCTTCTTCCGTCCCTGTTACCGTTATCTAGGGTCTGGTCTCCTCACTCTACGAGGCCATGTTGTTCTGTCCTGGGTTGTCGGTTTTGGAAATTGCAAATGGGCTTTCTTTTTGCTGGGTCCCACGGTAGTCCTTTGGGATAATTTTCTACGATCATGCAAGTGAAACCGTTGGCAGAAAAAAAACCACAATAAGCGAAGATGAACTTTTGACACTAATATACTCCTGGTCTCCTACCTATTATTTAAATTATGATTTTAACGACAAGACCATCTAATATTTAGATACCTTTTGTATACGTTAAGCTTCAAACAGTGGGTGTTGAAAAGATTAAACCAATGTACGAGTACATACGTATCTAATATATAAACCCTACATGAAATAGATCAAAGAAGCAAAGAGCCTTCAAAATAGCGTTACCTACCTACATGAAAATATTCAAGACAGAATCAAGGCATTAGATATGTTATCCAGGATCGTAAGAAAAGTCTATCATACTGACTAAGCAATACATACATTTCTGCCAGTGGCTTCGCTCGTGTGAAAGTAGTAAACTGTTCCTTAGGGTAAAATGTATAAAATGCGCTACTCCGAGGAGTAGAGTCCACTGGTAGAAACATGTGCCAAATTTAATCTAAATCTGTGCGAGCATGAAGAAATAAAAAATATACACACACACACTTTTGCTTTTATAATATTTATGTGACTGGTCCTTTTTTTTGGGTAGGAAAATCTTCCAATGGCATCCTCCGCTCTTGGGCGGAACTGGAGATAGTGTCAGACTTTTAAAGACTAAAAACCTATTCCTGTTCCTTCGTTACCTTTCGTACCGGGCCGAATCTTTCTTTCAGAAATAGACCCTTGGCTCTAGTGGGCTTCAACCCTGCTGAGCCCCTACCGTTTGCTATTAACTCCTTGAGTCGTGTGATTGGTCCTAAGTTTTCTCTCCTCAAGCTTCTTCTTTTAATTGGACGCCTTATTATGTTAGATTTCGTTTGTTTGTTAGTGTTGTGTTGTTGTTTAAGAACAATATGTATGTACCTGTTCAAAAAAGTAAATATAAAAACTTCAATATGGATCCTGAATTTTCTAGGTCAATGTTATTAATATTAAATTAATTGAAGCATCAACACGAAGTCCAGTGTTGTGCCAATTAATAGTTGCGGCAATCAAGGTGTGAGCCACGTGTATCTACGGTGGTAATGCCACGAGCTATTGATGGTTTCTCGTGACAAACCATCAATATCTCGTGGTACTACCAAACCCACAATTACCACTAGCTTGTGGCGTGGCTTTATTTATAGAAATGCCAACTATCTTTTACGTTTTACCCGCGGCAACACCAGGGTCAATGTCGAAAATTACCTCAAGGGAAAACAAACTCAAAGAATGTTACTAAACTAGGATAAAGATTTTGTCATTTTAATACTAAATATTCTAGAAACAGTGAACAAACCCGCAGACAAACAGTACAGTCTATATCCTATAGGGGAGAATGGGGTAAATACGAATACTTATAAAAAGTTAAAATTCATGATCAATTGTAAAAACTCAACTCAACTTAAATTAATGATGTAATTACTTATCACTTTAATTTCTATACAAGAAAGAAGTTCCTTCGATAGCTTATATTGTATATTATGAACGTAAAGCTGAAAAGCTGAGTTGTAATTACGAATTAGGATGGTACAAAATATAAAAGTAATAATAAAATATCTTTAACGATAATTGTTACATCTATTTGTCATATCCACAATTGTCCATTATTGATTGAAATGCAAAATGTAGTATTCGCAATCACCCCTAAAAATAATAAACAAGAAAATTTTAGGAACAATATTTTATAATCACATAATTTTTAAGTTAATTGGGCCATTTTGTCTGTCGAATTATTGCGAGAATTGACTCAAAACTATAAATTAAAAAACTATAAAAAAAATATAAAGCTTTTTTATAATAACCTAGAATTATTGTTTAAAACAAACTAATCACAGTCGAACGACTTTTTAAACTAATTTCGTGATATTAAACCCTAAAACTTTATAGTCTATAACTACATGGCTGTCCATGTTTCCCCTCTCTCCCCTGCCAATAGCATTCACTCCAATTACTACACGTACCATAATACCATTAGCATTGGGTCAACTGCAGCCATTTCCACAATTCCTTGCTTACATTTGATCGGTAAAGACATAAGTAGGTTTTATTCCAATTCATTCCACTAATTCGTCAATTATTTTAAAATGTACCACAAAAATAGGATTAATGAAATCAACAGTATTCAAAACAATTTGTCTGTAGAAGAGAACTTGTATTTCCGCGATTTTTACATAAAAGACTTTAAGTATATCAGTCCCGATGTTATAAACGTTAAGACGAATAAGATCGTTAACAAGAATGTTGAGAAGACGGTTATTAATGAGGAGTTGAAACCTAAATCCATGTTGGAGAAGTGGATTAGTGAAGTCATGAAAGGATTGAAGCAGTTCTTCTACCAGGGATCTTTGCATGGTGTCAAGTTAGTACTTTCAAGCTCTATACTTACTTTCTTTCCAGATTTATCTGTGCAGTTGCTAATTCGTAGAGACTATAAAAGAAAAATTTACTTAGTAAAGGACTGAGCACTTTTTCAATTTACATCCATGTGGATGAATTTTTTAATGGCCCAATAAGTCCTTTTGTTCATATTATTATCTTCAGTTTGTATATAATATTTATCAGTTTAGATGTTTATAAGTACTCGTAGTTTAATAATAATAAGTGTATTTAGCTAGTAACATACTCTAGATCTAGAATCACGGTTGATTTTAAGAAATGTTATCTTTGTAAAGTATTACATTCTTGCAAATTTTATTTTCGTTTATTATTGTTCATCTGTAGACTATAAGGATGGTTTACTCTTATCAATAATTTTACCATATGTCTGGCAGTTTGAATAATTTCTGCAACCTACCCAAATGTTCTTTCATCGAGTCGTTGAGCTCTTTAGTAGTCCTGAGT
The DNA here is from genome assembly GCA_949319445.1 of Mythimna lalbum. Taxonomy (NCBI): domain Eukaryota; kingdom Metazoa; phylum Arthropoda; class Insecta; order Lepidoptera; family Noctuidae; genus Mythimna; species Mythimna lalbum. The sequence continues at coordinate 7,833,623 of OX439357.1, read as the reverse complement.
ATACGAATACTGACAAATGCTTGCACTGACTGGACAGGTCCGCTCAAATCTGTGTAGTTCATTCCTTAAAAGACCATCTCAGACCCTAATCTACATAGTTCTCATATGATTTGAACATTACTGTGTTTGCTGCATCTACATGGACTCTAAAAGAGACCTTTCTTTCAATTCAAGATTCAACAGAGCTTTTCTTCATGTTGTTTGTAAAAGCCAGTGTATAGCAACCATCTTCAATATTTTCTATTTCATCTACACCAGATATATCTTCGAGCCGACCTTTGGAAACAAAGAGAAAGCCACGTGGATCGTGATCATGATTATTAGCATCTTCATCTGTGCCGTGGTGATGATCCAGCTGTTCTGCAAGTGGACTTCCACGCCGTTTGTCAACGTCATCGACTCTGTACCTACTCCTATATGGGCTGTTCCGTTCCCTACCGTGGTGATCTGCCCTCATCTGCATGTGAAGATGTCTTATGCCAATGTTTCGGAACTTGAGGGGTAAGAGCTGAATGCTGTTTTTTTATAAAACGTATGTATACAATGACTAAACAAAAAAAACACTGCGAATTTTTTTTTTCTTCGAATAGGTTTTTTTTTTGGACAAGAACTTTAATAATATTTGACGGAGTAATTATAATACAAAACATAATATGATACTAATGAATAACTCCAAGCAGATAACCAACCACAGGGCAAGTCATATTATTTAACGGAATTTTTCGAAAGATTCACCCCAGCCCTGGAATGCAAATGGGAAGTGAAGAAACACGGGTGGGGCTTTACTCAGTAAAAGTCTTACACTCCCTATGGAAGTTATTTGACGGAACCCAACAATATATATGTTCTATGCAATATAAGTTGATGACGGATCCCAAGAAAATAAATAAAGTATTAGTATACTATCGTATTTTAGGGAGAGGGAGGCCAAAGAAAAGATGGATGGATTGTGTGAGAAGTGATATGAAAGAAAAGGGAGTTAGTGATAGCATGACGAGTGACAGGACAGAATGGAAGGAAAAAACGTGTTGCGCCGACCCCAAATAAAACGGGACAAGGGCAGGAAGATGATGATGATGATACTATCGTATTTTAAGAAAGACCTACATCTTTCCTTTAAATCAATTAACCCAGCTTCTAAGGCTTTTACAAGAAAAACCTTATTCTAAAATCACTGTTATCTTCAAGCTATTCTTGCTTTACTGCTCATTAATCAAGCTAGAAGTCTGTTTTTCTATTCACAACATAATAATATTCCTGCTTTCATAAATCATAACAGATTGCAAAAAACTTGAATAAAATTAGATGCGACAAACAGTAGATTGCAGAATTTTCCTAGGATCAGAAAGCTGTTTTTATAAGAATACCGGATTTATATATAATTAAATGTTCAGATTCTTTCAAACTCTATTATTAGCCAGAAAAATGGTTTGCCGACTGATTGGCATAGGCAAGATGCTCTTGGAATTCTATCTTCAAGAATTTCTCAGTACACGTCCGGATTCTGAATGAGTGGGTAGTTCATTTTTGAGACGTTTCATCGTCATCATTTCAGCCGAAAGACGTCCATTGTTGGACGTAGGACTCCCCCAAGCGTCGCAACAAAAACCGGTCCTGTGCGTTTCGCATCCATCGGATTCTAGTGACTCTGACCAGGTCATCGGTCCAGCTTGTGGGAGTCTTTTCTTTTAAAGAGTACCCGGATCCCATCCGGTGATTCTTAACACCCCTTGCCTTGCCATTGCCTTGAGCTCTATCGGAGTCAAGGGTACACAGGCTGCCGGGCACTAGGGGTCGTCTTTTTGTTGTGTTTTTTTTTTAAATTGATATAAACTAGTGCTTACTGCGATCCCACCTGATAGTAAGCAGTGATGCTATCGTTGATGATGAGGAGCGCTAGTTTATTAAGAGCCTATTCACACTTGCCTTGAAGACACCTAAATTATAATCGGACGGGAAGACCGCAGCCGGCAAATTGTTCCAGTCCCTCGATGTACGTGGTATAAACGTGTGTTGTTCATATTTTGGTAAGCGGGTTGGGGATGGTAGGATGGTTGTTAAATCCACAGAGAATGCTGCTGCCCATCGTGCATGCCCAAACTTAAAATATTGTGTCAACATTCCTGTATCCCTAGCAGGTATGATCGGTCCTACTGGGCCTTTTAGTTTTTCTGACATCATTTGGGGCGCTTTGAAAGAAAGAAAACACGTTTATTTGGCACACAGGTACACACAATGAGATAACACTATAATTATGGTATACAAACTTAAACCTAGAATACATCTACATTGTATGTCTCACGGCTGCGCCAAATAGGCGACTCGTGCTTGGTCCTCACCGACTGGCACATACTGGTTTCTTCGGAGATTGAAGACTTGATGTTACGGCCTGTTCACGAGTTAGGTCTTAGCTGCGAACGGTGCGGCGAGCGGGGCGGGATCGGTAAGTGGGCTCGCGTCTCGTGGCATGCTTCAAACATTTTCATACTTTTGAGGTTACGCTCGCCGCCCCACGCTTAGCTACCGCACATAAAGCAAACTTTTGAATGGGCCGTTATATTCAGATTACAGGAATTCTTCGCCGCCATGGTGTGCCCAAGGAAGACGAACGTCAACAAGTATAGAGGAGCCCGTTTGGACGATGTGCAGTCCCACAGGCTTACAGAATTTATTGTCAAGGTTTGGGCTGTTTTTTTAATTAATCTCATTAGTACTAGGTACATGGTTTGATATTATGTACTCCTAGTAGTTCTAAACGGTTCATTGCGTTTTGAGATTCGCCATGTTGACATTTTTCACGGAATATTAAGAACTAACTTCTTCTAATACTGCCCCTGATAGTTAAAAAGACGTATCTAACAAAAACGAAAACGGATAAAAAAATGTTTTAATGAATCAAGCGGGAAATCGGGCCTTTTTTTCTTGTGTTAAAACCGCACTGGAGAAAGTTAGCAAAATATAAAAATACAGGCAGATGCGCCATTATGTCCTGATTCCGGCAATGTATATAATTCAACTCTGGAAAAAATGTTAGATGCGTCTTTTTTATTAACGGGGGCAGAATAAGTTTCTCCATACAAACTTTAGACCACCTTTTCATCTCCTTAGGGGGTGAATTTTCAAAAATCCTCTCTTAGTACTCTCTGTCTCCTACGTCATAAAAGGAAGCCTTGTGCACAATACACGCTGTGCGTTGAAATGCATGTATTATTTATATAATATAAAAGGCAAACTGATTGAAGATATAGTTATGCGAAAACCTGTAACCCTTTTTGGTAGTCGGGTGAAAACCGAACGATACGGATTGATTAATTTAATCCTTACTAATATTATAAAAGCGAAAGTGAGTTTGTTTGTTACGTCTTCACGCCTAAATGGCAAAACCGATTTTAATGAAACTTGGTACACGGATAGACCATGTCCTGGAATAGGACATAGGATACTTTTTATCTCGGAAATATGTTCCCTTGGGATAATTAAAAGATTTCAAAGCGTTGATCTCTATGGAGAAGAACGTCTTGAAACTCTATGGGCACGCTTTGAAATCCTTACTAATATTATAAAAGGGAAAGTGAGTTCGTTTGTTACGTCTTCACGCCTAAATGAAGAAACCGATTTTGATGAATTTTGGTACAGAGATAGTTGGGACCATGGAGACGGACATAGGCTAATAAACGCAGGCAAAGCCGCGGGTAAAAGCTAGTCGATCATAAAAATAACTTTGATCCTTTGTCCATACAAAGAAGTATAAAATCCACAGTTCCACACCCTTCATTTTCTTCCAGAAAAACAATATGATGAATTCTCTCATCGATTTCTTTCAGGGAGCTCCATCCTGCCCCGAAGTCGTGAAGGCTTGCAACTGGCCAGCACTTCATGATACCAAGTGGGAGATGGATAAGTGTTGTGAGCTGTTCCAGCCTATTTTCACCAACTACGGGTTGTGTTTTGCTTTCAACAGCTTACCACTCAACGCTATGTAAGTAGAAACCATTAAGAGTACATACTGTTCAACAATAATATTAATATTAATTATTATACTAGCTGAGGTGCTGCCAGCGGAATCGCCACCATGATAGTCAAAAAGTATCCCAAGAGCACTCCTGGGGTAAAAAGGATAGCCAACGTGCCATTCCAATATGTAGTTAAAATTAATTATTTTTCTTGTTCGACGAAGAAAAAACTGCCTCACCATACAAAATCAAAAACTTGCTTGAACAGTAACTGTTCTTGTTTGTATGGAGAGGCCGATTTTTTTTTACGTTTCCTGAAAATAAGTCTTTTGGAAGGTTGTTCAGTTTTGTCTACTGAACAAGCCCTTAAAGTTTGTGGAGGGCTGTCCCTTACACCCTGTTTAATTTTTTTTATTATGTTAGGCTCGCGTTTGACCACCATCTCACCTGATGGTAAGCGATGATGTGGTCGACGATGGAGCACGCTTGCCTAGAAGTAACCTATTCACTCTTGACTTAAAGACCCCCAAGTTGTAGCTATCAGGAAACACAGACTCCAACTTACTTCCACAATAATACTTTGACGAAGTAAGTTTTCATGTTTGATTTGTATCTCTATTCGTTAATTATGCTATGGTTGCCACTTTAATATAAAGGTTGTGATATTATCAAATATTAGACGGGCCATCGAAAATTATTGAAAAATATTGTACAATATGGTGATTCATGGATTTATACTGAAATTTTTCCATTAAGTTAATGTGTTTTTAATAGTTCTATCATGGACATTCAATAGATGTTAGTGGTTTTTCATATGTAAACAGCTTGCTTTCATTAAAATTACGTTTATTTTTTCGTCTTCTTATAAACTTAAAAACCACTTTGCTGATTTCAAAAATTCTTTCACGTTTGAAAAGCTACATTCACCCTGAGTAACATAAGCTATATTTATTGCCCGTGCAAAGCCGGGACGGGCCGCTAATGACTATATAAAGATAGCAATGACTTCCAAACTAGGCACAGCTGTATCTTGGTGACCCAAATATTACATCAAGTTCATAACAATTATGATGTAGCTTGCTAGCGGACGAAAACGGACACGCTTTAATTTATTAATATTTAGGTATTATTAATTGAAATTACCACAGGAACAACGCCACCCTCAGCTGGCATAGAACCTTCAACGTGGATGCGAAGCCAGCTAACTTACAATGGGGGCTGGACATCGGCTACCCGAAGGTGTTCCCTCCCGACCTGACGATGAAGCCGCTCAGAGTCATGGCGTCCGGAGAAGCTAATGGCTTGGGGGTGGAGCTGTTTCTGAACAATTCTGAACATCAGTATGCTTGTGAAGGAAAAAGCTTGGGATTTACTGTGAGTTTGTATTTTTTATTTACTACATCTTCTAGCATGTGTAGCTAGCCCAGGCCACATGCCAGTTCCCGGAGGACACGGTGCAGCATAAGGTGGAGCACAAGGTGAAACATACGGTGGAGCATACGGTAGACTGGTAGAGCATACAGTGGAGCTTACAGTGAAATCTGTCCCGCTCGACGGACCACCGCCGTGTCCCCATGTAGGCGGCATCGACCTCTCACGTCTGGCCCTGGTCTAAGTTGCCAGGAACTTGAAGGAACTCTCGTTCGACCAAGAACGGAAGAAGTTACTTTGAGTTCCTATATTTGACGATTACCTACCTCAAAAAAAGACCACAATATAATAACTAAGGTGGGTTGGGGTAAGATCAGTATAGGGGTAAAAACGTATAAATATAAATTATACAAAGAAAGAAAGAAAACAAGACAAAACATGACTTAGCGCTTTACTAGCATAAAGTATGTTGGGGTAAGATCGGCCATAGGGGTAAGAACGTATAAATATAAATTATACAAAGAAAGAAAGAAAACAAGACAAAACATGACTTAGCGCTTTACTAGCATAAAGTATGTTGGGGTAAGATCAGTATAGGGGTAAGAACGTATAAATATAAATTATACAAAGAAAAAAAGAAAACAAGACAAAACATGACTTAGCGCTTTACTAGCATAAAGTATGTTGGGGTAAGATCGGCCATAGGGGTAAGAACGTATAAATATAAATTATACCACTTATTTAGTTTTATTTTATTGCCAGCCACATTGTTGGGCAAGGTGGACATAATGACGCGGCACGCAATATGACTAACACTAAAAATAAAACGAAATAAGTGGTATAATTTATATTTACACGTTCTCACCTCTATGCCGATCTTACCCCAACACACTTTATGTTAGTTAAGCGCTAAGTCATGTTTTAGTTTTCTGTGGATTTTTTTTTATAATTTCAATATTTGTATGGGATTGTGTTTTTGTTCTTGTTGTTGTGGTGATGTGTTGTGTAAGAACTTAACCAATAAATTAATCTACTACACACGTGTACAGCTCAAAGACAAGAGCAACACACATTTTGATAATAGAAGATGCCACTTCGCCCTCGCTACAGCTTATGATCACCGTTATTTTTATTTCCAGATCCTCATCAGCTCCCCAACCGACCACGTCTACACCAGCACCGTGCTCCGTCTCCCGATGGACCGCATGACCACCATCGAAGTCACCCCCCTCACCTACAAGACTGACTTCACTCTCCGAACTCTTTCCCCCTACAGAAGGCAGTGCTTCTTCCAGAGTGAGAAGCAGCTTCAGTACTATGAGTTCTATACTGATAGCAACTGCAAGCATGATCTGCTGGTCCAGGAAGCCAGGAAGATGTGTAATTGTGTTCTTTATAACTGGCCAAGTAAGTAGCAGCAGTTAGGGTTCATGATTTAATTCATGAATCCCCAAGCGACACCCGGTGGCCGCGCATCTATTGTCTTACTATTGTGTCTCTAATTGACGGTATCTGAAGGGTTATCGAGCTTATAAATTTTTCAGGTCTGGAGGAATCTCGAGGATTAGGCAGGGAGTATAGAGGGAGTATAGAGGGAGTATAGAGGGAGTATAGAGGGAGTATAGAGGGAGTATAGAGGGAATATAGAGGGAGTATAGAGGGAGTATAGAGGGAGTAAAGAGGGAGTAGAGAGGGAGTGTAGAGGGAGTAAAGAGGGAGTATAGAGGAAGTACAAAGTATAGATTCTTGTGGTAGATACAAGCTACCGATGAATATTTGATTTATAGAGAACCAGTATGCAATCATCCACTCCCTGCGCATACGTAAACATTTTTGTGTCCAGTACCCCTAGGCAAGTTGCTAATCTGCAATATTTGATGCTAGTAGATAGCTTAAAATGTATGGGAATGACGTCATATCAACACTACGCAGTCATGTGGTTAGAACAAAAAGATTCGACGTAAGCTTGCGTCGAAGCGTTCGACGCTTGCGAAACGGTTGTAACTTGGCTAAGGGGGCAGTTTCTTACTTATGACGAGCAAAAAGTGTTCGGTGTCGGTAACTGATAGCTAAAAGTGTCTACATTTACGCAGCGCCTTAATATGTGCGATACTCAAAACACGTGTCTAGTATTTTTTAACCCCCGACAAAAAAGAGGGGTGTTATAAGTTTAGGGTGTCTGTGTGTCTGTGTGTCTGTCTGTGGCATCATAGCGCTTAAACGAATGGACCGATTTGGATGCGGTTTTTTTTATTAGAAAGCTGACGTTACCGAGATGGTTCTTAGATACAATTCATGAAGATCTGATCAGGCGTTCAAGGTCAGCAGCACATTTGTTGACTGTGGCTGGGATCTTAAACGCTTTACGGATGTATTCTTTACTAATAAATACTTATGTGTGACCTAATGTTTGAAATACTCGTATACATTTTTCATGATGACGAGGACCTGATGCTAGAACTGGGAGATAGCTGATGGAACCCTGGAATTCTTTCTAGTAAACCCGTCGAGTTTGGGCTCATTAGATTTGTCTTAACCAGTTCCAAACATTTTTCATGATGACGAGGACCTGATGCTAGAACTGGGAGGTAGCTGATGGACCCTTGGGATGCCAACTAGTAAACCCATCGAGTTTGGGCTCATTAGATTCGTCTTGACCAGTTTTAAATATTTTTCATGATGACGAGGACCTGATGCTAGAACTAGGAGATAGCTGATGGAACCCTGGAATTCTTACTAGTAAACCCGTCGAGTTTGGCTCATTAGATTTGTCTTAACCAGTTCCAAAAATTTTTCATGATGACGAGGACCTGATGCTAGAACTGGGAGGTAGCTGATGGAACCTTGGGATGCCTTCTAGTAAACCCGTCGTGTTTGGGCTCATTAGATTCGTCTTAACCAGTTTTAAATACTTTTCATGATGACGAGGACCTGATGCTAGAACTGTGAGATAGCTGATGGAACCCTGGAATTCTTTCTAGTAAACCCGTCGAGTTTGGGCTCATTAGATTTGTCTTAACCAGTTCCAAACATTTTTCATGATGACGAAGACCTGATGCTAGAACTGGGAGGTAGCTGATGGAACCTTGGGATGCCAACTAGTAAACCCATCGAGTTTGGGCTCATTAGATTCGTCTTGACTAGTTTTAAATATTTTTCATGATGACGAGGACCTGATGCTAGAACTATGAGATAGCTGATGGAACCCTGGAATTCTTACTAGTAAACCCGTCGAGTTTGGCTCATTAGATTTGTCTTAACCAGTTCCAAACATTTTTCATAATGACGAGGACCTGATGCTAGAACTGGGAGGTAGCTGATGGAACCTTGGGATGCCTACTAGTAAACCCGTCTTGTTCGGGCTCATTAGATTTGTTTTAACAAGTTTCCAACATTTTTCATGATTATGAAAACTTGATGCTAGAACTAGGAGGTAGCTGATGGAACCTTGGAATGCCTACTAGTAAACTCGTCGAGTTTGGGCTCATTAGATTCGGTTTAACCAGGTTTTCAATATTTTTCATGATGACGAGGACCTTATGCTATAACTGGGAGATAGCTGATGGAACCCTGGAATTCTTACTAGTAAACCCGTCGAGTTTATGCTCATTAGATTTGTCTTAACCAATTCTAAACATTTTTCATAATGACAAGGACACGATGCAAGAACTGGGAGGTAGCTGATGGAACTCTGGAATAAATATTATAAAATAGGAATGAAATTTAATTTAATGAAATTAATTAATTATTATTATTATTTAGAGGGAATTAATTTTCTAATTGTCTTGTCAATCAAGTTTTGAATATGAATGCCAAAGTTGTTTAAAGATAAACCTTAATAAAAAGTACATCTAGCCAGTTTGCAAGTTAGTAGTATTAGTGTGGCCTTCATGATTGTTACAATATAGAAAAGATAATATCACAATAATGGATTCCTCGATTAATTAAAAAAAATTAAAATAAAACTAAAATTAAAAATTTCGGGGGACCGCAATTGTCATTTTTAATGCGTTTAAGTAAAATAATAATTTCATATTGCGGTCCCCCGACTTAGTGACACTCATCTTTTAAATATTTATAGATTCCTTTAATGACGTTAAAAGGTTGAAAGAGTAATTTACTAACTTATTTTTTTACTTTTTATAGTTTTTTTTGCGTCGGGGGTTTTTTTAAATTTTTATATGTAAAGAATCTATGTACAAAATATCATAACAGTATCACGAAAAATCATAAAGTTATAAGCTTGTTATGTTACCTGGTTGTCCGCACAAATACATGGTCACCGGACCATCCGGGCGACTGGGGGGTTGTTTTGTTCCCGCATCCAGCTGGGCGTTGGCACCACTATGACCTGTGTTGCTCTTAGTGTTGGGGGTAGCCGACCTTTTTTAAATATTTTAGGGAAAAATATAACATGGAGTAAATTTTCTTTTATTATCATCATTTCAGCCGATAGACGTCCTCTGTTGGACATTGGCCTCTCCCAAGTGTAGCCACAATGAACGATCCTGTGCATCCATCGGATTCCCGCAACCTTCACCAGGTCATCAGTTCACTTTGTAGGAGACCTTACGACGCAGCGTATAAAAACAAAAAATATTAAAAAATATATTTCAGTTACTGATTCTAAACCAACTATATTCAGGTTTGGCATATACGTACTGAAAATAATGTTGTATATGTTCAAGACTAACTTTAACATTCTCTATGTTGGAATAATAACGAAATGTTTTAATTTTACATGGACTAGTTAGCTAAAAACACATCCACATCACTTGGGACCTTGAGTTCAACAACCGAATATTAAAAAAACTGGGCAAGTGCGAGTCGGACTCGCGCACGCATGGTTCCGTACCGTCCGTAAAAAAAAAAACGACCAAAAATCGTGTTTGTTGTCATCTGTTTGTTGGAGGCGCCTTCCTTAAATATTTATTTAATTTCGTAACACAAATACATATTTTGTGAAAATTTCAACTGTCTAGCTATCGCGGTTCTTGAGATATAGCCTGGTGACAGACAGATCGACAGACAGACAGACAGCGAAATCTTAGTAATAAGGTCCCGTTTTTACCTTTTGGCTACAGAACCCTAAAAACTCAGCTTAAGACAATATTACTCTCGACCACGCAAATGAAAGAGTGTTGTAATTTTAATATTATTTCAGGAAAATTCATCTGGGAGCCTGTCTGTACCACGAAAGATGACTTCCACTGCATTAGCACGGTAGAAGGTATTTATTTAAAACTAGCTTTTCCCCGCGGCTTCGTCTGCGTACATTCTATGTCACTCAGGAATGGAACAGCTTTTTATCGGTGAAAAAATTTTAACAATCGGACCAATACTTCCGGAGATTACCTCCTACAAACAAAAAACAAGACCTCCTTATCTACACTAATATTATAAAGAGGTAGGTTTTTTTTTCTTAGTACTGGTCCGATTGCTAAAATGATTTCACGGATATTTCTATCGGTAAAATCAGGGCCCTTTTTAGTTAGCCGCTCTGGGCAAAGATAATTTTCGCCCCCATTTACATGCCAAGTCATGAGTTATTTCCACTATCCAACCTGAAGTAGGTTGGAAGATGGCACATAAAATTCTCAACCTGCTAACTTGGGTGTGAATGTCTAATGGGTAAGTTGGAAGCAGTACCGTAACCAGCCTTCAATGCGCCCGGTGCGAACTTCTATAACTGCGCCCGTAGAAAAAGTACAATACAAACCAGGGATGTAACGGAGGTAATTATATCGGAACCGAAGGCGAAGTCGGAGTTTTTGAATTTGATTTATCGGAGTCGGAACCGGAGTCGGAAGAGGGTCAGAAGTGGTGGCAGGAGAGAGATTTTTTTGTTTACGGACAAATAAAACATTATTCAGTCAAATACGTCTTCATACACAGTTTACACTTTACCGAATCTGAATTAACTTCAATGAAGTAATCTATACTTATAATAAATCTGTAGAGAGGTCAATTCTGTACATGAAATATATTTCAAAAATAACTATCAAGGGGTGATTAGTGATCGATACTGATGCTAAAAATGCAAACAGTAAAATTTTTGTCTGTCTGTCTGTCTGTATGTTCTTTATAGAAACAAAAACTACGCGATGAATTTTAACGAAACTTGGTACAATCATTCTTCATACTCCTGGGCAGGTTATAGTATACTTTTCATCACGCTACGATTAATAGGAGCAGAGCAGTAAAGGGAAATGTTGGGGAAACGGGAGAAATTACTCCATTTTGTAAGCTTCCGTCGCGTTTGCAGCCTTAATGGTTAAAGCTACACAGAAATCATGTATCACGGAAATATTTTCCTTAAAATTATATAAAAAATATCCCACGACAGCATATGTCTATCTTTTATGGTTGCCTCACAATAACACGTGTAACTCCCGATAGCTTAGCAGTTCGGAGCTTTCTGTTTATTTTTGTCTACTCTTACGTTTATAACACTCTCACTCATCCCTAATTTAAAAAAGTTAACATTATTATCTATTCAATAAAAAAAAAAAACATAGAAATCGGTATAGAAACACCAAAGTTATACATGAAATACGCTAATAAGCCATCGCGCGTGAATACTGAATCCAGTCCCCCGGCTCTTAGAATTCGATATCAGACGTTTCAGATCTTTGATTTTGACGACCCCGTTGTCGCTGGCATAAGCAACAGGATCCGCGTACGAAGTCGCTGGCAGAAGCTAGTTACAAATACAACTTGAGTTTGGTTTCATTGTCCAGAACAGAAACAGATCACTTTTATTGATACTGAACCACGGTACTGAACCGTAAAAATCAAAACAATACCTGTATAACAGTCGACGCAGACCGCCCGCCGCCGTTGCTATGTTATGCTTCGACCTCCGATTAAAACATCTGATTTAAAAGTATCGGAGCCGAAGTCGGAACCGAAGGTGGAATAATATCGGAAGTTCCGACTTAACGGAGCCGAGTCGAAGCTCCGTAACATCCCTGATACAAACAAAAAGGACTAGGTATATAATTTTTGCGCCCCTTCGGGAACTGCGCCCTGTACCTGGGCACTGCTGACACCGCCCTATTTACGGCACTGGTTGAAGATAAGTCAATTTTGTCGCTCAGGTCAAATGCCCGGCTTGCCTTTCCTTAGATCAAGGCCTGATTTTTTAGGTACACGGGCGAAGCAGCGGGCAAAAGCTAGTACTTAATATTAAGTGTAGATAATTGAATGCTGGCTTATTTACACAAAGGACACTTTTCATTCGTAGAATACTTTAATCAAAGAATCTAAACTCTCAATTTACATTCTAGTAGCTATTTTAGTACGCAACAGTTTGTAAAATTGCTTCTGTTCCAATAAAAGATTACTATTATTATTTTGTAAGGAATCCAATTCGAGACAAATTACAGGATATACAGAAGGCGCAGTGGTTGAGCAATCGGTTGCTGCGCTGCGAGTCGCGGGTTCGATTCACACACAATATTTGTATGACCTACAGAAGTTGTTGCGGGTCTGAGTGATACCCAGCTGTGTTCCTTCAGTTGCCTTATGCGTTCCAGGGTAGCCGGGATCCTAACCCCGACATCCAGCCACTGTAAGCGTGAACTTTTGGACGACGAGCAACAGGGCTCGCCGTCCGGCCGTCGGGTAACTGTCCAGACCGAGCCCAAGTCGTCGACGGTGCGTACATTTTCGCGCGCACCTCAAAGAGATGTCAGCAAAACCGCAGGGGACCAGCAGGTCTGAAGCCTACTGGGGTCATGGGTTGGGGATATGGTGACCCAGACACAGAACAAATGATCAGCATGTTCATCACACAAATATTTGTCTCTGTCAGGGCCACTAACCACTAGACCATCAGGGCAGTCAAGACGATTCCCCACCTCAAAAAATGCTCCTGTAGTTCTTTTTCTTTCTCTTCTAGCGAAAGTAGAAGAACAGCTAATCTACGCGTACTATGCAGAGAGCGAGGACGAGGGAGGAACACAGCAGGAGTCGCAGTCTTGTCATCCATCGTGCAACGACGTCATCTACGCTAGCCAGGTCTTCTACTCCGACCTCACCAAGGACATGGCGAATACCTCGCATAAATGGGGACAGCTGAGCAAGTTAGTATCATTTGTTCACCTAATTATAGTGTTAACACATGCTTGACTTTGGTACGACGAATTTGGTCCGTCTGTACCAAGATGAAGCGTGACAGCGTTGATTTGGTCCTTCGTACCAAGGTCGAGTTTGACAGCGTTGATTTGGTCCGTCGTACCAAGTTCGAACTTAAATAATATGTTAATAATACTTAGCAATACGCTAAGACGCAGGTCCAAACCTACCAAAGACATTTAATATTGAAACCTACTGACCAAACCAGGTCCCGTACTTTGAGTACCTAATTCATTTCATGACTAGTGCTCTCAAAATGTTAAAGATGTTAAAGTTGGTAATGGTAAGGCATGTCGTAGAACCAGAAATTCGAAGAAATTTGACATCCACCAATCCGCACTGGACCTGCGTGGTGGATTACTGCCCAACCCTCTCCTAGACTGGAGGCCTGAGTCACAGAATTGGGAACATTATAAGGCTGTTTATGTGTTAGGATTTTTAACACCTATCTCACGTTTTTTGTTTGTTTCTGAAAAAAATAATATTTTTATGCTATAGTTCTATGTAAGTAATTTATTGTTATTTTATTTCTTTACACAGGGGTGAAGTTACTCAAATTAACGTTCACTTCTACGACGACATGTTCTTGGGCCAACACAGGCATGCGCAATATGACGACTATTATTTTATTGGTGAGTGCAAATATACCACAAGCTGAGTGCGAGTTGTTTTTACATTAATGCTCTCAATACGTTTACCGCGTGTGGCTCTCTGATTGGTTAAGACCTTGAAGCGGACCAATTGAAACGCTGAACGTGTAACGTAAAACAAACTCGCGCTAAGCACTTTATTGTTGGACAAGACCGTGACACTAAAAATTCATAAAGTTCCTCTTAGCTAGCGTGACAATGACAAATAACTCAATGAATGATGAATTTATGCGAATTCAAATATCAACTTTAAGGTAAATGCTCCAGGGTAGTCCACGAAATTAAATTTTGCTAAAGTTGCTGAACTGCAATTGCAAAAAACGCATTCACCTTAATTGCAAAGCACCAAGATGCGGCTTTCCAAAAAAAAAAACTACTTAAAAGCAGATTACATCTATCACTTCACTGGGTTGCGATGATACACTTAAAACTAAGGTCTACTGTCCACGGACGCGTAGCTTCATAGACGCGTATTCGTCATAACCTGTACGCTGACGTAAAGCTTACATACAAAACTAGGAACTCGGTCTACGAAGTGGCAACGACACGACGCGGCGACGGCGCGATGCTTCACGCTACGCATTCATGTAGGCCCTAGATTACCCGCTGGTAGCAGATTTCATCCATCCACAACAGACTGTGGTGCATTTTACCCAACATCATACTTATACTCCAATTTATTACAGGTGCAATCGGTGGTCTTCTCAGCTTATTCCTCGGGTTCAGTATCATCAGCGTCGCGGAACTGATCTATTTTGTTCTACTCAAACCTATCTACGCCATCTTTGTGGAAGCGAATCAGCAATAGAGCTTCGATATTCAGTGTTGCTAGTTTCAAGAGTTCTTGAGCTCTGGGATCAGGGTCTCATGAAACTTACAAATCATAATTATGCACATAAATGTATATAGGGGATACGAGGCCGGGCTCACCCAAATATGGCTAACATTACACGGTAGGTTTTGTTGTCAGTTTGGCCACAGTCAAAACCACACGAAAAACCTACCGTCTAATGCGTTGCATGATGGGTTTTTAGTACTGATGGACGAAAACCATCATTCACCATCTTTCATGATTGATGTAATTGATTGACGCTTGCATGACCGTGTAATGGTCGCCCTAAGTCGAGCGTCAACCTCAAGATGTTGCGCTACAGATTCGAAGTTCTAGTAGTGATATTGTTTTGATTTATCATTAACATTAGAAGCACGAGTGTCGTTTCGTGTTCTCTCTGTTCTAGATTTGTTATGCGTTAAATAGCAAAGTACCAACACCAAGAAATGTGTAATAAATACACAATAAAAATATTGTATTATCATTTACCAGTTTCATTTGTATACGATCTCTCCACATTACTGTACTTACCCATAATAAAATGACCAAAATTTACTTTTTTTTATAATATTGAAATATTACATAGTAGTATTTATTTTAATTTTGTTGTTGTGACAATTGACAATTTGACTGTAGTATTGTAATTTCTGGTATGTGTTAATCAATATTTTCATTTTGCTTATCAAAATATTTTGATATTTTTAATATTTTGCATGCCTAAATTAGTAGAACACAGTGAAAAACCCAGAAATGTATTGTGTATTAGTACCTATTAAAGTTTTCAGTGCTAACCGCACTACATTCTTTTTTTTGGACCATAAAACATAAAGTTAACACACACTCCAACTTGGTACGGCAAAAGTCTTACGTATGCTCGACCTTGGTTCGGAACGGACCAAACACGTCGTACCAAATTAGAGTGTGTTTTAACATTGTCACCTGGCAGTAATAACGAGAACCTACCTACACGAAAATTAAAAAGTTTAGCACGCTTTCTACTAATGAACCAAGCTTTTATTTCTCCATCTACCCACTTTGATTTTTCGATGAATTAATTACGAACAACAGAAATTGATAAAAACAAACATCAACCTCCTCGCCTGGATTACGTAGGTACCTTTGGAGATTAAGTTCCGGCGGAATCCCAGTGGACGGCTTGCTATTTTCTACTTGTGCCAGAGTAATTGTACCATTAATAATTCAATGTATCCTATTGCAGTCCATTTAGCTACACTTAGGTACACTTTTATATGTCAGGTTGTCTACACTCCCGGAGGACACGGTGGAGCACACAGTCGAGGTGTGCCTTGCCTGGACGGAGCATCGCCGTGCCCTCGTGGGGGCGATCGGCGGCGGAGACCTCTCGCACCGGGCTTTGGTTGAGGCCATGGTCCGGAGCGAGGAGGAATGGCAGGCGGTCGCCTCCTTCTGCGAAGCAGTAATGTTAGCAAAGGAGGAGGCCGGCCATATCTGGCAACGGCGCCCTCGCCGCCGCCGCCGGGATTCCGATCCCGATTTCCGGCCACCGTAGACGGGGGCTCGCGGACGGCGAGCCATGGGTAGCTCGCTGTCCGACCGTCCGGTAACTGTCTAGACCGAGCCCAAGATGTCGACGGCGCGCACTATTCCCGCGCGCCTCAAGGAGTTGTCAGCAACAGGTGGGGCCCAGCTGGGTCGAAGCCTACTGGGGCCAGTGCTATCCGAAAGGAAACTCGAGCCCCAGTATGAAGAGGCTGTCTACACTAATATTATAAAGAGGTAAAGATTGTTTTTATGTTTATGGGAGGTTAAACTCTGTAAGTACTGGTCCGATTGCTAAATTTTTTTCACCGATATAATGCTGCTTTATTCCTCAGTTACATAAACTATATTTTGTGTACACGAGCGAAGGTGCGGGCAAAAGCTAGAAAATCATAAAGTGAATTATAAAAAATCTCTTTTGTTTTGGAGGATCAAGAACACCAATTTTACTACAAAGGCCCAAAAGTATCAAGTCTCACCAAAACACAACACTTCACTTTAAAGATTGGATTACACGTGTCTGTAACTTGCACAAAAGTATAAAAAACTTAAATAAAATAGGTCAAGTCATAATTATTTCATAAAGACTGTTGGACATAGGCCTCTTTTAAGTGTTGCCACAACGAACGGTCATGTGCGTCCCGAATCCGTCGGATTCCTGCAACCTTCAACAGATCGTCAGTCCACCGCTTGTGAACTTTCGATGCTCCATCTTCCGGTACGCGGTCGCCATCTTTTCGGACCTATCGACCTGTTCTGCGAGCAAAGTCTGCCCGATGCCACAAGTTTGGCGATTCTTCGAGTTATGTCGGTAACCTTGTTCTCCTGCGGATAACTTCATGCATTTCAACGATCTTCACAGAGCATCACAGCTTACCATCAGGCGGTATTGCAGTCAAGCAGGTACGTGTGTGTATAGTCACAGTATAGTGTACCTAGTCCTACGTATCTATTAGATCTAGCACGCATTATGTGATCTGAATTAGAGATGTGCCGTTGCCAGTAATATGGAAATATTGCTGGCAATATCGCCACCAATATTCATACTTCGGTCGACATTCCCACTTCACGGCAATGGCCAGCAACGGTACATCACTCATCAGAATTACATGATTATCGTACATGTAATCAAAAGAGGACGTATTCCAATCAATGGGCAATTTCAACACCAAACCTTAAAAAAAAAACTGAAAAAACTGTCACTCACAACATAACCTAGACAAACTTACAAATACAGCAATAAATCTATGAACACAGCAAAAATCAAAATTTAGACAATGTTCGGTGATACCTGCTACCTGGGGTCCTGCGACCTCGAAGGCCTGAGGGCTCTGAACGACAGATTGAACGCGAAGGTGGTGGAACAAGTAAATGATGCCCAGGAACTTGCGATGCTGAACAGCTTTGCACATGAGAGTAATGAGTATCAGTTCAAGAAGTGCTTGCAAAACAGGTGGGACTGAGTACAACCACAAAATATATAGGTACAGAAGTCAATCTACATACAAAGCGCGCTCGCACAACGCACATAGACATCGCTCACGGACACGATATCTCGGAGTGATTCGGCCCGCTCGTCCAACAGTTCCGGCTCAAATGCTCATTAGTGTGCGTCCACCGAGCATAGGTATGAAAAGTGAAGATTAAACATAACTACATGAGATTTTCTTCTGTACCTAGGTATTTATTTTGTGATACAACTATAATTTCTAAAGCCTGGTACAAACTATTGAATCACAACATGCAAGGTAACATGAAAGGAGCAATTCGTAAGTGTAGACGCAGCGTGCACACGAACCGAGCATGACTACCAAAGACACTTCCGCCAGACCACCGCTAAGTTCATTTTTGCTTGCACTCAAAACGAAAACTTCAAAGGGTTTGGTTTGGCGCCACGCTGCAGGATTCAAGCGAAATTTTTTATGTGATCAGGTAGAAATGACTGCGATGGTACCTACCTACTCGCATCTGTTCCTGACATTCGTGCAAACATTGCTCAGTCTGGCGAGAACACGTGTGCTCAACCACACTGACGGCCACATCTGCCGGCGAAAATACCAACAAATGACGGATCGCTGCGTGCATGAGTTCTAATCCTCGGTTTGAGCGCATAGTGTGCACGGTTCGTGCGCACAAGGCGTTCACACTATAAGAATTCTGTTCATTGCATGACACGTTGCAACAATGTGGACGGCAAATTCTTTCATTGCATGTTACATTTCAAGTTACGCTTACGTAACTCCCTTTTATTTCATATCACTCCTCACACAATCCATTCCATCCATCTTTTCTTAGACCTCCCTCTACCTCTTCATTTATCCACATGTATACTCATAACTTTTTAAACCGGCGTTTCATCCCTCCCCTTCAGTCAGATGACCATAACAAGATAAACGATTCCCCTTCAACTTTTCAGTCACCGGCGCGGGGCCGTATTCAAACTTCCTCTAATATAGGTACGCATTTCTCATTTTATCCATTCTCGTCACACCACACATCCAAGTCATCATTCTCGTCACATGTAATCTTTTTTTAATTCCCAGAATTTCAGACATTGCTTCCTGGCGCTGGGTGCTGCAAGATCTCACAAAACGCCTAACTGAAGCATCAGAAGCTCTTCGTTACGAACACAATGCTATTCGTGTGGTCATCGACAGGCTTCAGACAGAGATTGATGAACATTCTCGTGATGCGTCTAAACCTGGTGCGCTAAGTCCTCTGTCTGATAGTGTTGAAGAGGCCATTTTGCAGGTGATTGACTGGATAGGTATCTTGTTTGGCTTAGTTTCTCTCGGAGCGTGTTTCATTATCATCATTTCAGCCGAAAAATACCCGGTAGTTGATTTCAGACTGTTGTCTATTTTCTTGACATGCCTTTTCCCAACTGCCTTTGGGTCAGCTTTTAGTCTCACCAGTTGCATCTGACCTGGAGGACATCTACATCTGGTCAGATTGGAATCTGGCCGCATATCTGACCTCCGATTCTTAGTAACATTATATGTACATCGGTAACACGATATCCTTAGTAATACTTTTATACGTGGGAAATTATGAAATGACTTCTCCCGCTCATGATGAGATTGTGCAAAGAGTGTGTCAGACTTACTTACCAATAAAACTCAGCGTTCCCTCAGTTGCGCTTAACGATAGTCACGGTAACTCTTTGGAACAATCCTGCAGCCCTAGCAGTTCCCCTGGATATTGGAATCCGACTTCCGACTATTCGAAAAGACTGACACATACACCTAGCAACACCTATTTACAAATACCTAATGACAACCGAGACCAACAGCTTAACGTATTTTCTGAAGCAAAGAAGAGTCTGGAAATGTAGTGGTTGACCCATTCTTGGCCTGACCTCGGCACTTTCAATCGACCCGTACGGTGATATTTAGCCACAAGTATACTGAAGACGCGGTAACATATTTTTGGCTTTATTTTTCACTTGATACCCATATTATAGGTAAGCATAAAAACCTTAGTCTGCCATATTTAGAAGGCCACCATATTGAATTTAGAGAGACAACACTTCATTTTTCGAGTTATTCTCAGCAAGCCTTTTAATTTGATACCCATATTGTAGGAATGCATTAAAAATAACTAGCCCGCCATCTTGGATGTTCTGCCATATTGGATTTAGACTAATGTCATATAGCTAACCATGCATTGTCATCCAAATTAAACTTGTGTGCAGAATTTCAGCTTAATCGGTTGAAGATATCTGCTTCAAAATTGAGTTACAAGATTCCACCAGAACATACATACATTGCAAGTAAATAAAAATGTATAACAATCTTAGATTGATGTACCATATTCCAGGAATACAATTTCTTACGCGAACAAAAGAAGAAGTTTGAAGCACTGTTACCAATTCTGGATAAGCAATGTAAAAGCATTGACAAGACCAAGAAGGAGATAGTAACAGACATTTTCAATAAAGAAAAGGCCCTCAGTGTAGAGGAGGGATGTGCAAAAATTACCTCATGCACTCAATCAAGAGGGCCAGGCGGGCGGAGACTAAAGAAAAAGAGGTAAGCCCCACTGCGTCCACAGCTCGGTTTTAGGGTAGGCCTCCTCGTTTTTCATATGGTTATTTGTAAAACACTAGGTAACAATCTTGCAGGACTGTTTTACTAACATCAAAAACAATCACTTTGGTTCTATGACTTTTACAAAACATTTACCAAAAACAAACCTTCCAGATTTTGATGTTATATCTCACACTCTATATTTTGATATACCTAACTACGTCTTTATGACGCGAATCAAGCGTAAAAAACAGCCCCGCACCACCCAATCGCTTGCTTCGCATAGATTTCGTAATATTTAGCATGTTAATTTTTTTTTTTTTAATTAATCTGATGAACTAAAATATGATAAATTTATAAAATTCATCGAAAAAAAGTGGTTGTTTATGATGTTAGTAACAAAGTGAGAGGTTGCAAGTGTTTTACAAATAACCCTAAAAATGTGCTGCTTTATTCTTATTTTTATCTAGAGCATCACCAGTTATTCGCTGGGAGAATCGCTGCATGGCATTGAAGACAGCTGGTCTTCGAGCGCTTAGTATGGCGATCGTCACCAGGCAAGAGGTACTGTGATAATGTCATATTTACATACCTAAGTATGAAAAATATGTTCGTCGATTTGAAAGCTGAAACATTGAAGACAGTTTATGTCAAATGTCTGTCTACAAAATATTATCAAGATTCAAATGCCAAACATACTTTACCACCATTGTTGAATTTTAATTAGTTATTATAACGATCGATTTGTGCAGTTACTTTTTTTTGAAGTGGCAATTATCTAATGGCTTCTCTCGCTCTAGGCAGGAGCGGCAGGGCTTGTCAGACTTACTGACTAAAACCTCACCTTTTTTCCTTGCTCTTTGCATTCTAGGACCACTGGTTTTCCTTTTAAAAGTCAGACCATGGCCCTAGAGTAGGCTCCGGCCCAGCTAGGTCCCTAAGGGCAGTGGTCTTAGGTATTTGCTAACATCTCTTTAAAGTGCGCGTGGAACACTACGCGCGTTGACGACTCGAGTCGGATTCGATCCAGACGGTCGGACAGCGAGCTAGGATGAAGGATGCGAAATAAATTCAAGTGAATTCAAACATTTTTATTAACAGGTGCGCGGAGCCAGGGCGTTTCTTTCTATAACAGCGCAAGCTTATGCTTCGAGAGCAGATGCAGCACTCAGAAGACGTTTGAACACGAACAAAGTCAAATTACAGGATGTTTACTGGCAAAAAGAAGAGGTAAGACGGCTTTTAGTAGGTAACGTTTAATATTAGATTACTTAGGTAAAGGTGGCTAGAGTGACAGTAAAGGGGTTGCAAACCAACGTCGCAAACAAGGTGACCTTGCTAGTTTCAATCCATGTAGATAGCAGTTGTAAACCGTGACTTTCAACGCCCTTGGTTGGGAGGCGCGTTTTCTCAACCACCGAACGTGTTGGCGCGTGGTTTACATCCATGTAGCGGCAATACAAACCAAACACATGAACCAAGGTGACATTGGTTGGAACGCTAGTTTGCAACTGTCTGCTCACCTCTTAACAGTCGCACAGATCTACCAACAAGCAACGCTTGCAGAGGTCAATCTGTAGATCCTTGGACTCGGAAAGCACGTTAGGCCTTTGGTCCCACCTGTCATTTGTAGATCTTTGATAGTCATTACTTCAGTCTTTATGAATAGACAGAAGCCAAGAAATCTAACACGTCTTGCCAAAGAGCGACGTATCGTATTACCCAATTACTGATTAGTGGAGACCACGAAGGCAGTCGCTTCAAGCAAAATACTGGCACAGCTGTGTCCGGTTGTACTGGAAGCAACAAGAAAAGATGCGAATATTGTCGTTCTTCCAAGCCAGTCACAACGCTTAAAACCTTCAACTGTAGTTTCAGAATCGATACTCAGGTACAGAAATAAATCCCAAGTTCTTCAGCATACAACCTTCATGCATGATAAATTGAAGGTAACTAGGTACAGGTGACGCCAATTATATCGACCACTTATGCCAATATGACCTCGTTGAAATATTGATGAGCCTCACACAGTCGCAGTCGTGCAGGTAACACTTCCTTGTCTGATATTTTCAACAAACAGGTCACTATTGTTATTATTGAGGGACATGCTGTAATAATTCCACAGAGTATGCGAGACCATCAAGCATTGGTGAATGAATTAATAGAGACGGAGAAGAATATTCTAGAGACGATGGAGCAAGAGCGTGTAATTGAAGCCAGGCTAGCTGATCGCGCCAATAGACCCCATGGGGAACTGACCAAAGATGAAGTGGATAGGAAGCTGAAAGATGAGCTAGCGAGACTGAAGAGCTTCGAGAAGCAGATGCGGACCAACTATAAGCGCATCTCGTAAGTAGAACTGACGTACATTTGCTTTTTTGACAATCTAATGGAAAAATTAGATTATTCAAAATTATAATTAGATCTAGTCGCTAGAATTTATTGTACCCGACTACCTCTTGGATCTCGTGGAACACCTCAGGCTCAGCAGTCAGACTTCTGAGCTTAGGGTCCACTTCAATTCCAAAAAAAAATGCTATTGGGTTTTTGCATTAGGAATTACTCTGTAGCCCGGAGTTTGGAAGTTGGTGATGTGACACCCCCGTGCCTCGGACCGGCAGATGCGGACCTCGTGCATTCACCAACCCGCACTGGGCCCGCGTGGTGGATTACGGCCCATTCCCTCTCCTTGAGAGGAGGCCCGAGTCCCAGCAGTGGGAACATTAAAAAGGCTGATGATGATGATGATGAATCGTTTCAAGGTAGCATATCGGTTTCGGAGACATGTGACATCCACCAACCCGCACTGGGCCCGCGTGGTGGATTACGGCTCATTCCCTCTTCTAGAGAGGAAGCCTGAGTCCCAACAGTGGGAACATTGTAAGACCGACTATGTTATCGTTTACATCTTTTATATTTTCAGTGTGCTGCAAGCCCACATTGAAGACAGCTTGGCACGCATCGACTGCGTTGCAGCGGATCTTCTCCGCGTCGTGCGCTTAGACAATGAAAGAATCAGTTCAAGAAATGGGGAACCTTGTGTGAGTGTGCCAGAACCACCTCCTGGCCACCACGGTCCTGCCGATATGGCTGGAGGTAGCCACAACAAGGAACATTCGTCAAGGTCTATCTCTCTTCAAGAAGAATCTTTAGAATCGATTAAAGAAGTGGACGAAAAAGAAGGGGATGAAAAAGAAGAGGATGAACCAGAAGGGGATGAACCAGAAGGGGATGAACAGGAAAGTGGCAAAACGAATGAAACTGATACCGATGAGGATGAACCTTACCCTTTGGATGATTAATTTTATGAAACAGAAAGATGCTTTCAGAGTAATTTTGTAATTACGATTTAATGGTAGTAACACAGAAATACTTAGAAGCAATGCACATTTGGAGTCGAACGAGTCACACGGAAAATTTAGGTTACAATGATTTCTAGAAATGCAGTGCTCTAGATTCGACTTAGAATTTATTATATCCGGCATTTATGATTTCACGTGATCTCTATTACAGATAATTTATCACCGATAATTGCTGGATTCGTTGCGGATTGGGAACAACGCACAACTGCACATTACAGAATAATATTTTTAAAATCATATTTTACACAATTAAAATGTTATACTTAGTAATTATTTTGATAATTTACTGTTGCTTGATAAAAATACACCTTTTTATTTTTAAATCATGTTTATTTTAGAAATAATTACAACTATTTTAACAGTATCACAAATTATGATGCAAATTAAATAGTCCCAATATAAAAAAATCTAACCAAAACAAATAACTATTTTACAGGTTTATTTTGCGAAACAATTGTAATTAGGTATTATTATAGGTAATTAGTTTTTAATAATATTATTATAATAATATACATGTTGTATTCGGATAAAAAAATAATTCGGGCGCCAAAACTTTTGTAATTATTATTGAGAACAAAAAAGCAGCGATATTTTTACACGCATCCTAACTTAACAAAATTTGAATTATTGTTTTTTGATTATATTTTGCTTACTATTATATAATATGTATAATGAATTTAATAAATGTTTGATTCTGTTTTTATAGCACAGATCTATATTCCCGTATATTTGTAGCTTGATTATTATTTATGAATAAAATATTGATTAAACATGTATTATTTTAGTTTTATTCAATAAATAACTACTGTGGTACGCGAAGCTTTAGGTGACAGTTGCGAAAACAGTTACTGATCATGAAATTAGGCACAAAATGGAATTCATTAGGAATACCACATTATAGTAAATTTTAAAATAATGAAATATTGGTCTTCACACAACTTTTAACACAAAAATCTACAGTCTAAAGCACATACAGTCATTACATAGGTACAGTTCTTCTATCTCGCTAAAGCAGATTGGTCTTACATGTGTGTAAAGGCGCAAACGCATTTTTTTTGTAGGTACATACAACGTGTAACGTTAAATGCGCAAAACCTAAAAATAGTTTGATTTGAATAAGGAGCAGAATCAATTAAACCACTTTTTAATATAGGTTACATTTTTCAAAAAAATCTTCATTTAAAATGTCGGCCTGTCTATTTATCAATAGTTCAAGCCATCACGTTCCCAAACCCGATGAAATAGCTAAACAAACACAAATGGTTGGTGTCCAATTAAATTTCTCATACACGAGATAATAAAAGTTCTTATTTCAATGCAGATATTAATTTTAAACAAGAAAATTACACATTTATTTTTTAAATATATTTTTTTACAGTTTAGGTCTTTTAAATTAAAAATCATTTGGGGTGTCTGTGGTTTTGCGCATTTAACGTTACACATTGTATGAAAATTTAGCCTAACCTGGCTTCATGAGATAGAATGTTTATATTAGGTTTACAATCTTTTAGGTCTAATTGCACCACAAATTACTAGTGGCACTTCACACCCCACATTAAAAAAACATCTTCAAGCCTTTAGCTCTAAATCTGTTTAATTATATGTGGTGAAATTTGGCTTAACTATTTTTACCCACTTATTTATAATAGATCTTTTTCACTCAGACATTTATATTCAGATTCTTATGTAAAAATGACAAAAAAAAAAAATAATTTAATAAGTAATAGACTAGAAAGGTTGCAAAAAATATCTATTATCTATAAGTGTGAGTAAACATTTCGACGTCTCCGGACAATAAGTGAGACTTATTGTCCAAGAAATAAAGTCGATAGTCGTAAAACAATGTGAATGCTCTAAGCCCGCGAAATTCAAATTATCTTAAGTTTTTTTTAAATTTTACTGGTCGTCAAGTCATACCTATGATGATTAAAATATGATTGGCGGGCCTAATATGAATATATTTATAAAAGGAATCACTAGTACAGTGATTCCATTTTTCCATAATATTATTAAGAGATAGTTTGTTTTTGTTTGTTTGTAGGAAGTAATCTCTGAAAGTATTGACTATAATTTTGCCAATTTTAACCTTTTAACGGCCAAGTCGGATGTATCCGTCAAAAACTCTAGCATTTATTCCGCCAGGGTCGCACATCCACGACCAAATACCCCATCTCGACAGCTCTTCTGTCAGCAATGGGGATACGACCCTTTCGAATAGGACAAGAAAATACTCGTTGGACTAATCCGATAATCGGATTGATCAATATACAATTTGAAAATGACCTACAAGATGCAAAAAAACTTAAAAAATAAAAATTTCGCGTGTTATCTTTGAGCATTCGACTTTGTTTGAGTTTACCGACTTATTGCCCGGAGACTCATTGATCTGTGGGTTTATAGAATTACTATTAACTAACATAAAGATAGTAACAGATAATTTTGTGCATATTTTGCCCAATTCCATACAATTGAAGCTGCCAAAATGTTAAAAGTGATTCGTAAAAAAAGTGCTTCTTATAATTAAACAATGCAATTGTTCTCAGTCATAAAATGGCAGCTATAAGGATCATCAACTAAAACTCGCTTAGAACCAACAAAGCATACAGTATATTCTAGACTTTCAATGTCAAGGACCTAGGATCAAATTCGTAAAATAATTGAAAAGTCTATGCATGAAGGAAGGTTATGGGAACACAAACAAATTATTATAATATATAATTGATGGCATTATAGTCTAAGGTTCTTAGCATCAATATAGGGAACATGAATGTAATTTAATCGTTTGCTAAGCTTAATTGTTTTTACAACGAAAAAAAATCTTTAAAGCTTCAAAACTAATAATCAGAAATAGGAGTCCAATGTGGTATTTGATAACAAAGACCATGTCGGTTTTTCACACCCCATGCAGCCATCATAGTAAAATCGTTTTGATGAGAGACATTAAAATTGTAATATCTCATTTCCAACCAATTTTTATATTATTTTCACTGTGCAAACGCCGGCGAGTGAACGCCGGCGTTTGCTTGTGTTCTCATTGTCTTTCTAATGTGTCTCTAAAAAAGGTATTCGAAAAGTCAATTGGTTATATAACAAATATTTTTTCCATGCTTATTCCCTTTTATGAAAACTTTGATGAAGTCAGAAGGAAGTAACTACTAACTGACTTTCTCCATTGCTGTTTTAACACGGAAAAAAGGCCCGAATTCCCGTTTCATTCATTAAAACATTTTTTATCCATTTTCGATTTTGTTAGATACGTCTTTTTAACTATTAGGGGCAGAAATGTGCTGTTTGAGTTCAGTATTGTAGATTGATTTTACACTTTCTGTACATAGTCCACTTGGAGATCATAATATTCATATAGATTAAGAATATCTAATGAGTAAATACAAGAACTGGTACTATTTTACTAAAGAAAAAAAAAGGCAAAATTAGTTGAAATAAATAACTACTATGGATATCGCTGATAGTAGAAAATTTCCTTAAATAATGCCTTTAAAATTCTAAGTTATTATTATAATTTTCAAGCGCAGATCAAACAACGGTATTCACGTTTATTTCTATTTCAGTTAAACAGAATGTACCGTTGTCCTATCACGTCCATAATAATACAAGTACAATTAATATAATTATTTAAATTAACTACAGTAAAATGATATCATCTTTTCATGTAGTTATATATTTCAGTGAATCGTAACAAATATCTTAATAATAACAAAACAAAGCTTAGGTTTCAAATGAATTAAAGAAAAAATTATATGAAAATCATTAATGGATAAATTAACAGAACTGAAAGAATTATACTCATTGAACTCAACCACGTCCACGACGGTAAGGAGGGGGGGCGTGGCCCTATAATCCAAACTGATTCAAATGTGCCTCGCTGTGCACATGGCTCTCAATGCTCCGAGCATTGCAGGTGACTTCCATCTGGCATTTGTTGCAATAGGCAAAGTTCTCATGCTCATTTGCCAAGTAAGACTCGATCGATACCTCTTGATTCTCAATCAGATCTTCAATCTCAGTGAACCACTCCATATGCTGCTCATCATCGTCAATATGGCTGAGAACGCTCTGAACAGTGTTATCAATGTACGCATCACACACTTTGCACCAGACCTCATCATCGTTATCTACTGGGAAAATGCCGTTGAGGGGTTTCAGACGCGTGGTGATGTTAGCTCGGTGGTTGATATGGTTGACGTGCTCCTCAATGCTTTGTAGAGAGCAGTTGACGTTGCTGTTGCACACCTCACAGAACACCTCGTCTTTCTCGCAGGATAGGAAGGCGTCTAGAGTAATGAACTCACCGTCGACGAGGTCGTCCATTGCTGCCATCCAATTGGCATGATCTTCACTATCG
Source organism: Mythimna lalbum (assembly GCA_949319445.1). Lineage (NCBI taxonomy): Eukaryota > Metazoa > Arthropoda > Insecta > Lepidoptera > Noctuidae > Mythimna > Mythimna lalbum. Next base: position 7,805,404 of record OX439357.1, on the reverse strand, counting down.
ATGTGTTTTATAAGAGACTCATCTTCCGGAAGGTTTCGGTTACATGCTTTGCAATGGAGTATGTCGTTGTTAAAACATATGCCGTTTAAGTTCATCAGCTCTATGTGTTCCTTGTGTTTCGCACCGTTTGTGTGTTGCTCGATGCATTTACTTGCTTTCGGAATATAAACCCCGCAAAATACGCAACGTACTCGCGTCTTTGAGCAGGCGACTACCCCGTATAACAAACCAGTTTTCATTTTAACTTATTGCAATTGTTACGTTAATTACACTAATAACGATTTAAATTAGCAGCGGATTACGGTTAAAATGAATAACTTGAAATTTCGCGAAATTTTTTGGGATTGAGAGTTGACAGTTTGACAGGTGGGTGATACTTTTTTTCATCTCTGTATTTGACAGTAAATCGATGGGTGAGAGTAACAGATAAAATGAACATTTTTGAAATGGCAATAATTTACAAATGGTATTGAAAACATTGCTTCTTTTTTTCTAAACAAAATAACAAAATGATATCTCTACAAAACCGTTAGTATAAAGTTTAATTTAATTTTTGTTTACTGTTGTATGCTTGAGTCAACATAATCTATATATAGATTAGATAAATATAGCAATTATATAAACTTTTTAAGCTGTTGCAACTTTAGAATTTTTTTTAAGAAATCCCCCCCGCACGTGTTAACCCTTCGATATAATAGATATAGCGATCAAGCGATATATACCAAATTAAATTATATTAACGATAAATTAAATTAATCGATAAAAAGGATAACATGATTTATATCATTTGATTTGTATAACTCATACAAACTTTTGATAAATTTAAGTACATATTGAAAAGTAGAACTTTATTTTTACAATCTATAAAAGAAAAAATTAAATACAACTTTTCAAGTACCTAAATTAAGAGTTCTTATTCCAATATAAAGTTGGTGGTGGGAATAGTGTATTTTTTTTTATCACATTTCCAGCTTGAAATGGATATGGGAGGAGTCTGGAAGAATCTCTTGATCTCTTCTATTTCATTTTAATATTTAAATAATCATTAGGTTATTGTAATTGTTTCTGCATGTTAATAGTTATGAACAGGTCAAATCATACTAACTTTTCTGTCATTTTAGTTAGCCTGACTACTAAGGGCTAAGTAATCAGCAGCCCTAAATGGCAGGAGAGGGTGGGGGGGGAAGTGATAGATGGTCAATAAGGATCAGGTCATCAGGTGGGTATAACAAAAAAATTCAACAAAAAGTAGTAAGAATTTATTTTAATATTAGAGTATGAACAGAGGTTATCATTTTATAAATAATTTTAATTAAGTTTTTTTTTTGCACACAACACAAACAACACAATTTTTTTATAATCATTTACTATTTATTGGCTTACTCTTATTGTGCTGTTTACCCCTAATGTGTCTATCGAGGTTATCAATATTACAAGGTACCTCAATACCACACCGCTTACACAAAGCCTTGTCTTCTTTAGGGTCATGTAAGTACTTCTCAATATCTATATTTTGATCTCTGATCAACAGATGCAGCTTGCCAATATTTTTTAAGTGTACGGGATCCTCATCAACATGTTCAAATATGACCTCTATGAAGTTTTCAAAGTATATTTGGCAAATTTTGCACCAGAGGTCTTCACAGTTGCCTTCAACTGAGAATATAGCATTTAATGGCTGAACTACTATGGCTCGAGCTCTTCTGTGTTTTGCTGATTCAATGTGAGTTTTAATAGCTTCTTGATTAAAGTCTACCCAACAGTCACAGGCCAAACAATTCACTTTGGAACTCACAGTAGTTATATCCTCTGGTAACACAAGCAACCCTCCATCCTTCTCAATTATTTTCTTCAATGAGCTCATATTTCCTTTGTGACTAGAGCTATCAATATGGTGTAATACTTCTGCTACATTAGAAATTTGGTTGCACAAAAGACAACTTATTTTATTGCCATTAACAACAATATTATTTTGAATCATAAGTCTTTGTATGTACATATCTGCATGTTCAGTGGCGTTAAGATGGTCCTCAATAATTTTGGCACTGTCTTTAATAAATATTTTACACAATCCACATTTAGTTTTACCAGTCTCGTCTATGATGATGTCTGTATGATATGCCATTTTAATATACCTATTCACAGCTTTTATAAAGACGATATTCTATCTTCTCAGTACCAATATGTAGCCACACACACAATAGCACAATAATCGAGTGTATTAATTATGCGCATACGCATCTAAGATTCACCAGAGCCATTTATTTTGCAACCCGACTAATGATAACAAAAATTGTTGTCGACATTGACTGACATTTGTTTTGGTGTTGCTATGCTATGTCTTCAACAACCCAATTGATAATTTTCTAAGTTCTAATAAAATAGAATTAGAATTCAATGAATACCATATCTAAAAGGTATTGAAAAACGTTCTTTAAAAGTTCAGAATCTTGAAATCTCTTTCTTCATCTTCAAAAACTGTTTTGGTGTAAAATCATAGACTAACACCTAACCGTTTCAAGTTATTAAGCTTAGCCAGAATTTTAAGCATTAACCAAAGCTTTTTGTTTCAGGTGATTTTATTATTTTTTGAGTCGCTGTCTTTGTCTTTTATAAAATTAAATGTCTTTATGACAGCAAAAAGTAAACCTTTTTGTTTATGTTAGTTTCATGTAATCTGTAGTAGTTTTTCAGGTCCTTGAGAGGGTATCGGCGATTCGGAATTTATTTAATTAAAATCACAGCTGATTATTGAATTAATAAAGGTGTAAAATAAGAATTATAAAAATGTCTAAAGACTCTGATACTGAAGCAGATATCGTAGAGGATGTAGCAGAATTAATGGACGGCTTATTGGTAAGTAAAGAAACATGTTGATCATTAATTAAACCGCTTTCAGATTAATATTTAAGGATTTATCTTGTTAGAAAACCGCTGTTACCTAGAATTGAAGTTATATATACTAGAAACTTCGTAATAAATGTGTTTTATGTTTTATAGAAAGAGCTTCAAGACCTTTATGCATTTAGGGATTTGTTCTTTGAGAACCATCCCATTGAAATGGCCACGGAAAAAAACAAACGCGTAGAAGAAAAGAAAGAAGTACTAATTGAGAAATTTGAGTCAATAGACGGTAAGAAAGTAGTGATATTATTTTAACCCTTCAGATACCGTCAATTAGAGACACAATAGTAAGACAATAGATGCGCGGCCACCGGTGGTCGCTTGGGGATTCATGAATAATACAATCAAAAACAAGGTATTTAAAACCTAAGATGACCACTGACCAAAATATGCCTTCAAGAATAGAAAAGAATAAACTTTATTGTTCAATAAAATAGTAACATAACTTATACTTCAAACTGGATGTATATGTACAAATGGTGGTCTTACCGCTGACAGTGATATCTACCAGGCAGCCTTTAGATGAATTGTAGGTATGGACTTAAAATATAAAAAGGGGGTAGTCTGCGGCACACTGCTAATAAAATGAATATTCATACACTATAAATAAATAATGATTAAAATTTTGACTCCATCCATAATATGATCTTCAAGTGTATAATTTGGAAATTATTATTTTCATTAACATGGCTGTTATATGTTGTTTTTATAAGCTGGGCTTTTTGTTTGTTAATTCATGAATCCCCAAGCGACCACCGGTGGCCATCTATTGTCTTACTATTGTGTCTCTAATTGACGGTATCTGAAGGGTTAATATTACAGTATGCTAAAAAAAGTATTTATTCATTAATTAATACATAACACATAAATAAATATTAGTACAAAGGTATTGCATAATTCAAATGAGATTTCTTCTAGCAGACCTGCTGAAGGAGAGATGAAAATTAAATGTAGTCAAATTGTTATCTACATAGCACAGCACATTACATTTTTTAATACCGTAATTAGAGACCCCCAGCATTCACTTGGGGTTTTAATTAATGCACAATAATCTGTTATTTTGTTTGTGTCTCAAATTAGCAAACTTGATATATGTTACTTACAAACAATTAATTCCAGTGGACTCACAGATCCCGTTTGCTCACCGTGCCAAGTTCCTGTACATGAAGGGCCGATGCTACAACATATGCCCCACCTACGATGCTAGAGCCACCCAATGCCTTAGTAAGGCTGTCAAACTGAACCCGCATCTGATTGATGCTTGGAATGAACTAGGGGAATGCTATTGGAAGAATATGAACGTTAAAGAGGCGAAGGCAAGCTTTGAAGGGGCTTTGAAACATGTAAGTTGTATCTAAAGGTACGAGTAGAATGACATTGGGCCCAAATATCGGGCTCCATACATTTTATACGGCAACTAGACTTGTAGAGCTATATTAACGATGCAACTCTGTACAACTCAGACGTCACCCATTTGTGCAACACTCTAATGCAGTTTCTGCTTTATTATTGCTTGCAATCATTTTAAATGTGTTTTTTCTCTCATTGCCAAAATATGTAATAGGAGTCACTTCAATGAAATGTATTTTATTTATTTTTTAATTAACATATGTTTTATAAAAAGTCAGAGCTGGTATGTTTCCAATTGGTCTTTTCCTATTAAGAAGAATGGGCAAAAAACTCCATGGTTACTCTTTAAATCTTATCTACACTAATATTATAAAGAGGCAAAATTTGTATTTTTATGTGTATGTAATAAATTATGTGTAAAATATTAGTAATGAATAAACTCATAAAATACTGCGCCGATTTCAAAAATTCACCATTGGAAAGCTACATTTACCCTGAGTAACATAGGCTATATTTATTGCCCATGCGAGAGTTTAATTGTAAAATAACAAATAATACCAAATTACAATATTAATAATAATAAATTATTTATTTCACCAATATTAATAGGTATGAGAGTACGATTTTTTGGGTACAGTGTTTATTTTAAGTTGCTTAATGACTAAATGTATGCTTGATGCTATCTGGTGAATTAATTACAATAATTTTCTTTAGGAACGCAACCGCTTATCCCTTCGCTGTCTTTCAATCATCCTACGCCAAGAAAGTGGTGACAAGAAACGTTCAGAAGCTCATCCTGCTATTTTGAAAAGTGTTGAGCTAGCCAGAGAAGCTGTGGCCCAGGATATCAAAGATGGTGTCTCGTGGACCGTGCTGGGGAATGCGTACCTGTGCCAGTTCTTCATGGTGGCCCAGGATCCAGATACATTGAAACAGTCTATGAAAGCTTATAGGCAGGCAGCGTTGGATCCTATTGCTAAGGGACAGCCGGATTTATACTACAATAAGGGGATTGTAAGTTGATTATAGTCGTAATCTTCTAGTTTTTCTTTCTTCGTTCTTAATCTTTTATATTATACACATATGACGCATTGCTACTATTCCAAGCTTAAAGAATTTGAAATTGGAAAATAAAAAATAATATTGTTCAAGTTCAATTTTAAAGCTACCTACACAAATTAATAATTAGAGAAAAAAATTAATATTACTAATATTAAAGTTCTTTTTGAGGCAATTTAAACAACAATAAATAAAGACTACATGGCCTTAAGAGGATAGAAAGATCAGCAGCAAGTCAGGTTTAGCAGATCTAGTGTGGCCTCCAATTGGGATTTCTTCTATTTGGCAGAATCTTGATACTTCAAATTTTATTTAGCACCCACTTGGCATAATCTTATTTAATCGAATATTTTCAAAGCATAAAAAAATATTTAGCATACATAACTATTGTTTGGCAGAATATTTACGTGAACGAAACAGTGGCATACTTTTATCATGGAAGAACTTTGTTTCGGATTAATAAATTTATGCTCTTCTAAAAACCACCAATTATTTATCAATGATGAGAGATCATCCACTATAAAATTCATGTGACTGATGACTTTGACATTAATTTAACTACTGTTAGAAAATATAAGGATCTTGACATGTGCCTGGACCTGACGTCTCAGTGCTGCCACCTGGTTCGCGGCATTACAGAAAAGTACGTATAATTGTCAATACACCTATTTGAATAACGGTTCCTACTCCTACGGCTTTTAGGCACGCAATTCCCGCACTAGTGCGGAAATGTGTCTCAGCTCGCCCACAATTTATTACATTAATGTTTCGTAACAGGTTGAGCGCTACGCGACCCCACGAGTCGTCTTTCAACCCCTGTTTATTGATTTCTTTGTAAGTGTATTTAAAAACGTCTTTTGGTACACGTGGAAAGTCACTGGAGCAGTCCGCCTTGATTCCGCCTCGTTTGCAATGACAAAGCTTCTCTCCACTTGTAACAAAATGTGCTATATTCGTCTTCTCTCGCTTCTTTTCCAGGCACTGAAATACTCAGAATTTTACGACGAAGCCTTACAAAACTTCAAGTATGCGAGCCGTTTGGATCCCCCATGGGAGCCGCCAAAGCAGGAGCTCAAGCGGCTGATGACGTTCGTTAGTTCTGCGCATGCGCTCGTCAAGACTCGAGGGAAACTGAAGGGCAAGCGACTAGCTACTATGGTGCAGGTTTGTATGTCTAATTGGACTGGCCTGTTGGTCTAGTGGTTAGTGACCCTGACTGCTATGCCGGAGGTTGTGGGTTCGATTCCCACCCAGGACAAATGTCTGTGTGATGAGCATGATCATTTGTTCTGTGTCTGGGTGTAATTTATCTATAATATGTATGTATTTAGAAATATATAAGTATGTTTATCAGTTGTCTAGTACCCATAACACAAGCTCTGCTTAGCTTGGGACTAGGTGACGTTGTGTGATAGTTGTGGAATAAAAAAAATAAAAAAAGAAAATTAAGCTGTTGGTTCCGCTACCTGGAATCTGCTAAAACCAACCGCAAAAGCGGTTCTGCGCTCGGTTTTTGTAGATTTTTTAATGGCACCCCGTATCAAATACATCGTGAAAAAACCTGCATGTCCTAGAACCAAAATGTCTGAGGACCCCGATCCGCACTGAAGATTCCGTGCAAATTACAATTCCCGAAGATTTTTCCGAACAGCTAAAAAAGTATTTTTTTGTGACGTAGGTAACAAAAAATGTACTGTTTTCAGATTTATTCCTATACCTGGGCTATAAACCCTGCTTTGTGCCAAATTTCAGGATTCTGGGTCAACAGGAAGTACCCAATAATTTTCGATCTTTGAGAGTATCGAAATGCTACATAAACAGCCGTATCTTTTTTATTCATTAACTTAGAAGTTTGATTTTTTCACAGCTTGAAGAGACTACAGATTTGAGTATATGGTTTTAATTTCAACTCGATACCTCTACGCGTTCTCGAGATAAAGGTTCTTGACAGACAGACAGACAGACGGCGGGACAACAAAATGATCCTACTCGTATAAGGGTTCCGTTTTGTCCTTTTGAGTTACGGAAATCTAAAAATAACAAAACTAAATCATATTAGATAAAATGTAATCTAATCAACAACCTTCTCCAGTCCATAGACAAAAAAATGCTTGGTTTATACGCCGAAGGCCTCCATGCTTTCGCCGACCGCTGCGAGGTGGCGCTCGAACTCACGCGCCTCGACGGGTTGCAAGAAGGACCCAACGAAGGGAAGGTCATCCTGGGCAAAGTCGTCGGCTCCATACACAACGATAACGCTGTACCTTTGTAAGTATCTGTCCCTTTTTAGGGTTCCGTAGTGAAACCATAAGGAACCCTATTTGTTGCTACGGGTTTGGTAGATTTTGCAGGGCTTCAACCCTTTAATCGTAAAACCATTTTCAATACACTTGCTCAGAAAGTGACTCTTATTGCACTGCACTTACATAGGTATTTAACGGCCCTTGTTACCGAACTGTGACATTTTGATTACCATTTCGCACTAGTGCTATAATGTAGTTAAAACCGGTTTGTATAACAACTGTATTCGCAAAACAAATGAATGCGAAGATCAATAGTATAAATTAGTGTCTTATACTTATTTCATGCAATTTTGTCCATTTTAACTTGTACATAAGCTTGTGTTGATTCAAATAAAATTTCTTTTGTTTTTGTGGTCTATGGTCGTGTTTAAAGATGCGCGCGGTTTTTGGCGTGATTTTTTCGAATAAAGTTCAGTGGCGGTATTAATAAAATTAAATTAAATATTACTAAAACATTAGAAAAGGTTACATGCGTGCTCTGTTGTCACTATGAAAAGCATTATTGTAAAAACTTTTTACGTAAAAACCATAAACGTAGGACTGGGTAATATGATCAAAATACCTTAGCCTTCTCCTAGGAGTAATTTAAAAAAAATGCGCTCGCATTATGAAAACAGATTTTTACCGCCATGTCACAAAACAATTTACTAATCTTACTGTTATTTTCTTCACGAGTGTATTGAAAAACGTCGTGTGTGAAAATCATTAATGATTACTGTTCTCGGCTCTCTTAAAACCCTCGCCATAGCTCGGGTCTAAATACCGCCTCGACGGTAATCACTAACATTACACACTTGTATCATAATGTACTATTAATCAATTGTGTTGATTATTAAGTTAAGTTGTTTTTGTAAACTTATTTTAGGTTACGATGGGGCTGACATGCTTTTTGAGATTAAAGTCCTTAAAAAATAAAGAGCAAAAAAGTCCTTTAACCAACCAAAGCCAACGCCGGATATATAAGAAAAATATTTTCGCGTTTATTCTACCAGGGTCGCACATAGACAAGCAAATTCTGGGATCTTCAGCTTTCCTGTCACTTATAGAGATTGAAGAGCTAAACGAGATAGAGTGTCCAGTCGCGAATACACGACCCTGGCGAATAGGGCACGAAAACACTGGTCGGACCAATCCGACACAAGCAGTTAAAGGGTTAAATGAAAATGGACGGTTTCAGAGTTTCTAATGTAAATATTTTCATAGTAATATTGTATCGTGCATCCAAGATTGAGTGTGTTTCATAAAAGATACAGCAAATGCCAGTCTAACAATGTTTGCTGCAAGGTATAAAGCAGTGAAAGGTTTAAATGAAAAATGATGGTTTCAGAGTTTCTAATGTAAATATTTTCATAGTAATATTGTATCGTGCATCCAAGATTGAGTGTGTTTCATAAAAGATACAGCAAATGCCAGTCTAACAATGTTTGCTGCAAGGTATAAAGCAGTGAAAGGTTTAAATGAAAAATGATGGTTTCAGAGTTTCTAATGTAAATATTTTCATAGTACCTAATATTGTATCGTGCATCCAAGATTTAGTGTGTTTCATAAAAGATACAGCAAATGCCAGTCTAACAATGTTTGCTGCAAGGTATAAAGAACATGTAAAAAAAAACTGCTGATAATAATAATGTGGCACATTTAATATTTTCATATTAATACTGTACTTGCTAGCTTTTTATTTAACACGTATTTTGTCATCACCATCTCATTCCTGTTCAGTTATTTGAATTTGAAATACTGCGTAAGTTAGCATTACGAAGTGCTACAAATGACCACTATACCCTATTCGCGTTAAGATTAGACATTCAAAGAAATCTTTTTTACTGTCAGTTCAACCGATTTTAACTTCTATTTCGTAAGAATAAGGATGGCATTAAAAGCAAAAAAGGGGTTACAATTTGTGATGTTCTATTCCGCTATAAACTTTAGACGCGCTATAGACTATTGAATACATTTTTATAGCGCGCTATTTTATACGCTATAATTATAACACGTTATAACAAATCTTGGCAGTAGTCTGAACGCGGAGACGTTATCATTTTATTCGACAAAGCGCTAAACGGGCGCAACAAATATTATTTTGTAACGTATTGCTCACGAAATAATTTCATGAAGCGTTTTAAATAACCAATGAACTTTCCTTCATATAATACATTAATGTCATACTGTCTATAATAATCGTTTTGTGCAATTTTTTTTTTAAACTGTATGCAGAAATCACGCACGATGCGTGCCGACTGCAGTCCAAGTCACCCATGCTATACGCTATGAATAAATAGCGTGTTATATTTTGACGCTACACGTTATATTAACCATCACTAGTTACAATACCAACTATTTACTGCAGGCGCCATTTGTCATGCCACCAACGTAATAAAAGTCAAAATCGGTTGAACGGACAGTAATAAAAGGTTTTTTAAATGTCTAATGTGATTTTGAACAGAGTATAGTGTGTTAGATCCTGCTAGAGGCTAAGATTGCAGGGTTAGTTTAATCGATTTGGTAGTTTTAGAACAGAAACTTAACGGCGGTTGTAAATATTTTTTTTGTTAAAGGGATATGTAATTTATTTATTAAAATTTTATTTACAGTAGTGGTAATTGTATTAAGTCCTGTGACTTAATGCACCAAGCCATTCTCTATCAGTCAACCTTTAGTTTTTAAAAAAACAACACTGGTAGGTGTGCACAATAAATAAATAATAGATATTATAAATAGACTGAAGTGTTCTTACATTAAATGCTGGCTCTGAAATGGGTCTGATAAGTGGTCGCTCACAATGGACCTCATCAGAGTCTGATATAGCCCGAGGATTTGCCAAATTAAAGTGGTAGTGGGTTAAGCACATTGCTTGCAGAACAGGTGGTCGACAAGGTCGAAAGACGTACCGTTGGTAGGCCAACAAAACAAGGTAGACCGATGACCTGGTGAGGATCACGAGAATCTGATTAATGCGAGACGTACAGGATCGGTTGTTGTGGCGACACTAGGGGAGACCTATGTCCAACAGTGGACGTCTTTCGACTGAAATGACTAATATTATTTTTAATTGCTTTATATGCGAATAGCTTTTACCCACGGCTTCGCGCGCGGGCCTAAAATATAGTCTATGTCACTCAGAAATAAAGCAGCTTTCTATAGGTGAAAAAAATTTTGCAATCGGACTAGTACTTTCAGAGATTAACTCCTACAAATAAAAACAAACTTTAGTCTCTATTATATATATATTAAAATAATTTAAATGTTAAATTAACTGATCTACTTCTATCCAAAATTCACCGTTTATGAGTTTCTGTTTTATAAACGTACGTATTTTTCTTGTTCAAATGCTTGCCACTTCAAAATGGACACTTAGTTTAACTGCTTGGAACACTGCCCGACCTGTGATTGACAGCTACTTTGAAGATGGATTCGTAGAACGATCGTTTGTGTGGTATGTGTGTCTTATAAGCCGCATATTCATTGGGAAACATTGTTGTGCAACATTGTTTCAGCAACATGTTGTTGGCAATTTTTGTGTTCCGTATTCATAGTAAACAAAAGTTGCTCAACTTTGTTTCCAATGAATACGGGGCTTTAAGTTTAATTTTTTACATTAAAATTGTCTTTCTGATATTATTTAGGCCTCTAAATTGGCATACAGGGTCATTAAAATTTGTAAAACACTAACAACCTTACAAGACTGTATTACTAACATCATAAACAACAACTTTTGTTCTATGACTTTTTACAAAACATAATTCATTTACTTACCAAAAAACAAACCTTCAAGATTTTGATGTTTGTTCGCACTTTTCAACTCTACTGTACCTACGAGTACCTATGTCTGTCTGTATGATGTCACGCAAGCGCATCAGTCGCCCTTGTTGCCCGATCCACGCTCTTCTCCGCTATTGTACTATCGCTTGCTTCGCATAGACTTCGTAATATTTAGAACGTTAATTTTAAATGTTCATAAGGTTTTCATTAAAAACCTGATGAACTAAAATATGATAATGTTTAAAGTCAAAGAACAAATGGTTGTTTATTATGTTAGTAACATAGTTCTGAGAGGTTGCTAGTGTTTTACAAACAACCCTGTGTAAAACAGCCTCTGACTGATTGCTTTCAGTGTGCTGTTGATAGAAGTCAACTTATTGTTGTAAATCTGTTCAAATATACCAGGAACCTTACCATGACGTGTTAAAATGACAGTCGTGCGAGCGAGAAAGAGAGATGGAGATCCTATAAAGCTCCATCTCTTTAACAGTTCAGTTGTAAGTCGAAATGTCTGTCTATACACTCTGTTCTTGTCTAAACAAAGATGTATAGTCTAGCATTTCACTGTATGCATGTTTTTGTTCTAAGTCCATGTGGGGAGTGAGTTTAGGTATTTCCAGCGGCTCGGGCGCAGAACTAGGGTGTCACAAACAATTTTTGATTTTCAAACATCATAACACGAATCGAACTGAGGATACTTAAACAGTGTATAGACTTGTATTTCATTGTATGCATGTTTTGGTTCTAAGTCCATGTAAGACTATTTCTAGCAGCTCGGGCGCAGGACTGGGGTGCTACTTATAATTTTTGATTTTCGAGCACTGTTCTGTTATAACCCGGATCGAACTGAAAACGCTATAGTGCATCCAGATCTGGCGAAGCCCCTGCGCCGCGTGCACTTCGTATGAACATGATAGGCACATGCACAGTTTGCAAGCGGCTCGCGAACGGCGCATTCGCCAGATCTGGACGCACCGTTATGCTTAGCAATTGTACTGATTAACAAGACAGTCAGACTTCATTTTAAAAGTTAACGTCATGTTCATTTTCGGCATGTTGGGATCGTCCTTTTAGATATTTAAGTGTTCGTATTGACTTACGGATACCGGCGCGAATCTTGAGCGCTGACTTCCACTTGCACAGAAGTGAAATATCGGGTATCTTTGGGGCCAACGCTGCCTGTAGCGAGAATCGGAGGGGGGGGGGTATACCAGTCGCGTGACGTCGCGCGTGTAGGGTGTGCGGCGGTCCCCGTTGCGGAAACTGGATTATTACCTGTGCAGTGTCGCTAGTTCAATTTTAATGGTGTGCATGTAGTTGTGTCGATTGAGAACTTTACGGAAAACTGCGCGTGGGCCTGCGCGTGTACACCTCGCGTGACGTTGCGCGTGTATTGTGTGCGGCGATCCCCGTTGTGGAAACCGGATTATTACCTGCGCAGTGTCGCTTGTTAAACTTTAACGGTGTGCATGTAGTCGTGTGGATGGAGAACTTGATTGTATTATTACGTAGGAAAACGGACGCGGGGCGCGGTAGTGTGGGATCGCGCGGGCGCCCGCGTAACACAATGTGTGGCTTTAGTGGTATGAAGTGAGACGCGGGGGTGGGGAGTGCAATCCTTGTTCAGTGATTGGCTCGCCGATGTATACGATGCGCAAAGCGAACCCGGCAGGCCTAGCCAAGCTACCACCGTTTCTTTTCGAAATCTTTCTGCAATCGGTAACGCCTCCCACTGTTTGTACCAACGACTTTACAGCCACTTCGCACGTCTAATAACTGGCGATGCATGTCTGTCAACACATGCGACTTATAGATCTGATGTCTCGACCAATCAGAACGTAGCACCCCGCTCCCCGTACCACGGCTAGTTGACAGAATTATTTTGGTGCGCTAGTTCTTGCATGAGGTTAGTCTAGTGGTTGTAAGGTCGTTTGTTTTGTTCTTACCACGTGACTTAACGTTGAGATGACGTCATTGCCATGCATTTGAAGTTTACTTAGCGTTAACGATTGTAGATTATCAATTTGGCCTACTGTTCTTTCGCCGAGCGCTCAAGATTCGTTCGGTATCTGTACCTATCAAGGCAGTAACTTCATAAACTACTATTAATAGAGATGTATGGTATGGAAAATGAAGACACGATGACCCAACCCCAAATAAATTGGTTAAGGGCAAGAGAATGACAAAAATGTTGCATGAACTTAAAATAATCTGAACTATTTATGAAAATAACCTCAAAATCTTCTAATTACAGTACATTTGCGTTGGTGGACGAGAGTATGGAATGCGTGCTGATAACCGTGTACAACTGGGCTGATGGGCGTGGCGCCATCATCGGCGATTGTGTGGCCATACCCGAGCCATTGATGCGGAGGCACAAGCATGAGTCGGAAGATGTGGTATGTTACTGTTTGTTTTAATGGTTTTTAGGCTTCCGTAGGAGTACCTATCCGTCCATGCTGTCCGTCCGTCTATCAACGAGCTGTATCTCATAAACGATAAGAGGCCTTTTGTGGTGTTCTGGTAGTTCACTACTCTTTTGCCGCTACAACAAATAATAATATTAAAATAATGTTAAAAATCAGAAGAGTTCCTGAACCGTTATTTTAACGGGTGTTTTTTTTTTGCTCCATTTTAATATTGTAGTACGGAGCCCAGTGCGAATCCGACTCGCAATTGGGCGGTTTTTATATTAAGAGGGTCCTTCTCCACTCGCTTATCGTAAACATCGAAAATGGTTTAAAAGCTTGTTACTTCATTTAATGCAATCCAACGCGAAGTTCGACGAAAAGGCAACGCAAAAAAAGAGAGATAACGCCTGGAAACTCTGTTAGTATTCGGTAATTCCGAGATTTACTCGAAAATTTCACAAAACTTGCTCCAGGAAATAGCTGTTTTTTTTAAACCCTTAAAACTTTTTGGAAAAAGTTGTCATCATTTAGAATCTTAATAAAATTTGCAAGGTCTTTAGAGGATTACTTTTTTGACTTTTTTATTTTTTTGGGCAAATTATGAAGTGTCAAAGTTCATACAAAATAGAACATTTTCAGAGGTTTTTACTGGATTAGTTTTACACAAATTTAGAAATTGGTTTCTTTAGAAACCTAGATAATATCCACAAGATACTGTGTTTCCAATATATCTAATGAAATGTGTGTAATAACGTCATAATCAGTTATGAGCGGTACTATGAAAAACAGTGAAAATGTGAGTCGTGATGCACCACCTTAATAGATAGATGTTAGGACAGTTTTCTTTTACTATTAAATCTAGCCTGTACATAGCCACTGCTGGTCAAAAACCTCTTTCCATTCCCTCCATTGTTCCCGGTTTTGGGCCACTTCTTGCCAATTCCTAAGGAAGACATCTAATTCGTGGTCCTAGTTCTCATATCACCTATAAATTCTGGTGTCTGCGATGCTATACATTACACTGTGTTGGACCAGAATTCCAAGTTAGTAAGTATTTTTTTTCTACTTTGTGTATACCTTTTTTATGGTGGGGAAAAATCATCTAATGACAACCCTCGCTTTTGGGCGGAGCGGGAGATACTGTCAGATTCTTACTGACTAAAAACCCACCCAATACCTTCATATCGGGGCTCGAGCTCCCTTTCGGATAACCCTGGCCCCAGTATGCTTCGACTCCTGCTGTTGCTGACAACTCCATGAGGTGCGCAGGAACAGTGCGCGCCGTCGACGTCTTGGGCTCAGTCCGGACAGTTACCGAACGGTCGGTCAGCGAGCTACCCATGGTTCGCACTCCGCAAGCCTGCGTCTACGGTGGCCGGAAATCGGGGTCGGAATCCCGGCGGCGGCGGCGAGAGCGCCGTTGCCAGATGCGGTCGGCATCTTCCTTTGCTAGCATTACTGCTTCACAGAAGGAGGCGACCGCCTGCCACTCCTCCTCGCTACGGACCATGGCATGGACCAAGCCCGGCGTGAGAGGTCTAAGGCCCGGAACGAGAGGTACTTTGTACCTGGTGTAATTGTAATGCAATGTTCCGATATATTTGAAAAAATCATGGGAAAATTTTAACAGCTTTTATAATTTTAGCATTTATTATCCCTCAAGGTACCATTTTTAACATTTCTGAGGGATAATAAATGACGTCAATTGTCTGGCGTATTCCGTTTATGGTAAACAAAATTGTTGAAGCGAAATTTTATAATTATTAACTTTGTTCGAACTACCCAAGTCATTTGACTTTTAAGACAGAGTATACACATGTCTAGTTTTAGAAAAAATAAGTCCTTTCAAGCCAAGGTCATCTGAAAATTTCTTCAATAACATTTGAAAGTAATTCATTATTTATGGTATTTTTTTTTGGTATTCTAAACTACCGAGATGCACGGGACCGTTAATTGTGGCGACACTTGGGGGAGGCTTATGTTCAACAGTGGACATCTTTCGGCTGAAATAATGATGATAAAACTACCGAAATCTTTACTACAAAATCTAATTCTTTCATCAACACTCAGACACACTTAAAAACAATCCAAAACAGATAGATCTCTTGTTTGCCCTGTTGCCAGTGCTCAGTCCCCAATACCTCACACTTTGGCTGCACTAAATAATCTTTTCGATTTGAATCCAACAAACGATCTGTTTGCGGATCGTTTGATGATTTTATTGGCATATCAAAAGTACTGTAAGAGTTTTTTTTTTTATAATTTTAATCGTTTTTGTTTAGTGACTGTAATTGGTGGTTTATGTTGTCATTACTTAATTAAAATAAAAAAAAAACAAATGCTATACATTTTAATCTAAAAATACATCACTATCAATTTCAGATGTACGACTTCAAGTCGATCCGCGTGAACAACCCACTGCTCCTGCTGCTGAACGGCAAGCGCGTGTCCCGCAACCAGTTCGCGTGCACCCGCGTTACAAGCACGTACGAGATACACTGAGACTCGAAGGTCGCGAGACACCGGGGAGAAGAGACGAGGCCAGGTACGACACGACTAAAAATACGGTACGGTTATTATTAAAGTAGGCGCTAAATAAATTTGTCTTAAAGTTCATCGACCTTTTTGTAATGTATTTTTGAAAATAATCGTTTGACTTCTTCCGCATTAGAGGTCTACGCTCTATACTATACGAATTTGAGCCGTCTTTCTTTCACTAGCCTATGTTGGTCTAGTGGTTAGTGGCCCTGACTGCTATAGCGGAGGTCGTGGGTTCGATTCCCATCATTTGTTTTTTGTCTGGGTGTAATTTATCTATAATATGAGTGTAATTAGAAATATATAAGTATGTTTATCTGCTGTCTAGTAGTCATAACACAAGCTCTGCTTAGCTTGGGACTAGACGGCGTTGTGTGAATATTATTATTTTATTATTATGTATGTTGTATGGCCACAGTAACTCTTTGAAACGTTCCGGAGCGTTCTAATATCTCTGCGTAACTCGAAAAACAATTAACTATTTTTTATTATTAGAAAATGTAAAGGATCACGATAGTTGTCATTTCAAGACAGCTTTAGGTTTTTATTTTAAATTTAGAACGTCAATAGATTTAAAGAGGGTCAATGATCTCTATGGCAAATTTGTTTGGCTCCTACCAATTTTGACAAATACGACAAGTGTGCATTATAACGTCAACCCAGAGTTTGGTCGTAGTCGGCTAAAGTTCTCGGGGGAGAATTATGAAGTGGAAGTTTTGTAGACAGACTCTGTTGGTGCATTGTCTGGGTGGCGACTTTGTACGTGCCAAATATTAAATGAAAAAGAAGAAAACATATTTGAATAGACGGAAAAATGTGATGTGATATGCGGTGATAAAAAATGCTAATGTCAGTCATTTATTTGAACTCCACTTCATAATAGAACAAATCTTATCGAGCTTCAGTACTATGGGACTTTTTAAAAACTAATTTATATACGACATTAGTTTTAGTTCATGTGAAACCCGAAACACGTGTCTAGTATTTTTATGTAAAGAATTTATGTACGAAATTTCATAACTGTGTCATGAAAAATCACAAAGTTACAAGCTTGTTAATTCAGCAAAAATACATGGTCACCGGGCCATTGCACAGTTTGCTGGTGCCTTATGCATGCTTTGACTTTCCATGACCTGTGTTGTACTTTGTGTCGGTGGCATCCACTTGTGACCGTTTTAAATATTTTTGGGAAAAAATATAACATGGTATAAAAACTGTTGGAATCCATTCAGTTACCGATTCTGAACAAACTATATTCAGGTTTCGCATAAACTAAAAATAATGTTATATATTATGTGACTGACAGTTACAGGTATTTATAATTTGGAAAAAATTTTAGCTAACTTTGTCTTATTTATGATATAAAAAAAGTTTCCCACGGTATTTAGGCGATTTAATCGAAATTCTGAAATAATTTAAAAATTATGTATAATCAATAGAATAATCAAAATAACTGTCGTCATTACATAAGAAAAGCTTTGTATGAAAGTGCACAATTATTTGGTTTCATAAATTATTTTATATTTACATTTTTAGACCGATTTATAATATATATAAAAAATTAAAAAAAAAATATTAATAAGAATATCTATTAGAAATTGTGCATTTTTATTCAAGGATACGATTTAAAATTTAAATATCTTTAAAGTACATTTATAATAAACCTTGTAATCTCATAATCAATTTAATAGTAATAAATAGTGCGGTCTAAGCATGTTGCAATTTTTTTTGAAATAACGATTTAAAATTTAAATATCCGTATAGTACATTTATAAATTTATAATAAACCGTGTAATCTCATAATCAATTTAATAGTGTAATAATAGTGTGTTCTAAGCGTATTGCAATTTGATTTTAAATATTTTTAACGCCATGTTTTTCTATGTAAAGTAAGTTATTATGTTTTCTGTTGTATATAAGTTGATAATGTTTTGGCCTAATGCAGGAGATTTATATTTTATTTAGAATTTAGAAATGTATGGGGCGTATCATGACGTGTCATTGAAATCGTGAATGTGAAATCGGGACAACGCTATTCGTACCGTTTAATTTCGTCTCTTATTAGCGCGGAAATAAAAATGACTTTAAACCAAATTATTACGGCTCCAGTGAGTTAAAAAGACAGAGTGGAAATTGATAACTATAATAAAAAGACAGAAATATAATTTAAAACAAATATCGCAGAAATTAGGCAAAAAAGTAATCGAAAGTAAGAATAGAGTAGGAATATCCAGTATTAGATACTATTATCTACACAGTCAAAGAATATGATGAACTGCTAACTGAATATAGGGATCCGATATTGAGTAGAAAGTATCGATACTATTCATACTCATGGATCTAAAAATATCGAAAAAAAAGTTTGAAAGTAAAATTGTTGCATAAGTGCAAAGGATCTCTTTACCCTTTAGGAAAAGTTTTGGATATAGGTTCGGAAATTAAAATGAATTGGATCAATTCGCAATGCTAGGATCGCCTTACTATCGTAGGTTTGAAAAATATCAAATGGAAATGAAGTATATTTTGTATGGATTTATCTAAAGAGTAATTTTGGTAAGGTTTGAAAGGCGATCTCTAGTTGTGACTGCTCATGATCGTAAAGTTGAAAAAAAACTGTTATAGGGTGTTTTTAATATCGGTAAATTTCATCACGCATGCGGGGCAGTCCCGCATGCGGAAAATTTCAAGCAGCGTGAAACACGCTAGCCTACCATATAGTTTTCTACGGACTTGTATGCGTTGTGGTTCAGTACCATGGACGACAATTGTATGATATTAAAAACATGTTTGAGTGAGCAGAACTCTTTTTTATAACGTTGTAATAAAATATGTAATGGGTCATTAGACCCACCCGATATTCGATCAGCACCACCTCATCGCTCGCTCACACGTTGTCAACAGGTGGTCTACGGTTGGACGCCACGTGCAGTCGGTAAACGTCAAGTGGTCCACGGGTTGACACTCTGTTGATAACCAGTAAACGTTACGTAGTTAACGAGTGGACATTGTATTGTGTTGTGTGTGAACAGATCAGTAGATTATCAAGTAATTACTAAAAATCGACAGCACAGGATCAATAGATCCCAAATACGAGAACAGCACTTGGGCATCGCAAGCCAAGCGTGCGAGCAACGGGTGGTCCACTCGCTGTCCGAGCGTGGTTAGTTTGCGAGGCGAGGCGCTCTGCGTGGTTAGTCTGCGCGCGGGAGTGGAGGTAGTGAGTGTGTATCCATAGTGCTCCACACAGAGAATACTAACCGCTCAAGGTGGGTGGTACTGACCGAATGTCAAGTGGCTCTAATGATAATACTAATAGACAACATGCGATTTATCAACATTTAATTTTAGTTGCGATCCCTAAATTTTTTAGGGACTAAAAATGGAAAGGAATAGGAATATAATGTAACTTTTCTAAAAGAATTGTTGAAATAAAAGTAGTGGAATATCTTGTATAGTTGGTTTATTTGTTTTGTGTGCGAGCTTCTAAGATCTCTGAATATGTTTATGTTATTATTAAGTACATATTTATTAAATATTTGTTTACCTTACAGGCTTAGTAAGATAAAGTCAAGCTTTATAATAATTATGTGACATTATATCTGTATGCTAGGTATTAATAAATGTTAATAAAACTAATTTAGTATTTAAAAATTGTTTTATTGTTTAGAAATACTGGTATTTACAGAGTTCAGGTAGATTTGAAAATAATTTCTATGTTTTTGTGAAAATATTAAGCATTTTAAGTAATAATTTTTGACCATAGTGAGAAGTACATCATTTTTTTTTTGAGATTTGAAATTTTACTTATAGTAACATCACGTTACTGTATCACACATTTACAAAAGTATTTTAAGTAGTAACTAACACAACTCATCAATAAAAATATAAAATACACGAAAGTAGTAAATTACGGCTAAATCCTTCAAAAATTATACTAAGCATTGACCTCCCATAGTAGCAAATCATTCTCTACTACTTCAGCAAAACCGTGTGCTTTATGGCTATCCTTAAATATAGGCCTTAGAGTCTTCAGATTAAGGCCTATTAAGGCTCCTTTGTCCATCAAACTGTTTAATTTGCTGACTAAGACGGCGTTGTAGTTGAGTCTTAGAAGGCTAGGTCTTGAGTATAAGTATTGGCCGTCTCTGAGATTGGTTCGCGCCCATGTTTCTATTGTCTTGTTTCCGCTGGCTATCTGTGGGTTTAACAATAATTCTTTTACTAGCTATATTTAGGCAAAAATCTTGACTACTAACGTTTGTGAGATGTTGGAAAGAGTAGGATTAGTAAAGGGCTAAGTATTCTGCCCTGAGGAACACCGTTTTTATTTTTAAGGCAATTGGTTTACACTTTATTCTGCTTGTGTTTTTTTTTTTTGTTTTAGTGAATGGAGTGTACAGTGTGGCTTACATCTCGTCGATGCCACCGTTCCGCCATGTCGCCATAGATTTCGCTTTGGTATATTGTGATAAAAGCAGTCAAATGCTTTTCTAAAATCTGAGAACTATTTTATAAGGAAAATAATGGTTTTTGCGAATCCATTTGCTTTGAACTTCATATTTTATGGTATGTCAGTATTAAAGTAAAAAAAGATAATAATCTTACCCTAATATCTCCAACTTGCTTGAGGAAATATGAAGAGAAGTAGAAACGTAGATTGGCAGTACCCGTCCGTCTGGTATTTCGCAATGAGATGTATGAGCGTAACAACTCGAACCCACGTCTCTTGTATTTGAATACCTGGAAAACGTGTGATGTATAAATTAGTAACATCACTTTTCAAAATTGACTTTTTTTTCTCAGTTGGTGTAATATTTAACTGAAATCTTTGCTATAATTGGTTGTGAACCAAGAAGCAAATTATTTAATATTTATTTCAATGTCATAATACTACTGCAGTTCGGCCCATAAGTGACACGTAGCTAGGTACCGTCTCGGTCATTTCTGCTTGATCACTTAAAACAACTTTCACTTGATCCTGCAGCGCGGCACCAAACCAAACCCTGAAGTTTTCGTATCGAGTGGAAGCAAAAATGAACGTAGCGGTGGTCAGGCGGAAGTATCTTTGATGGTAACCTTTTATGTAGATTTGAGCTGAGGTACTGATATAGCTCCTTTGTCTACGATTGACTATCTTTCATCATCATCATTTCAGCCGAAATACATCCACTGTTGGACATAGGCCTCCCCCATGTGCCGGGGGAGGAGTGAAATCTTTCACCAGGTGCAAAATCTCCAATTTCTTTTTATTTCCTCCAAGAAAATAAAAATTCAATACTAACCTGATAAATAATATTTCCCGTCACATAAGAATCAATATAATGCGTTCCATAGCTCTTCATAAACTTCCTCACTTCGGCCGTATTAGTGATATTCAGATCTTCAATGGCTCTTTGGACGTAATCTTTTATTACTACTCCATCTAGATTCCCCAGTTCTACAGTTTTGTGGACTTTAGTTAGCTTGACCAGGACGAAACAGCAGTCAGGTTTTGGATCGTATTCTATGCCGAAAGTTCGCATTATCTCGTCGTGTATCCAGTCGCCCATGAATGCTTTCCAAGGTTTGCCTGTTCTGTAAAAAGGGAGTTTTATGGATAAGATGCTGTCATGGTTCTTGATGAGAGATTTTGAGTGTGAATGACTATAAAAGTTGGAGATCAAAATAACGATGGTTGGACTTATGTGAAAGATGATTTTTCTAGGAAGAACGTGACGATTAAAAATTTCGAATACCGTTATTAAAGACACAATAGAAAGACAATTTGAGAGTGAGCGACGCCTATGTCCAGCAGTGGACATCTTTCGGCTGATATGATGATGATGAGAGAGAACGTTCGCTTTGGTTTTAATGAATTAAGATAGGACCGACTCGCACTTTTTCCATGCCTCTAACCTTTTTCTCTAATTTAGAACTATCATTTACTATAGAGAGAGAGCGGGAATACGTTTGTATGCGGCGAAACCGACAAAGTGGTTGACAAAGGTCGGTTCTAAGCGATTGAAGCATAGAAAACTGAGATTTGGTGTTTGTGACATATGAAGCTCAACTAATAATGAAGTTTGATATAGAATAAACTCGTTAGCTATATCGTTATTTAATCTACTACAAAACTAATAACAGCTGTATACATACTATAATACTGCTACATACTGTTGTATTCATTTTTATTAAAATTTATGCCTAGTTTCAAGCTACCCAAGGAAGAAGAACCTTTATCGTTTTATAGGAGTCATTTTGAAAAAACGAGTTGTGAACCTTGTTTAACTTACTTTTTTTTTTTTTTTTTCTGTCGACGGGGAAAATCATCATTGACGAAACCCGCTCTTGGGTGGAGCGGGAAACAGTGTCAGAGTCTTACTGACTAAAAACCCCGCGCCGTTCCTTCTAGCCTTCATACCGGGGCTCTAGTTTCCTTTCGGATAACCCCGACCCCGGTAGGCTTCGACCCAGATGGGCCCCTCCTGTTGTTGACAACTCCTTGAGGCGCGCGGGAACAGTGCGCGCCGTCGACGCCTTGGCTCGGTCCGGACAGTTACCGGACGATCGGACAGCGAGCTACCCATGGCTCGCCGTCCGCGAGCCCGCGTCTACGGTGGCCGGAAATCGGGATCGGAATCCCGGCGGCGGCGGCGGGGGCGCCGTTGCCTGATGCGGTCTGCCTCCTCCTTTGTTTAACTTACTTGGGATACCTTTTATGCTAAGTTTTGATTTTACGGGCTCAAGGAATAAAATATTGACGAATTTCTTCCTTACAAGTATTTTTTTCAAAATAACATAATTCCTGGTAACGAGTCCACTTAAGACCCCTAAAACCATAGCCTATATTAGTCTTCCCACATGTTGCAATAGTTTCCCTTCAACCGGGGGTTGTCCTTGGATGCACTAACATAGTGCATACAGGCATAATCGCCGGTTGGTACCACATTCCATCATTAAAATCATCTAAAAAGGCCTCTGCGAGTTGGTTTCGGCTCCTCGTACGCCTTTCAAAGGTCCAGGACCTTGGGGTCCTGAGTTAAATAAATATATAAAAATAATAATCATCTATTTATTTCTAAGTATACGGTACATACAAGAACTTAATTCATGAATCCCCAAGCGACCACCGGTGGCCGCGCATCTATTGTCTTACTATTGTGTCTCTAATTGACGGTATCTGAAGGGTTAATATTAAAATGTCTCAAGTACACTACCATTGCTGGTGTAGAAATATTATTGAAAATAAGATTTTTATATGTACTATTTATTTTCTTTATTACTTATTTTGTTACTAGCTTCTGCCAGCGACTTCGTACGCGGATCCTGTTGCTTATGCCAGCGACAACGGGGTCGTCAAAATCAAATATCTGAAACGTCTGATGTCGAATTCTAAGAGCCCGGGGACTGGAAAACAACGTGATGCGCGAGACTATTCGAGACGTTCTAGATCTCTCCCTTCCACTTACGCGCGTGACAGTGTGCACACACCTTAGACATGGAGCCAATGTCTCCGTATTCGATGTAATTAATAAATGGGTATAACTTAGGTGTTTCTATACCGATTTCCATGATTCTTTTTTTATTGAATAGATAATAATGTTAACTTTTTTAATTAGGAATAAATGAGAGTGTTATAAACGTAAGAGTAGACAAAAATAAACAAAAAGCTCCGAACTGCTAAGCTATCGGGAGTTACACGTGTTATTGTGAGTCAACCATAAAAGAGACAAGAGCGGGTTTCGTCAATGATGATTTTCCCCGTCGACAGAAAAAAAAAAAAAAAAAAAAAAAAAAACCATAAAAGAGACATATGCTGTTGTGGGATATTTTTTATATAATTTTAAAGAGAACATTTCCGTTATACATGATTTCTGTGTAGCTTTAACCATTAAGGCTGCAAACGCGACGGAAGCTTAAAAAATGGAGTAATTTCTCCCGTTTCCCCAACATTTCCCTTCACTGCTCTGCTCCTATTGATCGTAGCGTGATGAAAAGTATACTATAACCTGCCCAGGAGTATGAAGAATTATTGTACCAAGTTTCGTTAAAATCCATCGAGTAGTTTTTTTTTTCTATAAAGAACATACAGACAGACAGACAGACAAAAATTTTACTGTTTGCATTTTTGGCATCAGTATCGATCACTAATCACCCCCTGATAGTTATTTTGGAAATATATTTCATGTACAGAATGGACCTCTCTACAGATTTATTATAAGTACAGATAATGAAATGGAATGTCAAAATTATCACACAATAACATTTATCACTTAGTGCGCATCAAAAAACCGGCAAATTGCGAGTCAGACTCGCGCATGGAGAGAGAGAATAATATTGTGTCTTGTAACATTACACACAATATTATTACAAATATTATTAATATCGAGAAAAAAACGGTAAAAAAATCACGTTTATTTTATGGGAGCCCCACTTAAATATTTATTTTATTTTGTTTTTATTATTTATTGTTATAACGGTAACAGAAACACATAATCTGTGAAAATTTCAACTATCTAGCTATCACGATTCATGAGATACAGCCTAGTGACAGACAGAAAAACGGACAGTGGAGTCTTAGTATTAGGGTCCCGTTTTTACTCTAGAAAATACGGAACCCTAAAAAGGAAGCCTTGTGCAAAATTTCACGTTCCTAGACCCAGTAGTTTCGGCTGTGCGTTGATTTAAGTTAGTCAGTCCCTGTTTAAGGTAACGTAACTAGATGGCGTTGGCGTCGAATTAGAAGTCGCTATGGTTTCGTTACCGCGGCTAGTATAGGTGTCGGAAGAAATAATTTTCGATCTGCCCACAAAAGCTGGACATAGGCTTCTTTATTAATATTTTTGAGAGCGATATACGTTGTTTTGCAACGACTCGCTTAATAAAATTACGCTACGAAATATTCGGAATTTGGGCTCCGCGCTTTGTCATTTCCATGGTGGAATCCGTGTGCGTCAGAATGGCTGGTGTTCTGTGGAGTTGGTCTATGCGAGTTGATTCAAAAATTGCTACATAATTGCTTATATTTGCTACATATAGTAAATAATTGCTACATAGGATATATATTTAGAAATACAATATTTTTTTTGACCAGCCATCCTGACGTTTGGTTGGCTGGTCAACCCCTAGTCTAAAGTTAAGCATGCAGACTTTCCCAAAATATATTGCGTCAATAATTGCTACATATTTACTTCATTTATCTAATTTAGTTGTAACTTCAAACATATGTTAAATAAAGGATGTAGCAATTATTTAAATTATCCCAAGGAAAAGTGCCGGATAAAATATTAAAAGCAATTACTTAGTTATGTAGGTGTCGGTTTAATCGTTTAGGCTCTGGTGTTATGGAGCGAGCCGAGTGCTGCAGTGACAAATCTCCACGTGTATCAAACGACGTTTTACAATACACTTACGAAGAAATACTTACTTTCTCTGGAAATTACGACTCACTTTTTTTCATTTTATACTGAATAAAATGTTCCAAAGTTGATTTTAGTTTTGATTTAGATGGCAGCAGGCTATCACAAGTAAGTACTTATTAACTTAATCACATTATCTGGTGACGGCGGTACCATCTAAAGAAACCTCTTCAAATCTTAAATTCAACCATTTTTTTCACAAAATATAAGACAAATAAGAAATAATATTTAATAGACTTTATTCTCGCGTTTTTTACCTTTGCAGATTGAAGAAGAAGCAAAGATATCAAACCTTATATATCCTAGAAATTTAAATATTTTTGAATTT
This sequence comes from Mythimna lalbum, assembly GCA_949319445.1. Lineage (NCBI taxonomy): Eukaryota > Metazoa > Arthropoda > Insecta > Lepidoptera > Noctuidae > Mythimna > Mythimna lalbum. Next base: position 7,779,354 of record OX439357.1, on the reverse strand, counting down.
AGAATACAGATTATTGTTAATTTGCTGATAATAACAAGTTAAAATTATAATTAAAAACTGTGTTAATAGTATTATTTATTCATGTTATTCTGTTTATAAACATAATTTTAATTAGCATTTAATATTAAAACCTTAAAAATATCCGACTCTTTTCTTTAAAAAAAAAATAATAATCACGGTACATAAATAAAAAAAAAAGCGATAAAAATGTCATGTTGAACCTATTCGTAGTGCAAATAGAGCCTGTTTTCGAGTAAGTGTATCGAAAATAGGTATGTACCTACCCTCAATCTATATATATAAAAATGACCCCCGTTTTCCGTTGTCACGACTTGGCATGAAAACGGCTTGACCGATTTGGCTGTTTTTTTTTTGTTGTGATTGTTATTGTGAGGAGAAGGTTCTTATGGAAAAAAAAATAAGAGTAGGGTAGGGTAGGGTAGAGTAGGGTAGGGTAGGGTAGAGTAGGGTAGGGTAGGGTAGGGTAGGGTAGAGTAGGGTAGGGTAGAGTAGGGTAGGGTAGGGTAGGTTAGGGTAGAGAAGGGTAGAGAAGGGTAGAGTTGGGTAGGGTAGGGTAGAGTAGTAGGGTAGAGTAGGGTAGAGTAGGGTAGAGTAGGGTAGAGTAGGGTAGAGTAGGGTAGAGTAGGGTAGAGTAGGGTAGAGTAGGGAAGAGTAGGGTAGAGTAGGGTAGAGTAGGGTAGAGTAGGGTAGAGTAGGGTAGGGTAGAGTAGGGTAGGGTAGAGTAGGGTAGGGTAGGGTAGAGAAGGGTAGAGTAGGGTAGAGTAGGGTAGAGTTGGGTATAGTAGGGTGGAGTAGGGAAGAGCGGGAGCGAAGCCGCGCGGGCAAAGCTAGTAATCCAATAAGTTTCACCTTAGCAGATTGAAGAAGAATCTTTAATCTGCAGATAAAAAGCGCGAGAATAAAGTCTATTAACTATTATTTCTTCATCATCATCATATCAGCCGAAAGACGTCCACTGCTGGACATAGGCCCCCCCAAGCGTCGCCACAACGACCGGTCCTGTGCGTCACGCATCCATCGGATTCCCGCGACCCTGACCAGGTCGTCGGTCCACCTTGTTGGAGGCCTTCCAACGCTGCGTCTTCCGGTACGAGGTCGCCACTCCAGAACCTTTCGTCCCCATCGACCATCTGTTCTGCGTGCAATGTGTGTTCTGTGTGTGTATGTAACTATTATTTCTTATTTGTGTTATATTTTGTGAAAAAATGGTTGAATTTAAGATTTGAAGAAATTTCTTTAGATGGTACCGCCGTCACCAGATATTGTGATTAAGTTAATAAGTACTTACTTGTGATAGCCTGCTGCCATCTAAATCAAAACTAAAATCAACTTCGGAACATTTTCTTCAGTATAAAATGAAAAAAGTGAGTCGTAATTTCCAGAGATAGTAAGTATTTCTTCGTAAGTGTATTGTAAAACGTCGTTTGATACACGTGGAGATTTGTCACTGCAGCACTCGGCTCGCTCCATAACACCAGAGCCTAAACGTTTAAACCGACACCTACATAACTAAGTAATTGCCTTTAATATTTTATCCGGCACTTTTCCTTGGGATAATTTAAATAATTGCTACATCCTTTATTTAACATATGTTTGAAGTTACAACTAAATCAGATAAATGAAGTAAATATGTAGCAATTATTGACGCAATACATTTTGGGAAAGTCTGCATGCTTAACTTTAAACTAGGGGTTGACCAGCCAACCAAACGTCAGGATGGCTGGTCAAAAAAAAAATTGTATTTCTAAATATATATCCTATGTAGCAATTATTTACTATATGTAGCAAATATAAGCAATTATGTAGCAATTTTTGAATCAACTCGCATAGACCAACGCCACAGACCACCAGCCATTCTGACGCACACTGGAATCCACGGCAATGACAACGCGCGGAACCCAAATTCAAAATATTTCGGCTGGATGGATTGGCCGGGCCGCTATAATCCACCAGGTGGATTTATTCTAACCAGCCCACCTCTCTGTAAAAACAGATTAGGCTTCCTTGGGTCTCTCCTGCCTCTTAGGAATTCAGGGATCATATAGATAGGGTTTGTAAGCGTATATCGGTGACACCTGTGTGGTCAAGGAGCACATTTTATTTTTATTTTTTATTTCTTCTATAATTTTTTATTTAATTTTATTTCTTCTATAAAAAAATATTTTTTTACTGTTTCGGTTTCTTGTTGTACCATTAAACCAGAGTTGTTAGCATAATATGCTATTGTCTCTCTCCGCTCCAAGCAGGCTCGACACCGGACTGTCTGTGATGCCTATTGTGTGGAGAAGTGCAGTGTCTGGTGATGGTCCCCGCCACCAGGCTGCCTCTGACAGTTGCTTGAGGCTTTGGTTAAAGGTGATTACTGAGGTGTGGAATGACCTCCTTGACCTGCCTACATCCTGGTGTCGAGGACGCTCTGCTTATGAGTGTTCACGTAGCCAACCTCGCAGCTGACTAAAAGGGATTGGCACAATGGGCGGATGGCTTGGTACCGAACACCTACCTCCTAGCCAATTTGAAATGACAAAATAGTGCGAAGTGAAGTGTTACTAACCTAGTTTTAATTCAAGTTTACTAATAAAATGATTAATTATGTATGTTAGTCTATAAGTTATTTATGATATGGGTACATTGTTGCCTGAAATAAATTCTGTACCTCAGAGGTAAACAACATTATGTGCCAAAAGGTTGATTTTACAGGAGAGGCAAAAACGCGCGGATAGAAACTTTGAATGCATTTTTGACATAGTTGCTTTAAGGATATTAGAACAAGCTCAACTATATTTTTTATAACTATTGGATGGAATTATTATGTATTACATATAATTACAATAAGGTTTAGAACAAAATTAAGTGCTCATAAAGCTGAGGAGTAAACAATCTTATCATCATTTGAAGTCCTATACCCGATATGTTTTTGTGGATTTAATGTCATATACGATTGGATATTTGTCTTCCTATACATGTTGTAGGACTTGATGCCCTTTACCATTACGTAGAACTGGTTCTTACGATTTTAAAAGTACAAAAAAACATATTTTCAAAAAAGTGGAGTTACTGTTGTTTACTTCTGAGGTACAGAATTGATTATTATTATTAATATTTGCCAGCAGCTTCGCCTGCATGAAAGCAGGTTTTTTGATATACAACTTTGGACTCCTGCTTCATCCCTTTAGGGGGCGAATTTTGGAAAATCCTCTCTTAGTGCTCAAATTGTCACGCTTCTAGTCCCAGTAGTTTCGGCCGGTCAGTCAGTTAGTTTCTCCTTTTACATACATACTAGCTCTGCCCGCTGGGTCTGCTGCCGCTGGGCGAGGTGAAACTCAGTTTTTCCATACAAACTTTGGACCCACCATTTCATTGCCTTAGGGGGTGAATTTAATACATTCTTAGCGGTTGTTGACACCCTATAAGGAACTTGAATGCCAAATTTTAAGTTGGTAGGTGTTATAGTTTCTGAGATACCGTGATTAATAAGTGAGTGGTATTTCGCTTTTATATAGGTACTAGCTTTAGCCCGCACGGCTTCGCTTCCGCTCTTCCCTACTCTACACTACTCTACTCTACACTACTCTACCCTACTATACCCTACTCTACCCTACCAAACTTCACATAAACCATCTACTAAATAGTCCGAACAAATCCTAAAAATTTGGTTTGGATAAGTGAGCCCGTTCTTGAGTTATAAAATCAACGAAAAGTGGCATTGATTTTTATATATATAGACTAGCTGTACCCCCGTAGCTTCGCTTCCGCTCTACCCTACTCCATCCTACTATACCTTTCTCTACCCTACTCTACCCTACACGAACTTATCCTAATTTTTATATTTTTTTCATTACAACATTCTCACAATAACAAACACAACAAATAAAGAATAAGCAAAATAGGTTCAGTTGTTCTCGAGATTTGCGCTTAGCAACACATTTAGCAATTCCTTTTTATATTATAGATATATTTAGAAGATAAAGATATTTACCCTTGTATATGAAAATTCTTGAAGTATGCGTCGAGCAGGTCCTCAAATGTCTCGCACAGCAACAGTTCCATATTAGTGATGCCGTCAGCATCCCCCATGGTCTCTTTACTGGTAACATTGGAGAAGACCCTGATGTTCTTCTCGCTGAAGGGAACTATTGGGTCTTCGCCGTCGCCTTCTTCACCTTCGTAGTCTGCTGATATCACTTGTGTTACTTGGGACAGATCGCCGTAACTGTGGATGAAGTTAATATTATTTATGTACTAGCTGACCTGGTAAATGCTGTTCTGATATATAATTAATTCATCATATCAGCAGAAAGACGTCCACTGCTGGACATAGGCCTCCAAGCGTCGCCACAACGACCGGTCCTATGCGTCGCGCATCCATCGGATTCCCGCGACCCTGACCAGGTCATCGGTCCACCGTGTTGGGAGGCCTTCCAACGCTGCGTCTTCCAGTACGCGGTCGCCACTCCAGAACCTGTCATCCCCATCTTTTCCGCTGGGACAGACTGTCCAGTTGGGTAGGTCTAACTTCGAGAAAGAGGTCAATCGTCGAATGCGACTCGGCTGGGCAGCGTTCGGGAAGCCGCGCGGTGTCTTCTCGTCTAATATACCACAGCGTCCCAAGATGAAAGTCTATGACCAATTCGTATTCGCTTATAATGTGTTCGCAAAGGTGGTCGCTTATAATGGGCCTTATAAAAAGACTCAGTCACCCAAAGGGCGATGGAAAAGGTTATGCTTCGAGTTTCCTTGCGTGATCACATCAGAAATGAAGATATCCGCAAGAGGACCAAGGTTACCGACATAGCTCGAAGAATCGCCAAACTTAAGTGGCAATAGGCATGACATTGCTCGCAGAATAGATGGTCGATGGGGTCAAATGTTTCTGTAGTGGCAACCACGTACCGGAAGAAGCAGCGTTGGAAGGGCTCCCACGAGATGGAAAGATGAATTGGTAATCAGAGCAGGAACCCGATGAATGCAAGACGCACAGGACCGGTCGTAATGGCGACTCTTGGGGGAGGTCTATGTCCAGCAGTGGACGTCTTTTGGCTGAAATGGTGGTAGTGACAACCACAATCCACAACCCAAATCAAAAAAGAAATAAAATCAAATCACTTTTATTTAACCAGTAACTGGGTAACATGATACCTCTTGGTAAAGCCGTCAGATTATCTGGTTTCTCGACTATCTGTAATCACTGTCAAAAATGTACAAATGACAGCTGGACTAACGGCTATACATGCTTTCTGACGCATGGAGTAAATTCGTAATGCAATGAACGGTCACCCATCTATAGACCGACCTTTGTAAACGTAGCTTAACCTCAAAGTTCGACCTGTGCGTGTTTTATTATTTAACCACTGATTTCACAAGTTTGGTAAAAAACCCGAGTATACTATCTTGATATATGAATTAATTGCTGTAAATAAAATGAAGTGAGTCTTCACAAATATTAAGAAATTCCGATATTATCGGACAAACCCAGATTCACTCTGGGTTTCCAGCAAATTTTTAACATACCTACGCCTTTTATCAAATAATAATAAATAGACAAAACAAAATTTAACTCTTATGACGCATAATTATAAGATAACTTTTGGCATTATCTTTTCATAATTCTGTATTATTAATTTTTAACACATTTTAAAACGACTCGAAGAATTAGATACAGAAGATATTAAAACCACACACTTCTAAGTAAACACTGAAACAATATATTTTCCTCAAACATATAATAAACTGTTTTAAACGCACTAGACAAACACTTACTTCGCAAACACATCGATAGCGTTTCCAATGTTCAAACTGTAGCCTAGATCTTCTTCACTGTAACACAGCACAGAACAGAATAAAACTACGAAATAACACAAAAACATATTAAAATACATAATAAGTTATAAACCGCGTCAACGCGGGTAATAAACTGATTTTTTTTTCACATTTTGCTAATAACGTTGACAATGTAAACAGTTTGTGTGAACTTGACCTAACAGATTAGTTGGTTGGCTACTTATCAGTGAGACAGGGGTGAGAAACCTTTTTGTAAACAATATGGGACGTGATTGAGGCAGTCTAGCTTGATATTATCTTGCGTTATTTTTTTTTTGTAACAGTTTTAGTAATCTAGCTGCTGGCTGCGGTTTTGTCCGGGTGATGGTTGAATATTATCCCAAGACAACTTACTCCCGGGATAAAAAGTATCCTATGTGCTATTCCAGGACATTGTCTATTGGTGTACTAAGTTTCATCGAAATTCGTTCGGCTGTTCGAGTGTGACACACTAGCATACTTTCGCCTTTATAATAAAGTGTGAAATATTAATTATATTTAGCTTTTACTGAGGCACTGCTGGGCAATAGTTTCTCACCTTTCCTTTCACTGTTTTCGGCTTTGGGCCACTTTTTGCCTAAATCATGAGGGAGACATCTAAATCGTCCCGCCATCTGCTTCGTGGCTTGCCATGATGGCATACATTTTGTGTTTTACGAAGCCACCACTCAATCGGCATGCGGTAGACACTTACATTGTCCATCCTAGTATTACACAGCGAGAGAGTTATTTGCAACCAAAAAAAAATTTATTGGAGATTTCTATGCCCCTGTAGACTGCTATGGATGTGCAGATGACTATGATGCGATTTTAATGTTTAAAAAAAATATATATTCGTAGTACTGAGTTCTGTTATTGATTCACTTAGAACAGCTGAAATAGTTAAGGTTTTATAATTTAGTGTATTTTTATGTAATTTTTAAGCACAACATGCAAAAATACGAGCTAGAAAATTTTCCGCTTATGTATTTTTAAAGTCCAATTGACTTTTTTTGAATACAGAATCATATTTAGTATGCATTAATCAATACTAAAAGAAACCAATAGCCACTCTGTTGCATTTTGGCTGTAGACTAGTGTTATCCTTACTAATATTATAAAAGCGAAAGTGAGTTTGTTTGTTACGTCTTCACGCCTAAATTGCAAAACCGATTTTGATGAAACTTTGTACACGGATAGAACATATCCTGGTAAATTAGTATATTCCCTTGGGATAAATTTCTGCTATCAGGCGGGCGAAGCCGCTAGGAGCAGCTAGTAAGTATATATTTTAACAATGCATACCAGTTCAGTAAAGCACTGATTGCCGTCGATAATGTGTGACTTGAAATAAATTTGTCTTTAATTAAGATACTTGGCTACATCCTACCAAAGGTTTGCGATCTCTGGTGCACATGACAGCTCGCCACTCGCTTGCTGCAACAGATCGGCATGCATTTCCTGTTTGCTGAGCTTTACAGCACTTTATGCAGTGAGTAACTTGAATTTTCCTAGTAAGAACAAAATTTTAGATAAATTGTGTGCGTTGTACTCATACCTGACTATAAGAGTCATGCATGATCATGATATTGTTCAAGGAGTTATCAGCAACAGGAGGGGCCCATCTGGGTCGAAGCCTACCGGGGTCGGGGTTATCCGAAAGGAAACTAGAGCCCCGGTATGAAGGCTAGAAGGAACGGCGCGGGGTTTTTAGTCAGTAAGACTCTGACACTGTCTCCCGCTCCACCCAAGAGCGGGTTTCGTCAATGATGATTTTCCCCGTCGACAGAAAAAAAATAATTAATTAATTATTAATTATTGATTTTTTGTACAGTGGATTTTGAAGATCATAAATGTTTTATTTATTTTACTATTTCTGTTGGTACATACTAATAATAGAAAAGAAGAAGGAAACAGAAGAATAGTACAAAGGTGGGCTTATTAATTCTAAAGAAATCTCTTCCAGCATATCTGCGAAAGGAGAGTTGGAGAAAATTGAGATGTAAGATAGATTCGTCTTTGTTTTCGGATAGGAAAATATGTCATATAACTTCTTCCGCTCTTAGTGGAGCGAGAGGGAGTTTTAGACTTTTGGTATGTATACCAAAAAAAGAAACAAGACTCCCACCCGAGTTCCTACAGTTGCCCTTTGCGTTCAAGAGCTTCCCACATTTTATTCCGAGTAGTAATAAAATTATTAGTTATTTGGTAAAGATACATTTTGAAGAGTGTGCGCGGGAATTATAAGTTTTTACCTTTCTACCATCAGACACTCCGACGTACGGCGAGTGTAGGGTGGACACTACATTGTGGACACTTCTACAGTCCGGACTAAACCTTTCGCCTCGTCTTTTATACCGCGTACATCGAAGGACTGGAACACTTTGCCTGCTGTGGTCTTCTTGTCCTATTATAATTTAGGTGTCTTCAAGGCTAGAGTGATTATTTTATTAGTCCAATATTCCAGAGCGGTCTGACATGACAAAGGTAACTCTTATTTTTAGATCCCATTCTCACTTGGTACCTGCCAAGATTCCCCAAGTAGGAACTTCACGAGTACATGAGACGCTACATAGAACCTAAGGTTTCATCCATGTGAAGATACTGGGGTCAAGGTTAGCACTGGTGCCAGGGTTACCTCAGCCCCCGGTACAAAAGGCGACGAAGGAACTGGAGTGGTTTTTTAGTCAGTAAAAGTCTGACACTATCTCCCGCTCCGCCCAAGAGCGGGGGATCTCGGAGATGATTTTCACACCGAAAAAAAAATCCTTGTGAAGATAAGTTAAGTCAGATCGTTTTGGGATCTTAGTATATATCAAAGAGAATATAACCACGTCTTTGGTATATATGGAACATTCCCAATTCAAGTTAATAAAACGACTTTAATAGCTACATCTATCCACATCTCAATACTGATGTAAGAAAAAATTAGTCTAATGGGTCATGGATGTATAGAAGATAATATTTTAATTGGATTCAATTAAATTATCGTTACCATGTCAGATTGACAGATTGGTTAGTGTATTATGTAGTTAGAAATTGGAAATATTAACATTTCTTTTAATTATTTTATCAATATGCGTGTCATCTTATTTATTGTTATCTATCAAACATTTCTCCTTTAGTGTATGTTCACTGGGTTTAAATCATCCAATGACTTCTTCCGTTCTTGGTGGAGCGCGAAGACTTTTACTGACTACAACTCACTCGTTTGTCCTACACTTGCCCTTTGCGTTGTAAGAACACGGGTTTCCTTTCCACAAATTCTCCGTAGACCAAGCGGGTATCAGCCATTCTGGGCCGCTACGTTTTGCTGATATCTCTTTGAGTGTAGGAGTGAGTTGAAAGTTACGCGCTGTCGACGACTTTGGCTCGGTCTGGACGATTACCGGATGGCTGGACGGCGAGCTACTCATTGCTCGTCGTCCGTAAGCCCGCGCCTACCGTGGCTAGTAATCGGAATCAGGGTTGCGGCGGCAGGGGCGTTAGTATGTCCGTTCCCTCACGGATGCGGTCGTCTCCTTCGCTAGCATAACTTTAGAAGGTAGCGACTCCCTGCCTCCTATTTCTCCTGGCTCGGGACCATAGCCTGAACCAGGGCCCAACGCGAGATGTCCCCGCCGCCGATCGCATCCACAATGTCAACTGGTTTATGTTCAGCACAATTGAATCGGGCAATGGAAAGGGCTATGCTCGGAGTTTCCTTGCGTAATTGCATCAGTTATGAAGATATCTGCTGGAAAACCGGTAGAGAAGCTGTGAAAGTTTGAAATAGGCTCCTTCGGCCTTAATTCAACCTCATCCTTTTAGACTGGAAGCTGTCCTCAAGCTAGTTGGGAAGAGGGTAGGGAGATGATCTATTCAATAACTTCTTAACAATAGATCGACACACAAGTGTAACACCGATTTCGGGAGGTTCCTGCATCGGATTCAAGCGGAAGAGACGCCCGGGTGTCGCCACTGTGCGCAACGCCCGGAGGACACGGTGGAGCACACCGTCGAGGTGTGCCCTGCCTGAACGGAGCATCGCCGTGCCCTCGTGGGGGCGATCGGCGGCGGAGACCTCTCGCGCCGGGCCTTGGTCGAGGCCATGGTCCGAAGCGAGGAGGAATGGCAGGCGGTCGCCTCCTTCTGCGAAGCAGTAATGCTAGCAAAGGAGGAGGCCGACCGCATCAGGCAACGGCGCCCTCGCCGCCGTCGCCGGGATTCCGATCCCCATTTCCGGCCACCATAGACGCGGGCTCGCGGACGGCGAGCCATGGGTAGCTCGCTGTCCGATCGTCCGGTAAGGGACCGAGTCCAAGACGTCAACGGCGCGCACTGTTCCCGCGCGCCTCAAGGAGTTGTCAGCAGCAGGAGGGGCCCAGCTGGGTCGAAGCCTACTGGGGACAGGGTTGTCCGAAAGGGAGCTCGTGCCCCGGTATGAAGGCTAGAAGGAATGGCGCGGGGTTTTTAGTCAGTAAGAGTCTGACATTGTCTCCCGCTGCACCCAAGAGCGGGTTTCGTCAAAGATGATTTTTTTTATACCTATAACGACGTCGCGTGGCGTGGATCTAGTGCAGCTCTACAAGTCTAGTTTCCATATAAAATGTATGGAGACTGACGCGCCTAGATCGGCGTATGTGGCACACATGTGCGCAGTGTGTACCTTTAGTCACGAAATAGATAGTTACAGAAGTCAATCTCATGTATGTAGGTATTTCACTTTTTATACCTTCGCTAGGCGATCGCGCTAGGGTCAGCGCGTTGCGCCGAACTGTATGAGTGCGACCGGGCGATTGAGCCGAGATATCATGTCCGTGAGCGGTGCCTATGTGTGCGATGCTAGAGCGGCCTTTGTATGTAGATTGACTTCTGTACCTATAGGTATATTTTGTGCTTTAGTCATCCAGGGTACCTACGTCGAAGCATTACCTAGAAATAAATTGCGTCAGTTCTGGAAAGCCATGTGCGCATTGAGTTGAAAGATCACTGTTATATATAAAAAATCACGGTAGGTATATAAGAAGCGGTTATTAGCCCATAAATTATAAGCCTAGTAGAACTGTAATCAGTAAGTACCGTACTTAAAATAAGGCATCTATAAAGTGCTCGTTAAAACTGTTGATAACGAAATAAATAATTTATTATAAATTATATTATTTTTACACCTACTGTCGGAATTTATACTACATATAGGTACGTATATACAATTTGTCAAAAATCAAAAACAAGTATCTGTATGTAATCCTTACTAATATTATAAAAGCGAAAGTGAGTTTGTTTGTTACGTCTTCACGCCTAAATGGCAAAACCGATTTTAATGAAACTTGGTACACGGATAGACCATGTCCTGGAATAGGACATAGGATACTTTTTATCTCGGAAGTATGTTCCCTTGGGATAATTTTCTGTTATCACGCGGGCGAAGCCGCTGGATCTATAAAAAACATGCATTTTTTAATTAATATATAAGGGGACTCATAGAACAAACGTTTTTTTTTGTGTTTTCTTTGCTTCTGTCGTTACCTGCAGAACCCTTCGTGCGCAGTCCGACTCGCACTTGGCTGGTTTTCTTTCTTTCTTTATTAGTCTCAGGCAGTAAATACGAGCAGCGTTGGAAAGCCTCCAACAAGGTAGACCGATGACCTGGTCAGGGTCGCGGGAATCTGATGGATGCGTGACACACGACCGGTCGTTGTGGCGACGCTTAGAGCAGGCCTATGTCCAACAGTGGACGTCTTTCGGCTGATGAGTAAATACGAGTAGGTAGGTATATTAGAATTATTCAAGTCGCTATGTCTGTTGTCGAATTTGTTTTAGCTGATATTACAGTTCCACAAAAACACGTAAGTAGGCAGATACTCACGCCTTTTTCCTGTGGAGATAAGATGAACAAAATACCACTGATTAATTGGTTAAAACGTAAAAATTATTGACTATAAAGTTAATATAAATAAAGACTTTCAGAAAGCACAGAATTGTTCGAATGAGTCCTCGCGGCTCTGGGACGTAACGAGCAACGGAAGGAATACAGGTGGGTTTTATTTAGTAAAAGTCTGCTACTCTCTCTCGCTCCACTCATAGCGAGTTTTGGTTGTTTCTTTCAGTCATCTTAAACTAGATGAGGCCGATCTTTCCTGCTGAGAAGAAATACCGAAACAAACTCAGGGGTCAAAGTCTGGGTAGCTCGCTGTCCAACCATCCGGTAACTATCCGGACCGAGCCCAAGACGTCGACGGCGCGCACCGTTACCGCGTGCCTCAAGGAATTGTCAGCAACATCAGGGGCCCAGCTGGGTCGAAGCCTACTGGGGCCAGGGTAATCCGAAAAGGAGCTCGAGCCCCGTTATGAAGGCTAGAAGGAACGGGGTGGGTTTTTAGTCAGTAAGAGTCGGACACTATCTCCCGTTCTGCCCAAGAGCGGGGTTTGTCACTGAATGATTTTTGCCCACCATAAAAAAGGGTTCAAAGTCTCCTACAAATGTTCATACTTATTCCACATACACTGATTTTAAACAAAATAAGTATAAGATTTAAATTAATAAACAAATCAATCCATGTTCTAAATAAAATTGGTCAACCAGTTAAAAATCAAGGTTGGTACAGACTCTATTCACGCGTCGCGATAACCCTGGCTCACCTCTTTTGTGAATTAACCCTTATCTCGTGAACACTCGTGGATCCGACTGCTGAGTTGATATTAGTCTTTATTTAGGAGTTTATTTGTATTATAACTATGATTTTGGATCTATAAGACGCAGTAGACTGGATAATTTGACGCAGTGTTTTAGTTTGCAATTGGTTTAAAGGTACAATTCCGAGATAGACTGCAGACCGCAAACTGCAAGCGACATTACTAGTTCCTATTGAATCTCTTGAAAATGAAACTCTTTATAAAACTACTGAGTCCAGTCGATCACAGTACCGTGCTTCCATTCTGACAGGCTTCTTGCAAACTTCGTCATTACACTCTCCAGATAACTAGGTAGTTAATTACTAGAACAGCTCATTTACAACGTACTAAGAACTGTTATCAGATAACGTGAGCAAAGACGCCCCCGCGAAGTATGTACTTTATAGCTAAAAGTAGCCTGCTATAACGTCAGCAGGTTTATCCCAACTATTCATTAACCCCAATCACTTTTTAGGGTTCTGTACTACAGTTTCTAAATACGGAACTCTTACAGAATCGCGGTGTTGTCTGTCTGTCGACCAAACTGAAATTAATATCAAACAATCAGGTCTTCTAATCCAATCTAAAACACAATTTAAAAATAAAGACGTTTATGAAATTTTGAGACTCGTAAGGAAATCATTCCATAGACCTAGTATCCTAAATTTGACAAGACACACACAAACACAAACAAACCTTTCCCTTAACCTAACCTTTCTTTTCTTTCTTCTTTATAACACAAATAAAGAAATAAGTCTGAAAATCGTATATTAGGTAGTGACACACGACTTGCCGTTGACCCAAGCCTGGACCATATCGGACGGCGATCTATCCATTACTCGCCGTCCGCAAGCTCGCTGACCTAAATTCCTAAGACAATTTGGAAGTCAAATTCAGTACCTAAAGTTTTTTCAAGACTAGAGTGAATTTACAGGCTCTTAATAAACCAGTGCACTTCATCATCCACGATTGCATCACTGCTTACCATCACGCAGGATCGCTGTCATGCACTATAAGTCTGTCTAAACAGTCAAACGACTTGAATTTTGTATAAAAATTAATCATTTAAAAAATTATATTTGATACTTTTTATAAGTTTCTTCTAAGTATTAGTAAACTATGATCAAGATCAGATTACATTTTGCCCTATTAATTAAATAAGGCTTTTGAGTTTTTAGACAGACTCCAGCTTGTATCATTAAAAAAATAAAAATCGAACGAATCTAAATGTAACACTCACGCCTAGATTCGTCCGAGTGGTAGGGAAAGGCAAATTAAACCTCAAATTCAGTCACAAAATAACTTTATTTTATCAAAATAATAATAATATTTACACCACCTTATTGATTTAAAAATTATTTAACTACTTATTTGAAACTAAATGCATACATTGTTTGATCCCGTTCTCCTTACGAAACCGCATATTGCACGTTTACAAGAATATTTTTATTGTCATTAATAGTCAAAAGTTATCTATAATAATGGACAGAATTATAATTGCTAGTTTGAGAATCTTGTAACACTGATTCTAATGTAGACTATGAAATTAGAGAATGTGATGTAGAAGTAAAGAATCAACACTAGCGCCTCTATCGGTGAAGTGGCTTACTAGACAAAATAATTAACTATGCATTGAAATAAATACCTTATAAGCCCTGATCTATGGTTGTAAATCGAATTGAGTTCCATATTGTATGATAATAACCTGAAAACTATAGATAAAAACCATCTTGTCGCTAGATGGCGCTGTAGTCAATATTTTTTTTGAAGTAGTTTATTTGGTTTTTAGCATAGGGGAATATATACTCCTGTGGTAAAGATACCCTGAATTTATTTTATTGTAAAGCAAGATGATAAAATTCAATTCTATTATGGATAGTATAACGTAATAATACGTATACCGTTGTTTGTTTTGTCGTGTCCTTGCATAGTTGTGACTTTTATTAGCATAATGCTAATAAAGATTACATAACGCATGTTTAATAAAAATTAGACGTAACTAAAAATATACGGTTTTTAAAATTGAACTCTGAACATATTTCTTAAGATTCAAATACCTTATTTTTGTGGTACTTAGCTCTCCTTGCAACTCGTGCGATAATTTCTTGTAATTTCATAGTCTACTATTAGAATCATTAACTCATTTCTTACATTTTAATATTCATTTTCTTAACAAATAATTTTGGAAGAATATAAGGCACTTTGTTAAAATATACTATGTACAAATATATAACTATAGATGCAGAATCATTCAAAAATTGATTCATTTCATTCTTCAATTAAATTCTAATTTTATTTAAACCTCATTTACGTTATACTATTTTTAAAAATTAAGTAGTCATTTTTTCTTAACAAAGTCATTTCCATTTTATTGTACTTAAAACTATATTTTTATTTGAAAAATCACAACAAAATAAATATTTTCGTTGTATGTTAAAAGTTGCTAAAATGCCACTTTTTATGCATTGTTTCATTATGAGATTTTTAACTTTGGCCGAGTCCAACATTTTTGAACAGCATAATGTTGATCATGTTGATCGGTTGTGTTGTTGTAGATGTTGACTGGTTAATATTCCCAACTACATAGATGTTGTTTTAGTTACATCACATAAATATTTATTTAACTAAAAAATTAACTAAATTACTTCATTCACATGTTACTTTCCCAAAGTTTTAAATAATTGTCTATGACTTCTTCGAACCATTTCTTTTTTTTCACATCTTTGAATGCAGGGGATAATGTTTTTAATTCTAATTGTAATAAGGCTTCATTTCCTAGTAAAGTATCTAGACTTCTTAGTAGAGTTGGTTCTCCGTGTAACTTTAATAAACTAGGGTATGAGAATATGTAGTAGTGAACCCTTAGGCGTTTTGTCGCCCAGTTTTCTACTGTCTTATTTCCACTGGCCACCTGAAAATGAAAAGATATTATGTATAAGATATGCAAATTCTCAACATATCTCTTCGACTGATCAATATTCGTGAAGAATGCAATAATGACTGAATAATTTTAGAGAGGTTTTTGAGTGATCATGCTCGAGAAATGCGATGATTAAAAGCTGAATTATGAAAAGAAAGAAGCCTAGCTTTGCTGTGGTAAAAATATTAGAAACAGAATTTAAAAAAAAAAAACAGGTTTCATTCAGGTCCTGATTTTAAACCCAGCAGAATTATTTTACTGGAAAATACATGGAGTAGTGTTTGAATGACCTAAGTGTTTTATTCATGTAGTTTTTCTCTATTGATTTTTGTGTCCCATGGGTTTTTCGCTTTAAGTTTGAACAATATGTCATAAAACATCGTATTAATATCATTACCTTAATCTGGCCTATATGTTTGGCATGCCACGGTGAGAAGTAGCTTTCCAATTCCTTAGCTGTAATATCAGCTACTCCTTTACTCTTTAGCCTCTCTTTGATCATAGAGTAAGCCGTTCTAGAGAACACAAACACCTGGAGTGAGAGCATAGACAAGATTCATATTTTTATTCTAATTTTAAAATTTTGTTGCGTGTACTCCAGGGTTTTGTCAAGGATTGACTGGTGTTTGGAACTTCTTTTCATTTATTTTTGGGTGCTCTCTCTCATTTATTTTGGTCATATTCTCTCTCTCTCAATCTATATCACTGTCTTAGTTTCTCTTTGAAATGTTTTGGTTTTTCAATACAATATTACAAAGGTGAAGCTGTGTTTGTCAATTCTTGCTGCTTTTAAGGTTGAACTGTTTTTTTTTTTATTACATACAGTTCGTTGTATAGTATGCTATACAGTTCGTTGGAAGGTTACTAAATACTTTTGCTTGATATTTTCAGTATTTTATTTAGGTAATTACTCGGTAATATTTTAGTAAAATGAAGATTTTACTGAACTATTTTCAACACATATAGTTTGAAGACTTGATGAAGTGTCAAAACACTTGTAAAGATTTGAGATTAATGTGATGATGAAAACTGATGATCAGAAATAGAGAAAGAGAGAGAATGTGTAGAAGTATGACTGAGTATGGTCATGCTTAATTTCGATGAGATTGTATGAATGAAAAGAGGTTTTCTGATTGAGAAGTAATGCATAAAGCCATCCATGAAATCGAAATGATGGTGTATGGATTCATTTCATGCATTATTTTAGCCTGATTCTACACTAACATCATGCATCATAATCTAAATGTAGCAAAAAAAAAAAATGTGGGTAATCATGCCTTCTCACTCGCACATGTGTCTTGAATGTGCAAGCGAGAAAGTATGACGTACCCTGTCATTTTCTATCCGTTTAAACAGGGTGATTTTTTAAAGACTTAAGAAATTAAGGTCTATATTGCAAGTCATGTCCAGTCTGTTAAAAAAGTAAGGCCCATATCATCTCTTACATTTCGACATTAACTCGAATTATCACATTGACATTTAGAGCTTGTTATTTCTTGGAGATTGTTCGAAAAAAAAATTTAGATAAATTCTGTATTGCAATATGGGTCCTGTACGATATCATGGATTTCAAGTTTTTTTTCCAGTGGTATTACTTGAAAACCAAAAATATAAATAAATTCGACTTGCATTATGGACCCTGTACGATATAAAAAATTTGGATTTCATTTTTTTTTCTTTCTTTGGTTTTTAAAATGTAGAATCAGGCTTCAATTCAACACACAGTCCAAACCTTGACAGCGCCGACATGTTCGGCGAAGAGCGGGGAGAAGAAATGGTTCATCTCAGCGAGGGGTATGTCAGAGATACCGCGGGACTTGACACGCTCCTTTATACGGGAGTACACGCTTCGGGAGAACACAAATACCTGCGGTTGGATAACAATGCTGGAGTATTGCAAAATAAACTTTATCGTACTAGTTATAAGGTTGATTTTCCAATGTCGACTCTGTGATCTACAACGTGTAACGTTAAATGCGCAAAATCGATTGACTCAATTACGTGAGAAAAAAAAACATAAAAAAAAATAAAGGTTGTATGAGCAGTTTTAGTTTGTTTAAAATTCATATCTGCATTGAAATAAGAACTTTTAATATCCCGTGTATGAGAAAATTTGATTGGATTACCACTATTTGTGTTTGTTTACTTATTTCAGCGGGTTTACGCACGTGATGGCTCGACCTATTTATAAATAGACAGGTCGAAGTTTTTAATGAAGTATTTTTGAAAAATGTAACCTATATTAAAAGTGGTTTAATTGATTCTGCTCGTTACTCTGATCAAACTAATTTCAGGTTTTGCGCATTTAACGTTACACCTTGTATAAACCATTTTTGGACATAGTTGTGCTATATTGTTTAGGGCCAAAAGCTGAAGACATTTGATTGGACACTACTGCTTTTTCAAATGAAGTGTTCTACCACTATTCCTGTTAAATAGGCCTACCAAGCAAGCCTTGCCTGGGATGGATTTGGGCCTCTCGCACGCAAAATACGGTAAATCCTAATATTTACCGGCAAAACTATGATTTACCAAGTTTTACTCGTAAAACTCGATACTGTTCTGTTACCAACAGATCTCTGTACTTATGTAAATGTTGAAAAATAGTCATGTAGTTGCTCATTGACCTCATCATTTTTTTGTCATTGTGTGTCAAATACACAATGACAAAAAAATGATGAGATCAATGAGCAACTAATTTTTGCTAAATTCAGGATAGCCATATTATTACAGCTTTTACTAGTAAGACTCGGTAAATCTTAGGTTTAACCGGCAAATTTTAGATGGTACGGGTTTTTACACTACCTATCTGAAACTAAGCAAGATAGTCATTGCAGCTTTCTTATTTTGTCATCATCATCCTCCTGCCCTTGTCCTGTTTTATTTGGGGTCGGCGTAACACGTTTTTTTCTTCCGTTCTGTCCTGTCACTCACCACGCTATCACTAACTCCCTTTTATTTCATATCACTTCTCACACAATCCATCCATCTTTTCTTTGGCCTCCCTCCCCCCCCTCCAGCCATCCACATGTAAACTATTTTGTCTTGGTTTATAATGCGTATGCCCGCAGTCAATGCCCATTACCTGACCCCTTCAAAATGTACCCTCGGTCTAAATTACAATAAAATAAGAATATCTCACCTGATAAAGCGAGTTCCCAGTGACATAGGACGCAATGTAATGAGAGCCGTACTTTCTAATGAAGTCAGCAATGGACGCCGTGTCTCCTAGGGTGGAGTCCTGTATCGCTTCGAATACCACATCCTCTATTGCGATGTTGCCAGGCAAGTCTTTTAGTTTGGCTGTCTCGCGAAACCTGGAATGAGATAGATACGTCTTCTGTAGATATTGATTGATTATATTAGATGGATCTTCGACTATATCTCTTACTCAAGGCGGCGACAGTAAATATCTTAAGTACAATCTGATAGCTACAGCTGAGGGGTCTTTAAGTCTAGAGTGAATAGGTTAGGTACTTCTAGGCATGCATGTACCATCGTCGACCACATCATCGCTTACCATCAGGTGAGAAGAAGGTCAAACGCAAGCTTAAAAATAAACATTGGTGTAGTTGCACTACACAATACTACACAAAAACTAATAATAATTGTAATAGATACCTATATGATTATTAGTTCTTGCTGGTGCGTTAGCTTCATGGCTTTGGTTTTGCCCTAAGGTAAACTACCCGCCAGGTGTCGCCACAAGGCCTGTGCGTCTTGTATAGATCCTATTCCCGCAATTCGCATCAGGACGTCGTCGGTCCACCTTGAGTGTGTGTTTCGAACTCCAAATATAGGCTGCTGATTCATAACTTGGAACTAGATTTAGTTCAAGGATAATAAAGTGATTTTACCTGGAAACTCTGACGAGCACATAGCAGTGGTCTCCATTGATGAATGAGGAGTTAATGCCGAGGTTTCTCGCCATTATGTCCGTCGGCCAGCCAGCGGTGAATGCACGCCATGGACGCTCTAACCTGTAAGTTTAAATTAAAGGTGTTACCATTTTAATTTAACATAAGATCATTAGTTTTATATAGCACAGTGATCGCTGCGCAAGTGCTGTTGTGCAATGGGTTTCTGCAGATGAAAAGCACCGTCAAATCCGGTCCAGAAAGTGGTGGCGTGATGTTTTAGAAGTGTGCCACGAGGACAGGACTAGACGGCGCGGAGAAGAATGTCTGGAAGGACTTGGGAAGGCCTTTAGACAGTAGAGGGACGAAAATGGCTAAAACAAAATAAGGTTCCAAGGTCCTTGGCCACTGTTTCGATTGTAAATAATGGGGTTTGTAAATCAGTACTTACGGTCTGATCTTTACAGAGTTAGGTATACCAGCTGCTATATCTGCTATATCTCCATAAGTCGTCCATCTGAACTGAATGTTTTATGATCACAGACGTATTTGAAGAAACATCAATGAAGACAGGAAAGAATAGCCCTCGTAGATTCCGCCGCTTTGAGAGGTAAACCTGGTTGTTGATCTAGGAGTAAGCTAAAAACATGCTATTGCTAAAAAAACTAGGTCTAGGACTATTTTAGAGGTTAGGTCAAAATGGCTCGTTAGCACACCTGCCATGGCCATAGGCGTATCTAAAGAGGAGACAGAGTGGGCCGGGCCCTACCCAGTATATCCTAGCGTCCACCCCAAGATGTTGGGCTACCGATTTGTACCTAATTCTATGAAGGACGCCACAATACTGATAACTCCGCACAAAAATCATGCATGTTAGGGTAAATCTAGATACATACATAAAAATAAACCTAGATACGCCAATGGCCATGCTTTCAGTAGTACAAGCCCAGTGCTTGTATAGTTGTAGTAGTAGCGACATAGATATCGCTACCAACAATTATTAAGCACCAACCTAATAAATCATTAGATACCAATTCCATGGTAACCAAACCCCTCACCTTTCAAAAGTAAAATCTCTAAAGTAAGCCTGGAGCAGCTGCTTCAGGTTATCGCAGAACTCCATGTGGAAGTCCCCATCGAACAAGGTCTTGGCGTGCCTTGGCGTTGGCGCAATAGAGAACTGCTCCACCTCCCTGAAGACGGTGACTGTGGGCTCTCTGAATACCCAGCCCTCGGTGTCATTGCGAGGGACCACCCGCATGCAGATGCTGAGGTAGCCATATCTGGAATGTGATGGGAAGGGTTGAAATTTTGACATTATTTTGACATTTGAGACCTATTTGTAGGGAGTGGTTAAAAGATCTGGACTGGTCATTGCGTTTTCTATTCTACTAATAACTGACGAAACCATGATCATTTTGATTGATGATCGATTTAATGACATTGGACCAAATGCCTATTGACGCCTTTGACAGGTACCTATAAGTGGGACGTTCTTATTACCGATGATTGCTTGTCCCCTCAATAAAATAATGTAAATAACTAGATAGGTACCTATTGTATTTACAGCAGGCGAAATTTTTAAATGATTAAATTCCATCTTATTATATTTTCGAATACCGTAATTGACGCCATAATAGAAAGACAATGAGAGAGCGAACGCCGGCGCTCACTTGGGGTTTAATGAATTATAATAAAATTAAAGGGCTATTGTATTTTTCAAATTTTATAAAATTTTACTTCTTTCTGCGTGACAGTAGGTAAATACGAGTAGGCCTATGTTACACTTTTTTGTACTGATGGATTCGAGATAGGTCAGTTGTTTGTCCTCTTCCAAATTCAAACTCATTACTGGATCACAGATTTTTCGGAGTTCTTCCACACGTCATTTGTCGACGAGATACCCTACCCTCATGAATAAGTTGATGAACTTTTCTGGCTGCAGCTTGGAGCCAAGTTTGTTTGTGGCATCGCCAGCAACAGCACCATCACACACGCACTGCACACCTGGTGCACCCACAGCTACTCACCTCATAAATATGTTGATGGCCTTCCCTAGCCCCAGCTCGGAGTCGAGTGTGGTGGCGGCACCGCACAGTGCTACCGCCAGCAGCAGCACCAAGTGCAGGCGCACCATCACACACGCACTGCACACCTGGAAGACAAAGGAGATTCTCGTTAATATAGGGATTTTTTTTAAATTGTACTACTTTGGTTCCTCAAGCCTGACACTTTATATCACAAAAAGGTGTTAGGTTAGGTTAATAGTAACAAAATTGGGTGGGTTGTTAGACCCAATTTTGTTACTAAAAACGAAATATAATCCGCCTTTATCCCGTTTATTTTAGGCTTTTTTATATAACTATTGTATAATTTTAGTGGTGGCATTTTTCGTTGGCCTTTTAATAATTAAAAAAATGTTAGCTTTTTTATTTCAAACTATAAAACGTTAATCTAATCAAGTATAATTACATTTTTAATTAAAATTTAATTGTATTTATAATTAATTAATTATGTAACTCGTTAAAAACGCAGTTAGATGGGAGCTCAAATGAAAAAAACGAATTTTACAGTATTTACAGCGCCATCTAGTACCTCAACTTTTGTGAACCAAAACAGAAAATCCGATTTTAGTTAACACCAACACTAAAAAACAACAAAATAAAGAAAACTAAATTTTGAATACAGCGCCATCTAGTAAGAGCATAGCTAATCTCGCACCTGTAGCTTTCACGCTTTCACGTCGATAGAAATGATCTCAAATTATGTTATTTAGTGAACAGGTTTATTATATATTATTAAATTTTTGTAACTTAAACAAAATTGAGGATGGCCGTTTGCTTCTGGGACATCGGTAAATATAGAATGCAGACATATACTTACAAACAAATAAAGAGGTGTAGATTTTATGATATTTATATTTACGATGCTTGATCAAAAGAATGAACACAACATCGTGAGCGACAACCAAACGAAATTGAAGGTTCTATCCAGACAACTCTCGTCGTCATGTACCTACCTAAGTTCCTACAAAGAATTCATGAAAGCATTGCGTTCCTGAATCGTCTAATTGAATCATCATTTGTGAAAATATGTACCTATATAATATGTGTAATATAGCATTGTGCCTATTAGTTGACAAAGAAACCATTGAACAAAGAAATTATCTGCCTTGACTAGACTACTGTTTGTATCGCCAGTGTTTTAAATTTCACGACATTTTGGCAACTTACCAGATTTTGAATGACCCTGGAGAGCAGCTATTCCTAAGTATCTATCTAACTACTCTGATATCATAATATCAAAAGGTATTCTAGGTACGTATACCTATTGATCTTGGTCAAACTTAGTTTTAGTGAATAAGGTTAAAACCGCATAACGAGCTTTTTCTGGAAGGAACTCGTAGGTCGTGGGTGTGCTACAATTTGCGTTTTTTTTGCAGGAATGGTTGGAAGTGTGGAAAACGATATTTTGTGCGTGCGATATCTGGTCCATGGCAGGTTTGAAAATATAAATTAGACTCGCTACGTCGCGTTGCAATTGGCTCTAGATTGCGGGCAGGACAACGTCTATCGGGACTGCTAGTTATCATATTTTTAAATTATAGAAGAGATCTTACCTACCTCAGTCCTGCAAAAAAACGCTAATTGTCACTTACGATACTCTTCCTAAAAAAAGTCGATAAGATAAAGCGATCTAGAAAAAAAGAAAGTGATTACAGATAACAACGAATGTTTTCAAGACTCAAAGCCGACCATTGCACTGTTTATCAAACACAAGACACAGCTAACGTAACAATACATGTATGACAATGTAGGGTAAATACGCCAAATGTCGGCCCCCTTAGCAATTTTCTGACTGCGGATTGCTCTAGCACCTTCAGTTTCCAACGAAAGAGAGCTTCTGATGCGGTTTTGGATAGTTTGACTAATCTATTTTATGTTTATAGGCATAAGATCGACATTTCTACTAAAAGAGAAAAGTAATAAGGTTTAGATGCGTCGAGAACAGAAAAACCCTAAAGTCGGCCATTCACGGCCCATGGTCGGTCGTGTTTTTTCCAAATGTCGACCGGGTATAGGGTGTTTTAAATTAAGACAGTGACCAATATTATTAATGTGATTTTAATATTTAAATATTCTTTTATTTCCCATCCCATCAAAATGAAATAAAACAAGAATTAATAACTATAGTGTGTTAAAAATCAGTTAAGTCTAAAAAATTAAAATAATACTTAAAACTTAATTGTTTGTTAAAATTTTAATGTCTTTGTAACAATATTTATTTATTATTTTTATTTTTCGAACAAGTCGGTAAACATTTAAAAAATTCGTAACCGCATAATTTTCTTTGATTCCGTGAAGGCTTTAGATCTCCTTGCTTAGTGATTTTAATTTAAGGTAGGTACTACAATGACAATGTAGTACCTACCTTAAATTAAAATCACTAAGTGAAAACAAACTTGGTATTTGTCTAAGGGCCGCTTTTTGGTACAACAAAGATTCACGACCAACCATTTATATATTTTAAGCTAATAAGAAGTTTTTAATAAATAGCAAGTTCCAAAGAGAAATTCATATTATTTATATCTCAAATACCAAAACCATAAAGCTACCATAAAATAATATGTCTTCAATGCTGTCAACTACTACATTTAAACTTAACTTCTTTAAATTTAACTTCTTCTTTTATTTTAGTTTGATAAACAAATAACAAATCACTACCCAATCAATGCAAAAATACAAAACTATTTTTTCATCAGCCTGTATAGTGGCGCTAGAATTCGAGGCTGGTCGACATTACGATCTTTAATATTTCTAATGTCGGCCCCTCTTCCTTGTACCTTATTTCTCGAGATTCGATTAATATCACCCCGGCCGTTATTTGGCGATTAAAAGTAAAATAGATTTATTCATCTAGAAGCTTTGCAAATTCTTTTGTTTAGCCAATGGAATTGGTACAATTGGAATTTACAAAACAGACTGCATTTACTTTAAGTCGGCCACGGCCGAGAATCCGGTTTTAAGTCAAAACTGTTACCCTAATGGCGGCCTCCTATTTTGCCCTGAAAAATATACGCAAAACGCTGAAAAAACTATCTCAAAATATAGTAAAAATAATCCTTTAGTGATAATAAAGCTTAAAACAAAAATAAAGAAATGTCTTATCGTTGCAATATCAATCCCCGAAGTGTGAGTATTCACATCAAGTAAGCTACTTTTAATGGAAACTTGACGCTTCAACGACGCAATCTCTGCTGATTCTCAGTGTGCGAAAAGCAAGTGACATAATAGGATAATAACGGTTTGTACATATAGAGTATGAACTAAAGTTGCAATTCGAGAGGTAAAATTGACACTTAATTACCTTTTGAATGAATGCAAGCTGAAAATGTGCAGACGGCCGACTATTGGGGGGAGGCCGACATTTGGCGTATTTACCCTAATCGTTCGTTGGCACACCTCTGAAGACACGTGTTGCTATAAGTACCTACCTACCAACATGTACTGAGGAGGTTAAGGTCACGATCTCACGACTTTGCATAAGTAGGCATTGGTTACCTAGCTATTGGACTCGCAGTATCTATAGAGGCCCCGACCACGAGCTCTTAACGCAATCCATGTGACGGTTTTAACTGAACTATGACAGGGAAGCAGCTATATAGGGTATATAGCTCCATCCTTCTTTTTCGCTCGCACGCTAGTTATTTTTCAATACACTTACTCGAAAACCCACTCTTATCCCACCGCACGCTATAGACTGTTTCCGGACTACTGCAGAAAAGTGCGCGTGTTTATGAGTGATATTACCTACATAATTATCGTACAGAGCTGGGCGCGCGTCGACCCCTACGAGTCGCCGGTGTGCTGTGACACAGGGGTACGCCCCTGTGTCACAGTATAAAATATGAAATATTTATATTCCATATTTATACTGTGCCTGTGTTATCATTCGTTTGTTTATTTCATGAATCCCCAAGCGACCACCGGTGGCCGCGCATCTATTGTCTTACTATTGTGTCTCTAATTGACGGTATCTGAAGGGTTATTCCGTTTTTTCGTAAGTAAGTATATTAAAAAAAGTCGTTTGATACACGTGTAAATTAGTCACTGCAGGCCTCGGCTCAATATCCATAACATGCTCGTTTACGGCTCGTACGAATTCCGCCTCGGTCCGTCGGTCGCAGTGGCAAAGTTTCTGCATTTGTATCAAAATATAGTAAACACGCTATACCTACATAGCCAAGGTCCCAGGTTGCTAAACTCTTGCGGTTTTATAGTGCATGAGAAGCTAGACTTTACTTGACTCCCTAAATGCCATCCATGCCATCGAAACTGGCAAGTTATGCGTGATGAAATTATGTAGGTATGCCACAAAATCTCGACCCTTTTGGACGAAAAGTGTCTACCTACTGGTTTTATTATGCAACTAAACTAGAATCCGAAATCAGTATTCAGATTTTTATTATATAACTGACACTAATTTTAAATACGACACAGTTTATAAAAATATTATAATATCATGGAAACAAAACAACGAAAAGTTAATAAAATACAAAAAGTTTTGTCAGAAGTGGGATTCGAACCCACGCCCTCAGAGAGGACCAGAACAACTCGGACCTGTTTGACAGGCAAGGAAACCTTGAGTCTGGCGCCTTAGACCGCTCGGCCATCCTGACACATGTGTGCCGAGTCGAAATAAGCGTTCGCGTTCACGAACAGAATGTTTTCACGTGTTGATAAGAGATGGCGCTACACGTAGTACGACTACGCAGTGTTATTTTTGCTATCGAAAAGTAAATCTGAATGATTTGGTTTATCAATATTTTGTTGTGTCATTCTTTTGGTTTCGTGTTGTGTTTCTGAATAAAAATTATGAACCCAAGTAGATGTTAAAATAAACGCATTGAACATTTTTAGATAGATTTCAACATTTTGTTGAACTTGATGGTCAAGGTAGCCACTGATGCGATGAAGTAAGGTGAAATACCGAATAAATATTTTGATTTAGTTTTAAAACTATTCAAATACCTACCTACCTACATATTTTCTTGCGGTTCCAGTATTTTAGTAGCAAGGTTGATGTTCTGATGATATTTTAAAATAAAAAATTTAAATCTTCTACAGTAGATAACTACAGTGCGTTTCACTTAAGACGTTCCTTTGCCGTAATGTTGGCAATACGGAAAAACAGTGTTGCAATATTTTTAGTAATTAAATTACTTAATATTAGGGAGATTAACTTCTATTTCGTTACTTTAAACAATTGCGTTTTTTTTGTTTTTTCTTTTTACTATTTTTGAATAAAGTATAGGGCGCTGGGCTCTATTCCGATTGTCTTGCAATTCTTTCAAATACCGAAAACGCCATGCTACAATATCGTATCTTTCTATAACAACGTCCTTTTAGACCTGCTTTTTTTTAATGAAGTCCCATTCCCCTCATAATTCTCCAAAAAGTGCTGCAACTACCGTTAAAATCGATTTCGTTTCGCATTTCGGGGAACAATTTTGGTAGAGTAGGCAACTCTTTCCTTTTTCCCTTCTTTTTTATGTAGACAGACAGGGGAGCCAACATTACGCCAAAGGAACGTCTTAAGTGAAACGCACTGTATCTATCATAAAATATATCATAATATCCTTATGCCCAAGATTCTGCTTACTTATAAAATTATATGTAGTTTTTCTCATATCTTTATACATAAATATAAGTGTTCTTTATGTGTATTTTCACCTAAATCCTTCTAAACGGCTTGACCAGTTTGGTTGTAAGTTCCTGGATGGTTTGAAAATACAATTAAACCCGGTAGGTGGCGCTACAATAGGGTTCTTAATTTTTTTTTATTTGATATACAGGGTTATTTATAAAACACTGGCAGCCTCTCAGGAATATGTTACTAACATCATCATAATTATGATTTTTTTTAAATCATAGAAAAAAAGTGTTTATGATGCTAGTAATACAGTCCTGCAAGGTTTTTAGTGTTTTACAAATTAATAACCTTGTATAATGTCCCATCTTTCGGGCAGGACAACGTCTACCGCAAGTAGGTACGTATATGATATCATCATAGAAATATAAATAACAGGATATCATAGTGCATGTCACCGGTGTTATCATCATTATCATCATCATCATATCAACCGAAAAACGTCCACTACTGGACATAGGCCTCCCCCAAGCGTCGCCACAACGACCGCTCCTGTCATGTCACCGGTGTAACAAGGATAAATAAACAAAAAATGGAGTAAGTAGGCCGATTGAAGACAAATAGTTTGTTGTTTTTATTATTACACACCCTGTTACCTAATTTTGCACATTATTGACAAACGAAGCAACGTTGTATGTAATTTTCCGCATTTTTGAATGAACTGGGTCGATTGTAATAAACTCACGCGTTTTAACGTCAGTTTATGTATAAAAGTAGATAATTATTGAACGAATTATAGCAGGAAATAGACTCTGAATTGTTACCAACCTTTTGGAGTTGGTTTTAACTAATCAAATAATGAGGAAGAGAAAGTACTTAGTTTTGTAAATGAAGCTGTTGCATCAATTGCTGAATTTTTTATATTAAAATTAACGGCTAATTTTTTTTATTGTTGATAGGTTCGCGCTTGACCGCCATCTCACCTGATGGAAAGCGACGATGCGGTCGACGATGGAATGCGCTTACCTAGAAGAAACCTATTCACTCTCGACTTAAAGATTCCTGGGTTGTAGCCACGGGAGGTTGTAGCTATCAGGAAACGTGATTAGGTTAAGAAATGAGTATACCTGTATGGAGAGGGTGGGAGGCCAAAGGAAAGATGGATGGATCGAGTGGAGAATGATATGAAAGAAAAGGTATTTAGTAATAGTGTCACGCTATCACTAACTCCCTGGGTGACAGGACAGAATGGAAGAAAAAAACGTGGTGCTACGACCCCTACAACCCCCCCCCTAAAAACGACCCCTAAATACACGGAATAAAGGCAGAAAAATTATAGATTAATAAATGTAAGTTATGGATGGCGCTACTAGGTATAAACTGATAGGCATAAATGACTAAAGTCTTCTAATCATTAGGGTTAATAAAAAAATATAATAGAAACATTCTCAACGGTAAAAAAAAACATACTTCTCTTCCATACCAACCTACGTGTCGAACAAATTGAAAAAAAAAAGAACTGACAA
Source organism: Mythimna lalbum (assembly GCA_949319445.1). Lineage (NCBI taxonomy): Eukaryota > Metazoa > Arthropoda > Insecta > Lepidoptera > Noctuidae > Mythimna > Mythimna lalbum. The sequence continues at coordinate 7,750,927 of OX439357.1, read as the reverse complement.
GCTTGAACAAGATTTTAGTTAACATATCCGAACATAAATCTTCGTCGTCAATCAAAATCAGTCAAGGTTAGAAGGTTCGGTGAGGTTTTTTATTTGTTTGTTTATCACACCTAGGTGGGCAAGAATCTTGCCACCAATTTGTAGAAGATATTTTTATACAGGGTTATTTGTAAAACATTGGCAACCTCTCAGGACTATGTTACTAACATCACAAACAACAACTTTTGTTCTATGACTATATTATAAAAAAATGTAAGTATCATTGTTTAGCTCATCAGATTTTCATACAAAAAAAAAGAATGTTCTAGATGTTACGAGGTCTATGGCGAAGCAAGCTATAGTACAATAGCTGAAGGGTGCGGGGACCGGGCGAAGGGGATAATCGATGCGCTTGCGTCGCGTCATACAGACGTAGGTAGGTCTAGCAAAATACAGTATTGAAATGTGTTAGATAAAACAACGAAATCTTGAAAGTTTGTTTTTGATAAATTAATTTTGAATGAAATGAATTCCCTATAAGTAGGTAGGTACTGTCGATAATTTCAAACTATTGGATATTTCAAACTCGATAATTCGATATGTTTTAAAAGTCGTTCGAGTTTCGAATCAACGAGAGCGTACATATTGTATTTTTACACCGAATTCTACCGTCTATAGTTCACATATGTTGTACAGTACAGCGGCATTTTAAATGGGAACTAAATAGATTAGTAACGGCACAAATTAAAATGATAAAGGTGAGAGTCGAGCATTGGCTCAAAGACCTTGTCTCCAGTTCGATTTGTCGCTTGCAAGACATCGATAATGATTTGAACTATAAATTAGATTTAAACGTTTATTGAAAGTTTGGCCACGTGATGAAAGTAGGTTAGGAAGGCCGAAGAAAAGATGGATGGCTTGTGTGAGGAGTGATATGAAACAAAATGGAGTTAGTGATAGTTTGACGGTTGACAGGACAGAATGGAAGAAAAAAACGTGTTATTATTATTTTGAAGCCTTATCTTCAAAATAATAATAATGCTATGCATCTCCCGTAGTTTAGGAGATGTAGTCACTGCGATCTAAAAGATCTATTGTGACTCGCCACCTTGTTAGAGTAACTCTTTTAGCCCGGAGGCTTCCAGGAAGTCTAGAATACTGAGTTTTAATCTCCTCCGGGCGAATAATGTGTCGGCCCAGATGAATACTCCGTTTGTGGATAAGGGGCCCGCATTCACACAAAAGGTGCTTAGGCGTCTCCCTCTCCTGATTACAGTACCGGCAAACATCAGTGTCACTCAGTTTCATGTGAAAAAAAAAAACGTGTTGCGCCGACCCCAAGTAATATGGGATAAGGTCAGGAAGAAGAAGGTCTCATGTTGAAAGTAGTGGCATTTTGTGATTAACTGTTATTGATATAGTTGTATGGCTACCTTAACCCTTCAGATACCGTCAATTAGAGACACAATAGTAAGACAATAGATGCGCGGCCACCGGTGGTCGCTTGGGGATTCATGAATTAAGACATAGCTGCATCGATAGAATTTAGAATTTTGATATCGTGATGATAATTTTAGCACGAAGGTGTCATATTGTGCTGGTGGAATAGTGTCAATTGTATCATGACATGCTAGCGTGCTATTGATTTATGTAACTTTATAGTAATTAATATCACTGCTATTATATAAGAAACTGGTCAAGTGCGAGTCGGAGTCGCGTACCGAGGGTTCCGTACGAACTTTGCATATGTAAATAGCTCGATTCCCCGAATCGAGTCTCAACGATTTTTTCGAATCGCAAAAGTGTACCTAATCATTGTGTGATGTGACTACATTTTTTTTCCTTTGCTTGTGTGTGCTATCAGACCTTTCTATTTGCCTAATTTCAAGATTGTAGTTCAACGGGAAGTACCTGGGTTTTGATTTATTAGCGAGTGTCAAAATATGCGCCTAAACGGAGTAAGTACAAATGGCCATATCTTTAAATTGCGTTGACTTGAAGTTTGTTTTCATTATGCTACAGAAATGCAGACCAGAGGCCGAACTCTAAACTAAACGATATCCATTTTACAACCTAATACTGAATTGATTGATGAAGCTATATACGGTGTATAGCTCTTCTTTCTCGCTCGCACTGTTTAATACGTCATGGTAAGGCCGGTGAGCATTGATATTAATTTCAATTTTATACCTCCACGAGTTCCTGAGAAAAAGGGTCTTGACAGACGGACAGGCGGACAGGCGGAGACAGACAGGTAAACAACAAAGTGATCCTATAAAGGGTTCGTTTTAGCCGAATGAGATACATAGAATGAGGAACCCTAAAACGACTGTTGCTAGGTCATTTCGTGCTTCACGGTAAGCCTACGGTAAGCACGAAACAGTGATAGACCTCTTTAATTAATTTTTTTCAACGATTTTTGTTCCAATTTTTGTTTAACATGAGCTTCTTTGAATAACGTTGTCATCGAGCCTTCATTTCGAATCATACATCAAGGTTTTAGCCTCATCTCAGCTACCAAAATTTTGGGGATCTCATTGTGAAGTGTTACTAACAGTCTTATTTACTAATGGCAAGTTGTATTTATTCTAGGTATATATATGTTAGTCTGTAAGGTTATCCGAAAGGGAGCACGTGCCCTGGTATGAAGGCTAGTAGGAACGGGGTGGGTTTTTAGTCAGTAAGAGTTTGACACTATCTCTCGCTCCACCCAAGAGCGGAGGTTGTCATAAGAAGATTTTTGCCCACGGAAAAAAAAATTGGGAACATTAAAAAGGCTGATAATGATGTTAATGATGATAGAGAAGTAGAAGAAATAGAAAATTAGAAGATTTACAGAAAAGGGATCAATAAAAGAAATCTAACTACTCATACAACACTTGTTGGCTCTGCGAAGAAATTCTGAAATGATAGGTTATAATACAGTGCTACATACTACATACACTAACTATCCAATAAACCACTAACCAATGTGAAATCGAGTTTTTATTGAGATGACTCGCAAAGCCGGGCGTCCATTAGACCTGGCCTTGCCCCGCTGTTGGCCTGCTGAATGAGTGTCAATGTAAATTGAATTAAATGTGCTATCAAGACGAACGTTTAAGGCATTTAGCTTCAATGGAGTGGCTTTTAATTTGGAGATTGAAGATTTGGACATTATTTTTTAACTGTGCGTAGGAGTTTTTGGCGGTATTTTTAACCGACTTCGAAAAGGAGGAGGTTCTATGTTCGGCTGAATGTAAGTTTTTTTTTTATATGCATTATATTCACCGATATCTCGGTCAATTGTAGACTGATTTTGAAAATTATTTTTTTGATTGAAAGGTTATGCTTCCAATTTGGTCCCATAGGAATATTGTTATGATCTGATCATGAACTTCGAAAATATGGAACAGAATTCCTCATAGGATCATAGCAGAATTATCGTAACAAGTAAAATTGCTTTGTTTACCTGTACGTGTAGTCGATGACTGACTGAAAGAAAAGATGGAGAGTATGTATCGAATTGATCTGGTGATAATGCCGGAAAGTAAATTAATGTAATACGTTTTGGGATTATTAGAATCTTTATGAGATGCACTCTGGCTATAAGGTAGATATAAAATGTTTGGCTGAAGGATACTTTTTAGTGGTGGTACCATAACTAAAAAGTGAAAAATAAAAACCTTTTTTAAAAAAAAAATAAACCGACTTCATTGTAAAAAAACACTGTAAAGTACAAAATAACTTTAATTTCGGAAGTCGGTGTTAAATAACGAAGAGACAAAATTAGGTATCTATTATAGAAACACCGACTTCCGAAATTAAAGTTATTTTGTACTTTTCAGTGTTTTATTACATTGAAGTCGGTTTAATTTTTTTGTAAAAAATTTTTTTTCGAGTAAAGTTCAGCGGCTGTTTTAATTGTAGCTAGCCGTCCGACCGTTCGGTGTCGGTTCCGACCGAGCCCAAGTTGTCGACGGCGTGTAGTATTCCATACGAGCCTCAAGGAGTTGTCAGCAACCGTAGGGGCATAGCAGGGTTTTTTTTTTTTTTTTTCTCTCGACGGGGAAAATCATCATTGACGAAACCCGCTCTTACTCCTACTGGGGCCATAGGTGATGCACAACAGATTCCCGGGGCCCTGGAACGAAGGTAAAAAAGGAACTGGAGTGGGTTTTTAGTCAGTAAAGGCTACCATGCTCCCGCTCCTCCCAAGGGCGGAAGATATCATTTAGATGATTTTCCCACCTAAAAAAAAGTTTAGGAATCTTAAGTTTGGCTGCTGATCTATTGGGATGCGGGATGGTTCGGATTCCGCATTTCTCTCTAAAAGTCTGACAAACCCTCACACTTCATCCTAGGGAGGGAGAAGTCTGATTCATGATTTTTCCGCCTCAATAAAAAAAAGTTGGTACCTAATACATTTCCTAAACAATAATGCATGCTTGGGGTCAAAGCTGACCTGTACAAGGAGTAACGTTAAATGCGCAAACTCTGAAATAAGTTTGATCAGAATAACGAGAAAACCAATTAAACCACTTTTTAATATAAGTTATATTTTTCAAAAAAATCATCATTAAAAACCGTCGCCCTGTCTATGTATGCATAGGTCAAGCTATCATGTGCGCAAACCTGCCCAAATAGGTAAACAAACACAAATAGTTGTAGTTTAATCAATTTTCTCATACATGAGATAATAAAGGTACTTATTTCAATGCAGGTATGAATTTTAAACAAACTAAAACTGTTCATAAAACCATTCATAATTTGATTTTAAAACTGTTCATAATTTTTTTTTAATGTTTTTTTTTTCTCACATAATTAGATCAATCGAATTAAAAATCATTTGGGGTGTCTGAGGTTTTGCGCATTTAACGTTACACGTTGTATTTACCTATAGGTACTTGCATAAATACACTTAATATTTACTATTACTTGTTTAACTTTGTATTGGAAAATACATATTTGCTAAACCATACATTTCGTTGTCTCTAATATAGTTTGCTCTTGAATGTACACCAGTGTGTATGTTCACGTCTCCTTTTTAGGGTTCCGCGTTTTTTAGAGTATACTAAGACTCCGACTCCGACTCTATTACTAAGACTCCGCTGTCCTTCCGTCTGTCACTAGGCTGTATCTCATGAACCATGACAGTTAGAAAGTTGAAATTTTCACACATGATGTAAGTATTTCTGTTGCTGCTATAACAACAAATACTAAAAAATATAGTTAAAAAAAAACTTAAGAAAACACGCTAAATAATAATAATAAAAGAAAAATATTATGGTGATAGAAGCGGGGGGCGCTTTGTGCCATATTTTTCGTAAATCGAGCACCCTGCGCTTTTTTCACCACAATACTTTTCGTTAATTATTATTATTTAGCGTGTTTTTTTAGGTTTTTTTTTTTTAACTAAGTACATTTATTTTTCACTTTTTAGTGAATAGTTTTTCAAATAATTAAAATTTTATTTTATTTTACTCCTGGCGAATCTAATCAGGATAATCGAATATTTTAATCAGATTATTGTATTGTCATCGGTCTTTGATGGGTGTGCAAAGTTTAAATAAAATCTAATCGCCTTAAGTTGGGCAAAATCGACCTCAAAGGCGTTGATTACAAGCAAACAAATAAGCAAGCAAACATAGAGGTGAAGCTAATAAAAGCGTGTTAAAAACAGAATGAATTAAATGTAGAGGTCTCCCTTATAACAGACTAGCTGCTCCCAGCGGCTTCGCCCGCGTGATAGCAGAAAATTATCCCAAGGGAAGATACTTCCGAGATAAAAAGTATCCTATGTCCTATCCCAGGACATGGTCTACATGGTCCGTGTACCAAGTTTCATCAAAATCGGTTTTGCCATTTAGGCGTAAAGACGTAACAAACAAACAACAGACAAACTCACTTTCGCTTTTATAATACTAGTAAGGATAATAGACATTATATTTTTTGCCTTTTTTATAGATAATGGTAGGGAACCCTTCATGCGCGAATCCGACTCCCGCTTGGCTAGTTTTTTTATGCAGCTACACCTTGGCCCGTGAGGTTTTCTAAAAGCAGGGCGTCCCTGCTAACAGTGCTCTTAGTACATTCAGAGCTAAACATAACCTTCTTAACGTTATTAAGACTACAATCAAAATCATAATGGTCTAATTAACCCATTTATAATAAGTCAAGAGCACTTGATTCCGAACAGCACTTGAAACTGTAATGTTGCAATTCAAATAAGATGGACGGATTTAGACTGAAATGAATACTAAATGCTAGTGAGATTGGATGTTATTAACATAGAAATGTGTAGAGCGATTGCGAAACACTGTCTTAATTTATCACAGAGCACGGAGCAACCAATTATAGAGGCGGCATTGTCGCGTACTTTTCGTACCGATTACCTTTATTTTAACTAACTTTATTTTATTTATATTAAAAAGTAGCCCGATTTAAAACCGCAAATAGAAAAAGAAATCAAATCTATTCAATATTAAGTTTGAAACCTTTAAAATGCGTGACCCAAAGGCTGGCTTTTACTTCGGTCAAAGGATACGCATTGCCATTCAGCGTGGCAATGCCGCCAGTCTTTTGGGTACATTACCAGTCGACAGCGATGCGGAGGAATTTTTCGACGCCTTATTTTAAATTGCCATTTTTTTTTAGTTCTTATGGGTTTTATTTTTTAAATTAGTTTTAATTAATTTAAGTTTATATCCATAACTATATTTAACGTGATTTTAAAATAAAACTAGAGTATTTAAAGTGTGGTAGAAAACGAAACTGACAAGTAATAAACCCTGCGTTCCGTATCACGATTACGTCACTGTTAGTGCGTCAACAAATCGCTAAGGGACGCGGTTGCCCGTCGCTCTGAAGGACTGTTTGGAGCGCTAACATCGATACTAGAATAAAGATGCAGACACTGAAATGTGACGTAACGAATATAAATATTATACGTGTAAGTATGTTTTTTTTTGTGGGCAGAGAACATTGCTTGCATAACAGATGGTCGATGGGGACGAAAGGTACTGGAATGACGTGAAATGGAGCGTTTGAAGGCCTCCCACAAGGTAGACTAGTGACCTGGTGAGGGTGGTAGGAATCCGATGGATGCGAGACGCATAGGACCGGACATTATGGAGACTCTTGGGGGAGGATGTCCAACAGTGGACGTCTTGATATGATGATGATGTTTTTTACATTCATCGAATCTATGAATGACTAGCTGCTCCCAGCGGCTTCGCCCGCGCGATAGCAGAAAATTATTCCAAGGGAACATACTTCCGGGATAAAAAGTATCCTATGTCCTATTCCAGGACATGGTTTATTCGTGTACCAAGTTTCATCAAAATCGGTTTTACCATTTAGGCGTGAAGACGTAACAAACAAACAAACTCACTTTCGCTTTTATTATATTGGTAAGGATATCAATTTCTAGACAAAAAATTGAAGCCAGCTAAGTCTGCCAGCACGGTTATTCCGTACTCTATGTTATTTAGAGTAACATAGTAATTATAGTTAGAAGCAGACGAGGCGGACGATAATTTTATGAATCTAGAAGTCTTTTGCATAAGTTTTGGGGAGTGTAATGCAACGCAATCTTAATTTATTACATTAGCAAGACCACTTATTTCCGTTAGGAGAAGATTGAATTGAACTTTTTTTGGTTGTTGATTTGTAGCTCTTGGACTGTAAAGAATTTAGTTTACAGAATTATCTGGCATTTTTAATTATAGCCGAAGAATCTCCAATCCTGGACAAAGGACATGAACCTGGAGAGTTGGTGCTAGAACCACAGGATAAATTATAACCGTCGAAAAAATAATTGAAAATGCGTTGTTGAGGGCGCCTAGTGTCCTACGCGCGCCTCAAAGGGATGTCAACGAACGATAGGGCCCAGCAGGGCAAAAGCCCGTAAGGGCCACGGGGATTTTCTGGAAAGGAAAGCCGTGGTACTAGAACACAAAGGCAACTGGATGAAATAGGTGTGGTTTTAATCAATAAAAGTCTGACACGCCCTTTCGCTCCACTCTAGAACGAAAGAAGTCATTACACGATATCCGACTAGTAAAAAAAAAACCCCGTGGGAAGTAGAAAATTATCCTAAGGACTACTTATTACTTATTTTGTCCCTAAGGGGAACATAAGTATTCTCAAGATAAAAAGTATCCTGTATTCGGGACGTATAGTCGTGAGCCAAATTTCATCCAAATCCGTGATGCCATTTCGGTATAAAGTTTTTTTTTAAATTATTATTGATAGGTTTGCGCTTAACCGCTATCTCACCTGATGGAAAGCGACGATGCGGTCGACGATGGAACGCGCTTACCTAGAAGAAACCTATTCACTCTCGACTTAAAGATTCCCGGGTTGTAGCTATCAGGAAACACAGACAGACACGCACAATTAATGTGTTTCCAAAACGTTTTGTGCGTGATGACGTCAGATTTTGCAAATTTCAATCTGTTATAAAGGAAAAGTACCTTTTACGTACGTTATAAGAGAACTGTCATGCAAAGTCGGGTAAACTTAGCATTCCTCGTGCGCGCGAGTATTAATAGCCGGGATACGACAACAAACGCCACTCGTGCGCATCTGCGTACTGATAGCAAAACAGGTGCTTTGTTATTTGATATGGAGCGATAGGCATGTTTGTTTATTTGAAAACTTGGTCACAGGAGCAATAACCCACCTGCTGTGTATTGGGTGTCAAATTAACATTTAAAACAATCTGATTGTTACGATTAGGAATGTTTAAGATATGAAATATACGGTTCATAATCATCATAATTTCAGCCAAAAGATGGCCACTTTTGGACATAAGCCTCCACCTAGTGTCGCCATAAGGACCAGTCCTTTGCGTCTTGTATTCATTGGGCTCCCGCGACCCACAACAGGTAATTCATGCCTTGCGGGAGGTCTTCCAACGGTGCGTCTTCTGGTATCGTGCCATGTCATTGGATTATTTCCCACCTAAAAAAAACTAAAATATAAATTTTTCGTCTCATTTGTAGAGTTAAATTATACAGGGTTATTTTTTAGTATTTTACAAATAACTCAGTATAATTAAACTTTCAGGACTATGTTACTAACATCATAAACAACAACTTTTGTTCTATGACTTTTAATTTGTCACATAGTTCATCAGATTTTCATATAAAAAATAAAATATTTAAATTGAATGTTCTAAATATTACGAGGTCTATGCGAAGCAAGCGATAGTCCAATATCGAAAGGGAGTGGGGATCGGGTGCGTCGCATCATTCAGAATAGTATAGTACAGACTTCAAATGTGTTAGATGGAACAACGAAATCTTGCCGGTTTCTTTTTGGTAAATGTATTACGTTTTGTAAAAAGTCATTGAACAAAAGTTGTTGTTTATGATGTTAGTAATACAGTCTTGTAAGGTTGTTAGTATTTTACAAATAAATCTGTATATTATCAACGTAGGTTTATAGAAAGGGCCCAAAAGTTATTGTACAGGAAGTCTTCGAAGCGGTTGTAAAACCATTAAGTGACCCAGTAACTAGTAATATCAACTATTGCCTAAGCAAGTTACTAGTTCACTAACATAATAGATCGCGGACACTTTCTACGCATTCGTAATATAGGCCTATCTTAAAATGAAACATTGTGTAATGTTAATTACAGTCTTGTTGCAGCTTTAGTTTATTTTTATTTTTAGCTGTAATTTGTTATTTTGATGACAACTGCTTTAATACTTTGAGTTGATATATCATCATCGTCAGCGTTGTTAATGTTCCCACTGCTGGGACTCAGGCCTCCTCTCTAGGAGAGGGAATGGACCGTAATCCACCACGGGCCCAGTGCGGGTTGGTAAATTTCACATGTCTTTCGATCCTCTTTCTGCGAAGCAGTTATGCTAGCAAAGGAGGAGGCCGACTGCATCGGGCAACGGCGCTCTCCCCGCTGCCGGGATTGCGATCCCGCTTTCCGGCCACCTACTGGGACCAGCCCCCCCAGCCAAGTTACAACCGTTTCGCTTGCGTCGAACGCTTCGAGTCGACCTTGCCGCCAATTCTTTTGTTCTGACCACGTGACTGAGCGTTGAGACGACGTTATTCCCGTACATTTGAAGCTTTCTACAACCGTTAACTATTGCATATTAGCAACTTGGCTAGAGGTACAGGGTTAGTTTCGAAAGATAGCTCGAGCTCCGGTATGAAGGCTTGAAGGAACTGGGTGGGTTTTTAGTCAGTAAGAGTCTGACACTATCTCCAGCTCCACCCAAGAGCGGGGGTTGTCATTAGATGATTTTCCCACCATAAAAAAACCTGTCTTTCGATTTTTTGGTTCTAGGAAGCTGGTTTCCTCACGATGTTTTCCTTCACCGTTTTGAGAGCAGTGGTAATGAAATAAATTACACGAAGTAATGCGTTTAGAACCTGCGACCTATAACTCGTAAGTTAGGGGTCGTTATCACTCGGCCGCCACTACTCCTTTAGATCTTTTATTGTCAGACACTCCGAAATCAATGATATCTCTTACATCTTTCCTGGTCCTTGATCCTGGATCCTTGACTGGCCTGTTGGTCTAGTGGTTAGTGGCCCTGACTGCTATGCCGGAGGTCGTGGGTTCGATTCCCACCCAGGACAAATGTAATGTGATGAGCATGATCATTTGTTCTGTTTCTGGGTGTAATTTATCTATATTATGTATGTTTTTGGAAATATATAATTTATCAGTTATCTAGTACCCATAACACAAGCTCTGCTTAGCTTGGGACTAGACGGCATTGTGTGATAGTTGTGGAATATTATATAGTATTATTAATATTATATTATTATTATATCTCTTTCATATTTTTTGTGGAGATGCCCATAGCTCATCGTCCGCGTCATTGTGTGTGTCTGTGTGCATAAAAATTGTGTTTTCTTTCTTTAAATCCTGTACCCCTAGCCAAGTTGCTAATCTGCAATAGTTAACGCTAGTACAAAGCTTCAAATGTACGGGAACGACGTCGCCTCAACGCTCAGTCACGTGGTCAGAACAAAAGAATTGGCGGCAAGGTCATCTCGAAGCGTTCGACGCAAACGAAACGGTTGTAACTTGGCTATTGCTTCTCTTGCCAACGTTACAGCAGGCTCGACCGGACTTAACACGTTACCAGTAGAATCCTAATTGATCCCGTGTAAACATGCCTTTTAACTGTAAACTTATAACAGAAGATGTGTTTGTAAAATACAGGATATATTGCATTGAGTAATGCGTGCGCATTAGAATGGTATGGTATGGTGACTATGATTGATGAATGCTGAAATGCCGTAAAGGAAATATTATTGAGAAAACTATGTTTGACGGTATGGGTGTAGTGGTGGAGGGATCGGCTGCTACGCGCTGTGTCGCCCGGTTCGATTCTCGCACTGAACAAATATTTGTATGGACTGCAGATTAAATGGGCCACTACGCTTTGCTGAAAACTCTTGGAAGAGCGCGTGAATCACTACACGCTGTCGACGACAGGGGCTTAGTTCGATCGTTTACAGGACTGCCGGACGGCAAGCTATACATTGCTCGACGTCCGCAAACCCGCGCCTACTGTGAGTTGGGATCAGGGTCTCGGCAGCTGGGGCGTGAGTTTTTGTGGTTGCCTGCCCTAAAATTAAGTTTTACCCTGGCATTGTTTATTAGATAATTGCTTTAGATTGTGGTTTCATTATGTAATTTATGCTAATATTATAAAGAGGAAGGATATGTTTTTACAAGCTTTTATTTAGTTTCACCTGTTACGATGTTTGTCTATAATCAAATCTTGCAATTTGATCTTGCAATTATTATGACATAGAGCTGATCTGATGATGGGATCGGAAGGTGACCATAGGAACTCAGTAGTTAAACGACACAACCCCATCGAGTTTGCGCTCGTTTGATCCATCTTGACGAGTACTTTGGTGCTAAATGGTAGCCAGGGTCTGATAATGGAACTGAAAGATGGCCATGATCATGATACCGTGTTTAAACTTTTAGGAATGGTCTTGATGAGTATTAATTATATAAGTTTATACCGCGCTATAAAAGCTTGCTATGAAAAAATGATTTTTATTGAAAGTTTATTTATGTTTGTAATGAATAAAATCAAAAACTACGGGACTATTTTAAGAATTATTTCATCAGTAGATTGCTACTTTATCACTGAGTGACGTAGGCCTTACATTTTTTTTTCACGAGGGCGAACCCGCTGTCAGGAGCGGGTCTAATTTAAGTAAAATGTCATTATCGCATAATGACGTTTTCGCATAATGTCATTTTCGCATAATGACGTTTTCGCATAATGTAATTTTCGCATAATGTCATTTCACATAATGTCATTTTCGCATAATGTCCAAAATGTCACTTGGGACACCGTATTTTTAATGTGGCATTTTGATAGTGTGGCATTTTGAGAAAAGATATTTTGCGAATGTGGTATTGTGCGCCTAATCCTAATAAATATAAGCTATTAAAGATCAACAAAACATGCCATTTCCAAATATGGCACCCAGTCGGCCAGTCAATAGATTCCATGGGATTAGTAATGATTAACATTCGCTCTTCTAAAGTTATTGTGAACGCAGGTGTTTTAATTAGTCATCTAGAAAAAGCTATAAATTAAACTATGTTAGCATTAGAATTCTATGCTTATATGAGTAAGATTTACTTGAGTGAGATATAGTGCGTAGGTAATTAAATACAGAGGAAGTTATATTTTTATATTCGTCTTGTCTAAAAAGATTGCAAATATTCTTTTGTATTTATTTTCAGATTTTATGATTAAGTATACAGATAGCGGTATTGCAGAAACAAGTTTTTAATGAAAATCATTTTTTCAAAACATTTTTTTAAAGTTATACTTATATAATTACTTAATACTCGTCAAGACGAATCATACGAGCCCAAACTCGATGGGGTGGTGTCGTTTAACTACCAAGTCTCTTGTCACCTTCCGGTTCCATCATCAGAACAGCTCCATGTCATAATAATTTTGCATTGTCATTTGATTTACACAAGCATGAAAAAATTCAGCTCAATCAGTAACCGGAAAGTGGATCAAATTTAATTTGCAAGATTTGATTACAGACTATGTTACTTTTTTTGGTGTACAATAAAGGTTATTCTATTCTATTCTATTCTATTCTATTCTATTCTATTCTATTCTATTCTATTCTATTCTATTCTATTCCATTCTATTCTATTCTATCGCGACAGGTGAAACTAAATAAAAGCTTGTAAAAACATATTCAGAGACAAATTGATTACTAATTTCGAAAAAATTAATAATGTATTGTTACGCCGTTAAACTTCAACACGTCATTTATAATACCCACGTACGTAACAGTATAATATAATTTGAACTCAATATAAAGTTCCAAGTCGATCCAAAGTTATGACGGCTCAATGTCACCAGTTTTATAAAACATCAATTTCATAAGTAAGGACTTAATATGTTATGTAAAGAGTCCAAGACCTTGGCAAAAATTTACGAATACCTAGACCTAGTGACTAGAAACAATTCTACGAGCTACGAACAGCAAGCATAATACGTAGGGGAGACCAGAGATGAATGGAATATTTTCAATTTTCACGGATTATCTCGCACACCTTATTTATTTATTATATACTTTATTGTAGTTACATAAAAACCTTTTTGGTTATTATAATTCTGATATCACATGATCAGCTATCTCTATAAAAATCTTAAATGCATTACATTTCTCATATTAGAGATTTGGGATTGGATTTGGAGAAAAACTAGCTATTAAAAAATGTGAATTTCGTCAGGTACCCCTAGCTAAGTTGATAATCCGCAATGTGTAACGTTAGTAGTAAAACTTTAAATTTACGGGAATGATGTCATCTCAACGCTCAGTCACATGGTCAGAACAAAAGAATCGAGGGCGTAGCCAACTTGAGGCGTTCGACGTAAGAGGAACGGTTGCAACTTGGCTAGAGGGGCTGTACACGTAGCTTTATAGACGCATATAATGACGAATACGCGTCATGTTGTACATTGTACAACACGAAGGCACGACGTTGCCGCTTCGTCAACAAAGTTTCATAGTTTTGCATGTAAGCGTCACGCAGGCGTACATCAAGCGTATAGTGGCGTAGTCCGTAGACAGTAGGCCTAACTGATGAAACAGGGAGGAGGAGGGTATAAAATTGCACATATTGTGGAACAGCTGTCAGTGTAGCTAACATAATTTGAACAACTTTTGGAACACATTTATTATGCGTGCTGACAGCTAAGGAGTGGAATTCCCTACCGGAGTCTGTGTTTCCTTAAAGTTACAACCTAAGGGGTCATTAAGTCAAGATTGAATAGAGCAAGCGTGTTCCATCGTCGGCCACGTCATCGCTTATTTTCGTTAAGATAGTGGTCAAACGTAAGCCTATCAATAAAACGAAAAGAAAACCCTCAAAAATCTCATTTATGACGGTCAAACTGTGTTACTTTCATCCCTAGTCTCCCCTATTCAAGCTTACGTGCCTAGTTGGTAGGTAAGTGGGGACACGTGTCAATTATAGAACACAATAATGGGTTAACCAAACTGTTTACCAAGATGACGTGTTCTGAATGTTTTGATCATTTTAGCGGCCCGTCAATCTATCACGGTAATGTTGGAGACATTTTCAGTATCGTTTACTGGTTTAGGTACATAAATTATGTTTAGTGCAGGTTTTAAAATGTTATCGTGAAACTGAAGTGAGCTGTCAGTGATTTTAAGGCGTATAGGCCCTTTTTTTTGTCGACGGGGAAAATCATCATTGACAAAACCCGCTCTTGGGTGGAGCGGGAGATAGTGTCAGACTCTTACTGACTAAAAACCCCGCGCCGTTCCTTCTAGCCTTTATACCGGGCCTCTAGTTTCCTTTCGGATAACCCCGACCCCGGTAGGCTTCGACCCAGATGGGCTCCTCCTGTTGCTGACAACTCCTTGAGGCGCGCGGAAACAGTGCGCGCCGTCGACGCCTTGGCTCGGTCCGGTCAGTTACCGGACGATTGGACAGCGAGCTACCCATGGCTCGCTGTCCACGAGCCCGCGTCTACGGTGGCTGGAAATCGGGGCTGGAACCCCGGCGGCGGCGGCGGCGAGGGCGCCTGGAGCGGTCGGCCTCCTCCTTTGCTAGCATTACTGCTTTGCAGAAGGAGGCGACCGCCTGAACCAAGGCCCGGCGCGAGAGGTCTCCGCCGCAGATCGCCCCCACGAGGGCACGGCGGTGCGTATAGGCCCTTGTTACACAGTCTCACATAAAATGCTGAAACGCCATTCAATTCATGTCAGTAACTATTCATAGTGATTAACCCTTCAGATACCGTCAATTAGAGACACAATTGTAAGACAATAGATGCGCGGCCACCGGGTGTCGCTTGGGGATTCATGAATTAATTTAAAAATTCAATTTAATAATTAAAAAAAATGGGCCTCGATCGTCGAAGCGTTTGACGCAAGCGAAACGGTTGTAAATTGGGAGGTTGGTCACACAAGATCCATATTTATTGAATTTTCAACTGTTTACTATAAAAAATATTTTTTAACTGCTGTTCGTAACTACGAAAAAAAAAACTGAAAGAATAAAGACTAGATGAAATATAAATCGTCATATGTTTTGTCTTAAATATAATGCAGTAAGAATGAGTAAGCCAGGCGTGGTAATAACAAATGTGCTGAGATTAGTTCCACAGCTGTGTGATTCGTTTTGCGTGGTCAATTATGAAGTTAATTAGTGCGGTATCGTTGTGTTTACGTACGTGAGCTTTGTTTTTATTAAATTGTATTTTTATCTATTTAAAAACATCACGTTTTTTGTATGGAAGATCCCAAACAAAAAACGTAATTTTTTGCAATTTTTGCTACGGACGTTTGTCTGACTGACACTAGGCCGTTTTTTTTTTGTATTTGTTTGAAAACAAAGTGCTTTTTTTCGATGGGGAAAATCATCTAATGACAAAACCCGTTCTTGGGTGGAGCGGAAGATAGTGTCAGACTCTTACTGACTAAAAACCCCATCCCGTTCCTTCTAGCCTTCATACCGGGCCCCAGTTCCCTTTCGGACAACCCTGTCCCCAGTAGACTTCGACCCGGCTGGGCCCCAAAGTGCTTTAGAAGTGATACGTTTTAGGTATGTATGTAGTTATAAATATTTTATGGTAACCGTAATTAACTGCCAAAGCTTTATTAGTAGGTATGTATTCGTACCTACTAAAGCTATACCCAATTGTGTAATAAATCTACTCAAAGTTCAATTTGCTACTAAAGCTGCAGGTTAGTTCGAGAAACAGTGGCAGAAAGCGTATGGGAGAGACAATTCGTAAGGATTTACCTTTCGAAAGCCTCTAATTACGGTAATTAGATAATTAGATGCATAATAGAAAGATAATGAGAAAGCGAACGCCGCCGTTCGTTTGGGGTTAAAAAAATCAATCCGTAAGGCCGAGCGACGCAAGTCCAAGCCGCTGTATATTAGTCATCATCTTCCTGCCCTTGTCCCGTTTTATTTGGGGTCGGCGCAACACGTTTTTTTTCTTCCATTCTGTCCTGTCACACGTCACGCTATCACTAACTCCCTTTTCTTTCATATCACTTCTCACACAATCCAACCATCTTTTCTTTGGCCTCCCTCTCCCCCGCCGTCCATCCACATGTAAACTCATAACTTTTTTAGCAACATGCGTTTCGTCCCTCCTTTTCACATGACCATACCAAGACAAACGATTTCCTTTCAACTTTTCAGTCACTGGCGCCACTTTCAAACTTCCCCTAACATACTCATTTCTCACTTTATCCATTCTTGTCACACCACACATCCATCTTAACATTCTCATCTCTGCTACATGTAATCTTTTTTCATCCATCTTTTTCACAGCCCAACATTCTGATCCATACAGTACGCCGCTGTATATTAAGCTGTATATTAAGCCGCTGTATATTAGTAAACAATGTATATTAATTCTCATAAACACTTACATTTAGACTGGCTTGTTGGTCTAATGGTTAGTGGCCCTGACTGCTATGCCGGAGGTCGTGGGTTCGATCCCCACCCAGGAAAAATGTTTATGCGATGAGCATGATCATTTGTTCTGTGTCCGGGTGTATTATTTATCTATATTATGTATGTATTTAGAAATATATAAGTATGTTTATCAGTTGTCTAATACTCATAACACAAGCTCTGCTTAGCTTGGGACTAGACGGCGTTGTATGATAGTTGTGGAATATTATTATTATATTATTACTAGCTTTGCCCGCGCGGCTTCGCTCCCGCTCTTCCCTACTCCACCCTACTATACCCAACTCTACCCTACTCTACCCTACTCTACCCTACTCTACCCTACTCTACCCTACTCTACCCTACTCTACCCTACTCTACCCTACTCTACCCTACTCTACCCTACTCTACCCTACTCTACCCTACTCTACCCTACTCTACCCTACTCTACCCTACTCTACCCTACTCTACCCTACTCTACCCTACTCTACCCTACTCTACCCTACTCTACCCTACTCTACCCTACTACTCTACCCTACCCTACCCTACTCTACCCTACTCTACCCTACTCTACCCTACTCTACCCTACTCTACCCTACTCTACCCTACTCTACCCTACTCTACCCTACTCTACCCTACTCTACCCTACTCTACCCTACTCTACCCTACTACTCTACCCTACCCTACCCTACTCTACCCTACTCTACCCTACTCTACCCTACTCTACCCTACTCTACCCTACTCTACCCTACTCTACCCTACTCTACCCTACTCTACCCTACACTACCCACATTTTTTTTTCCATAAGAACCTTCTCCTCACAGTAACAATCACAACAAAAAAAAATCAGCCAAATCGGTCAAGCCGTTTTCATGCCAAGTCGTGACAACGGAAAACGGGGGTCATTTTTATATATATAGATTTAGAGATGTCTCAGACATAACATTTTCTAGAAATAGAATTGACATAAAATTATCAACTAAATGGATTTGCTCTTACCATAAAGGTAAAGAGAACCAATATCATAAAATATGCAAAGTGAACAACGTACTACAACCGATATATGGAAAGAAAATATCATTATAAACTTGTTTTTGTATGAGATGATCATCTTGGATTAAACAAAGAAGGAAATGAAGTTAGCAATCCATAGTTAAGGAAAGAATAATAGCATCCTTGGCATTATTGTTCAAAGTATGGTTTAATAAGATAAATTATTATTATTTTGTGTCTTAATAGGTTAATGCAATTTTTGAAGAACTTAATTCAAATAAATACAGGGTTATTTGTAAAACACTGGTAACCTCTCAGGACCATTTTACTAACATCGTTAACAATAACTTTTGTTCTGTCTTTTAAAAAACTATCATATTTTAGTTTATCACATTTTCATTTTAAAAAAAATAAGTTTAACGTTCTTAAACTACGAATCTCTTTCTTATATTACGAAGTCTATGCAAAGCAAGCGATAGTACAATAGTGCAGCGGGATTGGGCGGCGGAGGTGCTTGATGCGCTTGCGTCGCGTTATGCAGACGTAGGTAGGTATAGCAAAATACTGAGTTGAATGATGAATGTGTTAGATAGAATAACGAAATCTTAAAGATTTGTTTTTGGTAAATGAATAACATATTGTAAAAAGTCATAGAACAAAAGTTGTTGTTTATGATGTCAGTAATACAGTCCTGCAAGGTTTTTAGTATTTTATAAATTACCCTGTATATCTATAGATATATCCTCATGATTTGATTCGAATCAAACTGACAGTTAAAGCTTAGATGATCTATTCTTCCCGTTGACATAGCAACAGAGTCGATTGGAGTGGAGGAAGATAAATTCAAAATCACTTAAAATATAGGCAAGAATAAATTGACTGCGCGCGGCTGCCTTACCTGCCTAATGGTCCAATTTTAGAACCATGAACCCAATTATTTATAACTGAAATATTTCCTTGTGTCATGGATAATTTGCATGACTCTGTCACCGTTTTAAGATACAATAGCACACCATTTTGTAATTACGTAATTTTCCTCAAAAGGTCTATTCCAGCCATTATAATTCCGAGATATAAAAGGATTGAATACAATTTGGAATCCCGACGCATGAGTCATACGGTTTCCTGTTAAACCACAGAGTAACTAATCAATGGAGTTCTCATGTTTCGGGTAGTGCCATAAGCGCCATCTACAAAAGCAACTGCGTAAGCAAAATAAATTACAAGAAGAATAATTACTGTAACCCATGCTGCCGGGAATCCCTTGCAGCACGGGTATCACATACTAATGTGATACGAAATCCACTCTTAATAAAATTACGTAAAGGCGAGGCGCTGTCAATGACAATTTTGCTGCCATTGATAAGTGGTTGTCTTCATAATTTTGTTATGACACTTTACAGTTTTTCTGCAGATACAGAAGCTGTATAGTTTTCTGCAAACATTATAACACCACGCCCGTGCCGGCGTAAATATGCTGGACTAAATTATTGATACTGTTGGTTTACAATTCTTTTAAAAGAAATCCAAAAAGCATCGGTCTCCAGGTGTCACCCAATGCCCGTTAACACGAATATCTTTATTTATTCTTCCTTATCCCAAACGCGAAATAAAAACAACGTATTTTTTAACCTACTTTTTAAGACTTTACGGTGTTCGGTGGACATTTCGTGCATAATCTCTTATGAATCTACACATTATCATGTGACATTTGAGAGAATAATAGATGGATTTTGAAGAAATTGTAGGTATGTTAAACTAGAGACTGTTAGAGAAGAGCTTTTTTATGTTAGCAATCGATAACGCCTTCAAATATATTCGTATTATCACAAATATTGCAAATACAGTGTTGTTCTTAAGGACAAGGAACAAATATTCAAATGAACACTCCATTTCCTAACTCCTGCACGTGTTTATCCAGCCCGGGTCGTTGGTACGTTCCTGTTTAAGTAATGGACATCTTATAAACTTGCGAATTAAATACACTGTTTATTATGCATTGCGCATTGTTGCTTGATTTAGAATTGTAAGTTATGGTTGCAAGCTCTCTGAGTGGCTGTAAATGTCGTGGAGGAATGGTGCCTGGCTTAGAATTCATGGTGGTATAATTTAGTACCTGTCACTTTGGGCTGGGTTAGAAATTGTATGGGATAAATCAAGTCATAGTTCAATGGAACTATGGTGGTCACCCAGCGGTAATGGTCCTGAACTCTTTCAAACCCAGTCAGGCGCTTTATTTTATGTAATTTATTTCATCACCGCTGCCCTCAAAACGGTGATGGAAAACTTAGTGAGAAACCAGCATATCCTAGAATCAAAAATTCGAAGACTTGTGACATCTATTCACCAATTCGCACTATGTCTGCGTAGTAGATTACAGCCCTTTCTCTATTCTAGAGAGAAGGCCTGAGTCACAGCAGTGGGACCATTATAAGGGTGATAGTTTCATAATACTGCTGTACTGGCTCAAATTAAAGTAGCTAGCGAAAGTTTCCAGGCGTGATGGATAGGTGCGTATGTTGGCTGTGATCACAAACGTAGAGCTTAAAGTTTTCTACGTAAGCAAGGTAAGGTTAAAGGTATCTAATAATTTAACACATTTTTGGATTACTAATTAAGTCTTTCATCGTCATTATTATTTCAGCTGAAATACTTCCGTTTATGGACACAGGCCTACCCTGGAGTGTCGCCATAACACTCGGTCTTGTATGTCTCGCATGCTTCAGATGCCCGCGACCATCTCCTGGTCATCGGGTTACCTTGTAGGAGGCCTACTTCTATGCTGCGAAAGACGCAGCTACAGTCGCCACTAGACCATATGCTCTCCGAGCAATGTCTTAATTTTATTACATCTTTAAGAAGATATTTTTCCCTACTTATGTCCGGGGGAAAACATTACAGGGAAGTGTTTCTTTAGTCTACCTTTGACACAAGACTTTCCCTCAATCTTATAAATAAACAGTGGCCTGACGGTGTCATGAATTAACTAACCGAAATTGCCTCACAACTTCACGTAGCCTATCTTGACGTAATTATCAGACACTGCAAACGCCTTCCTTAAATTATGAAATCTTGGGAAATTCGTAGAAAATGTACAAAACAAGTCAGTTTTTGAAACAAAGGATATTGAATTCTTCATTCACACAAAGTGGTTTGAGTTTGAGAATAGAAAAGAGGAAATTAGTATTAGTGTAGTATTAGTATTGCATTAGTATTGTATTAGTATTGTATTAGTATTGTATTAGTATTGTATTAGTATTGTATTAGTATTGTATTAGTATTGTATTAGTATTGTATTAGTATTGTATTAGTATTGTATTAGTATTGTATTAGTATTGTATTAGTATTGTATTAGTATTGTATTAGTATTGTATTAGTATTGTATTAGTATTGTGTTAGTATTGTATTGGTATATATAGTATTAGTAGATATATAAAGCGCCAGATAACCGAGGAATAAAGTATATTATCATTGGCCTTTTCCTAATATCTCTGCGTAAAAAGAAAACGTTTTTGGTATTGGAGCGTTAAATATTTATTTTATTCTGATTTTTAGTCAAAAATACATAATCTGTGAAAATTTTATCTTTCTAGCTATCTCGGTTCATGAGATACAGCCTGGTGACAGACGGACGGACAGACAGACGTCTTAGTAATAAATATTGAATATTAGACCACTTAACATTCAACCCAATAGTGATTCCGTCGAATGATAGATATATCTAAATTCAATGTCAGATTTAGAATTAGGTAGGCACTAATCTTGGTTCTAGTTTCCATTAAAAGACCGTTCTTGCACAACTTGGCATCTGGTGTGCTACTTGTGTAAAGGTCATTACCGATTTTGATAGTCCATCATCATCTTAAGTCATCAAACTAAATCTATTCCATTTTTATGTTGATTTCCTACCATTAATTAACTGCTCCCGCTCTAGGTGGAAGGCGAGGGTGTGTCAGATTTGTTGACTAAGACCCACCCGTGTTCCTTCAGTTGCCCTTTGCGTTCCAGGACCGCGGTAACTCTTTTGAACAATGCCGCAGCACAGCGTAGCATAATCAACCTTTTTTAATGTTCCCACTGCTGGGACTCAGGCCTCCTCTCTCAGGGTGGGAATGGACCGTAATCTACAACGCGAGCCGCGGGCACAGTGCGGGTTGGTGAATGTCGCATGTCTTCGAATTTTTGGTTCTAGGACATGCCGGTTTCCTCACGACGTTTTCCTTCACCGTTTTGAGAGCAGTGGTGATGAAATAAATTACACAAAGTAATGCACCTGGCCGGGTTTGAACCCGCAACCTACAACTCGTAAGTCGGGGCCGTTACTATTCAGCCACCATGGCTCAATACCAACCTTGCAGACCTGATCAAATTCCTATACGTAACTATATATTCATCTGTAAAGTAAGTTAGGTGAACTATGTAAAACTGAGGACAAATAAACTTCAATCTATTTTTGGCTCAATTTTCAGTTTTTTTTTTCTCGACGGGGAAAATCATCTTTGACGAAACCCGCTCTTGGGTGGAGCGGGAGACAGTGTCAGACTCTTACTGACTAAAAACCCCGCGCCGTTCCTTCTAGCCTTCATACCGGGCCACGAGCTCCCTTTCGGACAACCCTGTCCCCAGTAGGCTTCGACCCAGCTGGGCCCCTCCTGCTGCTGACAACTCCTTGAAACATAACTATAAATACTTCAAAGTGTGAATTAGCTTTTATTTGTAAGCCGCGTCACCTCATTAGAACACAAGTGTTACCTATGTACACTGTGTCTAGGACATGTACGCACAGACGTCTACCATGGATGCAGAACAATTTAGGGCGTTTGTACACGCTAAGAAATTTTACCGTGTATGCGGTAGATAGGACCAAATTCATCATGTACACGATAAGAATTTGGTTGGATCTAGGCACGAAAAGTTAATCGTGGCACCTCACCCACCCCGCCTCCCTAATGCACCATAGCAACTTCACGCGTCGTGTCTAGCGCAGACAAGATTTTTTTCTTGGACAGTTCTAAACTAGTGTACACAGTTCGAGTGTAGAAACGACACAAATTCTTGCATAGGCCCGGCGACTTTTCTTAACGGGTACAAGCGGATTTAAGGAGTGTCTGGAGAGGCGCCACGACGTCCTGACCTTCCACAAGACGCAGGTCCTTACTTAACATGGCGCGGGCTTGCCGAAGACGAACAATTAGCTCGCTGTCCAATAAAAAGTTTTTTTTTTTCACTTTAGCGTCTGAGCTCAGTTGATCAGATCGCTCTTTCTAATTTTACTAACATCGGGTTTTGGTCTGTATGTCACCAAAAAGCATAGGTATTTAATAATTTGGCCCAAAAAATCCGCACTGTACACTCACTCTCTCAACTAAGACGAATCTAACGACGCCTCTTAAGTTTAAAACAACAAGCCTAAGCTCTTTTTGTGGCTCTAAAGGGTACCAAAGAGATATATACAAATACAAGTACTCGAAAACATATAGCTATCGATTCAAGACGAATCTGTAAGTAAAACTAGTTATTTTAAAGATAACTTCGGCAAAAAGTAAATAACCTACAGAATTGATTGAATATAATAATATAACAATTCAAAAATGCAGATAGTTGGTTTTTGCAATAAGGGTACGATAGATCCTTCTAACACAGTCGGGTAAAAAGTCTACAAATATTTGATGCTCTTCTACAAAATACTGTTAGAGTGTGTTTTTTTTTACCAGAATCCCTTATCAGCCAGCCAGTTCCCACGGGAAGCAACCCGACATTGCCCAATGTTGATACACAAAGATAAGCAGGATTTATGAAAAAGCTATCAAAACAAAACGTATACAATGTTTTGAATTAGATCGACATTCGACCTGACTAAATGATTCTTTACAAAACATACAATCGTTGAAGAATTTAGTCACTTTGTGTTGAGAACTAACAATGGAAACCACTTACAATGTTAGTTTTGTATAATGTTGTTAGTCATTGAAGTGATTTTCTATTCCTTCAGACGTATCTTGTTAGCTCCATTGTTAGCTTGCTGTTTGTCGCGGCATAGGCTAATGATACCGCTATAGATATAGGTAATATACAAGGTGAATTTTTCAAGAGGTCACAAAATAGATAGACGAAAATATGAGAAATAAAAAAACACTTAAGAAGTCTCGATCTCAATGAAAATTAATACATTGGATTTTTGAACAATTTATAACCCTTGTTAGAAATCGAAACCGTTGATTTTGTTTTTAATAAAACACCGCACGCCACTGCCGCTGCGACAAAAGACGTCCAGGGTCGGCGGACGACGAGTAATAAGTAACTCGCTGTCCGGATCGCGGTCGGGTTGGTATGGGCTGTCAACGATAAATCCATACCAGCCATAGATTTAACATTTATCTCTAAATTGTGTTACTCTTTTGCTGTACAATAGAGTTTCGTCATCATCTTTTTAGTCAGTAAGAATCTGACACTATCTCCCGCTCCACCCAAGAGCGGGGGTTGTCATTGAATGATTTTTGCCTACCAAAATTAAAAAACATCAGCCTTTTTTTTAATGTTCCCACTGCTGGGACTCAGGCCTCCTCTCTAGGAGAGGGAATGGGCCGTAATCGTTTGACCCCACGACCTATAACTCTTAAGTCGAAGCCATTGCCACTCGGCCACCACTGCTCTCCCATATAAAAATAAAGTTTATTTTATTGTACAACTAGCTTTTATTAATATACTTTACTCATTCTCCTCCTTTTCTCACTTTTTTTTTTAAATTAGCCTATGTCCGTCTCCAGGGTCCCAACTATCTCTGTACCAAAATTCATCAAAATCGGTTTTGCCATTTAGGCGTGAAGACGTAACAAACAAACAAACAAACTCACTTTCGCTTTTATAATATTAAGTAAGGATTTCAGGTAGGTATTTCAATAGCTCATCTATCCCCAATATCTCTTCCTTTGCACCAAACCTCTCATATACCCACATTCATCTAAGATCACCATCCGGCCACACGAGTTCACTGGCCGGATCATTGAGTCTGATCGTCGATATCCTGTACCTTAGGAGCTTAGGCACATTATTATTCCCGTCCTGTTCCTATAACGTTGGACCGTTGAACCAACATGGCAGCCAAGCTTGAATAACTCAGGAGTTCGGTGGCCATGATGTAATCGAGTTGTGTCATGGTTTTACAAGGACATTTATGAAGGATTGTTTTTTTGGGTTAATATTGTTTTTATCTGCAGGAAAACGTGGTCATTCTATTATAATGCTAATATTATAAAAACAAAAGTTTGTGAGTGTGTGTGACTGTGTGTATGTTTGTTACTTCTTCACACGTGAACGGCTGAACGGATTTGGAAACATAGTATAGAGGTAGACCATTTCTTGACATAGGATACTGTTTATCCTGGGAGTTTGTTCCCTTGGTATAATTTTCTGTTCTAACTCGGGCGAAGCCGCCGGCAGAAGGTCGTCTAATATACAAAAATATCGTGTCAAAGTGTTTGTTATTGAACACCTCTGAAACAGCTTGACTGATTTTAGTAAAATCTGAGAATAGGTCGCAGGCTATTTTTTATACCCCTAGATGATAATCTACCACCAAGCGAAGCCTTTGATAATAATTTAAAACATACAGTCGAAAGAATGAAAGAAAAGAAAGAAAAAGAGTTTATTTGCGTCAAACATGGCGCATATCTTACCTGATGGTAAGCGATGATGTGGTCGACGATGGAGCACGCTTGCTTAGAAGTAACCTATTCACTCTTAATTCATTAAACCCTAAACGAACCGGCTTTCGCTCTCTCATTGTCTTTCTATTACGTTTCGAATACAGTAAATCCTGCTAATATTATAAATGCGAAAGTTTGTATGTATGGATGTTTGTTACTCTTTCACGCAAAAACCACTGAACGGATCTCGATGAAACTTGGTATACGAGTAGACCATATCCCAGAATAACACATAGGATACTTTTTATCCTGACATTTTGTACGCGGGTGAAGCCGAGGGCAAAAGCTAGTAGATACATAAATACGGTATGCGTAAGGTTCAAAGGAGATAACTGCGTGCGACTGTTTAGATATTCTATTGGATATCATTTTACAATCCTGAATCATAACGCTAACGACCAGTATTTTCATTGAATTCACCGATATCTTTCTGATAAAAAAACTGAACCTAGAAATTCAAAATCATAGCTACAATGCAACCAATAAAACATCAATAAATCAACCATCTACCTACTTACAAAAAACAAACAATACCTACTACACCCATCAAATTCCATTATTCACCAGTAAGACCACATTACCATTTAAAATCACTGACCTTTTAAAATCTGACCCCTGAATATTTTCTCTCGGTCGAGCGGTGTTGCAAGCATGCATAAAGAT
Organism: Mythimna lalbum; assembly: GCA_949319445.1. Lineage (NCBI taxonomy): Eukaryota > Metazoa > Arthropoda > Insecta > Lepidoptera > Noctuidae > Mythimna > Mythimna lalbum. The sequence continues at coordinate 7,724,623 of OX439357.1, read as the reverse complement.
GCGCACTTTGTCTCATATGCACTGGCAACACTGGCAAGGTCAGTAGGGTAACCAGGTTACTGGGTTTAAGACGGACAAGTCTTGAGGTTTATGAGGCAATTTTATTGTAGTTTATAGCAGGAAAACTGAGCGCTAGGTAGTTTAGTATATATCGAATGTACTAGTTGTATATAAAACTCTGGCAATTGTTAGATTCTAAATTGTAGGTAACCAGTCGATAGCGATGTGGAAGAGCTGTTTGATGCCATATTTTAGTTTGTTTTGAGTTAGTTGTTTGTAATTAGTTTAGGGATTTTGTTATATTTCTTTTTTATTTTACTGTTATTATGATTATTTAAGTATTTTTTAAATGAAAATTATTTGTGCAAATAAATAAGTTCATATTACTGCTATTATAACAAGTTAAGTACATTTTGAATGTAAATTATTTGTGTAAATAAATACATAAAACCGTAGTTTAGTAGGCACTATATCTACTCATGTTCTTCGGCTTGGCAATTTAAATGACTATTATTGTTTCATTAAATGTAAGTATGTATTTATAGCTTGTAAGTTTGCTTTTTTTTGGTGGGAAATCATCCAATGACTTGTCCCGCTCTAGAGCGGAGGGGGAGTGCGTGTCAGACTTTTACTGGCAAAAATCACTCCTATGTTCCTTCTTTGCTTTCGTTCTAGGTTCTCGGTCACACAACCCATGGCCCCAGTGCACCACCCATAGCCCCAGATTGTACGATATCTTGGATCTCCTCTGTAATGTAAATAAATAAATACCTCGAACTCCTTAGTTAAAGAAAACTGATTAATCGTAAATATGAAATGACACTTCAAACTTATATCACAGCAATATTGTAAACAAGTTAAGGTCCTAACCCCCCTTAATGCAGAGAAGCACAAAAAACAGGCCCCAAGTGCTCGGCGACTCCAGCGGTAGTGCTAGCGTGGACGGGCGTGAGCGCGGCCCTGGGGTCCGGGGTGCTAAAAATCTCCGGGCGGGATCGATTAACCGTCAACGACTGGACCTGGCAACGTACAACACGCGTACACTCAGGTCCGACGAGAAGATAACCGAACTCGAAGAGGAGTTGAGCAGGTTACGATGGAGTATTGTGGGGTTATCCGAAGTCCGAAGACAGGGGGAGGACACGATAATCCTAAGATCTGGTAACCTGCTCTATTTCCGGGAAGGGGACCGGCTGTCTCAAGGTGGTGTCGGGTTTATCGTCCACAGGTCCCTTGTGAACAATGTGGTGAGGATCGAGAGTGTGTCGACCAGGGTAGCGTACCTTATACTCAGAATATCAGCAAGATATTCGTTGAAGGTCATACAGGTTTACGCTCCGACCTCGACACACCCCGACGACGAAGTAGAGACCATGTATGAGGATATATCCAGAGCCATACATGGTCCTAAGACTCACTTCACCGTGGTCATGGGGGACTTTAACGCAAAACTGGGCAAACGAGACGGTGACGAGCTGCGAGTGGGGCAATTTGGATTTGGACGTAGGAACCACCGGGGACACCTACTGGCCAGCTTTATGGAGAAGGAGGGCCTCTACATGATGAACTCCTTCTTCAGAAAGCGTGAGCATAGGAAATGGACCTGGCAAAGCCCTGATGGTGCAAGTAAAAATGAGATTGACTTCATCATGTCGACGAAGAAGCAAATATTCAATGACGTCTCCGTGATCAATGCAGTGAAAACCGGAAGTGATCACCGCATGGTAAGAGGCTCATTGAATATCAATGTCAAGCTTGAAAGATCTCGACTGATGAAGTCTACGCTCCGCCCTGCACAGATCCAGATCCAAAACTCCGAAAACTTTCAGCTCGAACTTCAAAATCGTTTCGAGTGCCTAGGAAGCTCCGTGGACGAATACAACGATGGGTTCGTGGAAACTGTCCATACGGTCGGGTCTAAGTTTTTTAAGACTCGTACAAGCAAGACCAAGAGGCTCACTGATCAAACTCTTGAGCTCATGAAGAAGAGGCGTGAAATGACTTTGCAGTCTTCAGATGATGCGTGCACGTACCGGCAGCTCAATAAACGGATCTCGAAATCTCTGAAACGCGACCTTCGCAGATTTAATACCGAGAGGATTAAAGACGCGATTGAGCGGAATAAGGGCTCCAAGGTGTTTGCGCGAGATCTGTCTATTGGGCAGAGCCAGCTCACGAAATTGAAGACCGACGATGGCAGAGTCGTATCCGCCAAATCGGAGCTTCTGGGAGAGATCGAGGCTTTTTATGGACAGTTATACACGTCAATCTCCAAACCCGCTGCAAATCTAGCAAACGACCCAAGAGCTAGATTGACTCGACACTACACTGAAGATATCCCGGACGTCAGCCTGTATGAGATTCGGATGGCTCTGAAACAGTTGAAAAACAACAAGGCGTCGGGTGAGGACGGAATTACGGCTGAGCTCCTGAAGGCGGGTGGAAAACCGGTCCTAAAGGCCCTTCAGAAGTTATTCGATTCCGTCATACTCGAGGGAAAAACGCCACAGGCATGGAGCGGAGGTGTGGTGGTACTCTTCTTTAAGAAGGGCGACAAGACCCTGCTCAAGAATTATAGACCCATCTCACTTCTGAGCCATGTCTACAAGCTGTTTTCCAGAGTCATCACGAATCGTCTCGCGCGCAGGTTCGATGATTTCCAGCCCCCCGAACAAGCCGGATTCCGAAAAGGCTTCAGCACCATAGACCACATACATACGCTACGGCAGGTTATACAGAAGACCGAGGAGTATAATCTGCCTCTCTGTCTAGCGTTTGTGGACTATGAGAAAGCCTTTGATTCGATCGAGACATGGGCTGTGCTACAGTCTCTCCAACGGTGCCAGATAGACTATCGGTACATCGAGGTGCTGAAGTGTTTGTACAAAAACGCCACTATGTCAGTCCGACTTCAGGACCAGACCTCGAAACCTATCCTCCTGCAGCGGGGCGTGAGGCAGGGAGACGTCATTTCTCCGAAACTGTTCACGGCCGCAATGGAGGATGTCTTCAAGGTTCTGAACTGGAGTGGACTAGGCATCAATGTTAATGGCGAGTACATCACTCACCTTCGGTTTGCTGACGACATAGTAGTCATGGCCGAGACTACGGAGGAGCTCAGCACAATGCTCAATGACCTCAGTAGAGCTTCCGAAAGAGTGGGTCTTAAAATGAACATGGACAAAACTAAAGTCATGATAAACAACCATGTAGCACCCACTCCTATCAAGATCGGAGACTCTATACTCGAAGTAGTGGACGATTACGTCTACCTCGGACAGACAATCCAGTTGGGTAGAGCTAATTTCGAGAAAGAGGTCAACCGTCGAATCCGACTCGGCTGGGCGGCGTTCGGGAGACTGCGCGGTATCTTCTCGTCCAATATACCACAGTGTCTCAAGACGAAAGTCTATGACCAGTGCGTGTTGCCAGTGATGACATATGGTGCCGAAACGTGGTCGCTCACAATGGGCCTCATCAGAAGGCTCAAAGTCACCCAGAGGGCAATGGAAAGGGCTATGCTCGGAGTTTCCTTGCGGGATCGAATCAGAAATGAAGATATCCGCAGGAGAACCAAGGTTGCCGACATAGCCCGAAGAATCGCCAAACTTAAGTGGCAATGGGCAGGGCACATTGCTCGCAGAACAGATGGCCGTTGGGGCCGAAAGGTTCTGGAGTGGCGACCTCGTACTGGAAGACGCAGCGTCGGAAGGCCTCCTGCAAGGTGGACCGATGACCTGGTGAAGGTTGCGGGAAACCGATGGATGCGAGACGCGCAGGATCGATCATTGTGGCGACACTTGGGGGAGGCCTATGTCCAACAGTGGACGTCTGTCGGCTGAAATGATGATGATGATGATGATGAATATTGTAAAGCCAGTCTTTACAATATTGCTGTGATGGATTGGTATAATAGAAAAGAAGAAAGAGAAATTTACCTATAATGGATTGGTATAATATCATACTAGTTTTTACCACTGAGCAGAAACTAGTATGACATTAAACCAATAGAAACGAAATTCGGAAGGTTTGAAGAAATCTCATAAACTTTTAATAGTTGTGAAAAGTGCTTTTGAATATTTCGTGATTAACATTCATGACGAAGCGTTGTTCTCGATGGTCTAATAGAAATCTATCGTGGAATGAGCGAGCCCAGAAAATGTCTGTTCATTGGATTATAGGAATTTTCTTAAAAAAATATTACAGTATTTTAAGTTATTTCTCTTTGATGACAGCGGTTTAAAGTGTATCTGTTTTTTTAATCAGCCATTACTGTCCCACTGCTGGGCAAAGGCCTCCCCAAGTCCTTCCAAAATTTCTTCTCCTGCGCTGTCTCTAACCAATCCTCGTGGTAGGCGTCCAAATCATCCCGCCACCTCTTTCTAGGCCGGCCTCGACGGCGCCTTCCCTCAGTAGGAACCCACTGTGTGGCGATGCTTGCCCAGCGGTCTAAGTGTATCTTATTACATTTTAAACAATCCGTATTTAAATCAAAAGTGTGGCCACAATATATGATTATCAAAAAAAGATCTCGTAACGATCAACATAAATCTTGTATCGAATCATCTTTTATGATATGTCGTCATAATTTAATGTAAATTATATTAATAATAATAAGAATGAAGGCAACACATCATTAAGTATAGTAAAACATCATAACTACGAACACAGCTTTAGTTTACCTAAATATTTTTTTTGTAATAAATTAAGTCAAAAACTACTAGGCCGATTTTGATAATTCTTTTACCAATAGAATGCTACTTTATCACTTAACGACATAAGGACGTAGGCATAACCGCTGGCTTGAGCTAGTTTATTAAATGATAAAATAGAAGAAGAGGTATTCCTCTATTACCAAAATAAAAGATTAAGGACAAGATTAAGGATGTAAGGGACAGCACACTCTCCGCAAACTTTAAGTACTTGTTAATTGACGAATTAGTTTTGTCAAGATTTTTTTTCAGGAAGCAAAAAAAAAACTAACCTCACCATACAAAATTATAAAATTAATTCGACAGTTTGTATAGAGAGGTCGTTTTTTTTCGTTTCCTGAAAAAAAAAAATGTGGAAGGTTTTTCGGTTTTGTCTACTGAGCAAGCCCTAAAAGTTTGCGGAGGGCTATCCCTTACACCCTGTATAAATTAAAACATTTATTTGACACAGGACAACAGAAATAAAAACAGAGTACCTTAAAATAGTTACTGCAGGACAGGGAAGGAGTCGTAATTCGTAACCCACCACGCGGGTCCAGTGTGGGTTGGTGGAAGTAACAAATGTCTTTGAATTTTTGGATCTAGGACATGCCGGCTTCTTCAGGACGTTTTCCTTTACCGTTTTGACTGAGAGCAGTAAGAATGAGACAGAAATAGTTAGTTAAAGGTTATTTTCCCCCTTAACCGTCTGCATCGGATTAGTCGAGTGTTTTCGTAGCCTATTCGTGGCCTATTCGTAGCCTATTCGTAACCTATTCGTGGCCTATTCGTAGCCTATTTGTAGCCTATTCGTAACCTATTCGTGGCCTATTCGTAGCCTATTCGTAGCCTATTCGTAGCCATTATTATATAGCCATATTGGTTGTACATAATTATGCAACCGACTGAATAAATTCGAAAGCGATTGGCGGATTTATCCGACGCATTTACGGGTTAACGAGCAAACATACATAAATGAACATAATTTAACACTATTGTGCTATTGCCATACAGTCAAACTACGTACTAACTATTCGATATGCTTTATGACTCAGGCGTGGAAGACTTATAATTTAAATATTACATGGTATGAACCGAAGGTCTCGCCATGTCTAGAGTATGGGTTAACTTTTCCCTAAAATTGAAGGTTTTGTCATTGAGTTCACGGTCTGTGGTTAACTGGTGGTCAGCTGATTTTGCATTGTTTTTTTTTTATAGATTTTATAATTGCTGTTTTTGTTACGAAAATAAGTTTTTTTTTTTTATAGATTTATGTAATTGCTGTTTTTTGTGACGAAATTACTAATAAAATAAATAATTTGTGTTAGTTAGGTACTTTATTGGATTTAGAATTAAGACAGACGGATGACACATTGGCCGTAATATTGGCGGGTTTGCGGACGACAAGTATTGGTAGCTCACCGTCCGAAAAAGACCTGTACCTCTAGCCAAGTTGATAATCTGCAATCGTTAACGCTAGTGAAATCTTTAAATGTATGGAAACGACGGCATCTCAACGCTCAGTCACATGGTCAGAACAAAAAAATCGGGGGCGTGGCCGCGTGGCCAACTCGAGGCGTTCGACGCAAGAGAAACGGTTGTAACTTGGCTAGGGAGGCTGGGCCTTACCATGACGTGTTAAAATGTAAGGTGTGCGAGCGAGAAAGCGGGAGGGAGCTATACACCCTTATAGCTGCATCCCTTTCACAGTTCAGTTTAGGTCGTAAAATGGATCACTTAAAGAGCTCATGACGTGGTCTCTGAACCAAAATTTTATATCCATAACATCCCTGGTTTCATACAACAATGTCTTGTTTAAACTTTATTAGCTTGTAAACTAGTTTGGCGAACTTAATTTAGGTATCACAATGTAAAGGTTACGTTATTGTTTTGCCAATTTGTTTGTGGTATTGTCTTTCTTTGATTTAGTTTAAGGCCGCGACCGCTCTGTCGACCACAGGAGTACAATGATTTCGCACGCTATATTGACAATTCCGTCATAACTGGTTTTTTTTTGAGTTTTCCGAAAGATTACGCGATGCGGCAACGGTTTTTCACTAATTAAAATAAAAAGTTCTTTAAAACAATTGTTTAAAAAGTCGCATTGCGTCAGGCTTGAATGTATTAAGTAGGCGTGGGCACTCATCTTTATGATTGGAACAGTTGCATCTGAAATGTTTCGGAACAGTGGTATGTATCATTTGGAACATTTGGAACATCGGCTTAAATTAATCGTGATCTGTTACGTCGCGTCAAAATTACACTGAGACAGAAATTTTAGATCATATGTATCATTTGGAACAACCAACGGCTCAAAAGATACAACACAGTTCTACACTGACTGTTATGAATCGTGATCTGTTGCGTGACGTCATTAACAGTTTTATTTAATTCATGAATCCCCAAGCGACACCCGGTGGCCGCGCATCTATTGTCTTACTATTGTGTCTCTAATTGACGGTATCTGAAGGGTTAATTGAGTTTTAATTTAAAATAATAAATTAAGCATAGGTATGTTTTTAGTTCAGGTCGTTAATTATATTGTCACTTAATTTAAATTTTAAAAAGACAGCAGGTCGTCACTAAAAGTAAAAAGTGATCCAGTGCTCCGACTCTTCCAAATGATGCATTTAAAACAGTACTGACGTTCCAATCTTTCGGAACACTAAAATGTTTCGGAACAGTGAGTCGGTTCAGTAAAGAGTTACACACGCCTAGTTTTAAGTGCTAACTTAATTGCACCGTTTATTAAATTTAGACAGCCCACAGCTCATCACGGCACGGTAACGTGTACCATGTGATCAGGTTCTGCCAGAGAGGTACTAATACACCCACGTTCCGGAGTTATATTACGTGTATTCTATGGAACAGAGGGCGAGACTATTGCTATCAATCGGACACAAAATCAGACTGGCTCAATCAATGAATCTAAGCAGCAAAGGCTCCGAAGATCTTCAATGAAGGTTTTACAATCACACAACATATCCTACCAATCATAACCTTGCAGCTACTTGTCTAATAAGCCGCTCTACTCTACTTTCATTCGCAAATCCATCTAAATCTAACCTTAAATATAATCACTACGGACCAAATTACGCTAAAATATCGTCGAACAAAGATGACCTTTGCGTTGGCGCTATACAGTCGCATGCATAGTTTTGTGATAAAAGGAGAAACTGACTGACATATCAACGCACAGCCAAAACTACTGGGACTAGGAGCGTGAAATTTTGCACAAGGCTTCCTTTTATGACGTAACAGATTTTTCAAAATTCGCAGGGTTGAAACGATGGTACAAATTTTGTATGGAAACCTACTTTTACGCGAAACCGCTGGCAGAAGATACCCATAATTTAAATGCGATTTTCTCTCAGATATTTTGTATTGTAATCTCTTTCTTTTCATCTATCAAGCCTTTGAATTTTGGGCATGCATAAAGGTAGAAAGAACTACATTGATGCCATGCGGGTAACGTGCGCGTCGATTCTCATAATATATACATACATATATGGCAACTAGACTTGTAGAGCTACAAAAGACCTACGCCATGCAACACAACGTACAATTCAGGTGTCGCCCACGTGTGCTTCGGTCTAATGTCTTCTGTTTTAAGGTAGAACTACATTGAGCCCATGCGAGCCACGTCGCCTATCAGGGCGCTTTGGTCTCCATACATTGTAGAGCTTCATTACAAATTAGGCGTCGCCCACATGTGCGTTGGTCTAATGTATCTCGGAGTATCTACTGCTTTAAGGTTGATCTACATTGAGCTCATGCGAGCCACGTACGCCGATCTTGACGCGTCGGTTTCCATACATTTTATATGGCAACTAGTCTTGTAGAGCTACTTGAGACCCACGCTACGCGACGCGCCGCTACGTACATATTAGGCGTGGCCCACGGTTACGTCGGTCTAATGTAGTTCCCTCTTACAGGTACACTACATTGAGCCCACGCAGGCCACAAACGCGGCATCTGGGTGTGTCGGTCTCTATAGGTACATTTTATAAGGCAACTACTTGTGGAACTACATGTTAGACTCACGTTACGCCACGCATCGTTACGTACAACTCAGGCAGGCGTCGGCGTCGCCCACGTGTGCGGGTCGGTTTAATGTAGTTGATATTTATGCAGGTGACTGTACCAGCGCGCGCGCAGCGTAGTAGCTCGTCACGTCGTGTGCTCTTGACATTTTTAGTTGACGCGAGCCGGCAAGCGGGCTGGTATTTGTGGATTCCGTAGATTTCATAATTTGAAATAATTACGTTTTGTTTTGGTTTGAAAATAGAGATTTGAATATGGCTGTAGTATCATATAAAAAGGTTTTTGGAGGTATGCGGAACAGAGTGTAAAGTCCCACATACCCCCGCTGAAAAGGGGAAGGCTCCTCGGACCAGACGAGTGTTATGTTTGGTGTGGGTAACTGCCCCATAGATGATTTCGGGCGGTTGCGCGATGAAGGATTTCGTATTTCATATATGGAGCTATAGATGTCGCTACAGGTTTTTGATTAGGTAAAAAAATAATATAATAATCATTTAGTAGTTGTTATTTTAATTCATGAATCCCCAAGCGACCACCGGTGGCCGCGCATCTATTGTCTTACTATTGTGTCTCTAATTGACGGTATCTGAAGGGTTAAATCATATATTTAGAATGTTTAGTTTTAGACAAGTATTATGCATGTATTTATGATTGACCTGATTTGATTCACCGATAAAGCAGTTAATAAAGGTCGTGCATTAGATTAAACGTAGAGAGAAACTAGATATTGAACAGGATTTTTCTTATTTGATCAATTTTACATATCGACGATGAAGTGACAAGAACTCCTAAGTGACATTTTTGGGATTTTATTTTTTTTACGTAGATAGACTTTAAATAATCGTTTGCGTGAGCTGGCAAAAGCAGCTAACTTTATATCTTATTTTTTAACGAGTTAACTATAACTGACAATAACTATTAAGCAACTATGCATCCAATTTGCTGACAAGATCACCTAATGAACTAACACAATAACAAAATTATGTTCTGGTAGATAAAGGTTCTTGTCACTTCATCGTCGATATCCATATCCGACCGACTGATATTTCGGTGACCTCTCTCGTCCGGCCTAAGTTTAGGCACAAAATATATAGGTACAGAAGTCAATCCACATACAAAGCGCGCTCGAGCAATGCACACATAGACACCGCTCACGGACACGATATCTCGGAGCGCCTCGACCCGGTCGTCGAACAATTCGGGCTCAAACGCTCATTACTGTGCGTCCACCGAGCGTAAAAAGTGAAGTATATACATGAGATTGTCTTGTCTTCTGTACCTAGTACCTATCTATTTGGTGGTTCAGGCTATGACCCGGAGCGAGAGCCACCTCCTTTAGCGCAGCAGTAATACAAGCGCTGTAGGCTTTCCGGCTTTTACAGGCGCGGGCTTGCGGACTATGAACAATTGGTACCAAGCCTGAGACAGAAAGATAGCAAAACTGAAGATGCCCAATAGGGCCGATACCAGCTAGATTCGAATTAGCTGCCGAGGCCCTGGAACCCAAAGGGCAACTGAAGGAACATAGGCGGGCTTTAGTGAGTAATAGTCTAACACGTCCCTGCTTCTCGCAGAGTCCCACTTCGAAGTTATTTGATAATTTCCCACCTCAACAAAAAAAAATAGGCTAACATTTTCATGAATGACAATATTATAGTCGTAGTCTCTCAGATCTGCTGGTCTACCGATGCCGGTAATGGTTTTATCATCATCATTGTCACCAACCACAGAAGACTGTATGAATATGATTCCATTTTTCGGTGTCACCAACTATGTTGGAGTCATCTTCCGGACTCATCGACAGCCTAACCACCAAGTTGCTAGCCTCTCCGTTTTCTATCGTTTACATTTCAGGGAGTGTGCACTGGAGTTGCACAATTTAATTCCGCCAAGTCCGTTCCATCATCGGACCACAAGACGTACGGCGTACGTTGCGCCACTGGTCCATGGTGGACATCCCACCCATACGTACAAAGCGTTTTGGGAACACATTCATTATGCGTACAGCTAAGGAGTGGAATTCCCTGATAGCTATAACCTAGGGGTCTTTAAGCCAAGAGCGAATAGATTACCTCTAGGCAAGTGTGTTCCATCGTCGGCTTCATCGCTTACCATCAGGTGGTGATATATTAGTCAAACACGAGCCTATCCATAATAATAAAAAAAATAATGCATACCAGACTTTGATATCAACGGTTATATCACCAAGAAAGATAATTTAAAATATGAATTTTTAAATTCGGTTGCATCATGACCTAGGTCGACCTTGATTTTAAGTTTTCACAATAATCCACTGCTTTTTAAGACGTCTTGTTCTATTGGCAAATATCTTAGTATTCACCTTGAAATTTATAGGAATATGATCAACAAATTTACTTTAGGTAGAAGGAAGTATAGAGGCCTGGACAATGTGTTTGCCTACGGACTATAATTCGTCACGTTTTTCCGTTGGGTTTATGTAAATATGTACATATAATGATCACGAATGAGACTAGATCAAGGCTGAAAAGATCCGGTAACTAAATGAGAATTTTGAATTGTATAGGGAAGTACCTGTAGTAAATATTTTTTGAATGACCGCAGTGATTGGGAATTTCTAAAGACGTAATGGGAAAATTTATATATAGCAGCATTTTTAGTCGATGACTTCAACTACAGCTTAAAAATACCAACTAAATTATACGTAACGAAATATACATTTTTATACTAGTCCAGAAAGTTTGTTATTGCGACCGAGGTGGAATTCGCACGAGCCGTAGGCGAGCGTGTTATGGAGCCTAGGACTCCTGTGACAAATTTGCACGTGTATCAAACGACTTTTTACAAGCTTTTATTTAGTTTCACCTGTCCCGATGTTTGTCTGTCTTCAAATCTTTTAAATTAAATTTGACCCATTTCTCGGTTACTGATTGAGCTGAAATTTTGCATGCATGTGTAAATCAGATGACAATGCAAAATTATTACGACAAGGAGCTGTTCTGATGATGGAACCGGAAGGTGGCTATAGGAACTTGGTAGTTAAACGACACAACCCTATCGAGTTTAGGCTCGTATGATTCGTTTTGACGAGTATTAATTAAATAGGTATACCGAGCTATAAAAGCTTGCTATGAAAAAATGATTTTCATTATAAGCTTAATCACCATGTATTTTGAGAGGACTGGCTCTTGTGATACAGGATATCCTAGTACAAGAGCCAGAGCACCACTGATGTTTGTATCTACCATGTGTGTTAAATAAATTATTATTATTATTATTATTATTTTTATCTGTTTATTAATCTCAGGACCCTGAGGTCCTGGGCCTTTGAGAGGCGTACAAGGGGCCGAAGCCAACTCGCAGAGGCCCTTTTGGTTACTATAATGGAACGTGATACCAACCGACGATTATCCCTGTACGCGCTATATTAGTGCACCCAAGGACAACCCCCGGTTTGAAAAACTATTGCGACATAATATGAAAAACAAATTAATGGGGCTATGATTTTTGGAGTCTTAAGTGGACTGGTAATATAGAGCTATGTTAAGACTATGGCCCCTGTCTGAACAATGTTATTAATATCCATCGATAAAAGGCAGGGGGTGACTTGCACACTCAATAAATGGGCCCCCTAAAACGACCGCTAGCACAAAGTGACGTAGCAACAAGTGGGCAACATATCCTGAGGCGCTTGAGGAGTGGAGAGGCATACCACGGCTATCAGGACAATCCCGGAAGTACGGTCAAGATCCCTACCAGCACCTTACTGGATTATGCATCCATCTCCCGAGCATGTTTGCTCTTGCGACTCTCCACTCAAGCCAGCCAGTAAAGGCAAGAGAGAGGTGGGAGCTCTGTTCCTCGTCAGTGTTCACTACGGCCGGCCAATAAAGGCAAGCCGGAGATGAAGAACAGGAATTCTCCCGGGAGATCGGGTCCGTGGGGTCGCTAATACCCAACAGTTCGCCACAAAACTGCCCTGCGGATTGTATCTCTTTTAGTCTGGCCCCTCACCCTAGGTATGTTACGGTAAAGGAAATTCTACCGATACAGACCCAGGGCATGTTGGAGCACACAAGCCCCACCACGACGTCAACGTAGAGATACGACGATGGGGTATTATTATTATTATTATCTCTTCAGTTTCATTCAATAAAGCGATTGCAAGCAATTTAATTGCATTATTTATTTAGTAATTAAGTTCATTTAACCTCGTGCCAGCTAATAGAAATGATGATAAACCAAGATAGTGATAATTGTGTGATCGTTAGCATTTGATACGTTCGCTAGGTGCTTGTGAGATCCTTTGAGCGAATTCTTTTGAATTGTGTTGTATTGTTATTGTTGTTGTTGTGTATTGTTGTTGTCGTGTATTGTTGTTACTATTTCGGTGTACAAAACAGGCTTCTGTTGTACCGTGGTCACAGTAATCATATCACATTAATATGTAAACGCAAAAGTTTGTACGATGTACGTTTGTTATTTCTTCATGCTGCAAAGTTTGAACGTATTTGGATGAAATTTAACACCATGTCCTGAAATAGGACATAGGATACTTTCAAGGAAGTAGCTTCCCTTGAAATAATTGTCTACTTTTACACAGGCGAGTAAAGTGTATGGCATCTAACTAAAACAATCCAAATTTCGTAAAATATACTGATTCAAGTATCAATCTTGAACTTGATCACAAAAACATACCTACGTACCTAATTCAGTGTGACTCACTTATCCACGAGGCAAACAATACAAGCATCTCCCCTACTAACTATTCACGGGCGCGTAGCTTCATAGACGCGTATTCGTCACTATACGCTCGGTGTACGCCTGCGTGAAGTTTAGATACAAAACTATGGCTAACTGTCCACGGACGTGTAGCTTCATAGACGCGTATTCATCACTATACGCTCGGTGTACGCCTGCGTGAAGCTTAGATACAAAACTATGGCCTACTGTCCACGGCCGCGTAGCTTCAAAGACGCGTATTCGTCACTATACGCTTGGTGTACGCCTGCGTGCTTACATACCTTCATGGAAGCGGCACGACGCTTCCTGATAGAATTTTATAGCGTTATATGTAAGCTTCACGCAGGCGTATAACGACGAATACGCGTCTATGAAGCTACGCCTCCATGTATAGTATGTCTAAATGACCTATATAACAGCTCGCGTATTTCGAATAGTAGAAAAAAAGGTCGCACAGACTCATAGCGATAAAAAGTAGTTCATAACACAATGGCTTACGTGTTAATTCTCACAATTGTTCACTTTGCTGTGCTTCGCAATTCTGATAAATCTATCAGCTTGGTTGGTGCACCTGTTTCGATCCGGGTATGTGTAAATAGTGTTATTTCTAGTTTTGAGTTTTTGGCTTTTCATTTCGATGATGTATTAGTTAAATTATTTAGGCCCAGTAGGTGCGGGATTGTTCAAAAAAATTACCATGGAGCAGGAACGTAGAGGTAGAAGTACTAAATGCGGGTTTTAGGCAGTTGAAATCTCTCGCTCCATCCAAAGCGGATTTGATGATTTTCCAGCCAAAAATTTAACAAATGGGCCCATTAGTTTGCCACGTTTATTACTTCATCCAAATGACAACTCCAAATGGTCGTTTAGCTAGGTTTTTTGGCGTTTACATTTGAAGTTTTCCAACAAATGGGACAAAGTTTGGACCACCGCACTAACATTAGGTGATTTAAGAATCGATAATCTCCAATTTTACTAAACGATATTTGGAACAACTTTTTTGGGTACGCAATTGATTGAATGCTTTCCAAATGGGCAATTAAAATCACGTACAAAAAGTAGATGTTTCCTGAACATTTATTACCTATATTAGCAATATTGTATCATAATATTGTAGTTAAAACTATTATCACCATCATCATCATATCAGCCGAAAGACGTCCACTGCTGGACATAGGCCTCCCCCAAGCGTCGCCACAACGACCGGTCCTGTGCGTCATGCATCCATCGGATTCCCGCGACCCTGACCAGGTTGTCGATCCACCTTGTTGGAGGCCTTCCAACGCTGCGTCTTCCGGTACGTGGTCGCCACTCCAGAACTTTCGTCCCCATCGAGCATCTGTTCTGCGTGCCCTGCCCATTGCCACTTAAGCATGTAAGTGATGAAAATAACGGTCTAGTTTTTTGATCTGACATAGCTCGAACACAATGGGATCTAACTATAATCACAGTGATAGAATACTCAAAGAGTTGGTTTCTGGCCTACTTAATTAATTAGTTGAGAATTATTATAAAGAAGTAGAAGAAACTGAAAGAATATTAGAGGGAGAAAAAGATGACAGTAAAATAATCAATAAAACAAATCTAACTACCTACAACACTTGTTGCTTTGCGAGGAAATTGTAAAAAGATAGGTATAGGACAGGTAGGTCAGTAGGTGGTACAGTGCTATATCTGACGCATCTATTCATTGGTATAGATAGGTAAATTAGTTGGTAAAAAACCAGTAACCAAAACTAAACATTTTATAAACCTAATGAAAATCAAATTTCCTGTACAGACAATGTATAATGTTAAACTAGAGTTAGTAAAAGATTTAGAATGAACAATGGAAATAAATCGAGTTGTTGGTTAACTCACGTGGCTATATAAATGTGAGGTGATAATTTACATGCATGCGACATATCTACAATAATTGCAGTGTTTTGTCGTAAATTCATACAAGTATTTAACTTTGACTGACATTTATCAAAAATACCTCTGTAAGCACGTATGCATATCCGTCTTTATACTTTTGTCTACATGATTGGTATTTTTTTCCCTGTAGGTGGGAAAATCATCCATTGACTCCGTGCTCTTACGCGGAACGAGAGATAGTGTCAGACGTTTACTTACTAAAAACCCACTCTTTTTCCTTTGTTACCTTTAGTACCGGGGTCGAATTGTCCTTTCAGAAGCAGACCCTTGGCCCCAGACTTCACAAAGTATGTACTATTAAACGAGAAGACATAACATGAGTATGTTGATAAAATTTGTTTTGCAACAGGATAAAAACAATCCTGCTTTCGATCCCCTGCCTAACCAAGTTACAACCGTTTCGTTTCTCTTGTTTCGAACACTTCGAGTTGGCCACGCCTCCGCTTCCTTTGTTCTAACGTCATCTCAACGCTCAGTCACGTGATCAGAACAAATAAATCTGAGGCATAGCGAACTCGAGGCGTTCGACACAAGAGAATCGAAACGAAACGGTTGGCTAGGGGGGCTGGTTTGGTAAAGTCTTATAGGTTTTGAACTGATATTTAATATTTTTTGCTGCAACCTGGATTTGTTTTTGGTAAAAGAAGAGAAGATAAGGTATGGCTCGTTGTCCTTAACACAAAAAATGTGGTCTACTATACACCTTTGTCTATTGAAAAATACAGAAGGAATACTCGAAGAGCCATTCGAGAATCGTGAGAACAATCAAGCAAGAGACTAAACATAAATAAAATATCAGCACTGTTTCTGCTAGTAGAGTCTGTCTAAAAAGTCAAACAACTTGGGTAATTATTAAGATAAACTGAAAGCTGATGTAGTCAACATAAATTCAATAATTATGGTTGATTAAGAGATCTTGAGCATTGTTGAACCTTATAAAAAATATCGAATACAAGTATTTTTTATATGATTAAATATTACACAAAATTCTCAAGTCATTTGACTTTTTAGGCAGACTATATACTACGGAGAACTGCTCAACCGTTGCAACATTATGCACTAGATAATGAACACTAAAAGTAATCAATTCAACACCATTGATAGTATAGAACCTATTTATATAATAACTTGCAAATAAAAATGTGATTGTACTGATAATGCCCTCGACGCGAAAATATTAAGCAACGTCAGAGCGTGATAGTGAAAGGACAGTTGTAGTTGAAATCGATCTTGTTTGGATCTGGCCTAAAGTACGAACATTGGCGGAACACCGGTCGCAAATATTTTGTAACGTTGAATCAATTTACGCGGTAGTATTGGAGCTGAGTTACCTGAAAAGGGTAAATAATTTGCAAGTAAATTGGATTTCGCAACTGTTGCCAACAAAGTGGAAGATGATGGTGATTATTGGTTTGTTTTAAGTGCCAAAGTACTTGTTAAATTAATAACTTTAACCTCTAATAAACAATTTATCAGATATCTTTTAACAATACCAACAATTATTTTACCTTTCAAAAATAATTGGTTTCTTTCAAAGGTTAAGCGAAGTGACGTTTTAGAATTTGCATAAACAATCTTCGTCAATAAATTACACTAACGTCACTATATCAAAAAATTATCATAAAATAAAAATAAAAACTACAAATGCAATCATCAACATTTTTAAATCTACCAATCAGGAAATCATTAGACTAGAAACAAATGACTATTAAATGGTTGCAAAAATGATAACCGCTAATTTTAGCGTTAATCGCGATTTGAAATAATCCTCTTTTAATTTAGACCTTGTTTGTGAAGCAATACTCAATGCAATGCATCTGAATCGTGGGTAAACAGTAGTTAAGCATGTAAGTGATGAAAATAACGGTCTAGTTTTTGATCTGACATAGCTCGAACACAATGGGATCTAACTGGCTGAGAAAATAACTTGAAAGAGAACCGTTATTTGAAACATAAATTATTTGTTTTAAATGTATCAATAAATATTTTGTGCTTTCGTAGCACGAACAGTAACAGGGAAAAGAAGGAATACAGAGGATATTGATGGATTAAGTGCAGAGGAAAAAGATTGTGAAATCGAGAAAATATGTCCGTTCAGAGCTTCTATCACTAGTTAGTATGGTAATTGTGCAGAATACCAAAGTTACGAATGATAATAAAGATGTCTTTCTTAATGCCACAGTGATCAAAACTTTAAACCTGTATAATTTGAATAAGCAAGAAGTTATGTGCACGTGAATGAATATAATTATCCAGCCACACGTTTGAAGATCGCACTGTTTTTTATATGTTGGAAATAGAACTAAATAAAATACCTGTTAATATACATATTTTATACTTGGAATGGTAATATGTCTTTTTACAAATATTTTGTCTCAATATAAATCGTGACATAACCTAAGCACAACCTGATCAATTTTTTGTGCACTTAATTATCATAAATGGTATAATTATAATTGATTAGACTGATCTGACATCTAAAGTCGCTCTCAATAAGTATTTAAAAGATGATCTAGTTGAGTTTTTTCTACTGGTTCAACCTTGTCTGTGGTTGGGTAATTTATATTGTATAGTGCGTTTTATTATAAGGAAATTACCAATAACCTTAGATGCTACATTATGATGAAGAGCTGAAGGTTGTGGAAGAACAAGGTAACAATGTAAAAACTTAAAGGAAAGACACGGTTAGTGTTATTGATGGAAAACAATTTACGGATAACATTAATATTCAATGTTATGTTGTTTGACCTTGGATAAAGCATAATAATATTTGCAAGTAACTTGAAGGTTGTGGAAATGATGCTTGTAGATTACCAAGTGGAACATATGTCAGAAGAAAACTAGAAATATTAGAAAAAGATACCAAGTGATATGGAGTTATAAATCTCAGTGATAATGATCTCATCATTATCGTCATCAGCCGGGACTCAAGCCTCCTCTCTAGGAGAGGGAATGGGCTGTAATCCATCATGCGGGCCCAGTGTGGGTCGGTGAATATCACATGTCTTCGAATTTTTGGTGCTAGGGCATGCAACCGGCATGTCGCAGAACCTCCAAATCCTCACGATGTTTTCCTTCACCGTTTTGAGAGCAGTGGTAATGAAATAATAAATACAAAAAGTAATACGCCTGACAGGGTTTGAACCTTCGACCTACAACTCGCAAGTCGGAGCCACTCGGCCACTACTGCTCTACTCGAAGATAATGATCTACTTGAAGATAAGAAAGCCAAAACACTGTTACGTATAGATGAAGCCGGTTAAGGTGTGGACAAAAACAATTGATCTTGTTTAACAGATCATTCAAAATAGTATCAACGTTTCATTGAGCTATGTATTTCCCAACATAAGAACCATTAGAATGTGTATATCTGCAGTTTCTATAACCCACTTTTCTTATCGACCTCCAATAAAAACAGACGGTAATTAAGATACTTTTCTTGCAATCAATTCTTTGTCGGCTTTTGTTTTTTTTTTTTTACTTACGCAACCAGCTGCAAGTCTGTCAGGATTATTGAACGAGCAACGTCTGCCAAACGTGACGAAATGATTTTCATTGTGTACTCATGGACAGTAAATAATGACCCCAAATCACGTAGGGTAATTATAAAGTAATTGTGAGTAGGTACGTCATGTTTAGTTGTTTTTATGGATTAGGTGGTTTTAGTTGTGTTGTTTTGAGTATTTTCATAGTTACTGTTGCTAGCTACAGCCAGCGGTTTCGTCCGCATGATCATCATTATTATCAGGTTTTGGGAACACATTCATTATACGAACAGCTAAGGAGCGGAATTCCCTGCCGAAGTCTGTGTTTCCTGATAGCTATAACAAGGCTATAGGTTTTTAAGTTAAGAGTGAATAGATTGCATCTAGACAAGCGTGTTCCATCGTCGGCCACATCATCGCTTACCATCAGGTGAGATAGTGGCCAAACGCGATAAACGTTTAAATCGCATGAACCAACTCGCACCAGGAACTCTGATCTGCTGTTTGCTTTAATTTCATGGCTACGAACTCTGATTATCTGGGTCAGCGATCTTTTTTACTCTTTTGTAAAAAAGATCGACATCTACCGTGTCGATGACTATTCTGGGCTAGGTTAATGTTATTTCTGTATGGAGATATTCTTAACAGTGTCTTTGGTAACGAAATGCAGATAAGGGTTTATTGGAACTTGGCGAGTTACCCATTAATTATATTTACCGCAAGTTAACATCTCGTGAGGAAACCGGCATACCCTAGAAACAAAAATTCGAAGAAATGTGACTATCACCAACCTGCACTGGCCCCGCGTGGTAGATTACGGCCCATTCCCTTTCCTAGAGAGAGGAGGCCTGAGTCCTAGCAGTGGAAACATTAAAGAGCTGATTATGCTATGCTACAATCTATAGCAGAAATTGACTGCCTGACATATCAACGCACAGCCGAAGTTACTGTGACGTCAAATTTTGCACAAGGTTTCCTTTTATGACGTAGATGATCATTAAGAAGGGATTTTTCAAATTTTATTTCCTAAAGATGAACGGAGGTTCAAAGTTTGTAAGGAGAGACCTCTGGCAGATGCTAGTAAAATAATTGACAACAATACCTTATGGTTGCAAGATAGCTAACATTATACTTGACAGACTAATACCACAGATAATTCCACATTACCTCCCAATACTAAAGTCAATGGACGAGCCAAATGTCATGAACATATAATGCTAGGCTAAATATCGTGTGCAGCAAAGGATGAACATTAAATCATTGTTGAGCGCCCGTGAGTGGCGGTGTGGAAACTGCCCGACTAGTACCTACGCAAGTACACATGACTTCCACCACGGACTTCCTTTTAAACTGTTAGATAACATAACCATCACGCTCGAAGTATTTTTGTACGTTTTGAGAAGAATGAATGTTGAATGTTGAAAACAATCACGTGTTGTGTGTTAATTTCTTTCATGTATAGGAGAAACTGACTGACTGATATATCAACGCACAGTTGAAACTACTGGGACTAGGTACGTGAAATTTAGCACAAAGCTTGCCTTCATGATGTAGGCGAGCACTAAGAAGGGGTTTTTGAAGTTTTTATAGAGAAACCTAAAAATAATGGTGACTTCGCACCGGAAGACGCAGCGTTGGAAGGCCTCCCAGAAGGTGGATTGATGATCTGGTTAGGTTCACGTGGATCCGATTGACGCGAGACTACTTAGAACGAATGAACGAATATTATTTGTTCTTCTTATATGCTAAGACATAGCGCGCATTGGTGACTTTTGTCACGGTGACAATAATTTTTCACGGTCGGTCTTCAAGTGCGCGCACTACATGTTGGGTTTTTTAGGCACGGTGACTTTTTTGTTGCTACAGAGTTTCTACGACTTGGTCTTAGGACTAGTCTAGCACTTTTTAATATTTCTTACTTTGTGCAATACTTTAACTTTTTAACTTCTTGAAAAACCTATATTAGTCTTACTGATTAATTAGTTGCAGATCAAACGCCTTTCGGTTTCGAGTTACGGTTATTTTTAATTCGGTTTTAAACGGATTTACAACGGATCGTATAACTATGGAGCAATACTGTTTTATTTTTGTCTAAAATAAAATGGAAATAGACTACACGGCTGTTAACTAATTAAAAGTTTTCGCATCAACGCAATCGGTAGTAATAAAAAGCTATTTTGTTGACTACCCTACTAAGCAAAAAGGGATAACTCAAAACATTTTAGAAAATTGATTTTTTTTTTGTGCATCGAAATACCTATAACGCTTTGCATCACAAATGTACTAGAAAAATCCGTATCTATATTGCAATATTGGCAAAAAAATCTGTTTGATAACATTGTAAATGCAAAACTTACTTGGTTTGTTCGGTACGTCTTCACACCGAGGCCGTTTTACTGATTCTAATGGAGTTTAGCTTGGGACATAGTCTACACTTGAAATACTCATTATCAACATACTAAGACAGTGAAAAGGCACGCAAAAGGTTTTCAAAATACGTCGCAAAGATGATGGCAATCGTTCTTTACAAATTTTTTTCTTTCTCGAAATTCACTTTTATTGAATTACCGCTCCTTGACTTTGTAGGACAGATTATTGATTTCCTCTCATAAGTTTATGTCATAGTTTTGGGCAGACTTTTATAGTTATTGGAACATATCCCGTTAGTAAAAATCCCATTAATCCTTACCCTAAAAATTTACTGGGAATTTTTTAAACCCGCTATTTCATCACAGCTGAATGGGTGTCCTCATAAAACGTACGCTTGAGATAATCGTAGGTTGATCCTTAATCCATACTAATATTAGAAATTTGAAAGTAACTCTGTTTGTTTGTTACGATTACAGGGTTAAACTACTGAATCGATTTTGATTAAATTTGATGGTTTTTGTCGTTACTGACAGCTTTTTGCGACACCTCAAAGAGATGTTCAGCAAACCGTAGGGCCCAACAGGACCGATGCCTCCTAGGCAATAGTATGAAAGGGACACTCGTGTTCCTCGAACGTAAAAGGCAACCGAAGGAACGTAGGTGTGTTTGTTTTAGTCTGTAAAAGTCTGACACACCGTCACCTAGAGCGGCAGTAGCAATTAGATGATTTCCTACCTCAAAAAAAGCTCGTATGAGATGTGCGTGGAACATAACGCACCGTCTCGGGTTGAGTTTTAATCGGACGGCGAGCTACCTATTGCTCATTTAAAATCATGAAGTACTTATAAATACATTGAGTCTCTTTTACCTATTCTTTAGAAGAATTAGCTACCTAAAAGTATCTACCTGCGGCCCTTTATCGAGTCATCTGCTAGAGCATCTGCTCTGTCGGATGCTGTAGTCACATTTATCAAAACAACTATTCTCCTAATGATAATATGACACCAAACAAACTGTAGGGTAGTCTATTTGTAGCCAAGACGTTGTACTGGCGACCACATTATTTCAGAATAGGTGTTATTTTTAGATGCGTTACCAATAGTTACTAGTTACCCCTTGGTTTTGCATGCGTATGGACAAGTTAGGAGTGATTTGTATATCTGTCGTGGCCAGATTTCTGAATTGATCACTTCATGATATTGACAACTACAACGGGCCATACCGTTTAATTCATGAATCCCCAAGCGACCACCGGTGGCCGCGCATCTATTGTCTTACTATTGTGTCTCTAATTGACGGTATCTGAAGGGTTGAACGTTAATATTTTTGATGTGGTAATATTTTTGATTCCTAACATTATCAGAGTTTGGTGTTGATAAAGTATAAAATTAGAATCGTCCTTGACGGAGGTCGTTTTCTGTAGCGTCTGACATGATAATTTTATTATTAATATAGGTACTTAATCATGTAAAAATATGTTAGGTTAGGTTAGTCCTAGTGCTAAGGAAAACAGTAAATATTATGATAATAAAGTTCATTGAATTTTTATAAACAATTCTCAGAATTAATTTCAATAGTTTATTTTATCTGTGATAACTGATAACTTAGTTTTATGACTAAATATTGGAAACATTAATTAAATATGTTAGCTTCTATCGGTTTCATCCCAAGGGATCCTGAATCTTATTTGGATTTAGCCATCCACACGCCACGATCCACAGCCATTTGGAAAATTCCTTTAATATTTTAAATGCGAAAGTAAGACGGTCTGGATTTCCATAGACCAAGATTTAGCCTATTAGATATATGTGCTGTATCGTAAGTGCGTTTACAAACATGTAACATAACATACTCAATCTATGCAGACCCAAAAGAATCTCCAACAAATATTTGTTCCACGCAGAACCCAAATTCGCGACACGCAGTGTAGCAGGCAATTGCGCATGCACGGCACCAACCGTGTATTTTAAAAGTAGATAATTATAATAAATTTTTATCCCCAAAATAAACAATAAAATTAATTTTCTAACTCAAAACCTCTCCGAACTCGGTTTTATTGTATAAATAAAACCACGAATACAAAGACTTATTTACATAAAATTACATCAACGCACCAAAAAGTAGCCCAGTAATCAAATCTGTTGCAAAAAAATGCTGATATAAGTCAAAATAAACACGACCGTGGACAAAAAGATACAAAAACGTGACCTAACTGCACAGCGGTGTACACCCGGAAGTTACTGGACAAAAAACGTGATATACCGATGACTATTACGATTTTTAATTATAGCGTTTAAGCCATCTATGATATCATAAATATGTAATTAATAGCTTCACTTTAAGATCGTAAGGTTACCGACATAGTCCGAAGAACGGCTAAACTTTAGATAAGGCAGAGACTGGTCAGGTTTGGGAGACCAGTCTGCGACGTTATCCACATCGCAGAACATAGGATTACATAGTGAAATATAGTCCAGGAAAAGTTGTTCGTCGAAGTCACAACCCTGTTTTCTTTTTCTTTTTTTTTCGGTTGGCAAGAGGGTGGAGCGGGAGATAGTGTCAGATTCTTACTGACTAAAAACCCCACCCCATTCCTTCTAGCCTTCATACCATACCAGGGCTCGAGTTCCTTTTGGATAACCCTGGCCCCAGTAGGTTTCGACCCATCTGGGCACCTCCTGTCGCTGACAACTCCTTGAGGCGCGCGGGAACAGTGCGCGCCGTCGACGTCTTGGGCTCGGTCCGGACAGTTACGGGACGGTCGGACAGCGAGCTACCCATGGCTCGCCGTCCGCGAGCCTGCGTCTACGGTGGCCGGAAATCGGGATCGAAATCCCGGCGGCGGTGGCGAGGGCGCGGTTTTTATCGGTTTCCTGTACCAAGCGGTTTGCTCTTTACATAGGCACCGCGGTTAAAAGGCTATGAGTCTATAATTCAAACTGAAAGGTCAGTAAGTCGTTATCCTTGGGACTTGCTAGATACTTTCAATCTTATTGTTGATGGATGATATTGGTTTGCTTCTTTCTCAGATCAAATAAACTTGTTTTACAACTTGTAAATTTATTGACAACAACAAATAATATGCATATAAGTACACTAATCACATTATACACTACACACAAAGCATCACACGAACACCTTTTTTTATTTTTTTCGAGGTGGGAAAATCATCCACTGACATCCCCCACTCTTGACCGGAGCGGTAGATAGTGCCAGACTCTTACTGACTAAAAACCCACCCCGTTGCTTCTAGCCTCTTCACGCCGGGGCTCGAGTTTTCTTTCGGATAACCCTGGCCACAGTAGGCTTCGAGCCGGCAGGGCTGCTGTTGCTGATAGCTCCTTGATGCGTGCGGGAACATTGCGCGCCGTCGACGTCTTGGGTTCGGTCCGGACAGTTACCGGACGGTCGGACAGCGAGCTACCCATGGCCCGCCAAGTGTAGTACATACATGAGATTGTCTTCTGTACCTATCTATTTTGAGGTTAAGATGTATCTAGCCATAGAAGTTATATTATATTTAGAATTACGAGGCGATATCGACATGTTGACTGAGTCCCCATAATATAAATCTCTCTTCTTAGTCGTGCACTTTTGTCAGAGTGGTCGTGGCTGTTGATGAACAGGCCTGTAGCGTGCCGCCGTCGTTTGCCTCCAAGGCTGCGGCATGTCGAGCGATATCTCTCCATTTCTGGCGGTTGTTGGCGTTACGCGCACACTGTACTGCTGTCGACAGCGTAGCCCTGGTGATGAGATTGATCCATCGAGTCGGAGATCGACCGAACCGCAGTCTACCCTCAGAAAAATATAATTCTGAAAATAATGACCATATAGTGGAAAAATGGTTAGAAAGTAGCCAGCAGGAGCTCTCGTCCTCCAGCTCTGCCAGATCTGCTCCAAGTTGAAGGTCTATCAACTCCATTCTTATTTGGGCTTTTGCTTGAGCGGCTTCGAGTTCCAGCTTTTTCTTTCTTGCCGTAAGAGATGAAGTCGACGACTTTTTTCGGGTAGATTGGCGAACACTTTGGGCTGTAGAAGGTCCGGGTTGTACTTCGTCCGTCTTGTTCCCGGGTTCAATAGGTACAATTTAAAGTCGAGTTCGGCGGGCTCTCTTGCCTTCTTAAATAAAGATTAAAAAAAAGCAATCAACAATATTCTTATTGCTGTAATAAGTAATACTTGTATTAAACGGTCGATATTTTTGTTGCTGTTCGAACCAAATAAAGGATTTCGTCCTTAATCTTAACCTCTGCGACCGACCTTTGAAAAATCGATTTTCTAAAAATAAATACTGAATTACTTCCTCTGATTTAATCAGAGGACAGGGCATGTTAAATTTAATTACATTATGTAATAATAATGGGATTTTGCCCAGCAGTGGGAAAGTCTGTCTAGAATAAACAAAAAAAAAATTATGAACGTGTCAGAAGCCAGACGTTATTAGAAAAGGGTGAGGAAGGCCTTCGCCCAGAAGTGGAACATTATATAGTAAGGTTAGCTTTATTCAATTTAGCCTTTTCTTTAGGTGGGAAAATCATCCAATGACATCTCCCGTTCTTGGGTGGAGCGGGAGATAGTGTCAGACTTTTACTGTCTGAAAATCTTCTCCTATTCCTACTTTGCCATTGTTCCAGGGTCACGAGGATCTCTTTCGCATCAGCCAGGGCGTCAGTCGACCCTGCTGGGCTCCTTTTGACGGCTGACAACTTGAATTCAAATTAGTCTGAAAGCCAATGTTAGTAGACCGTCCCTTAAACGCCTGCCTGTTAAGTTGGCATACAGGTGCGATCGAGAATGCAACAACGATGAGACGACTGTTAAATAATTTACACTATCTACACTAATATAATAAAGAGGTAAAGTTTGTTTTTTATTTTTAAGTTTTTTTGTTTGTAGCAAAAAAGTTTTAGCAATCGGACCAGTGCATTCAGAGATAGGTAATCTCTTTAGGTAAATTTTTTCACCGATAGAAAGCTGCTTTATTCCTGAGTGACATAGGCTATATTTTATGTACGCGGGCAAAGCCGCAGGTAATAATAGCTAGTAAATTTTTTTTTTTTTTGTGGATGTGAATAGGTAAGTCAATAACTTCGATCTCTCAAATGTTGATTGAAAAGAACGGTTTGCAAAGAAACCTTTTTGAGTGAGTCTTAGTTCAATCAAGGTAAAATAAAAACGTTATCGTTTCATCTAAATTAGGTTAATGTATTGTTAAGGTCGTAATTAGTTTAAAAAATGATAATATTTTTTTAAATCTCATTTTCATTGTTACGAACAATTCGCTTTCTTCTTCCATTTGCCACTACCTACTTAGACAATTCACACAGCGACGCACAGATAACCAAAATTGAAGAAATGTATACTGATTAAATTTTTTTTTCTTTCTTGCTTCGTAAATATATTAAACTAGCTTTCCGCCCGCGGCTTCGCCCGCGTGGACTACAGTTTATATCGCGCGGGCAGAGACCCGTGCTCAGCAGTGGAATTATAGGTAGCCTATGTGTTTTTCTAGTGTCTCTTCTACCTACCTACCAAATTTGATCTAAATCCGTTCAGTAGTTTTTGCGTGAAAGCGTAACAGACAGACAGACAGAGTTACTTTCGCATTTATAATATTAGTAGGGATTTTAAAATTCCTTGTTTTGCTCACCCTACCCTATTTTTCGATTTGACAGTTATGACGTCACAATATGGCGTAAAAATGTATCCTTCTCATATTTGGAACGCATTGTACTATCAACAGATTTTTTTAAAGTGCGGGGCTTTATAACAGGACCAAAAAAGACCACAGTGGTTGAATCAACAAACAAAGCTAGACTATAAATATATTTTCTTAAATATAATTTCTGGAGTGTGCGTCGGAATTGCATAACCTGATTCCGCCCGTTCCATCACAAGACTACTTACCAGACGTACGGCGATGCGCCACCGGTACGTGGTGGATACCTACCACCTACACGCACAAAACGTTTTGGAAACACATTCATTGTGCGTGCAGCTAAGGAATGGAATTCCTTGCCGGAGTCTGTGTTTCCTGATAGCTACAACACGGGAATCTTTAAGTCGAGAGTGAATAGGTTTCTTCTAGTTAAGCGCGTTCCATCGTCGACCGCATCGTCGCTTTCCATTAGGTGAGATAGCGGTCAAGCGCAAACCTATCAATAATAAAAATAATAGTACATTATGGTACAAGCGTGTAATGTTAGTGATTACCGTCGAGGCGGTATTTAGACCCGAGCCATGGCGAGGGTCTTAAGAGAGCCGAGAACGGTAATCACTAATTACTCGCGTGTATCATACGATGTTTTTCAATACACTTGTTAATAAAATAACTGTAAAACTAGTAAACTTTAGTGGCGGTAAAAATCTGTTTTCATATGCGTGTCCATTTTTTTTCTCGTGGGGGACGACCTGCGCCCGTCCTGATATGATAAAATTATGGTGGAGAGGCTGAACAATAAGTTAACCACATTATAGCACTAGTGCGTAATGGTAATCAAAATGTCACAGTTTGGTAACAAGTAGGTACTTGTCAAGTATCATTATATACCTAAGTTCAGTGCAATAAGAGTCACTTTATGAGCAAGTGTATTGAAAAAAAAAAATACAGCACAAGACAGTTGCACTCCTGCTCACCGAGTTACATTAAACTTGACACAAGATTTACACGTAATAGGTAACCGTGTTCTAGTCAAGGACAGTTTTATCTACCTTTCACTGACAGTAGATGAGTAGTCGGACCAACGGACCAATTCCGATGGCAAGGTCGGAACAGGTGGCGGTTTGATTCTTGAATGAGACAAGTGTAGGTGCACCAGTATTGCAGTGCCGAAGACAGTTATGAGCAGTTACTGAACCGTAGGGGCCCAGCAGGGTCGAAGCCTAGAAGCCTACTGGGGCCAAGGATCTGCTTCTGAAAGAAAGATTCTGCCCGGCACGAAAGGCAACGAAAAAACAGGAGTGAGTTTTTAGTCAGTAAATGTCTGACACTATCTCCCGCTCCACCCAAGAGCGCAATGGTTGATTCATAAAAAGTGCCTTTTGAAATAGCTAAATGATCTGGTAAAGGTCGTGTGAGGTCACCAGACGCGAGAAGAACAGAGGTCCTGGCCCAGCAGGGTCAAAGCCTATTGGTATGAAAGGTAAAGAAGGAACAGGAGTAGGTTTATAGTCAGTATAAGTCCGACACGCTGCTCCAACCCTCCAAAAAAAAACTGTTAAACTGGAGCTGTGGTATACACAATAAAATGTAGGACAAGCCAAGTGGTTGACGTCAGGGCAGTCGCGATCCTTGCGGCGCATCGACTAGACGTCACTCTTTGGGTTTGCCTGCTTACTGACAATTTTGTTGTTTAATTTACAATAAACCTAAACCCCTAACTAGTGATTTCGTGATTCTAGTCAACTCCACATTGTATAGGCTGTAACACTCCATCTCTCTTTCACGTTCGCAAGACTGACATTTTAATGCGTCATAATAAATGATAATGATAAATGATAAATGATCTTTATTTTGTAAATAGGTTTTAAAAAAACACTTTTACACGTCAATTTTGTTTTCAGTCAGTTTTAACGAGATGAGGCCGGTGTTTCCTAGCTGACTACCCTGAGAAGAAACACCGAAACAAACTCAGGGCTCAAAGTCTCTTTTAAAATCCATACAGTAAACATGTAATGGTCAAATCATATGAGAACCATGCAGACCAGTGTCTCAGATGGCCTTTTGAGGAAAGAACCACACAGATTTGAGTGGACCTGTCCAGTCAGTGCAAGCATTTGTCAGTATTCGTGTAGCTCAAACTTAGGACTACCAAGGAGCTCAACGACTTGACGAACAATACCAAAGATAGGACATTTGGGTAGGCCGCGTCAAATACTCAAAACTGCCAGACATCATATAAAAATACAGAAAAGAAAAAAGTAATCCACATAGTTCCCACATTCACAATAATAAAATACTAGTATTTACAAAACGTAACACTCGACACATATAAAATAAAATAAAAAATATTATTATCAATATTTATCAAATCATTAAATAAGGCCCCAAGACCAGTATAATTGACTACACTTGTCGAAGATATAAATAAAGTAGGACTGGCAGATAATGCCTAAGGCAATAAGTCCGCCTTTGTACAACTCTGTGCATAAAGATTTAAATAAATAAATAAAGTCAGCTGTGGACTTCTTACTGAAAAATGATGATGATGATGATCACTCAAATACGTTGAAGTTCAGCGTTAAGGCGGTGCATCACGACTCACATTTTCACTGTTTTTCATACAACCGCTCACAACTGATTATGACGTTATTACACACTTTTCATTAGATATTTTGGAAACACAGTATCTTGTGGATATTATCTAGGTTTCTAAAGAAACCATATTCTAAATTTGTGTAAAACTAATCCAGTAAAAATCTTTGAAAATGTCCTATTTTGTATAAACTTTGACACTTCATAATTTGCCTAAAAATTTAAAAAGTCAAAAAAGTAATTCTCTAGAGACCTAGCAAATTTTATTAAGATTCTAAATGATGACAACTTTTTTCAAAAACTTTTAAGGGTTTAAAAAAAACAGCTATTTCCTGGAGCAAGTTTTGTGAAATTTTCGAGTAAATCTCGGAATTACCGAATACTAACAGAGTTTCCAGGCGTTATCTCTCTTTTTTTGCGTTGCCTTTTCGTCAAACATCGCGTTGGATTGCATTAAATGATGTAACAAGCTTTTAAACCATTTTCGATGTTTACGATAAGCGAGTGGAGAAGGACCCTCTTAAGGGACATTTTCCAGAAGACTCTAGATAAGTTAAACTGGTCCTATTAGTGATGATCTTTAATATAATCAGCCAGTACTTAATACCTGTTGCTAAACCACTAAAATTCCAACGTGAATGAACGGGCGGAGTTGATACTGTATTCTACAAGGACATTATATATCCGTTTAAGATAGGTACCTACTTATATTCAGAGGCATAACATGATAATTATAAAAAGTCACACATGTGAACAAGTAATATTTTCCCATTGCAGGTGTAGTGAGAAAAAGTGTCAGACTTTACTGACTAAAATTCAACAATGTTCTTTCCTCTACACAGACAGAGCGATACTTAAGAGCTGGTTGCAGTCACAGAGTATTTTGTGGCTACTGTACCTCTAGCCAAGTTGCCAATCTGCAATAGTTAATGCTAGTAAAAAACTTTAAATGTACGGGAATGACGTCATCTCAACGCTCAGTCACGTGGTCAGAACAAAAGAATCGGGTGCGTGGCCAATCGAAACGTTAAACGCAAGCGAAATGCATGTAACTTGGCTAGGGGGGCTGACCCGGGCTTATGTTGATTTCGCGGCCCCGTAACAGCGATTTTATCTTTATTAACCCTTCAGATACCGTCAATTAGAGACACAATAGTAAGACAATAGATGCGCGGCCACCGGTGGTCGCTTGGGGATTCATGAATTAAAAATAGCCTAGCAATTATTAAATTTTGTTATTGGTCGGCTCTTTTAAAAACAAGTTTTATTATTTCAAGTATTACGTAATCTCGTAGATTTACAAGTATAAAATCGTAAGTTAGGGTCAGATTCAATTTTTTTTTTAACGAGACAACTAATTTATGTCATGTTTTGATTTTTACCCAGTGGTTGGTCTTATGGTCATCATCATCATCATATCAGCCGAAAGACGCTCACTGTTGGATATAGGCCTCCTCCAAGCGTCGCCACAACGACCGGTCCTGTGCGTCACGCATCCATCGGATTTCCACGACCCTGACCAGGTCATCGGTCCACCTTGTTGGAGGCCTTATAACGGTCTTATGGTCAATTCAATTTTTTTTCCATGGTTTTCTCTTTTATATTTGTGGTTGAGATTAAAAAAAAGTTCAAAATTAGTGCAACCTCGCCTTAATAGAGGAACCGAAGGAGGTCACACGAACTAGAAGGATTGGATGACTAGTACAGTTGATTTGATTAGTCACGATGTACTAATAGAAGGTCAAGTTCAGCATCGTAATCATATTGCACAAGTGCGGCAAAAACTACGTGTATTCATAATTTCCCCACTACTACAGCTGATATTGCTTAATGAGACGTGGTTTATTGTAAAACTATTTTTTTTAATCTACTTATTTATAGTCAGCTAGTGGTACAAAGCGTGCCAGTTGAGTCACATGGAACAATTGTATCTGGTTTATTGCAATAGTACAACTACACCGTATCGCAAGTCTACTTATTGCTTCAATGTACCGTCGAGTATGCGTATAACCTTCACTTTTAGAGATATACATAGCTTTCGGAATGTATTACCTACTCTATTTAAAACCTCATCCGAAAAGCCATAAGGAAACTTAAAAAAAAATGCTACAAATGCATCGAATTTTTTATTGAATTGATTAGGCGTGCCGTACATTCACTCAGGTGTAGAGATGTGCCGTTGCCGGCAATATGGGAATATTGCTGGCAATATTGCCACCAATATTCATACATCGGGCAATATTTCCGGCAATATTCCTGCCAATATTCCCACTTCACAGCAATATTGCCGGCAACGGCACATCTCTACTCAGGTGTAATGTCGACTGTACATCTTGAACATTATACTATCTTGAACAAAAAGCGTAAGTGCCACGAAATTCAAGGCGTTTAAGACATTTTGGTCGCGAAAAAAGTATCCTCTAAAAGCTATCTTAGCGCTGCATGTTTTAATAGTTCTGTTAGACGACATACTCGTACCTAGTGCCAATGTAGCGCTGCAGCGAACTTTTGTTTTAACTTTTCAGTATTTTAACAAATAGTTTTCATGAAAGGGCTGGTCTATCATTAGAATATAAGGAATATATTTCGTACTCGTCAAGTTCTCCGTTTTCCAGATTCCAATGGTTCATAAGTCTACCTTCATTAGATAAGCAGTCCACAGGAATCGTTTTCTGTTTATACGTTATCATTCTAGGTAGTTTTTACGGGCACTTTCGCAGCCTGAGAATCATCTCCCTAGCCTTTTCCCAATCCCAATTGTGTTGAGATCGGCTGTCAGTCTAACCGGATGCGGGTGAATACCAGTATTTTATATGGAGCGACTGTTTAGGCAAATATCACACTGGCACATATCACGCTGCATGTTGCATGTCAACGCAACTACGCACGCACTTGCGGGAGTGCAGATCTGCATCATCGTGCGGGTTTTTTACGCACTCACGCGCGTAGTTGCGTTTTGTAGATTCAAGCAGGCTCTGGCTCATTTCATCCAAAAGCTCTACGAGATTCAGTGTGCCATACCCTGCGTCACGGCTCGCACCCACGCGCGTAGGCGCATGATCTGCATGAACAAGCGTGTATGCATTTTCTGTGTGTTAAGTCAGAAAATATTTCGCTGTCCCCAGCGAATAATATCGTAATCGACTATTGCGATAGAAGTGCTTTTATGAGGAATTATTGTTCTAGAGGTGCGATTACACCCTGTGATTTTTTTTCACGTTTTTCGTGCTATTACTTTTCGAGTTAGACATTTTGCAATGAATTTACCTGTAAAACTCGCCTCTAAATAAAAACTTTTTTGTATGACGAATATCATCACAATAAAGAATAAATTAAAATAAACTGTAATTACAAATTTATTCAACGATCTCGCTATGTAAATCTGGAAGTTATAATCAAAAAACGGTTTTTTAATTTTCTTGTAATATTTGGTGTTTTTAGTTACGATATTATTCGCTGGGGACGGCGATTTAATTAAATTTTGTTGAGCCTGCACATGAGTAGAATATGGCTATATTATAGTCTTAGCCTTTCCAAGTAACTGTACGGGATCAGTTACCATCTCAACGAGATATAACAGAATCAAATTCGACACGAAACTGCCATTAGACAGGAATCCTCCTCGCATTACCGCACATACACTCGCGAAGTTGCAACCTTGAGATAAGTATTTTGCACCAGTCTTATTCAAAACTTTACACTTACGAATTTATTTGTCAATGTCCTAGATTACTGCACTAATTGCACAAATTAGTGTGAATTACCTAATATATATGGACAGCATGCTTCATTAACTGGTTTATTTAGTTTTAAGATGTTTACTGTCTGTAGAGCTTGGTTTATTTAAGCGAGGTTAGCACTAACGAAGGTTAGACTAACTTTGGTTTAATTGTGCAACCGTAGTAATAATTTTGACTCGTACATCTTCTCTACATTGTTTTATCAAAGGAGACTTTATTTTAGATCGGAAATCATCCAATGACTACTACTACTACTACTTCTCCCGCTCTAGGGAGGGACGAGAGGGCGTGTCAGACTTTACTGACATTACTTTGAGTCGCGCATGGATGGCTTGGGCTCGGTGGATGGTTACCGGAGGGCCACACGGCTTGCTACCCCTTGCCCACCGTCCACAAACCCACGCCTACGGTGGCTGTACATCTGGGTCGGAGTCCTGGTGGCTGCAGCGTGATGAAGTCTGTTCCCACACGCGTGCGTCATTACTGTTTAACAGAAGTAGGCGATCGCCTGCCATTCCTCCTCGGGTCCCTGTGCCAGGGCCCGGATCTCAGAACCCTAGGGCCCTGGACCTTGGGAAGGCATGAAGGTAGGCAAACCTTGTCCAGGAATAGTTCATAGGGTACATTTTATCCTAGAAGTATGTTTTCTTGCGAAAAATATTGACTTGTTTCCTTCTATTTAATTATAATTTTTTGACATTTTAAATTAATCTTCTTCTTCTTCTGACATTGTAATGTAATTATTTGTATATTATGTAATTTTAAATATCTGTATATGACTTGTAAGAATTCCTTATGCTACCTGCTATGACTACTATGACTATGACTATTTTTCTACTATCACGCGGGTGAAGCCTTTGTAGCAGCTAGTGGTAATTTAAATTGAACTGATTTTAAATAAGTGTCGACTGTTTCGCCACATCTATTACAAGAGAGGTTTATTAGGTGATTTGATAATCAAACAAAGTCTTCGTTGTGTCTGGTAGTTACTGCAAGAGCTGCAATACCAATGCCATTTGCTTTGGTAGTTATTGAAATCGTGAGATGTACATGTTGTAGGTAAGAAGTCTAATTCGTCATTTAGTTACCCACCCATACGCACAAAGCGTTTTAGAAATACATTTATTGTGCGTACAGCCAAGGAGTGGAATTCCCTGCCAGAGCCTGTGTTTCCTGATAGCTACAACTTAGGGGTCTTTAAGTCAAGAGTGAATCGGTTACTTCTAGGCAAGCGTGCTTCGTCGTCGACCACATCATCGCTTACCATCAGGTGAGATGGTGGTCAAACGCGAGTCTATCAACAATAATAATAAAAAAATATATATTTAATAGCCTAGCCTGATAACTAATTTCAAATAGCGGCCTAAATGATATTCAGATGATGCGTCTAAAACAACTTTTAGTGAAGAGACTGAGTAATACTTAAGCTATTCATTTTATACCACCATATGAAGAGAAAAATATAAGGACCTTGACACCTACAGGTTTGGTTCGAAGGAAATGATGGGGGCTACAATGGGCCAACGAAGCTAGCGAACGAAGCTAGCAAACGAAGCTAGCAAACGAAGCTAGCAAACGAAGCTAGCAAACGAAGCTAGCGAACAAAGCTAGAAAACGAAGCTAGCGAACAAAGCTAGAAAACGAAGCTAGCGAACGAAGCAAGCGAATGAAGCCTCCGTTATCTCCTTCAAGTTAGGTTTCGTTAAGATCTATAGACATTCCCTAAGCTATTTGATTGAATGGCTGAAACATTTTTAGGCTGCTCGTTAAATGGCATCATAATTATAACAAAATGGCTAGGCATTTAACGGAATGGCAAAATAAGCTAGGTAGCTGCGACTTATACATAAATTACAAGATTAAGTAGAATGTAATAATAACATTGCAAGATGAATGTAACCATCTTCTTAAGTTCTTATTATATGAATAAGTAGTTAAAGCAAAAATAATCTCACAAATTATACTTCTTTTTCTTTATGAGATAGGAATCAACCAACGACTTCTTCGGCTCTGGGATGGAGCAAATGGGAGTTTATTGTTATTCCTTCATTTCACGTTTGCATTTAAGGGCTGCCCGCAGGCCTCCCGCTCCATCTTAGAGCGAGAGAAATGATTTTTTCCACTTCAAAAAAAGCCTACTTCATACCCAGATTGTAGGTTGAGTACCACATAGGTAAGTGCTTAGTCATTAACAGGTAAATAAAGTAATTGAAAACGATCACGTTAACAAAATTTCATTGTGGCTAGATTCAGTGTACTGTACCCAAATGGGGACAGATTGATTAGGAATAAAATTTGTGATTCAGAGGAGTGTCCTCAAATAGGTATGTGTACCTATTACTGTGGGTGGTGGTCGTAAAATGAGCTTGTTTTCAGCGATGACAGTGTGAGATAATTATTAGGACTTACTGCCGATTCGGACACAGTGTCCGAATTGACACATTTTTATTTAAAAAAAAATCTCTTTTGATTCTGGCACTCACTATTTAGTACAGTCAGATAAAAAGTTTTAAAATTTAAAATATGAAGAAAAAAAATTTAAAAAACACGACTGCCAAGTCAAAAAAATGAACTGAAAAGCAAAAAACAAGATATTAGCTAAACTGTATAAGTAATAAAAATAAAAGTAGTCACTGATTAAACACGATATCTCGAAAACTACTTGATCTACAAAACGAAATCCATCGCAGTTGACCTATGTGTAAAATACTTTCTTATATAAAAACACACCCTCGTTTTTTGGGGCAGGCGTGTAAAAAACGTTACTAAAACCATTTTAAGCTGGATTTAAGGTGACAAAATCGGCTAATTTTCTTTATGGCTTCAATTTTGGTGGAGTCCACATCATCAGTGAAAAATATGGAAAATAAAATGTGTCGATTTGGACACTGTGTCCGAACCGTCAGTAACTCGATATTATAACAATCATTAGTAGTCAGACCGACTATCTGACCTCACTGCTCTCAGGGGGAAAACCAAGTTTTGGAAGTAGGTATTATGTCATCAAAATGCTGTGGTTATGATAACAGTCACTTTATTGTTTACTTATAATAATTTTCTGTAAGACTAAGTACGAAGGAGATAGCGGGATGAACTTGACAGATTTCGTAATAATTGGAAGGAGAAAAAGAAAGATGGTAGGAGTGGAGGGAGGACTTTGCCTAAGAGTGGGACAGAACAGGCCAAAATAGAAAAAAAATTGTACCTATGTAAAAAAAATTCTGTAAGTGCAGTACACTGATTATATTGGTATATTTTTATTACAAAAATGATAGGATATGGTAGGCTGATAATACAATAATAGCATTAATTTTAAAGCCCAGAAGTGATAAAAATAAAGCAAATGGAAGCAAACAGCTATATTTACCAAATTAAATTAAAAAACAACTTTTAAACTTCGAGTCAATGGCCAACTCTGGCCAAGGTACTTATGAATGCCATACACATTTCCTAAGAACTAGTTTTGTTACCTTTGAATTATATAATTTAAACGATGGCGTTACGTACTTATTTTGGTATCAACATAAGAATCCTATTTGTTTAACAGATTTATGGAAAAATAAACCAATTATTCGAAAATAAACGTCTTTATTGCTTCCGCCATATTGAATTTTTTGTGTGACTTTTAAGAATAGAACACATTTTAAATAACCTAACATGAAGAAAGACATCTCAAATAAATAAAGACATAAATATTCAAAACTCCAAGTAAAAGTAACCTGTAATATTCAAAAACCTTTTTGGTTACCTTAGTGTTAAAAAAAAAAACAAAACAAAACGTGACTGTCAAACTCCTAATTTGAATTTCAAAAGTCGAATATTTTTTTGGCGCCAACATCAGAAGAGAGTGAAACAGTCAAAACTCTTTTATATTCAAATGTGTGATTTGTATTCTTGCCTGACAGTATCATAAGGTACTGGTCTGTCTACAGCCGGTTTTAAAATGTCTAATATGAATTACAGCACAAAGCTTTTGTTGATTGTGGAGATCAGGGGCCTTACCATGATGTGCTGAGATGTCAGGCGTGCGAGTGAAATGAGAGACGGAGCTATACACCCTATAAAAAGCTGTCCTTTTAACAGTTCAGTTTCGGCTTACAAATAAATCGCGTTAAGAGCTTGTGGTAGGGTTTCAGATATCAATCAATTACCTAATGAAAAACGATTTAGATCAAAAGAGATAAATCTAGAGAGCTAGATTTGTTTTTAAATTCAATATAAGCGTTTCGACATCACGGCAACTCGGCATGGTAAACAAATTAACTATTCATACAAGGCTTAAATGACTGGCTATGGATCCATTATATCCAAGCCAAAAACATTAAAAAAAAAAACAATTCAGCAAATCAAATATAGAATCACATGGCATGGCAACCATTTTGTTTTTTTTTTTTAATTGCCGACGAGTGTATTCGGACTACTAAGAAACCCCAAAATTCAGACAACTTTAATCAAAATCGTAAACTTTTCATTTGCTTCACTAGTGGTTGTTTTATTTCTTGATATGTCACGGTGACTTGAAACACTGAAGAATGTTTTGCTGTTTGTTTATTTATAACGTATTTCTTATTGTGTTACTGATACGCCAGAGTTTGAATGATGTCGACCTTTTCGGAATATTTCATACCTATACCAGGGGCACCGCACTACCGACCCCGCACCCTCAGTCCTGACCTCGCAGTGGAACACGACGCCGTCACTTCGTGTACAATAGTTTAGTTTAAATTAGTTTTAGGATCTTTTTCGTATTCGTTTATTATTTTTGTAAGATTATTTGCGTATTTTATGTATGGGCCTCAGTTGCCTGAAAATAAAGGATTATAAACTTTTATAATCTAATCCCGTTTTTACCCTTTGTGTACGGAACCCTAAAACAGACTTGGTTACTGCTGGCTGGTTGACATTTTGAAAAAAGAAGACGTTCAGAAGACGTTTACCTAGTCAAAATTAACGTGTAATTCAAAATCAAATCAAAATCAAAATGTTTTTTATTGTTTCTCACACACTAAACTAAATTACAGAGTTAGAGGTAACCCCAGTTCAGTACAGAAAATCATAAAATACATTTGTGTTGGAGCTATCTCGCCATTTCCTATATTGGATATTTTGCCCTCTCCTAGAGATTAGGCTTGAGTCTCAACAGTGGGAACATTATAAGGCCGACTATGCTATGCTATATTTCTCGAATAATTTAGATTTATACACTAACTAGCTTTCCGCTCGCAACTTCGCCCGCGTGGACCACAGTTTATATCGCGCGGGCAGACCCGTGCTCAGCAGTGGAATTATAGGTAGCCTATGTGTTATTTCAGTGTCTCTTCTACCTTCCTACCAAATTTGATCTAAATCCGTTCAGTTGTTTTTGCGTGAAAGCTTAACAGACAGACAGACAGATAGAGTTACTTTCGCATTTATAATATTAAGTAAGGAAAGGAAGTACGGATATTATAAAGTGGTAAAGTTTTTTTTTTTGTTTGTAGATGTAATCTCTGAAAGTACTGGCCTGATTGGTAAAAATCGACCTTTTACCGAGGCTATATTTTATGTGCGGTGGCGAAACTTCGGGCAAAAGCTAGAAGTTAAGATTTTTAGAGGTATCAATATAAGTATATGTATGTTAGTATGAGTACCTAAATGTTATCTAGTCTAAGTTTAGTTTAATTGACTTGAAATTAGGGTAACGACTTCCATTTAACCCTCAGATACCGTCAATTAGAGACACAATTGTAAGACAATAGATGCGCGGCCACCGGTGGTCGCTTGGGGATTCATGAATTAAATAACAAAATACTAACACTGCTGAGAATGTTTTTCAACTAATCGACGATTAATTTATTATTGACTAGCTTCTGTCAGCGGCTTCGCCCGCGTAAAAAATTTCTTCACACAAACTTTGGAACCCGTTTCATCCCTCTGAGGGTCAAATTTGGGAAATTTTCGATTAGTGCTCGCCTACGTCATAAAAGGAAACCTTGTGGTTTTTCATATAAACGAAACTCCCACTTTTCACTCTCTGAAAGGAGGGATTTTGAAAACCCCCTTCTTGGTTCCTGCAAGGTTTGGCTGTGCGTTGATTTGTCAGTTTTTCATTTTTATATATAAAATACTAGTTTTTGCCCGCACGGCTTCGCTCCCGCTCTTCTCTACTCTACCCTACTATAATACCCTACTTTACCCTACTATACTCTACTTTACCTTACTAAACTTCACATAAACCATCTACTAAATAGTCCGAACAAAGCCTAAACATTTGGTTTGGATAGGTGAGCCCGTTCTCGAGTTATAAAATAACAACGAAAAGTGGCATTGATTTTTATATATATAGATGTGTGAACGACATTATTTTTAGTATCTATATGTGAAACTTGAATACTATAGTTTCTTCAGAATCAGTAACTGAATGGATTCCGTAGTTTTTACACCATGTAATATTTTTTTCTAAAAATATTTAAATAAGGTCATAAGTGGACACCACCGACACTAAGTACAAAACAGGTCACGGTAAGTCGTAACGGGTATTAGGTGCCAGCGCGCAGCTGGTTCCGGAAGCAAAAGAACCTCTCAGTCCCTCGGGTGGCCTGGTGACCATGTATTTAAGTCGCCAACCAGGTGCCATAGCTGGCTTAAAACTTTGTGATTTTTCATGATACAGTTACGAAATTGTACATAGGTGCTTTACATAAAAATACTAGACACGTGTTTCGGGTTTCACATATAGTGAAACTAATATTGTATAGATTTGAACTTATTTTTTGTTCAAGTCAAACTTCAAACTTTCCAAAACATTGAGCTGATGAATAAGTAGAAAATATTTACAACGGACGACTTACAAATACGTCGTTTAACTCATAACCTCTTATCCCGTTGCAGTCGGTCAATAGGGCTGTCAAGCAAGACAGCGACCAACGATCAATCATAACAGATTTTATGGAGCAACGGCGGACCAATTGGCCTAATATGGTCCTCCTCTCCTAAATTGGTCCTTCCGTTTGTCAGCAAGTACAAAGCCATTGGCTGTTGATCTTTTAACCCACATTATATGTGCATTTTACGGTTGGAAATGAGGCTTGTTGGTACGTGAGAGGAGTGAATAAGTGGGCTGATATAATCTTGTGTGGAAAGCTGTGGGTTGGGATTTGATGCGGGTTGTTTTTTTGTGTTGATGGTGATAAGTAAAATAAGATATGAATTGAAAAAATATGTTTATCCGGTTGGTATAATCACGTGTCACAGTGTTTTTTAGCGAACATTTTGTGTGTATATTTGCTAGGTCTGAGAATAGGTCGTAGTCTAAAATGGTGGGTAGCGGTAGCAGGTTAAAAGTAAAAGGTTTTTCTTTGATAATTTACATGGCCGAACAAGGTTTGGGTCAGTTATTAAACTATACTACTTATTATTTTAGACATACTAGCAAACCAAGACAGGACGAACTTGACTCCTGCTGTAAGGACTTGAGCATGTTCGGGAGTCATAGAGCGACTCCTAGCCGCTGCAGATGCAGACTAAATAAATATAACAAGCAAGGCACCTCGCCCAAGGCGACTTTTTGTAGCGATGCTGTAGCGCGTTTGCATGGATACAGTTGCGATGCTGTAGCGCGTTAGTAGCGCGTTGGCATTTTTTCTATAGCGCTTACAAATGCGACTAACGCGCGATAGCATCGCTATCGACGAAGGGCCTAAGAAGAAATAAACTATTCTTAGAAGTTCAGCAAGGGACCTAAGAGAGTGCCTTGCGGTATCCAATTTTCTCTTTATACAAATCGTTTGAAAATACATTCTAGATGCAACATTTAGCTAGTAATTATGCACTCTGTCTAAGTAAACATTGCTAGAACCCCCTCCACAAGTGAACAACAGGAGGGGCCCATGTTGTAGACTAGCCTAGATTTAAGTGTTTCAATAGCACTGCTAGTAACTGGACCATTGTCCGACTGTATTGCGTTACTTGCCCTAGTTTGGGGAGAGATAACACGTGGTTACTAGGCCTTTCTATTATCTTCCGATCTGTAGAAACCTACACTTGGCGTTGGTTAATGTAGGGCATGCAGGTGGCTATTAAAATGGTCGTCGAAAATAGGTACAAAAATGGGTGCTTAGAAGAGCAATGATAAATTTATTTTGCAAATATATATATTAAAGTAAAATTCCACTCACTGATTAATCACGAAATCTCAGAAAACTATAACACCTATAAACTTGAAATTGGGCAAGTAGGTTCCTTAAAGGGCATAAACATCGGCCCAGAATGGATTTGAGAATTATGAAATAAGTGCAAGAGAATGATGCAAAATATAGGCACCAAGTAAATACTAATGCCTTGATACTCGACTATACTCAAAATAAAAGTCACATAACGGTAAGTACTAACAAAAATCATTTAAATTCATGACGAATATTTGTTGTAGTACATGGTACGTTTATTTCCAAATTCAAACCTAGATGGCTCAATTGAATTCAAGTCATTTCAAAATGTAGACGTGAGCCTTAACGCCAATCGACTTTTAATAAAATAATTTAAGTAAATTTCATAGTAATTTCACGATAAATAAAAGCAGAAAAGAAAAACCACACTCTTTCACAATGAACAAATCAATAAACAAAGAGATAATACAAGAACCGTAGCTTGAATAAATGGATGTTTCTCAAGCTATTGAAACAGCTTATTTGGTGAATATTTCACGATTATTTTGTTCGTGGCGCAGTTTGTTAAGAAAATGTCGTGGGTCGGGGACACGATACCTTTCGGTTTTACTTAGATTCCTTTCAAATGGGTTATAGATCTTTTTCTTGTGGTGACAAGAATGGTAGAGCCTATTATGCTAAATGAATGAAGATGATTAAGTAACACTTTAATAATAATATTCTACAACTTTCTCACAACGTCATCTAGTCCCAAACTAAGCAGAGCTATGAGTACTAGACAACTGATAAACATACTTATACATATATTTCCAAATACATGCACTGAGAAACACACAGACTCAGAATCAATCGTTGTGGCGACGCTTGGGGAGGTCTATGTCCAACAGTGGACGTCTTTCTGCTGAAATGATGATGATAATTACCACTTACTGATTAATCACGAAATCTCAGAAACTATAACACCTACAAACTTAAAATTCGACAGGTAGGTTCCATATAGGGTAAAGAACTGTAGACTAAGTAATTTTAATAATAATAATATTCCACAACTTTTACACAACGTCATCTAGTCCCAAACTAAGCAGAGCT
The DNA here is from genome assembly GCA_949319445.1 of Mythimna lalbum. Taxonomy (NCBI): domain Eukaryota; kingdom Metazoa; phylum Arthropoda; class Insecta; order Lepidoptera; family Noctuidae; genus Mythimna; species Mythimna lalbum. The sequence goes on along the minus strand of OX439357.1, from coordinate 7,682,167 downwards.
TGTACTATGAGTACTAGACAACTGATAAACATATCTACTTCTAAATACATACGTATATTATAGATAAATTACACCCAGATACGGAACCAATGATCATGCTCACAACACAAACATTTGCCCTGGGTGAGAATCGAATTCATGACCCCAGCGAAGCAGTCATGGCCACTGACCACTAGATCAACAGGCCTGTCAGCTTTAATTCACCTTTCACTCGACATAAATCTCCGGAACAGAAATAGTACAACTTACTTATTCTACTACTTGGTAACACAAAACTGATCAATGAGCTAGGTAAACTGGATAATGGTAGGGACCGATCTCTGATAGAGCGTGGACCGAGCTCTTAGAGAGTGGTGAAACATGACAAACAGTAATAGCAGCAGACTTCATAAAAGCAAAATCCCATAGACATAAATATTACAATTATCATGTTGTGAGAGAAAACCAATAAAAATCAGAACGTTAATCACACAGAACAAAGGAATCAGTTAATCACTCGCTTTAGTAGCGAGTGATTAACTGATGATTGAGTGCCAGGTAATTTTACTCGGAATAACCAGAAACATAATAATGTTTCTGGTGATTCCCAGTTCCTCAGTAAAATTTACCAGTTAAATCCATGATATATACAACGTGTAACGGTAAATGCGCAAAACCTGAAATTAGTTCGATCAGAATCAGAATAACGAGCAGAACTACTTTTTAATATAGGTTACATTTTTCAAAACAATCTTCATTAAAAATGTCGACCTGTCTATTTATGAATAGTTCAAACCATCCCGTGCACAAACCCGCCCAAATAGGTAAACAAACACAAATAGTTGTAGTCCAATCAAATTTTCTCATACACGGAATAATAAAAGTTCTTATTTCAGTGCAGATATTAATTTTGAACAAACTAAAACTGCACATAAAACTTTTAATTGTTTTTTTGTTTTTTTTCTCACATAATCAATTGAATTAAAAAAGATCAATTGAATTAAAAATCATTTGGGGTGTCTGAGGTTTTGCGCATTTAACGTTACACGTTGTATGACATAGCATTCATAAAATTACAAATAAACCGCTAACTCTTGATAGGGTATTATCTTAAAATAAATCTGTTGTTTACAAGACTGCTCATATGGAATTCCCTAAAGACGAGAGGGCAATAAACTTAAGGATGACATTAATAAATTTATGGATAATATGACCTCATTCGTGTGTTTTAGTTACAACATTCATGCAACAGTTTTCCTAATAAAACCTACGAAGTTCTAGGAAACATTCTTTAGAAATTACTAGTTTTGTGCAGAAGGTAGTATTGTCATTCAATTGCTCTTATAAACAGACTAGCTTCTAACAGCGTCTTTGCCCGCGTGAAAGTAGGTTTCGCCATAAAAACTTTGGACCTCCATTTCATCTCTTTGGGAAATCTTTTCTCACTGCGTCGGAAAAGGATTTATAAAATTTCAAGCTCCGAGTATCAGTAGTTTTGGCTGTGCGTTGACATGTCAGTCAGTTTCTCCTTTTATATAAATTGATGACTTGTCTATAAACAAAAAAGGACTGAAGGATGCAACTGAACGACTGAAGAAGACGCTTCTTCAGTGGTTTGTGGCGGGGCCGGGCCCCGCCCAATTCTTTCTTGTCGCTACTTGCATGCTATTCGCATCCGCATGAACATCCGCACTGATTAATGCGAATGCGGATGCAGATACATATGCCCAAATCTAAGCGGATGATCCGCATTTGCGGATGCGGATGCAAATGTTCGCAACATCCCTGGTCTATCCTCGTATTTTCCCACTTTAAAGCTACAAGCCCACAAAATTGCCTAAACATTTGTACATTTACAAATATCAGCAATTTAGTGTTATTATCTACAACAACATCATCCTCTGACCTGTAGTGCTACGATGGGCACACTTATCTTCAAAACTAGTCCATTCAAGTACCTTTAACATCCAATTTTGGACCTTAATAGGTTAAAGTTAAGATGCATTTTATAAGATTGTTTACTAGGTTAGACTATCGGTACATATGCCTACCTACAGATAGCTCCGTCCAGTAGGTGTATGGCGTAATTTAAGGCTTATCATTGCAGAAGACAAATTGACGGGAGTGATATTAGTTGCTAAACTAGTTCGCATCTGTCTATCTGTTCGCGATAAACTCATAAACTGCTAAATGGATTTTCATGCGGTTATCACCAATGGACAGAACGATTCATCAGGAAGGTTTAAGTGCATAATATTTATGCATAATTAGCATTAACATTCTAAAGTTTAGAAGATTTTCTCTAAAGTAAGGATTTTAGAGATTCCTAACACCCGTGGTAAGGTAAGGTAAGTTTCTGGAATGGTGATCGCGCACCGGAAGACGCAGCTTTGAAAGGTCTCCCACAAGGTGGACTGATGACCTGGTGAGGGTCGCGGCAATCCGATGGATGCGAGACGCACATGACCAGTTGTTGTGGTGATACTCGGCTGAAATGATGATGATGATGATGATGAACCTCCATGCAAAGCCGAGGCCGATGCTTATTTGTCTTGTATTATAATAATTTATGAATCCATCAATCTGCAAATAAATTGCTTTGTAGACATTTTCTATCAAGAAATGATGAGGCAGAATATAACACAACAGATTTCTCTCTAGTAACAAGTGAAATTTGTTGCATTCAACTCTGAATTTGTGTACCAATGCTTGAGAAACCGCTCACAAAATCCCATTTAATATTTGAGAAAGTATCTAGTGAACCCTGATACCTTAAAAGTACTTGGAGGCGCTTTCGACAATGCAAGCCTTTTAGCTTAGTACATTCAGATCCAGGGAGCTACAATACAATTAAGATTTCCTTGAATAATACTCAATAATAAGAATAATAATAATGAAGTCTTTAATTTCCTTGGCAAATAAATATTCAATTATATTTAACTAGCTTTTGCCAGTGGCTTCGCCCGCGTACATAAAATATAGCCTATGTCACTCAGGAATAAACCAGCTTTCTATCGGTGAAAAAATTTTAGCAATCGGACCAGTACTTCCAGAGATTACCCCCTACATACAAACTTACAAACTTACAAACATACAAACTTACAAACTTACAAATTTTACCTCTTTATAATATTAGTATAGATTACTATTCATTCAAATTTATGAAAATTTCAGTTAAAAACATTACGACAAATCATTATAATTCCCCTTTCCTGTTGACATTCAAAAGAAAATAAAATATTTTTGAAGTCAGATAAATTAAATAAATAGGGATAATTTCTTGATAAATCAAATTAATCCTGACAATTTCTTAATTCATTATTTTTGTTAAGCACCTCTCGTCATCTTAGGTCTTCTCCAATTTTATTATTTTTTGGGCTGTATCATACCATTCATTTCCTGGAATCTTTCTAACAATGCAAATAACCTGTATTTATAAAATTTTATCTTAAGTTAATAAATTCATAGCTAGTTACACAGTAGGTACTGTACCGCGACCGTCAATTAAAAAGTTGCAAAACATGAGTCATTCACTTTACCACTAAAGATCTTACAAATCGATAAATGACTGAAGAAGATGATTACTTTACTATAATAAATATAAGTAACCTTCAAGCTTATATTAGTATTGGACACTTCATCTCATATTTAAATTACATTCAGAGTGTCTTCTTACATATATTGCATATATATTTGACATATTAACAAAAGGAAATGAACAAGGTAGGACGATATCTTTATGACGCCATGACAGTAGATTTCACCGAGTGACATTGCATTTCCGAGATTTCAAGATTAGATGCAAAGAACACTGAATAATCTAATCAATATTTATTTAAATATTACCTCATATTATTAAAAGTGATATTTAAACGAGGAAGAATAACATACCTAATAAATAAATATCTACTGTTTTAGTCACCTTCAAAAGTATGTTATATACCTAGATCGATTTGTAAGCAATAAAATATAATACATCATGGGCAACCGACATGTCCCAGAAGGAAAAATGTGGCATGTGACAGGTCTACAAATTTACAGTGGGCCTGCATGGTGGATTACTATCCACTTCTTCTCTCATAGATAGGAGGCGTGTGTCCTAGCTGTGATAACATATAAGTAATGAGAATTCAAGTCAGAAGTATGCTTTGTAAGCGGCTTTCTTAACGATATAATCCATTGCTTGACTGTAATCCCACCTGATATAGTAAGCATTGCAGTCGTTGATGGTGAAGTGCAAAATGATGAAGTGAAGAATGAATGAAGTGCAAAGATATAACATTATACCCAACAGTATAGCTGTCCCACAGTAAAGTTGGTCTAAGGCTTCCCTCCTCCATTTTGTCCAGGACGATTCTTAGAAATTCTTAAAGAAGACATTTAAGTTAACTCAGCATCTCGTTTGCGAATTGCTAGGGCTGCAACACGCCGTCTAGCAATTTTAGGGCACCAATTTTGTATTTTACGAGTCCACCGCTCAATCAGCTTGCAGCAGATATATCCAGCTCAGCCTCACTCCTATCAACGTATTTTTAAAGCCACACCTTAGTTCAAAACCCTAACACCCAACTAGATTATGAATGCACAGCCTATGGGCCCTATCTGCCAATTTATTCAGGAATTTCACGCGTGCATCGAATATCATGTTTGTTTTTGCATGTAATTCAATAGCTGTGGACGAAGTTACTGAGGACTGTGAAATTTAATACATAGATAACATAGAATAAAATCATAAGAAGGTTCCTATTACTGCTCTTTTTAGTAATGATGATTCTCGTGGGATTTCTCAGCCAGTTTTATTTCTGATAATAATGTTTTGAAAGTCTGTCTTTGTTGATCAACAATGCTTCAACAGCTGAACAAAGCCCGTACAGGGATAGTAATTGACCGTGGTTAAAACTTATTTATCCTGGTATGTATGTTGAATAATTTATCAGTTTTATGCGGGCAAAGCCACTGACAAAAGGTTGTAGGAATCTTAGAAAAGAAACAGAACTAAGAACAGGCCTGTTTATGAAAAAGCGTGGGGCGAAGTTTAAGTAGATTTTCTAGAAATATTAAATGTAAGAGCTAAAAATAGCTGTTGGTTACTTCAAGTAACCAAATAAGTGGATAAAGTATTACAGTCGCCAAACACCAAGATGTTGTAATAATACGCAACTGCCAAAATGAAGTAATGCGATTAACGCTCAAGTGAATAGTACTGATGCTGAAATATCTTCACACATAAGACACAGCTTACTACGTCATTATCGTGATTTCAGACAACTTCTTAAGATGGGTATACGCTAGAGAATTCGAGCATGAGCAGAGTAAGAGCCGAGCTTAATTTCGTGTAGTGTCGCACGATCCATCATCATCATCATGTTAGCCGACAGACGTCCACTGTTGGACATAGGCCTCCCCCAAGTGTCGGCACAATGATCGATCCTGATCGATAACCGGTCCATACCTTGTGCTACCCTTGTGCTCGACTCTTCTAGCCTAGACTCGCCTTTAAACTAAAACACTTCAAAATAAAGTGATCATAAGTTAAACATGTAAAATTTATTCTAGATTACACTCAAAATAATTTTATGAAAAATTTAAAAATAAGTTTAAGAGTGTAGTCACGGAAATATTAACGTTTTTATAAGTTTTAAATAGATGTTTTTTTTTGTATTTTTGACTTGACTACAGCCACTTGAAGTCACTTCGATATTCGACTTTTAAGTGTTTGCAAGGTTATGTTGACAAAAAACTTTGGACGTCTTAACATATGGCTTGAAGAAAAAACTTGTTCATTAACATATCTAAAGCCATTGCTTTAGATATACGCAAGTCACTAGTGTTGAGTTTATTCAATGAACTTGATTTTTAATTTAACTTTATGTAACTTTACTTTTTTAAGCATAGTTTCATAACTTGATTCTGTGCTGTGATTGATTGCATTATTTTGATCTGGTATACTTTTTGCTTTACCAGTAACGGGTAATACTTTTGTAATTATCTTTGAAAGCAGCAGCTTCAAAACATTAACCAATTCGAATGATATCGCTAATATCCTCAATTCTGTCATTTGTATTGCCAAAAGTATCATTGATTTAATTGAATTGCAATTAAATTGTTAAATAACAGTGAGCTGTATAGTTATCAATTAGGATTTTAATGGCTATGATAGACAATTTTGTTGTCTACCATCTACAATTGTATTGCTAAAACAGTTATTTTTAAATCATTTTCCTACAATTGTTCATCAGATTTTGATGGGCAACAAATAATCCATTTGATTGCATTTTAGAAATTTTGCACCTACCAGAACTAACTGTTTTATATCTGCGAAATTGTGACTTTTATTGACAGTTTCATTGAATTTCGAGAAGGTATTCTTAAAATATTTCAACACTATTCGTCACATAAAACTATTGTAACACTTTATGAAAATCTATTAAACATTGAATTGTATGTACTATCTATAATGACTGTAGGTATTGACTCCGCTTTTTCAATTTCGCTAACCACAAATGCAACTTATTTGAAACACAACCATTCTTGGTACTTGTTCATGATTATTTTCTCTTATTTTTATCTCCGAATCATTCCCCCTGACCACAGACAAAGATCATATGGCCTTCATTATTTTACCTGTTCATGAACCTCTTACAGGTTTCCCAACAGCAAAATGAGTTTATATCTAGTAGTTTCTTATTGGTAGTACTGGTTTTTAGTACACGTGGCTGGTCGAAACTGAATTCGGAATTCGGAGGGCCAGGTTAGGAATATCTCTAGTAATGAACACTGCGATAGGTTAAGTAGATAGAATATGTTTTTATGCCAATGTTAGACTTAATTCAATATCCGTCGTTCCATTGTCATATAATAGGTTTATCAAATTAGCCAGAAATCCTTCAATGAATATGGTATACATAACATTATTCATTGTGCTGGACTCATTAGGTAATTCAACGGTTTCATGGAGCCTATTGTGGAAATTGTCAATGAATGATATGATATGTGTGTGACGTAATAGAAAAGTCATTACATAGTTGAATCCAGATATAACTAGATTTGTAATCTAGTACTTAATTAAGGCAATTGGACAGAGTACAAAGGCAGAGTCAAGGACGCTTATTCATACAGGTGCATTTTGAGTATACATATTTGTAATACCTACTGGCTTGTGCTTGAGGAAATGTATGAAGAAGTCTTTGTAATATTATATGTGAAATGAATATAATATTCAATAATATATCATATAGTAATGTAGTTAAGGAACAAGAAGACCCCATATGGATTGGGATTAGACAGGAAGGATGACGTATTCATATTGATAAAAAAAGATTGTTAAGCATGAATACAAATGGCTGAGAGTAGTAAATACTAGAACGTAATCATAATCTTAATCGTTTATTAGAAACTAAAACAAAATACGAAAAAAGCAATGATGGCGTTCCTATCAATACCCAACTCTAGTTAGTGAGAATACAGTTAAGTAGTATAAATGTGTTAGAATAAAATATTTGACAGAAAAGAGTTCCTAAATCTACTCCATCTACATCGTATAGACATACAGCTGGGTAGGAAGAGAATGAGGGAATCAAATCATCAGTTGCAGTTGTTGTTCATAGACTTCAAGAGATATATAAAATAAAACCAAACCAATTCGTAACAGAAGCAACAGCCTTCACAGTAGAGATCCGAAGACCAAGGTAATAACAAAAAAATCTTCACTTCACAACCAATTGATAATCTATGGAAGTCTTAATATCGTGGTTACATTGACCGGAATGTTGGAAGAAGATGAGAAAACGTTGCAAAACCTCAGTTAAGGTGTTACTAGACGGTTGCAAACTAGCGTTCCAATCATAGTAATATAAAAATCTCCTTTATTATATCTATGGTTCAAGGTGACCTTGATTGATGTGTTTGGTTTGTGTTGAGGCCAATTTTTTTTAAATTGTTGATAGGTTTGCGCTTGACCGCTATTTTACCTGATGGAAAGCGACGATGCAGACGACGATGGAACGCGCTTACCTAGAAGAAACCTATTTATTACTTGACATAAAGATTCCCAGGTTGTAGCCATCAGGAAACACAGACTCCGGCAGGGAATTCAACTACGCACAATAAATGTGTTCCCAAAACATTGATGTAAACCACGTGCCAACAAGTTTGGTGGTTGAACGCGCCTCCTAACCAAGGGTGTTGTAGGTCATGGATTACAACTGCTGTCTACACGGACTGAAACTAGCAAGGTCACCTTGGTTGGAACGTTGGTTTGCAACTGTCTGGTCACCCCTTAAGTGGTACAATAGCAGTTTTGCAAAGGTACCTCACAGAGTGAACAAGGTCTGGTGGTAATGGACGCCGACCAATGCCAAGCTGCTGTTTTTTTTATTCATAAATTGTGAAATTCTGTTTACCGGTGTCGACGCTTCGATTGCCAATGATATTTTGTCAACATTTTATTGATTGTAAACTTCATGGTTATCTTTTAGTAATTCGCAAGTTTCGGCTTTGGTTTGGTTTATGTAATTTAATTTGAAGGTAGGCAGCTGATTTTATCGTTGTTTATTTTTATAAAAGCATGTAATTAGAATTATTAAAGCGTTGTAAATTGAATTATGATTTTTTTCACCTGTATTAAAATATTTTTATAATTTATCTACCAAGTGTGAAGTACCTACTAATTTGATACCTCTTTACCGATATTTATCGTTTTATTTTTTAAAATTAAAGGTCTTGTTCGCATTTTAATAAAATTTTCGAAATGTACTATTAATTGCAACTTATGCACTTTAAAATGAGGACCTTCAAACTAAACTATTTTTAAGGCTGTATGGCACAACATACTGATTAACCAAATACCCTATTACAAAAAAAAAACAAAAACAGAATAATAATTCAACCACAAGGCTTAATACTCCTTAAGATTTTTTTTTTCAGTTAATATGATTCGACCTTCGACTTTTACGGCATTTCACCATCAATATTTTGTTTTAATTTTTCTGCCATCTTAAACTACCCACATTAAAAAAGTAAATTTTTAAAATGATATTTAATTACATTGTCGTGTCTTATCTTTGGGATAGCAAAGTATATGTCTATAAGCTTATACATAGAAGTACCTCGCCATCTCTGAGATTCTCATTGTTTTTTATTTAGGTTTTTACTTTGTGAGTTTAAGTTATAAAAAGTCTCCTTCACACCTCTGAGAATTTAATGTGGAGGAATGTAATTAAAAATTTTAATATAATAACATGCCTGAGAGAATTTACAATTTTATATCCATTGCTGGAAATTTTAACGTGTTAAAAATTAAATATAAAAGTAGGTAAAAAGTAAAAATTAAGTGGGTATTCAATTATTTTTGCTAAAACTTATCGGATTACAATAAGATCTGTATGATACTCATAAAAAAAAGAGATAAAGATAAAACAAGGCACAGTAATTTAAATACCAAAAAAGGTAATAACTTAAAGCTAACTTAACCACAGTCACTTTAAAAAAAATAACACTTACCAGCTTTTAAATCCCATGAAATTTAGAAAATACAGTTTCCGAGTACCATGTGTTGTAATGATAACATCCTTTTATAGGTACAACATCGATTCCAAGCACAAACAATAGGACACACCAAGAATACCGCGAATTCACTATAATATCAACTTTAGTTCAAAAACACCGTTTGATTACGGCAAAAATGTTGAATCAAAAACTTTGTTTCACTTATAAAGTTCTTTCATACTTATTGTCATTGAAAAGTTTAGTTATTTTGTTCGCGTTAACATGCCGCAGTCCGCGTAAAGATATTTTTAGAGCGCACCAACACGATTGGTACAGTATTGGGTGACTGACTGGCGGCCACTGACTGCCACTGGCTTGCTATTGAATTGACTTGAATGGTAACTTGACGGGCGAGTGCACGCGGGGTGTGTAAACAAATCATAGCTAGCACGTTTTAATACTGTATATTTTGTTTGTTAAAATTAAGGCACTATTTAATTTGTTTAATAACTAACATGAGTTACTATTAAGTTATTTAGCTGAATAATTAATGGTTATATTTTGTAATCCTTCATTTAAATATTAATTACCGCCACCTAGTGGCGTTACTGTAAACTAAATTCTACTGCGCCATCTATTGAGCTACAATAGTACTATTTCCTTGAACTATGATGTAGAACAGCGACATCTATGTATAATTTAAAGAACTGTAATAAAAGGCAAACAATGTTGTGCAGCTTTTCAAATTGATATCAAAGGAAGTTGATAGATGTCTCTTTATCCATTACTTACAAACATCACGCTGAATAACGCAAAAGAGATCAGCCAGAAATTCACTAGTGTTCGATAACTGTAGTTGTGATTGTAAAATTGTGACAAGGACAGTTGGTCTTATTTATAAAATCAAAATAATGGTAATGATGCCACCCAAACCCATTTATTTAAAACTATTTATGATCAAGATTCCATTATCAAGCCGTTTCATTTTTTTATAACACGATGTACTTATTTTTACCTTATATTATAAAATATAATCAAAAAACATCCTAATGATAATTATTAACTTCTATTTTTTCCATCTACAGTACCGTTTGTCTACACATATTCTGTATACCCACTCCTGCCTTTATTACTTAGGGGTGTTCCACTGCCTGTAGCAGCATTTCCTCCAATGATTCTAAAATCAGGGGCGTCAGACTCCTTGTTATTTTTAGATTCATTATCTATATCAACTCCTTCTGTAGTATTTAGACCTCTACGACTTGGAAGATCATTGAGGAGATATAGTAACGTCTTCATCACGCCTTTTAGAGATGGCGCTGGGAATCTTCTGCCAGATTCAGTTCCATTTATACTAGGAAATGGTTCAACTGTTGTGACTTCTTTTGTAGGATCCCCTTTTTGCTTATTCTTTTTTGGTGCTTCATAATGATGTTCTATTTTCGCATCCGGCATTTTCCTTCTCATTCCCAAAAATTGCAGAATTTCTGAAGGTTTCCAGTTAGCGGTTGGGTAGGGCAACTGTGATGCAGTCTGGTATGGCCCACTACTCCAATAGGTCTGCTCATTTGGGCCGAGTTGTGGCTTCTGATTTTCCCCTGAGTATGGATATGCTAGGGCTTTAGATTCTGAATTTGAATTCCCAGGAACTTCATTTGCGGTAGAGTATGCGTAGTAATTTGTGGGTCCAGGATACATTTCTTTGTAATCCAATGTAAAAGGTATTTTGGTTGGTGTTCCAATACTGTTAATATAAATCTTGCTTCCATTTGTACTTGCTAGTCCTCCTAATGGTGGGGCCATGTAGGAAGTCTCAGGAAGATAAGTCTTACCTAAAGGTATGATACCTAAAATCTGAGGCGGAGACACCAGTGTGACTAATATACCTTCTAAGTAAGGTAAATGCTTCGGTAATTTTATTACTTTACCGTGAACCTTTTGTAGAATTTGGTGATTGAATGTTTCACCTAGCAATAGAGGACGTAGCTCCAAGTTAGCCGCGTCTATTACTATTCCTTTGCTATCTGTTAGCACACCATCAGCACTGACAAAAATATTGTTTTCGTAGAATGTCTTCTGTACTAGTATTCTAAGAACATCACTATTGATAGTTTTAATATCATTTGGCAAGTGAATGTTCTGGAATCTTTTCATTTGCTGATTGAACCAAACGTTGAACGTCATATATTGGGCAGTTGGAGGGTTGTTAATATCTTGCGAACCTGGTTGTTGTTTATTTACTCCTTGATTTGTTGGGAAAGAATACACAATATGCTGATCTAGTCCCCCGACGTATGAGTCTGGAAAACTCTGAGGATTTCCTGGACCAACATGAATATCGCCTGGAATAGCTTGCGAGTTAGCTGGGACCGGTTTATTATTGTCTGGGATAGCAAAAGAATTTCCTGAGTAAACTTGTTGGTTTCCTGGGAATGCCTGTGGGTTCGATAGGCCAGACTGAGAATCGAGTGGAGTAGCCTGCAGTTGGTGCAAAGAAGATTGAGGGCTAACTGGTAAAGCCAGAGGTTCTTCTAGAATAGTCTGAGTGTTATCTGGGCTAGTCTGGTGATCATGAGGGAAAGCTTGAGCATCGGGACTCTGAGGATTTAGCGGGATTGCTTGTGGGTTATCCGGAGTAATTTGAGGGTTGAGCGGAATTGCTTGTGGGTTATCCGGAGAAATTTGAGGGTTGAGCGGAATTGCTTGTGGGTTATCCGGATTAATTTGAGGGTTGAGTGGAATAGCCAGAGGGTCGTCTGGTTTTATATATGGGTAGTTATTAGCCATCCAGTATTGCTCGGGGGTTAGGTTACTGTTATACTGTTCTTTCTTTGGTTCATTGTGAACAGCTTCACTAGGTCCATTAACCGTTATAACATTCGGAGCAAAGCTATATTCATTGCCTTTATAATTGTTATTTGGATTTAAATAATTGTCAGCATTTGGGTAGACATTTTCTATTGCTCCCGTATTTAGCCCTATTGCAAATGACTCTGTTACTGCGGGGACAAGAGTTTGAACATTGTCGTTATACACTTTTATCTTATAAGGATTATTGTAAAGAAGTGTGTAAACATTTTCTGTGGTAACCGTGATAAGTCCATCTCCTGCCTCATACGGTATATCTGGTATAAGCATTTGCTTTTTGGCATTTGGAGTATACATTTTGATTTCATTGGTAACGGTGTTTTTATATAGATATATGACTAAACGTTCCTGTCCATTGTTTTGTGAATCAAGTAGTTGTTCAACTGTTGGTAACTGGCCGTCTGGATAACAGAAACAATTCTTGTGGTCATCAGGAAAGCTATTCATTTTCCTCGTATTTTGTGGCCATGATTTCGAGGTTTCGTCGGCAGTGCTGTAATTAAAATTTGAACTAAGTAAATGATTTTATACTTACATTACCATATTTCTTGAGATATATATTTTAACCCGTCGAATACCGTAATTAGAGACACAATAGAAAGACAATGAGAGAGCGGACGCCGGTGTTCATCATCATCATCATCATCATATCAGCCGAAAGACGTCCACTACTGGACATAGGCCTCCCCCAAGCGTCGCCACAACGACCGGTCCTGTGCGTCACGCATCCATCGCCGGTGTTCACCTGGGATTTAATAAATTAATATCTGGATTGATGGTTAATATTTAGAAGTAACTAGCTTTTGCCCGCGCGGCTTCGCTCCCGCTCTTCCCTACTCCACCCTACTATACCCAACTCTACCCTACTGTACCCTATCCTACTCTACCCTACTCTACCCAACTCTACCCTACTCTACCCTACTCTACCCTACTCTACCCTACTCTACTCTACTCTACCCTACTCTACCCTACTCTACCCTACTCTACCCTAATCTACCCTAATCTACCCTACTCTACCCTACTCTACCCTACTCTACCCTACTCTACCCTACTCTACTCTACCCTACCCTACTCTACCCTACTCTACCCTACACTACCCTAATTTTTATTTTTTTTCCATAAGAACCTTCTCCCCACAATAACAATCACAATAAAAAAAAAAAACAGCCAAATCGGTCAAGCCGTTTTCATGCCATGTCGTGACAACGGACAACGGGGCTCATTTTTATAATATAGAGAAGATTTAATAATGTTTTATAACTATGAACCTACTACACATTTTAAGGATTTGTTATAACATCGCCTTGGACGCGTCTGTAAAGGTGTTATAATATTATTTTTGTAAATAAATAAATAAATATCCATAACAATATTTTAAAGTGTTATGCCTACTGTCCACGGACGCGTAGCTTCATTGACGCTTATTGGTCATAAGACGCTTGGAGTACGCCTGCGTGACTGTGGTGAAGAAGCAGCAACGACACGACGACGGCACGACGTTGCCGCTTCGTCGACACAGTTCCATAGTTTTGCATGTAAGCTTCACGCCGGCGTACACCAAGCGTATAGTGACGAATACGCGTCTATGATGCTACGCGTTCATGGCCTTAATATTTCAGCCATATTTAATTTAATATCTTACCTTGGATAAACATGTGAAAAAGTAGAAAATAGAAGTAAGGAGATCTGAAACAAAAGAAAAATGTAAATAAGATAGTGTACCGGTACCTCAATAGCCTAATTCAAAATTCATTTATTGGTGTAATTTTTGGCAACTTGTTACCAAACTGTGACATTTTGATTACCATCACACACAAGTGCTATAATGTGGTTAAATCCTTTTTGTTTAACCTCTTCCCGGCCATAACTTTATTGGACGCGCATATGTAGACAGATTTTTATCGCCACAAAAGTTTACTAGTTTTACAAGTGTATGATACACGTGAGTAATTAGTGATTACCGTTCTCGGTTCTCTTAAGACCCTCGCCGTGGCTCGGGTCTAAATACCGCCTCAACGGTAATCACCAACATTACACACTTATATCATAATGTACTATGAACTTTCCTGCAGGCGCAATTAGGCTGTTGGTACATGTAATGTGAGAGAGAAAGTAACTTACCTTTAATAAATCCATTTCGAAGAGTAAATTTAGCTTCATGAACAGTTTCCTACATTTTCTCTTCAAAATCCCATTGAGTACTAAGAACTGAGCAGGTTTAATTACTGCATTCTTTTATAGGGAAAAAAATAATTAGTACAAAATTAGTGTTTGACACATTAGTCCAATTAAGTGAAACAAATCATTTTATCGGTAAAGTGAATTTAAAACAGTAATTCATTAAAATGTTAAGTTTAGGAATTAATTAACAAATAAACATACATATGTGTGACTGTGGATTTTAGTGTTTAAGGTATACAAGGTGTAAGGGACAGCCCTCTGCAAACTTTAAGGGCTTGCTCAGTAGACGAAACTGAACAACCTTCCACAAGATTTTTTTTCAGGAAACGAAAAAAAAATTAGCCTCACCATACACAAACATAAACTTGATTGGGCAGTTTGTATAGAGGGGTTGATTTTTTTTTGCTCTTTCTTACTCGCACGCCTAACATTTTAACACGACATGGTTTTTTTTTACGGTGGGCAAATATCATCTTATTACAACCCCCGCCCTTGGGTGGAGCGGGAGATAGTGTCAGACTCTTACTGGCTAAAAACCCACCCCGTTCCTTCTAGCCTTCATACCGGGGCTCTAGTTTCCTTTCGGATAACTCCGACCCCGGTAGGCTTCGACCCAGATAGGCCCCTCCTCTTGCTGACAACTCCTTGAGGCGCGCGGGAACAGTGCGCGCCGTCGACGTCTTGGGCTCGGTAACACGACATGGTAAGACCCCAAAGGGTGAATCTTTGTAAAAGAGAAAATCTGTGGAAAAAAATCTTATCAAACCTTCCTGGTTGACTAATGAAATATAACTGGCATCAAATAATTAGTGTCATTATGTCTTTAATATCGCAATGACACTAAAGCTTTAATGTCAAAATATAAGTTCAAAATAAAAAAATCAACTGAATTACCATAAAAATTTCTTTAGACCACCTCCTGGATTTAATCTTCTAAAATAAACAACCGTAAACAAATTTGTGACGGGAAGAATCACTAGACCAAGAGAAATAAATTAATAGTAAACACAACGATGTTGATTCTCAGTGGCAACTCTCAGAAGCAGATTTTAATAGTATTGAGAAAGCTGTCCATGAGATACTGTACAAAGGGGACCAGATACAATAACATAAAATGGTGTTCCAATCATCCAATAGACTATACAGTTCCCGCGGGTAGCCCTGGAGCAGGGGCAGGAAAAGGGGGTGGTCCTGGTGGTTCTATCAGAGAAGCTGGAGGTGGATTAGGCAGACTTGGTGCAGCTCTAGAAGAAGGCTACTTCCACCAACATAACAAAGAACAACTTAAACAGATCAAGAAGAAATTACAACGAGGCGAACCAATCAGCCAAACAGAAAAACCACCTAAATAATTTTTTTTATAAATTTTGTTACCAAAAACAGATTACGTGTGTATTAGAATTTTAATGATGATGTAAATGATTTTTTTATAAATTTTGTTACCAAAAAAATAGATTATGTGAATTAGAATTATATTATTGATTTAAATATTATGAATTGGTTAGTGTGTAAAACAATCTATTGATGCAATCTTTATTAAAATTATGTGACCTTAATGACCGATTGTGTTATTGATTAAATTTTGAATTGAATACTGAATGAAATTGACTACACTGACTGAATTGAATACATGTTTATTTTTATTTTGTAGTGGCAATATACTTGAGTACCTTCACTATACAGCGTGTGTGCAATGCAAGACCTCGGACAGGTAGACCAATGATCTGGGAAAGGCACGTCATGACGATAATCCAAGTACTAAGCTAGGTATTATCAGCATATTTTTTATTGTCTATTTTAAGTCTAAAGCGTCCCTTTTCTTCTTTCAAAAACTCTGTAGCTTGCGTGATCTCTAGTCAACCTACCGCCCGATCAATACTGTGCAGATGTAATTTTATTTATTTGAAAGCTTGTAATTAGCCAAGCTCTGGGAGTAATAATCCAATTGTAAAAATAATTTAGCTCATAGAAAGCTATACTAGCGCCGATTGCCATTACAATTTTATAGTCGCTAGCAGAAGCTAAATTCTAACAAAAATATCTGTATATAAATGATCTAACATCATATATATCATAGTAGTCATGGCTGAGCCTACGGAAGAACTCAGTATAATGCTCGGTGACCTCAGTAGAGCTTCCGAAAGAATGGGTCTTAAAATGAACATGGACAAAACCAAAGTTATGATTAACATCCATGTAGCACCCACTCCTATTAAGATCGGAGACTACACTCGAAGTTGTGGACGATTACGTTTACCTGGGACAGACGGTCCAGTTGGGTAGGTTTAACTCCGAGAAAGAAGTCAATCGTCTAATCCGACTCGGCTGGGCAGCGTTCGGGAAGTTGCGCGGTGTCTTCTCGTCTAATATACCACAGTGTCTTAAGACGAAAATCTATGACCAGTGCGTGTTGCCAGTGATGACTTATGGCTCCAAAACGTGGTCGCTTACAATGGGCCTTATAAGAAGACTCAAAGGGCGATGGCAAGGTCTATGCTTGGAGTTTCCTTGCGTGATCGCACCAGAAATGAAGTTATCTGCAGGAGAACCAAGGTTACCGACGTAGCTCGAAGAGTCGCCAACCTTTGTTTGTTAATATGTCGTTGGTGTTCCTCATAATAAATAAATAAATAAATAAATAAACCTTAAGTGGCAATGGGCAGGGCACATTGTACGCAGAACCGATAATCGATGGGGACGAAAAGTTCTGGAGTGGCGACCACGTACCGGAAGACGCAGCGTTGAAAGGCCTCCAACAAGATGAACCGACGACCTGGTCAGGGTTGCGGGAATCCGATAGATGCGTGACGCACAGGAGCGATCGTTGTGGCGACGCTTGGGGGAGGCCTATGTCCAGCAGTGGACGTCTTTCGGCTGATATGATGATGATGATGATGAATGATCTAATCTAAAGAGATGATCATACACATAAATCTAAACTAAAACTTTTTAATCGTAAAACTTCTTAGCTCATTGCCTGTAAATGTTTACTATCTATGCCTGTTACTTCTAATATGCCAAAACAAAAATCTGCCAAAATGATCACCTAATTTCGTTTTTACTGAAACTAACCCAAATTATAATATAGCCCGGAAACCCAGTCAATCTTAATATGTAGTGATATTCACCGTAGTCAAAATGATAAGATTCCTCTCACAAATGAGTCCCAGGATACCTTCTACAGGCTCAAGTATAATGCATCATCCTGAATGCTTGACTGTTGTAAGGGGGACCTTCGTAGCTTGTGCTATACCAGTAAGGAATTACGTGGAGAAAAAGGATAAGGAGCATCCAACAAAAGGTAATGTTAAGGCAAGAGAAGAAGAAGAGTCTGTCACAATGCCTGGCTTCGTTCACCCTGTACCATCAAGGAGTGAAGGACTTCTGACGCAGAAGATAAAGCAACAGATAGAGGAACATAAGAAGAGGAAAGAAAAGCCTACGCTCCACAATCCTGAGACTAGAGAATAAAATTTACTATGATATAAGGATATACATTGTTAATCAACTAAATCTTATGCAAAAATAAAATAGACCACACTGGCATCAATATTCACATTGATTACATCTACGTTGTGACTATGCTTTCTCAAAATAAATCAAAAATATAACTAAAGTTATCATCATCATCTTCATCATCATTTCAGGCGATAGACTTCCACATACTGTTAGGCATAGGCCTTCTTCAAGTGAAACACCATAATGATCGATCCTGTGCGTCCCGCATCCATCGGATTCCCGCAACCTTCACCAGCTCATCGGTCAACCTTGTAGGAAGCCAACGCTGCATTTTCCGGTACGCGGTCGCCACTCCAGAACCTTTTGGCCTCAACGGCCATCTGTTCTGCGAGCAATGTGCCCTGCCCATTGCCACTTAAGTTTGGCGATCTTCGTACTACGTAGGCAACCTTGGTTCTCCCGCAGATATCTTCATTTCTGATTCGATCACGCAAGGAAACTCCGAGCATAGGAAGCCCTTTCCATTGCCCTTTGGGTGACTTTAATCCTTCTGATAAGGTCCATTGTGAGCGACCTTCGATATGGTGCCGTTTTATGGAGCACTGGCAACACGCACTGCTTATAGACTTTCGTCTTAAGACACTGTGGTATATTGGACGAGAAGATACCGCGCAGCTTCCCAAACGCCGCCCAGCCGAGTCGGATTCGACGGTTGACCTCTTTCTCGAAATTAGCTCTACCCAACTGTATTGTCTGTCCAAGGTAGACGTAATCATTCACAACTTCGAGTATAGAGTCTCCGATCTTGATAGGAGTGGGTAAACCTAAAGTTACACTCTTATTTATTTATGAGGAAATAATAAAACATATACAAAGTGTAAAAAACGGTCCTGTATGTGTGTTGACGAACAGGACCGTTCATTGTGGCGACAGTTGGGGTAGGTCTATGTCCAAGAGTGGACGTCTTTTGGCTGAAATGATGATGATGATGATGATACAAAGTGTAAAGGTCAGGTCTCCGCAAACTTTAAGGACTTGCTCAGTAGACGAAACTGAACGACCATCCACAAGATTTTTTTTCAGGGAACGAAAAAAAACATTGGCCTCTCCATACAAAATTATAAACTTGATTGGACAGTTTGTATTGAGAGACCGGTTTTTTAAAGACCTACCAACTAAATAAGAGTTATCTAATTCCTCGACATTGATGAGTAATTGATAAATCGCCGTCCGAGTGCCTGGTAAGGACCAAACTCGAGTCGTCGACGGCGGGTAGTCCTCCACCACACGCCTCAATAGGGAACACCTTAGGGTCCAGTAGCGCCGGTGCTAGCTAGAACCACGGAAATAACTGAAAGTTATACCATGGTCCTAGATCACAAAGGGCAACTGAAGGACACAGGTGGGTTTCAGTCAGTAAAAGACTGACATCCGTCGCGTTTAACTATAGAGCACGAAAAGTGATTGGATATTTTCCCCAAAGATTTTATATATCCTACTAGAGTAAATTTTTGGGTACGTGTGAAGAAACCCTATGGCTTGAGTAACGTTATCACAGTAAAAAACTACTAAGATACTGAACCTAAAAACTCTTTACAAAAAAATAATCATCTTAGTTCATAAACTGTGAAATCTTTGGTCAAGTGTCACTGAGTGTCACACTGCTGAAATTGTCAGAAATATTGAAATTTTATTAAATTAAAGTTCAACATAAAAATTGGCGTTTATTACAGAAAAACCAAATATATAAGAAATTATTGTTGATACGTTTTTAGTTAGAACAAAAATGGCGTCGGTTATAACAGCTACATTCTTTAGGCAGACACTCATTCCGATTAAAAACTATTATAAGTACTACAGTACAAGTGAGGCTAAAAGATTCAAACCAGTTTCTTCAACAGAGGATAACTTTGAAGAGGCCCTAGAGAAACGGCCTAGACAAGAGGACTACAAGGCAAAGAACTTTAAACTGACCAGTCGATCGTCATTCTACACCAAAAATTTCTTCATGCCAGTTCGCTTTCATCCAGGACCATCTATGCACCGTCCAGCCTGTCCAGATTTTACCAAGACTAGACTTCATTCTTTACCCATAACTAAAAGTCTAGAAAATCCTGTAACGTGTGAATCTCCTTGGAGCTTATTTTTCTGTGGGTGTCGCTTTTACTCCACTCCGTGTTTTTGCAAAGAAGTCGGGATTTGGGAAACCCATGATGATAACGAAGTAAAATTGTATTCCAAGTCCCATTTCAATGATATTGAAATTGCTCTTCGAAAAGCTACATAACGATTTATTCTTCATTCGGCCCACTGAGTTTTGTCCCATAAAAAAAATCTAGTTCGTCCCAAACTAAATGTTTCATTCATTCCAACATATTATTTTTATTATTTTAACGACCCCTATATATTTTTTTTTGTTATAGGCCAAATTTAATTATTTGTACCTACAATCAGAAAAAAATACAATTAGGTACTATTTTATGATTACAAATTACACACTAGTCTCTGCCAGCGGCTTCGCCCATATAATCATCATTCCAGTCGAAAGACGTTTAGTTTTTGATATAGGCCCCCCCAAGTGTCGCCATAACGACCGGTCATATGCATCTCGCATCTTCCGGAAGGAATGTGATCGCCACTCCAGAACCTTTTGTTCCCATCGACTACGAGCAATGTGCCCACTGCCACATAAGTTTAGCGATTCTTCAAGCTATATCGGTAACCTTGGTTCTCCAGCGGATATCTTCATTTCTGATGTAATTACGCAAGGAGACTCCGAGCCACTCCAACTGGGCCCATGAGACACTGTGGTATATTGGAC
Organism: Mythimna lalbum; assembly: GCA_949319445.1. Lineage (NCBI taxonomy): Eukaryota > Metazoa > Arthropoda > Insecta > Lepidoptera > Noctuidae > Mythimna > Mythimna lalbum. The sequence continues at coordinate 7,661,373 of OX439357.1, read as the reverse complement.
GAGAAGATACTGCAAAAAAAACTTCAGGACTAACGAAGAGTTAACCTCGAAAACATAATCTCGAAATACAATATTCTGTTAAATAAAAGCATTTTTTTATAACTAGAAGTAAAAATAAATAACCTTTGGATTTGTTCTACCTTAATTTATTGACTGGTATGGTAACCGGAAGTTTTGCATTAAAAGCTTTAGAAATCTAAATGTTTTTTTTTATTGATATAACCAGTGCTTCACCGTCAACGATTGCAAAACTGCTTACCATCAGCAGTCGCAGTCAAGCACTGCGCACTAGTTTATTAAGAGCCTTTTCAGACTGGCTTTGAAGACATCTAAACTATAATCGGACGGGAATACCGCTGCTTTTGTCTATGACACGGGGCGCTAGGGCTGTTGATAAAATATCGAAATATCTATATTATCGCAGTACTCAAACAGCTAAACATATAGTAATGAAATGACATTTCATTAATTCAAATTTGCCGCGCTTCGCGCGTTGAAGTTGTCAATGGAATTTATGTTCTGGGGAATGGGGTGACGTGTGATTGAATGGCAGATGATGTTTAGATTATTTTGCATATTTTATTATTAAAAATTCTATTGTAAAGAGATGAAATAAAGGGATATAATTGAGGAGGCGATATTAGTAAACTTTAAATGTCGTTTCTTTGATTTTCAGGTAAGTTAAACGTTGTAATATAGTAAGGACGTATTAAATAAACAAAACTTTGATTTTCAGAGAAACAATTTGTGGTTTATTTGGAAAATCCTCAATAACATATCTTATACATATACTTAACCATGTATTTGTAAACCTCTTGAGAAATATTGGTACGCATAAATCTTTTATTAAAATTGAAGAATAACTAGGTACTGAGAATGTTACATTTTCATACATTTATTAATTATAAATTGAGTTAATTATTTTTGAGCCGACTTACGATTATTTTTAAAACAAAGATAAAATAAATTCGAAATTTTTTTTTTTTTTCGAGTTTCTATGTCATTGTTACTATTTTGGTGTACAATAAAGTTTATTTTATTCTATTCTAAAATATCGATATTTCACTATATTGATATTTTATTACACTGCACTTTGGAGGTGTCGGTTTACTGGGCCCAAAAACTTTGAGGGAAAAGAAAACCATCGATTTAAGAAGAAGAAGTAATCAATGACCCTAATGAAGGGATTTTAAAAGGACATAATCTTTAAGATAATCAACAACCCTTTAAATATAGCAGAGCTGATAGCCTAGGTATAAATGAAAGACAGGCTCTTGATTAAACCTTCATAATTAATAAGTAATCACATGTCTACATTCCTGAGGGCTCACAGGCTGCAGATGAACTGGTGTGCTCCTGACAGCTTGAAGACCTCAGCACTGTCACTGCGCATGGTGAGGAGTGGTAGCAAAACAAGCTTGATTTAATAATTATAATTTATCTTTTTTTTGCGATAGATGCGTGACGCACAAAACCGGTCGTTGTGGTGACGCTTGGGGGAGGCTTAAGTCCAACAGCGGACGTCTTTCGGCTGATGATGATATTTTTTTAAGGTAAATCAACCAATAGAGCAGTGGTGGCCGAGTGGTAATGGCCCCGACTTACGAGTTGTAGGTCGCGGGTTCGAACCCAGCCAGGCGCATTACTTTGTGTAATTTATTTCATCACCACTGCTCTCAAAACGGTGAAGGAAAACATCGTGAGGAAACCGGCATGTCTTAGAACCAAAAATTCGACGACATGTGACATTCACCAACCCGCACTGGGCCTGCGTGGTGGATTATGGCCCATTCCCTCTCCTAGAAAGGAGGCCTGAGTCCCAGCAGTGGGAACATTAAAAGGCTGATGATGAAATCATCCAATACCTTCTCGCGCTCCAGAGCAGGAGGGCGTGTCAGAATTGTAGTGATCAAAAGCTAAAATCATACCTATGTTTTTTCTTTGCCTTCCGTTCCAAGATTCCCCGGAGAAGTAAAAAAAAAATATCCTTAGGTTTAGCATGCTTGCCACAGCTGGAGGACTTTAGAAAAGTTACTATGGCCCTGGAACGCAAAGGGCAACTAAAGAAACGCGAGTGAGTTGTAGTCAGTAAAAGTCTGACACACCCAGAGTGGGAGCATTGTTTTGATGATGTTATGCAAAAAGAAATACGGTGGGTTCACCGTTACACATGAGAATGAAAATAAAGGGTGGTCCAATTTCAAGTTGCTATGTTTATTTATTTAATTATTTAGTTTAACTCTTTGTAATGTAGACAGCTCTCCATCTCCTTGTGTCGACGAAAAATTCCCGGAACAGCATCTGGCCTAGGTTGTTTTTAACGACTGCTGCAAAATTTAGACTTTCATAATAAATAAATAATAAAATATCTTAGATATTAAAGCATTTTTTGTTTTATGTTGTTCAATGAAAGTTTAAAAAAAAAACTGAAGTTTAATCGCCATGTCTGATTGGTGATTTTCAGCAAAAAGATGGCTTTCCTTTGGTTCTGGTTTAGATCTCCAGGTCCTTTTTTTTCAGTGGGCAAAAATCATCTTATGACAACCCCCGCTCTTGGGTGGAGCGGGAGATAGTGTCAGACTCTTACTGACTAAAAACCCCACCTCGTTCGAGCCTTCATACCGGGGCTCGAGTTCCTTTCGGATAACCCTGGCCCTAGTAGGCTTCGACCCTTTGCATCTTCAAAATCTGAATCTATACCTCCTATTACGAGATACCTAAAAATAACTTACTTATGGTGTATTCAATATTTTACGATAAGGTACTTGGACTAAGTACCCTCCAAAAAGATAAAAATATATTATCACAAAAATATCCTCAGCAATAATATTCAATCTTTTTCTGCCACCACTACGTGCGCACACGCACGAGCACGGGAGCCCGACGAGCACAGCAAGGGGCCAATCTCTGTTTGTGGAGATAATCTACTGTCTACCGCGCACAATGCTGCGTGTCAGTTGTAGGTAGGTTCGTGTATCATCATACTAACACTGCCTTTGAGTTTATTGGAGTTCGTTTAAATGTTTTAAATCAGAAAGAGGAAAAGTTTTACGAATTTGGTCTTAGGGCTTTATCATACTAGCGGTTTGCGAGCGGTTGCGTCGCGAACACGCCGCGTCTACACCTTTCGGTCTTCGAGCCACCTTTCGGATTACTCTGGCCCCAGTAGGCTTCGACCCGGCTGGGCCCCTGCTGTTGCTGACAACTCCTTGAGGCGCGCGTAAACAGTGCGCGTCGTCTACATCAATGGCATGGCTAAATAAAGATTGACATATCATCAAATGCAAACATTTAAACGATCTGGCCAGTTATAGTTGGCCAGATCATGAAGTGATCAATTCTAAGATATGGCCACGACATATTATAAAGCATTATTATAAATATGAAGATATCCGCAGGAGAACCAAGGTTGGCGACATAGCACGAAGAATTGCCAAACTTAAGTGGCAATGGGCAGGGCACATTGCTCGCAGAACCGATGGCGAAAGGTTCTGGAGTGGTGACCGCGTACCGGAAGACGCAGCGTTGGAAGGCCTTCTGCAAGGTGGACCGATGACCTGGTGAAGGTTGCAGGAAACTGATGGATGCGAGACGCACAGGAACGTTCGTTGTGGCGATGCTTGGGGGAGGCCTATATCCAACAGTGGACGTATAGCGGCTGATGATGATGATGATTATAAATATATTGAAAAGGACTTTATTTCAAACCATCCAAAACACCAAATAAAGATCTCTTTTCACTCTAAGGAAAAAGTTTAAAGCCAAGTACAGTACGGTATCAATTACTAACATTAACAACACGTACTTTATTTATTTCTCCTTAACAAAACTGGGAAACGGCAAATCAAAAGGCGATATTGAAAAGAAAGCGGTCAGCGGTGCGCGCTTCAAACGTGCCGCCATCTTTGATTCGCCGCGCTGGCTTTGTGCGCTACCGAATGAGACGCAAGCCTAGGGTTGACGCTGATGAGTTAGTAAGCACTGTATAACCACCTGATCGGAAAACACAGCGTTGGAAGGCCTCGCACAAGGTGGATCGAAGTACAAGACCGCTAGTTGTGGCGACAGTTAGGGGAGGCCTATGTCCAACAGTGGACGTCCTTCGGCTGGAATGATGATGATGATGAATAACTTGATAGTTATAGGTACTGCATAAATATTTGCGTCATCTAATGAAGTACGCGTGTGCGAGGGGAATTTTTTTCAAGGCGGAAAACCATCCAATGATTTCTTTCGCTCTGGGGCAGAACGGGAGGGTGTGCCAGATTTTTATTGACTAAAACCAAAACCAAACCTATGTTTATTTATTGCCTTGCGTCAGGACCCCGGGGTTCCCTTTCGAACTAACCATGGAAGCAGAAATACAGGTTCCTCCTAGTTCGGCTTCAGCTGCTAAAACTTTTATGTACTTACATTTTAGATACTGTTCATGGCATTTATATATTAAGTATTTTATTAGTACACGAAAATAAATTATTATGATTATGTGTTTGTACATCTAAGAACACCCCTAGTTTGTAACAATTGGGAAAAATGGGCTGATGACCTATTTATACTAAAATCTAATTATGTACATAAATATTGTACAAAAACTGCTTATTCCTTCACATCGCTGTCATCCGGCAATGTGCATAGAAGGCTGGCAGCATTGACACTTTGAATGGCAATAACCTTGCAGGCTTGTATAACTGACTAGCTTTTGCCCGCAGCTTTCTATCGGTGAAACAATTTTAGCAATCGGACCAATACTTTCAGAGATTACCTTCGACAAACAAAAAAAAATATACAAAAAGCAAACATTAATTACCTCTTTATAATATTAGTGTAGATTCGCTAACTACTTAACTACCAACCCTACAGCTCCCGAAGAACTATACAAGCATTCATTACCAAGATTTTCAATTGATAATTAAGCTTATGTTACATTGATACTTTCTACTTGTGCCGCATCAAAGAAATTATTTTGCCTGTAAAAAACTCGATGGATCCTTCTTTGTTGATATTTATTCATTTTGGTCTTTGATGGTGTTAGTAATAATATTAGCAAATGTTTTTTTGTGTCAAGTTCATCATTAGCTTTGAGTGTTATTAGATTATGCTTGCTATGATCATCTGTAATGAATTAAGCATTGAGTTTGAGGTGCCTTAGGTTGTCCAAAAGGTAGACATAAGATCATCATCATCATCAGCCTTCTTAATGTTCCCTGCTGGGACTCAAGCCTCCTCTCTAGGAGAGGGAATGGGTTGCCACCACGTGGGCCAAGTCGAATTTTTGGTTCTAGGACATGCCGGTTTCCTCACAATATTTTCCTTCGCCGTTTTGATAGCAGTGGTGATGTAATAAAGGTGAATAAATTACACAAATTAATGCGTGACTAGGTTCGAACCCACTCAGCAACCAATGGTCAACAACATAATATGTCTCATGTATAATCTAGACAGCATAGTAGCTGAATTTTTGAATTTTGCCATTCAAAAACTTAGATTCTAGATTCTTCTTATAGAATTCTTTTATACGTGTTTGCTACTATTTTTCGATTTGTATAATATCTATTAAGTTGTTTCTTATTTTAGTCGATTATAAGTATATTATAATTATTTTAGTATTTTATAAGTAGGTACGTAAACAGAGATATTTAAAAGTTACTTATGAAGTCAGTTCATAGATTAGTATCGATTTATTTTTCTTCTTTTTGGCTTTGCACGGTTTTAGTATTGCTTTTTCTTCTTTTAAGTATTGCTTTTTCGTCTTAAGAAGAGGAAGAAGTTTAATTTCTGTATATATCAACCTCCTGGCCCCTCGCCAAATTATTTGAGGTTAGCATACAGCGGTCTCTACTTTGAAGTACTTTTACAACATGTAAATCATATACGTATATAAATCGGCCACATCATCGCTTACCAACAGATGAGATGGTGGTCAAACGCGAATCTATCAACAATAAAAAAATAAGTAGAACATTGCATATTTACCAGAATTAGGAAATTAAATTACAATCATGATTCAAGCACTGTAGTTCTAATAATGCATTTAACCCTTCAGATACCGTCAATTAGAGACACAATAGTAAGACAATAGATGCGCGGCCACCGGTGGTCGCTTGGGGATTCATGAATTAAGTATAGGTGTTTTATTAAGAAACCAGTTTGTTTTCCCACACACTCACACAAACGCGCTAGTGACGCATTTTAATTATAAAGTAAACAGGTAATTTTTAATCCTATAATAATTCTTAAATAGTTTTAAAACAAAAGATAATACTTACCGGTACCTATTTTGAAAATAGCTGAATTCGATTTTGTACGTAGTCATCGATTTATCGTAATCAATTGCTTCCTACAATAATTTCTGGATGTGTGTGTTTATTTATGTGATATGTTGTACATCAAGCAAGTGCTATTTTTAGTACAAAAGCAATGCAGACACGATACAACAAAATATCATCTCTATACTGTTGCCGGCGACGTCTGTCGGCAGTATCATTCCCAAAGACCAAATCTAAATCCATTCTATTAACATACAAGTGTATTGAGCCGACAATCGTTTGCGGCGATTCTTCAGCCCTGTACTACAATGCAAGGATTTCGGATACACCAGGGATAATCCCACAAAGCGCCGAAACCTCCCAGGACGCGTGTTACACTGAGTATGGAGGTAAGTTATGTTTTTTTTTGATGATTTGTATTAGATGTAGGTAATTTTGTTTTTAATCGATTTGAAAAAGAAGTTTATAATGCAAAAGATACAGTCAGACAGTATTAACGAAGCACAAGGTGCAATAAACCATAATACATGCATGGACACTGAAAATACAATAGTCCAAAACGACATTTTGGAAATTAATTAATTTGGAAGAATTTGTACGAAAAGTTTTTTTTTGTTGCAAAGTGACAATCATCACAAACACATTTATGATGCACAAGATGCGGTACAGGGTAATACATGCATGGACATTGATAAAACTATAGCCTAAAACAAAATTTTGGAAGAATTTGCAAGAAGAAATTTTTTTAGTTACAAAGTAACAATCATCACAGATACTATTGATGATGTACATACAAAATGCAATACACCATAACACATGTATGAGCCCTGAAGATACAATAGCCTAAAACAAGATTTTAAAAGAACTAATGAGAGGAGGTTTTCTTGGCATCCAAATGGGATGATCAGGACTGCAAGATCGTTTGGAAGAGTTGCCATGGCTCCGGACCTCAAAGAGAAACTGAAGAAACACAGGGAAGTAGAAATAACCATTTGATAGTCGACGTAGTTGAAAAATAAGAAATGATCAAAAAATTGGATAGATCTGTGTGAAAGATCATAATAATTATGGTCAAGAAGGGAGACACAATCACGGAACTAAGATGTCAACTAAGAGCAAAACATGGAAAGCTGGCAGAAGCTAGTGATGATATAAACTAGTGCTTGACTGCGATCCCATCTGATGGTAAGTGATGCAATCGTTGATGGTGAGGCGCACTAGTTTATTAACCCTTCAGATACCGTCAATTAGAGACACAATAGTAAGACAATAGATGCGCGGCCACCGGTGGTCGCTTGGGGATTCATGAATTAAGAACCTCGAAAACTCCTAGACTTGTAAGACGAGGTGAAACGCTTATTTTGGACCATAGAGGTGTCAAAAATGTAAGGATGGACTCGTCGTACGTCTATGGTGATTAACCCTTCAGATACCGTCAATTAGAGACACAATAGTAAGACAATAGATGCGCGGCCACCGGTGGTCGCTTGGGGATTCATGAATTAAAGACATGGTATTTTATTCCACCAGTAAATATATCCAACAGTAAAAGCGATTTCAAGCTTATGCTTATTATAATCTTCGGCACACTTGTAAGAACCACTCAACAGTACTTACAAGCTCACTCCAACCAAATCTGCATTGTGTTTATAAAGAGGCATCACTCCAGAAAATCTCGGAGACCATTGTGTGCGTCAGGTGGTCATCCACGCCTTCGTAAGTTGAATTGAAAGCCAGTGATCGTGACCATTACTTGGAAGATTCGGAATGTGAGTCTAACACCAGCGATTAGGTGATGAAAAGGTCAATTGAAGCGGAAGGTAGCATCAGGGAATCAGCGATGTTTTGGATTGGGTATGTGTTGTAATTTTGAATGGTTTTACCAATAGCCCTGAGACTCTTCAGAAAAAAAACTACAAATTACTTTTACTTAGTTTTTTATGGCATTTTAGAGCATATTTTTGTTGAAATATATGAAGATTTAATTCACAACTTTCACAGAACGCCATCTAGTCTCATACTAAGTAGAGCTTGTGCTATGAGCACTATAGACATACTTATATATTTCTAAATATATACGAGTGTATACTCGTATTATAGCCAAATTACATTCAGACACAGAACAAATGATCGTGCTCATCACACAAACGTTTGTCTTGGGTGGGAATCGAACCCACGCCCTCTGGCTTAGCAGTCAGGGCCACTAATCACTAGACCAACAGGCAACTCAAGATGTCATCATTACAAACTTTTATTTAATTTCACCTGTCCCGATGTTTGTCTGCAATCAAATCTTGCATACCGAAGATCCACTTCCCGGTTACCGATTGAGCTAAAATTTTGCATGCATGTGTAAATCAGATGACGGTGCAAAATTATTATGACAAGGTGCTGATCTGATGAACCGGAAGGTGGCTATAGAAGCTTGGTAGTTAAACGACACAAACCCATCGAGTTTGTGCTCGTATGATTCGTCTTGACGAGTATTTATTATATAAATATTGCACCGTGCTATAAAAGCATGCTATGAAAAAAATGTTTTCATTAATAACTTGTTTTAAACCTAATACTTTCTGATACCTATAGGTGACATATTATTATATTTTTGTGAAGGTCCCTCTCCTTGCTTTGACCTCACTCGATGAGATCTATAATACCTAGTCGATGAACTCTAAAGATGTATATCAACTTTTTCTATCGGCAGAACTCTAAGCAAACATCAAAAAAAAATCTCCCAAACAAGCTATCTACTTACAAACTCAATCACTCCTACGCATTATTTGTCTTCATCTGAACAATAAGTCTAATACGCCTTCCAAATTCAAACGCACCAACGGTCACTTAGAATTCGGCGCCGAAGTTTTTTTTTTTAATTTGCGGCGAGGCAAAGGCGACATCGTACCGGCAGCCTAGTGAGGATTTAAATATTTTAAATACAATTGTTGCATGTAATGGATATGCACTAGAGCATAAATAGTTTGTATGTTTGTTTGTAAAGCCGACACCTCAAGAACATTGTTGAAGTTCTTTTTGTTAGTAAAAGTGACCGCTGGTCAAGAGTATCGGATTTTTGTAATCCTTGATTCTATGAGTGTTTGTTGAGATTTAATTCTGACGAAATGTGCTGATATATTGTAGAGAGGCCACCTTTGATATTAAATACAATTATTTGAGACTTGATATTTTACATAGATGCATTTCCGGGCAGTTTGTTTTCAAGAATATTTTTTTTTCGTCGCTTTCCATCATGTTGTGTGAGATAGCGGTGAACAAGCAACAATAAAAAAATTAGCTATCGCAATTTTAAATTACAATAGCTAATACCTATGGAAATAGCCTCCCCCAAGTGTCGCCACAAAACCGATCTTGTGCGTCTCCCATTCCTGCGACTCTCACCAGGTCGTCGGTCTACCTTGTGGAAGACCTTCCACTCTGGAACCATCCGTTCTATGAGCAATATGCCCATTCTTCCGGCTATGTCGGCGAACTTGGTTCTGTGATACAGTTACGCTGCTCACACGTGTGTCACACACGCCGATCTGGGCGCGTCGTTCTCCATACATTTTATATGGAAACTAGACTTGTAGAGCCACACTTGATCCACGCCACGCGACGTCGTTCTACGTACAAATCAGGCGTGTTACACGTGTGCGTCAAACTAATGTTCTTGGTTCTAGCATTATGCTACATGTTGTAGTTCTATCGATCTAAATCTTACAACATATCGAAACACTGATTGCTAAACGAAATAACTTCACACAATCAACGATAGAATCGGTTAATAAATCAGAAATAAAAACAAGATAATTTCATATGTATCTGAGTTCGGACGTATCTTGGAAGCTTCTATTATATGGTCCAACGGTTCTTGACAGCTTTGAGATCCAACTTCAACGCCAAAATACATATACATTTTTGAATATCATTAATCTTAGACATTTTTCCTTATGGCTTTGAAGTTAAGGTAGACAATCGTATGGCATTTGATAGAGATAGGTGTAAAAGTATTTTTGCAGTAGTAGGGGTCAATGTTGCTAGTTCATTTTAGCATTTTGATAACTGAATGTTTTGCTACTGTTTGCTTTGATTTCTGTATTATGGAACGCATGATTGGGTATTAGTTGCCACTTGAATTGATCTTGTGTCAAACATAGAAAGCCGAAATGTTATAAGTGAATATGTCATTGGAATTCAAATATATTTCTTTGATTTTCCAAGGTTCGTATACTTTTTTAAGGTAGGAAATTTTTAAATAACTTTTCCTGTTCTGGTTAGAGCTCACTCACTCTCGAGTTAACACTCACTCACTCACTTATCTGACGGCATCCACTGACTAAACCATATGTGTTCCTACAGTTGCAGTTTAAGCTCATATAGGTATTTTATATAAGTATAATTATACAAATATTATAAAGTGGAAAGATTTTTATATTCGTACTTTTGTTTGTGGTAGGTACTGGACTGATTTTATAATTTTTTTAACTAGTGAATGCTGCTTTATCGTTGGTATAGGCAATAAGACATATTTCGGCGAAGTCGTTGAAATTGTCTATTAGAAGTTTGTTTAAATTAGGAAAGTAGCTAACAGATCTCTTGATGGTTTGACAGAGTTTTTTTTTAATGTATTATTAACAGGTTCGCGTTTGACCACGATAGGCTTGCCTTGCTTGCTTAATCTTAAAAATCATTGGTTTTGTGCAACTGTAATATTCATTCGAAGTATGCTTTTTTTTTGTCGACGGGGAAAATCATCTGAAGACAAAACCCGCTTTTGGTAGGAGCGGGAGATAGTGTCAGACTCTTACTGACTAAAAACCCCGCGCCGTTATTTCTAGTCTTCATACCGGGGCACGAGCTCCCTTTCGGACAACCCTGTCCCCAGTATCGAAGTATGCTTAACATAACACTACGGGATCGGTGGACAACATTAACAATAAGGGGAAGAACAAAGGTGAAAGATGCTATAGACAATAAGGAAACTTAAATGGAATTGGACTGGTCATATAATGAGGACGAACAGTGGAAAAAAAATATAATAATAATAATATAATAATATTCCACAACTATCACACAACGCCGTCTAGTCCCAAGCTAAGCAGAGCTTGTGTTATGGGTACTAGACAACTGATAAACATACTTATTTATTTCTAAATACATACATATTATAGATAAATTACACCCAGACACAGAACAAATGATCATGCTCATCACATAAACATTTGTCCTGGGTGGGAATCGAACCCACGACCTCCGGTATAGCAGTCAGGGCCACTAACTACTAGACCAACAGGCCAGTCAAAATGGACGAAGGATGTAATGGAATGGTATCCTAGAAATGGAAAAAGGCTGAAAGGACGTCAAGTCAAAAGATGGGAGGATGATCTGCTTTAACGATGGAGGAGGACAGCTCGTGACAGAGATAAATGGAAGGAAATGGAGGAGGCCTATGTCAAAAGACAACCTAGTCAGGTTGTCTTGGGTGCAAAAAAAAATGTCTAACTAAAAATAAAATTAGATTAAGAATTTTCCATAGTATAAACCATAACTGTAATATAGTCAGCGAATAAAGGTTTTTATTATTATTATTATAGCTTTCCGTCCGCGGCTTCGCCCGCGTGGACTACAGTTTATATCGCGCGGGCAGAGACCCGTGCTCAGCAGTGGAATTATAGGTAGCCTATGTGTTATTCCAGTGTCTCTCTACCTACCTACCAAATTTGATCTAAATCCGTTCAGTAGTTTTTGCGTGAAAGCGTAACAGACAGACAGAGGTACTTTCCTATTTATAATATTAGTAGGGATTATTATTATAATATTCATGTTTAGCAGTCTGTTCTTGAGGTCCCCTCTGCTGGACCATCACCTACTTTATCGATACCTTTCCAAGCATGCCAAATTTCCATACGCAATATACTTATTTTGATTAATAAAAATGACTGCATGACCTGTGGACTAACAAGGTAATCTCCAATATATAATAAACTATGGGTACCATCAATCATGACTATGGTTCTTGCGGTTTCCATGTTGTCATAAGTGAAATGTACATATATATACAGGGTTATTTGTAAAACACTAGCAACCTCTCAGGACTATGTTACTAACATCATAAACAACAAATTTTGTTCTAGGACTTTTAAAAATTTATCATATTTTTGTTCATCAGATTTTCATACAAAAATAAAAATAATTAAATTAATGTTCTAAATATTACGAATTCTATGCGAAGCAAACGATAATACAATAGCAGAGGGGAAAAGGTTTGGTCGGCGGAGGTGTTTGATGCCCTAGCGTCGCGTCAAGCATCCCCGCCGAATAGAACCAGGAAATATTGAAGGATTGATTTTAGTAAATGTATTTTGTTTTGAAAAAAGTCATAGAACAAAAGTTGTTGTTTATGATGTTAGTAATACAGTCCTGCAAGGTTGTTAGTGTTTTACAAATAACCCTGTATAAGTCTCTCTAAAAAGTCAAACGACTAGGGAATTTTTAAACGAAATAAAAAATCTGTTGTTGACGAGAATTTTAGTTGTCATTCACTTGTTTCGAGCCATTCTATGTTCATTTAAATTTGCTATTAGGCGTCGCCGTGCGCAGACGCGTTTTCACACTTTCCACGCGTTTTACTTGAAAAAGTGTGAGTCGTGCCTGACTAAAACCCACCCAAGTCCCACAGAGTCCCATTATAGTGTGTGTGTTTTTGTGTTTCCACAGAAACAACGAAAACTCCAAAATTCCACTCGCTGGAAAAAAGGGTATATGAATCTAAACAAGCATATAAAACAACACGCCTAGATGAGATTAACAAAGAAAGAAAAAAAAATCCAAGGCCAGAAGCACAGCCAAAAGACTTGTATCTCAGCTTAAAGCTAGATCAACTACATGAATGTAATAAAGTCATTGCAGTATAGGTTTACATTTTTTTTTTATATTGCTTACTGCCGCACTCAGAGACGTCATTTTACTTTAATGTCAATTATAGCAAAACCTAAGGTACTTAACATCATAAAGATATAGACTATTATTCAATGACAAAATTAGTAAATCCGAGATTAGCGTTAATGGGCGTCTCTGAGTGCGGCAGTTAGTGTGCCAATTTTTGCTCGATTCTATCAAGAAGAAAGAATCATGAATTGCATTTTTGCTCATCTAAGACACAGATTTATTTCAAAATCATCTAGACTGGACGTAGACCACCCAAATAGATACCTCTAATGACTGTTAACTGAGTTTTTTTTTTGCAAATCATCTAATATCTACCGGAAATCATTAAAAACATTGCAGTTTATTCATTGGAGATTGAATAGCAAAACTGAATACCCCAGTGGCCGCGACGCAGTAATGCTAGCAAAGGAGGAGGCCGATCGGCAGGCATTCGGACGGTGAGCAATGGGTAGGTCGCTCTCCGACCGTCCGGTAGCCGACCGGACCGAGTGCAAGTCGTCGACGGAGCGTACTGTTCTCGCGCGCCTCAAGGAGTTGTCAGCAACCGTAAGGGACCAGCAGGGTTGAAGCCTACTAAGGCCAAGGGTCTGCTACTGAAAAGAAGGCTCGGCTATGGTATGGAAGGCAACGAAGGAACGGGGTGGGTTTTTAATCAGTAAAAGTCTGAAACTATTTCAACTGAATGATTTTTACCCACCTAAAAAAAAATCCTCAGTGGCGCAGGTTGAATACATACCTAAACTGTTGAATAGATTCAACCACTCTAAAAAAGACTTCCACTGTTGGACTTAGGCCATTAAGCTTCACTATAGTAACCGGCACTTAAAAATAGAAAGATGATATTGTAGAAGTTCATCATCATCATCATCATTTCAACCGAAAGACGTCCACTGTTAGAGATAGGCCTCCCCCAAGCGTCGCCACAACGACCGGTCCTGTGTGTCTTGCATCCATCGGATTCCCGCGACCCTGACCAGATAATCAGTCCACCTTGTAGGAGGCCTTCTAACGCTGCGCTTTCTGGTACGCTGTCACCACTCCAGAACCTTTCCAGAACATTTTTTTTTTCTTCGTGCTATGTCAGCAACCTTGGTTCTCCTACAGATATCTTTATTTCTGATGCGATCACGCAAAGAAACTCCGAGCATAGCCCATGCAGAGGTTGATAAATCTGAAAATAAATAGCTAATAATAGTCAGTTATTCAAAGACATGTGACATCTACCAACACGCACTGGGCCCGCGTGGATTCCCTCTTCTAGAGAGGAGGCCTGAGTCCCAGCAGTGGGAACATTAAAAAAAAGGCTAATGATGATGGTATATCTACGTATACCAAAAAACGCAATAGTAGTCACGAGTAAGACTCAATTACATTACAAACCAAAAAAGGAGTACGTGTTCTGTTACATGTGGAATTAATTAAATTACAATCTGACCTCTGCTACTGAGCAGCGGGGGGCTGCACTGGTAATATTGTGTGGTCACACGATGAGCCGTGAGTAAGACATTACGTGGAATAAAAATGGTGTAGGCAATGATGATATATCAGCAGCTCTATAAATAATTTACTGTTGCTAAAGGAATTATCAGTTTTTCGCAAGGGAAATCAGAGAACTTCTCCCGATCCACGGTGGAGCAAGAGTGTCACATTTTGACTAAAACCCACCTGTATCCTTCTGTTGCTTTTTGTGTTGAAGGGCCGCGGCATCGAGTGATCGCGGTCACTCTTTCAAAGTTCTTGAAGCCTTAGCAGGCATGCGGCCTTCTTAGCACCTCCTGTTTTGCCAGAGGATGGAGCTATATAGGGTGTATAGCTCCATCCCTTTTCCTCGCTCGCACGCCTGACAGTTTAACACGTCATGCTCCTAGTCCTCTTTATCCTGCACAGTGCATGATGAGCTGTCAATCAAGAGGTGTCGATGGATCACTCTCTCGTAACGAATGAGCGTTGACCTGCACCCGAGCGATATCAATATGTTTCTTGTTAAAGAATAAAAAATATTAAAAAGAAGCTATCGTAGTTAGAAAGAACGAAAACAGTTATTTGAGTCTCACACAACTTATTAAAACCAAATATAAATATATCTAATACCTAGTAATAATAATAATTTTTTTTTTCTATTTTGTGACCTCGTAATTGAGATTTTAAGTCAAGTCTTTAAGTATTATAATTAAACACAGTTACTGTGTTTGTATAGTATTTGATAGTAAATGTATGGCGTAGGTAACACTATGAAAAAATCTCAGCTTCATTTTACCGAGATTGCCACTATTTCAGTAATTTCACATATTGTCCAGCTATGTTAAGGGTTTATAAGGTGATGCATCTTGACACACATTTTCACTGTTTTTGATGCAACCGCTCATAACCGATTATGACGTTATTACACATTTTTCATTAGATGTTTTGGAAACACAGTATGTTGTGGATATTATCTAGGCTTCTATTGAAATAAATTTCTAAATTTGTGTAAAACTAATCCAGTAAAGACCTCTGAAAATCTCCTATTTTGTATTAACTTTGACACTTCATAATTTACCTAAAAATTTAAAAACTCAAAAAAGTAAAACTACAGAAGCCTTGCAAAATTTATTAAGATTCTAAATGACGACAACTTTTTTCAAAAACCTTAAAGGGTTTAAAAAAAACCGCCTGCTATTTCCTGGAGCAAGTTTTGTGAAATATTCGAGTAAATCTCGGAATTACCGAATACCAACCAAGTTTTCAGGCGTATACTCTCTACTTTTGCGTTGCCTTTTTATCAAACATCGCGTTGGATTGCGTTAGATGAAGTAACAAGCTTTTAAACTATTTTCGATGTTGACGATAGGCGAGTTAAGATACAAAACTACGCCAATTTTACACCACAATAATTTCTAGGAATCAATAAACGAATAAATTAAAACAGCTACTGAAACTCACTCAAAAATATCGCTTCAAACAAAACCCAATAACAGATCAAAAATCTATGCACCGCCAAATAAGGCACCCACCTCAGCATACATTTCGATATTTAACCCTTCAGATACCGTCAATTAGAGACACAATAGTAAGACAATAGATGCGCGGCCACCGGTGGTCGCTTGGGGATTCATGAATTAAAATCATAAATGACGTAGTGCTGATTTTCTGGTAGGACCCACTGTCGTAGACAAAGATTTTATGTATCCTATATATAAAAACTTTGCGTAGACACAGGTTGATATTTTAGATGAAATCGTCAAACTAACTGAAGTAAATTAATTCCATATTTGCAGATGCAGTCAAGGTACATCTACTACGCCCGCCATTGAAGGAAAATAATCTATTTAATAAAAAAAACCTAGCATTTTAAATAAAGCCTGCTTTTCTTTCTTCTGTATATGTTACGGTTAGTGTGATGAATTGAAAATTATGCATTACTAGCTTTTGTCCGCACGGCTTCGCTCCCGCTCTTCCCTACTCTACCCTACTCTACCCTACTCTGCCCTACTCTACCCTACACTACTCTACTCTACACTACTCTACTCTACACTACTCTACCCTACTATACCCTACTCTACCCTACTCTACCCTACTCTACCCTACTCTACCCTACTCTACCCTACTCTACCCTACTCTACCCTACTCTACCCTATTAAACTTCATCCATCTACTAAATAGTCCGAACAAAGCCTTAAAATTTGGTTTGGATAGGTGAGCCCGTTCTTGAGTTATAAAATAACAACGAAAAGTGGCATTGATTTTTATATATATAGATAGATTATTGAAAGTCATGGAAAAGTAAAAATTAATTAATCTTATCCCTGATTCTGACCTACCTACAGGTGGTAGGTAGGTATCAGTCGGGATGGGCAAATTGCAGACTAGATTGCGGATGAAAAAATAAATCGACAGTAACCAAAAGATCGGTTTAAAATTAACCAACGTGTAATAAAATCGTTTTTTTTATAACGAATTGTTTTCTGACATCCCTATTTTCCTAATCTACAGATGCACCCACAAAGTATTAGAAATAGGTTATTAAATACAATATTTGAGGAATTCATGAAAGGGATCTGCTAATTTAATTATTTTATTTATATAGGTAATATAAAGAAACTATATTACAGTACCGTTAAATACAAACAATAGAAATACTGATAACACCACTCTTTTCCGTCGGGGTTTAAAAAGGCAAACTGTGAAGTGAAAAAGTGTTTGAGGACTATGAATCAGCTACTCAAAAATACTTAAAAACTTACAAATTACTTAAGTAAGGAGATTATATTCTCAAATTAAATTGCAACAACTATTCTTAGAACCACACTTTTATAAACTACAAACAACTTAAAGATTTATAAACAACAAACAACTAAATACAACCCGAAAACGGATTATCATAATGACATTTCTTTGTTAGTAAATTTTTGACAAAGTTATCAATATCCCAACCGAGCAAAACTAACCTTTACACATTCGGAATAAAGTCTTACAGAACTGAAAGATGATAATGTGTAGTTTGAAAGGGAGAGTTTTTCAAATAAAGAATGCAAAAATTAACTTTTGGCCAATAAATTTTGACAAAAGCGAGTCAATATAGCATGGTTTGTAAGCTACCGGGCGGTCTATGACAAAAAATGTTATGATGTTATATTGACAATGGTCAGAAATAAAGGCCGACTCCCGTCAAGTGATTTGACAATAGATGAAAATAAAAGTTTGACAAAAAATAGACGAGAAGTCAATTTCGACAGTATTTTTAACAAGTAACGTCATAGAGATGAGATTGTAGAGATGGATCGACGTCTTGAAGATAAAACTGAGGTACCTAGTGACGGAAATGGAAAGACTGAAAAATTTTAAACTTTTAATTTAGGTAAGTTAGGGCCACGAGGAATTTTTGAAAAGAAAGCCCTAGTAGTCGGAAGGGAAGAAGTTATTTGATGATTTCTCATTCTCCAAAAACCGTAGTTTAGTCTTGTCCAGCAGTGATCTGTGACAAATTTAATATTTATAATTTAAGTTTTTTTTATTTGATTTTATAACGAAGAAATTTTAAGAGTCCCGAAAATATTGACATTTGAGGTTGCTTGCTGTGAAATACGGAGCTGTTTTAATGTCATCACATCACTGTCTGTGTACGAGTATTATCTTATACTAGCTGCTCCCAGCGGCTTCGCCCGCGTGATAGCAGAAAATTATCTCAAGGGAACATACTTCAGGGATAAAAAGTATCCTATGTCCTATTTCAGGACATGGTCTATCCGTGTACCAAGTTTCATCAAAATCGCTTTTGCCATTTAGGCGTGAAGACGTAACAAACGAACTCACTTTCGCTTTTATAATATTAGTAAGGATTCAAAATTCACGGGAAAGATCAATCAATCCCTCATTTTCATCTGCTAAGGTTGTTCCTAAAATACCAATCTGATGGTGGAAATAAGCAAAACAATTTTTAATTGTTATAAACTGGTGCTTCACTGCGATCCCACCTGATGGTAAGCAGTTATGCAATCTCTAATGGTGAGGCGCACTAGTTTACTAAGAGCCTATCCACTCTAATTATGAGTAGATATTGTTAGACAATAAAAAATACACAACAATCAAATGTTGCTGGCTTCTACCTCGGTCAGAGATTAAGCATTGCCTTACAACGTGGCAATGCCGCCAGCCTTTTGGGCACACTTCCAGTCGACAGCGATGCGGAGGAGTTTTATGACGTCATATTCAGCTAGGCCTTTAGTGTATATATTATTTTTAATTATTTAAGTTTATTTTATAATTTAATTAGTTCCAAATGTAAAATTTACCAAAATAAATGTTGCTGAATGGTTTTACAAAATTAATTTTAATTTTTTTTTCTCAATTTTCAGACCAACATGGATTATCCATTGGCCGTCCACAAGCAGACCGATGACGTCAACCTATAATAACAACAACTGCAGTGCTGTCAGCCAGGCGATTGGTCAAGTGGGTCGGCCACGCTCGGGTGATGTCGGCACTGGCGCCCGCGCAGCACGCCCCACGCAAACGTCTCTATTTGCTGAGGATGTCCAACTATTTGAACGTGGTGTGACGAGAATGGGTAAAATGAGAAATGAGTATATTAGGGGAAGTTTGAAAGTGGCGCCAGTGACTGAAAAGTTGAAAGGGAATCGTTTGTCTTGGTATGGACATGTGAAAAGGAGAGATGAAACGCATATTGCTAAAAAAGTTATGAGTTTAAATGTGGATGGATGGAAGGGGAGAGGGAGGCCAAAGAAAAGATGGATGGATTGTGTGAGAAGTGATATGAAAGAAAAAGAAGTTCATGATAGCGTGACGAGTAACAGGACTGAATGGAAGAAAAAAACGTGTTGCGCCGACTCCAAATAAAACGGGATAAGGGCAAGAAAAAGGAGGAGTCCAACTATTTGAAAGTGATCTAGAAAAAGAGGAACTGACTAATTGACATAAAAACACACAGCCAAACTACTGGGAGCGTGAAATTTGCACAAGGTTTCCTTTTATAGGCGTAGGTAAGCACCAAGAGAGGATTTTCCAAAATTCACCCCCTGAGGAAATGACACGGGGTCCAAAGTTTGTATAGAGAAACTTACTTTACACACGTACACATTTATCGTACAAAATTGTTCAGCAACCAAGGAGTGGAATTCCTTGGTACTACAACCTGGTAATCTTTAAGTCAAGAGTGAATAGGTTACATCTAGTTAAGCGAGCTTCATCGTTAACCATATCGTCGCTTCAGCGCTTCAGCGTCGACCAGCAAGTGGGATAGTGGTCAAACAATATACTAATACAACTACTGAAGTAAAAAGATTTGGACTTTTGTTTGTAATGAATAAACTTAAAATAATTGGACCGATTTCAAAAGTAGTTTCACCAGTAGAATGCTTTTTTCACTAAGTAACATATGCATATGTTATTTTTTTACTATCATGCAAGTTTGAAAGTGGTGTCAGGGACTGAAAAGCTGAAGGGGAATCGTTTTTCTTGGTATGGTCTTGTAAAGAGGAGGGATGAAACGCATGTTACTAAAAGGGTTATGAGTATACATATAGAAGGGAGAGGGAGGCCAAAGAAAGAATGGATGGATTGTGTGAAGAGTGATATGAAAGAGAAGGAACTTAGTGATAGCATAACGAGTGGCATGATAGAATGGAAACAAAAAGACGTTGCGTTGCGTTGTGTCAAATAAGATGGGACAAGGGCAAAAAGATGATGATGATGCAGGCGACGCAGCTAGAATAAGCTAGTATTTTATCTAATCCTATCATCGGGAACTTCCTGACAATCTGATGATATTGCGCTAACAATACTGTATATAAAACTTAAAGAAAGAAAATAAAGTCTACTACTAGTATAAAATATAATATGTAGGTAGCATGTATGTGTGTGCAAGTGCGTATGTGTCTGTGTACATTATCAAATAGAATCATTATTTCTGTAGCCGACTAATTTTAAAACAAAAAAAAAGACTAGTGACGTGCCATGAACCGCCGAAACATTTGGGTCGAATCGATTGCGCGATAACGATTAATATTGTATTTCAGAGGACCCGCCGCTCCGACACCTTGGCTCATCGTTCGATCCATCATTTTGTAATAGTTACTCAAAGTTTCTGGAGGTGGCTCCAAATTGAATGGATTTGACCTTCGTCATTCACTAGACACTGAGGACCACAGTCTGCGACGCCATCCACGTCGTCGAATAGACCACAAGAAGAAGTTAGAAAAATTAAGAAGAAGAAGTTGTTCGTCGAGGTCACGACCTTTAGCATTGACGACGCAAGGAGGAAGGGTAGGGAGCTTCGTCGTTCATCATTTCAGTCTAAAGAAGTCCACTCCTGGATATAAGCGTTACTCAAATGTCGCCACAATGACCGGTCTTGTGCGTCTCACAACCATAAAATACCTGCGATCTTCACCAGGACATCGGTCCACCTTACCTACCTTACCTTGGTAAGTTATTTTAGGTCAAGAAAGTTTGAACTTAGTTATTTGCAAGTGTTCTATTAACCCTTCAGATACCGTCAATTAGAGACACAATAGTAAGCCAATAGATGCGCGGCCACCGGAGGTCGCTTGGGGATTCATGAATTAATTCATTAAACCCTAAGCGAACGCCGGCGTTCGCTCTGTCTTTGTCTTTATATTGTATTTCTTATTGGTTAAAGGTTAAAACGCCCTACATTCTTACTAAGCTGGCGTTCAAAAGATAAATTTGTATGTTGAAAAATTAAAAATTCTGTATTATTCTATGTTTTCGTCGGCAGCTTGATTTGCGTAATCCAAAAATTAAAGTGCCGTGGGCTCAAGAGTGTTTTTCGTCGAATGAATATTTTGTTTGGGATTCTGATCTTTTTTGGCAAAGCTGCTTTTTTCGATTTTCCATCTCTTCTTCGGTTCCATATCATTATCATTTTATGACTGGCCTTTGGTCTCGTGGTTAGTGGCCCTGACTGTAATACTACTGTATACCGGAGGTCCTGGGTCCGATTGCCACCCAAGATAATTAATGTTTGTATGAATTTTCCTGTGTCTTGATATTTTATCTGTTATGTTTGTATTTAGAAATTATGTATGTTTATCAGTTGTCTAGTACTCATAGAAAAAGCTCTGTTTAGTTTGGGACTAGATCGCGTTGTGTGCAAGTTTTGGAATATTATTATACTATTATTTTACCCTTTTCTGTCATTATTATTAGCATTTTTTTTTTTTGTTATCAATTGTGTTACTTTTGGTGTACAATAAAGTTTATTCTATTCTATTATAATCCCTCTATCAGTGCATCCTTCTTTTCAATGGTCTTTCTTCAGCAAGTGTATTATCTATTTCAGTGTGTTGTACTTTCAAAGTGTTAGTTTCACTAGTGTTAGTATAAAGTTTGAGGTCCGCTGTGTTAGCGGGCGGTCTCGCGACAGAGTCGTCGCGACTAATTAACGATACACGTCGATTATTCCGAATAATTAGGCCTCACGCACATATGCTCCAACCCACACAACTGACCACACAGTATTTGTGACATTTTTGAAGTCAAGATGGATTTGTTCAACAACGGGTTGGTTATGGTTATAGAAATACATATAAGTATCCTTTTTTTAATGATATAGACTACCTAGTGCTTGACTGCAATCCTACGTAATGGTAAGCAGTGATGCAATCCTTGATGGTGAGGGGCACTAGTTTATTAAGAGCCTATTCAGTCTAGCCTCCTCTTATTTGTTTTAGGTGTAAACTCATCAAATAAATTCTCTTGCTCTGGGAGGAGCGATAGATAGTCTTTGACTTTTACTAACTAAAACCCACCCTTGTTCCTTCAATTGCCTTTAACATTTGTTTGACACATCCTCCCACTCCACTCTAAAGCGCGAAAAATGTGACAATTTGCATTTTTGGAATGTAAATTCTATACCTAATTAAAAAGTAGGTATTTTTTTTAAAAATATACTCAATTTTTTATGCTATATACTTATCTATTAAATAATTAATATTAGATAACATTATAGGTAGGTAACACAATTATTTTTAAATAATTTATGATAGAGAAAACCCATTTCTGAAAAACAGATGTCGCTTACGATGTTCTACCTAAAAAAGCTCGGTATCAATTACCAAATATATCTAAATTATAATTTCATCAAAAAATATCAATAAGAAAAGGTTACGGGACGATTTTTGGCGTCTCACGTCTTATCTCCACCATCTTTCACTTTTTTCGTTCCATACTGTAAACACTACAATTGAAATTAAACCATATCTTTGAAGTCATAGAGTCTACATTTCATGTTTTAGTTGGAGTTGGTTCTAAAATCAAAGTCGGCCCAAAATGTTGATCGGTCGACATTTTGACAATTCGATGCTCTAAGAAAGTGTCAGCTGTTTTGAGGACCACCAGGCGACGTCGCGCGCCACAATGATGGCTCACGAGATAGAGATAGTTTAAATTACAATTAGTGAGAAAATATGTTGAATGATCGGGTGATATTTGTGTGGATTTGAAAGAAATATGTTTGGAATGTGTCTGTTTAGGTGCTTTGAAGGTAACAGAATGATATCAAGTTTTTTAATCGAAATTGAAGGGTGATTTGCACATGCGATTATGCCACACTGGTTGGTTTAACAAAATCTTACTAATCTATATTTAATCTTATTAATTTATTTTACTTAGATATATTACACTGATGACCTGGTCAGGGTCGCAGGAATCCAATGGATGCATGACGCACGGGACCGATCGTTATGGCGACGCTTGAGGGAGGCCTATGTCCAACAGTGGGCGTCTTTCGGCTGATATGATGATGATGATGATATATTACACTTATATTTACAAAAAACATCATAGAAATTATAGTAAGCACAAAAGTACTGCTTATTATCAAAGATATATCTTCTAGAAGAGAATATATTAAAAGAAATTTAGACAATAGTGTGTAGGAAGCAAGAGAAGAAGAATGTGCAATGTGTGAAATACTCCATATTAGAGTATAGGTAGCTATTGCTACCTATACTCCTATACCTATAAACTCTATTTAACGTAGGCATACTTTATATTTAACGAATGCTATAAAGTATACCGAAGTACTCTCGCTTATTTTGACTCTCGACTTTCATTGAAACTAAATGAAATCGTGGTATTCCATTAGTTTTATAGAAGGAATTTGGTCTCTTCAGTTATAATTTGCAAGTCACGGGAAAAGAAAACCGACAATTATTTTAAAAACAGCGAAATGTTTGTTAAAAAAAAGTAAAACAATAACGTACCTTGCTGAAAAATGTTTGTTTCTTTGTAGTACATACGATGATAGATGGCTGAAATAAATAACAAAACGAAATAAATAGCCATTAAAATTCAATCTTTTATCCTCAGGTACGAAAACCTTTGGCGCAAACCGATTATAATACGGCGGTATCATAACAGAAGCCTTTCATACAAAACTGATATTGTAACCAACTGATCAATGAACTTAAATACCTAAATAATTTCAGTACAAACAACTCCTACATAATAAAAACTCGATCTAACAAAAGAGGCAAAGACGCCGCCGCGTAAGGCCGGTATAAAAAAAAAAATAATCCGCCCCAAGTATCAAATAATAAACTTGGTAGCAAGTGAATTTTGGAGATCGGGTTGCGTTCCTCAGCTCAAACAAAAAAAAAAAGTAGACTTACTTTTTTAAAGGTTCGTGTGTTCGAAATTCAAACATGACGTGTAACGTCAGCGGCAGACGAAAGAGGCCGGACGTTTTTACTTTCATCTAAAAATTCGGTTAATTTTATTTTATACGTGTTAAGCGTTTCGATACATAATTTATGAGGTTTTTATGAACATTTTTATTTTGTTAATTGGGTTGACTGTTGTGCAATAGTGAAAATAGAAACGACAAACTTTGGATTTCTGCTTTCTGCTACTAAATGTACTTTAATTCAAAATATAATTGGTTTCACGAAAATTAATTTTTAAAATTCTAGGGACTGACACTAAACATAAAAGGACATAGAGTAAACCCATGAAGAACTTCTTGTTTGCACGATATACATAGAACATTTTTAGTCTTTATGAGTTATACCGTTATCTCTTACAATAATCACTTTTTGGACATAAAACGACGTTAGGCAACCCAAACAGCTACAGTTTATATAAAGAATAAGCACCTGAGAAAAATCAAGTCAGGCTCATTTTATTTTAACAAAAAAAAAAAAAACAATTGGGAAAATAAAGTCACATTTAAGGCACATACATGTGAAATACATATAAACACACATCTTTAGTTTTCAGGAAGTCTATTTCTATGTGTTTACAAAGAATTTTCAGAAATTCTGTTTCTTTGTGACGTAACACAACGATCGGATTAACAAAAATCATAAAATGCTTCCACTTAATTATGCATTCATCGCGTCCGATGCACGGACTGAAATACCCCACAACAGGGTATCGAGATAACAGACGATTAAAAATTATAAATCCAATATACTTGAATGGTAGTACCTACACGATATACGACCTTTGCGCTTTGGTATTAAAAATTAAAATGTAACATTACTGGCCGTTAGATTGAGATGGAGATAAAGAAACAAAAATAAAAAGCGGGCTGTTTGAATATGGAACGTCACGTCAAGGGAAACGTCAAATTGTGACAGTTTCCGCGCGGGCGAGCGACGGCGAGGTTCTCCGTTCGGTGATGCAGTGCGTTGCTCCCGACTTCTTGGAAGTATCATAAGTATTTGTTGGGGATTATATGCTGTTTTTACGGCTAATTAAAGACAATTACACGCACTTCTCTGTATTTGGGTTAGCTTTCAGCAATCATTTGATTGAATAAATAGCCGTTTTATTGTATCTGGAGGTTTGAGATCGACGCACACAACTTTAAAATACATACTCAACTTTAAAATCTCCGTCAATCCTACCCCCACCGACATTGACCAAACTAATCATATTTACATTTCTGCTTTTGAATTAGGTTTAGAAGTCAGCTACGGCTTTTTACGGCTACTTTCCTTCAACTGAAAAAAAACCAAAAAGGTCAATAAAATCCAATGTATCAATGTATAACAATTAGAGAGTTCTGCACTATTAACATTTAACCAATAAAGTAATCGAATAGCTGTTATTTTTTTCTAATAATAAAATAAAAAATTTTGGGTTCCTTATTTTACTGGCCTCTATAAAAAAAAAACAACTTAAGGTGAGATGACGTCATCAGCCATCATAAATCTCTGGTTAAGCGAAATACAGTTACTAATTCTGCAATTTAGTCAAAATGATGTCACGAATAACTATAAAATAAACCGCTCAAGTTACGCTTGCGGGCTCGCGGACGGCCAGCCATGGGTAGCTTGCTGTCCGACAGTCCGGTAAACGTCCGGACCGAGCCCAAGACGTCGACGGCGTGCACTGTTCCCGTGCGCTTCAAGGAGCGTCAGGAGGGGCCCAGATG